>CM037876.1:192622078-193822078 GCA_021292165.1 Shinisaurus crocodilurus | reverse complement strand
TCCACTCAGATCGAGGCGGGGAACAACCAAACATAAAATACATAAGTAGTTAAAAGCACAACCCATTATAAAAAAATGGATTACAAAAGACTTTTTAAACTGCTTGATAATAGTCCAAAACTGAAATTTAACCAAAACATTCAGAAGTCTTCAATGAGAAGGGAAACAAATCAGGATATTACCAAATTTCACTCTGATGGTGCAATGGGGATTGCAACTCAGTCCCCTGCACTCACACCAACCCAAATGCAGGGCCCTGTTATGCAGAATCCATGGGCCCAAGACTTGGTGGCAATCAAAACATCTCAGAAGATGATTGCAAAAGACTATACCTGGAGATTAGTACTGAATCGACAAAAACTAGTGCTATCAAATTACCCCAAACCTTGGGGGGGGTTGTCACAAAATGAACGGAAATTACATTTTCTGCAATTTCTGGAATTGGTTCTTCCAGGTTTCTTTACAACAGAGGACCTAGCACGGGTAGAGTATTTATACTTCAATGGTCTTAATGCCCATGCTGTGGTCACATTTTGCAAGTTGAGTTCTGCCAGGATGGTGTACGAATGTAGAGGTCTACTATGGAAAAATGGTATATATGTTTCCAGATTATTCGAGAACTGGGCGTCCCCTCTCCCTCTGGCCACTCTTCCGGAAGCTCATACAAGAAGTGTTCAAATCAAGGAAACTCTTGTCCACCAAAATTTGATTGATTTTGACAGTCTTGGGAATGAACCTCACATCAATGAAGACAGAGGTAATTTAGAACTAGGGGAGTCCCAACATCTGGTTGAACGTAACCAGCGTTTGACATCGCAAGAGGGGGATGAACTTTTTGATACTGAGGAACGCAAACTATTAGAGTCCTTTCGTGCTCTGCCCCATGATGAACAAAATGAAATTGTCAACAGACTTGATCTTTTGAAATCTCATTTAATAAGCACAAAGGTGGGGCAGAGAGATCTAAATGACCGAAGGGAGGCTCAAAGGACCCCAGAGATTCCAGCAATAGTCCATCAAGCAAACAATACTGGAAGATGGGAGGGTGCAGAGATGGGATCTCTGGGAAAGAAGATATGCCCCCCATACCGTCAGGTTATCGCAGAGATAAATCCACTCTACTGCAAATATAATCCCAATGTACTTCTAAAGACCTTGTTTCCCTTCCAACTTTGACAAAAAGAGCAACTACTACATCGCTAACCTGGCTCGAGATGAGAGAATTGGATACAGTGGAAATGGGTTCCCCCAAGAAGGCAGTTAAAATGGGAGGACAGCCTTTTAATTCTGCTTGCCCTATAGTCTCAAACGTGAGTATAATGAGACCATCTATGGAGGTCATTGAATATGTCGAGGAAGTCATGGAAGGTGTGGGATCAACCAGGGGAAAAGAACTGATGAAAGCAAGCACTGGGGCTATTTCCACCGAAAAAGCTAATGAACAATGCTTTCACAATGCAGCTAAGAAGCCCTTTTGTTCAACCCTCGAGAGTTTTTACCCGACAGGACTGAATCTTGCAGTCCCTAATGCAATACACAGTTCCATGAGTTCCTCTCCCAGCAAGATCCAATACATTTCAGATTGACCCAATTCACGTGAGCAGAATACACAATTATCTCTTCTTTCCTGGAATGTCGCAGGTTGGCAGGGGAAGGTTGTCGATCCTTCTTTTCGGGATTTTATTAGCAGTTATGATATCATACTGCTTCAAGAGACTTGGGCAAGGGAAGAGTTAGATCTGAATGGTTTTGTGACATATTCATTAAAAGCAGAATCTAGTGTTAGGGGAGGTCGCCCTAAAGGTGGTCTTGGGATATTGGTTTCTACCGAACTCCGAGCCACCCGTATCAGCTTAGACTTTCTGTTTAATATTGCAATCTCCCTAGTCATCAAATTTTGTTCTTTCTCTCTATTGCTGATTGATGTTTATTTACCCCCGCTGCGCCAAAAACAGCTGATTAAGGACAGGTGGTTAAGACTGCAAAAGTTTATTGATAAAAATATAACCTTGTACCCAGAAGCATTTGTGATATTGACAGGAGACTTCAATGTCAGAATTGGCCAAAATGATGAAGTTCTTTACCGCCATTTTGGCGAATATCCTCCTGAAATAGAGGTGGCCCATCCAATACCTGAAAGGCAGTCTAAAGATAAAGGTTGCAATTACTCTGGGTTGTGCCTTTTACATATGATAAATGCCTTAGACTTTGTGCTGCTGAATGGCAGCACAGAGGGGGATAGAAAAGGGGAATTTACATTTTTGTCAAGCTTTGGAGTATCAACAATTGATTATGTTATTGTTTCTTATAATTTGTTAAACCTAGTGCTTAACTGTAGGGTGGGTATACGTACCGAGAGTGACCACCTACCTTTAATAGTACTGTTAAATTTAGAGAATCAGGTTGTCCACACATATCACGAACCTCTGCTCTATCCGGAAGTTGAATGTAGAGCTGCACGTATAAGATGGTCTGCTAAACTAGAGCGTAGCTTATCTTTATTTTTATACTCTGAAAGCTGTCTCAGATTGCGGGATACTCTGATAACTGCACAATCCCCGCAAAATGTTTTAGATTGGTACCAAGAAACTATTTGTCTCCTTCAAAACTATTTGACTCATAATATCTCGATGAAACAACGTGTGCCTCTCTGCACTTCTAAACCATGGTTTGACCAAGAATGTGTGGATTTGAAGAAATCTTTAATAAATAAATATAGGCTATATAGGAAATTAGATTTGCCAACCATACCTTCTGAATGGTCATTTCTAAAGAAAAGATATAAAAATTTGATTAAGGAAAAAAAGAACCAGGCGCGGAGAGCAGACTGGCAGGATTTAATTGCTGCTTCAAAGCTCAAGATGCAGTCACCTTCTGGAGAATTGTGTCCAGTGGTTGGCAAAGTAAATCAGGCAGAATGAACTTCCATATTCCCGTTAAGACCTGGGAATTACATTTTAGCGATTTATATGCAAATAGACAATCTGGAGCCCTATCACCACAACCTATATTGAGTAGCCTCCCTGATTGGCCTCCTGTTTCCATCTCTGAAATTAGCAGGCTTATTTCTAAGCTTAAATCTGGTAAAGCACCTGGAAATGATAACATTCCATCCGAGCTGCTTAAGACTAACATGGAGTGGTGGGCCCCGGTCCTGGCAGTCTTATTTACTTGTATCGATCAGACAGCATCTATACCAGAAGATTGGGGCCTTGCCACCATTATCCCGATTTATAAAAAGGGGAATAGAGAAGATCCCGCTAATTATAGGCCAATTAGTCTATTGAGTGTTGTCAGCAAGTTGTATGCTAGTCACCTCCTTGAGAAACTTTTAAGCTGGATGGAGGAGGAGAACTTGCTGGAGGATGAGCAGGCAGGCTTTCGACCAGGGCGCTCTACAGCTGATCAGGGACTTGTGTTACAACACTTGGTTGAAAAATACTCTTCTGTCCCTGGGGGGGCACTTTATACAGCCTTCATTGATTTTAAGTCTGCCTTCGATTTAATTCCAAGGGACAGGCTTTGGCAAAAACTTGAGGCCACTAACATCGATAGGCGTTTGCTTGCTCTTATTCGCAGCCTTTATGATAAAACTTGGCTGCAGGTAAGATGCAACCCCGATGGCCATTTGACTAGACCAATTCCAACTTACATTGGTGTAAAACAGGGCTGTGTTCTTGCCCCTACCTTGTTTAACATTTATATTAACAGCTTGGTCAAAGGGCTTTCTGAGACAAATTCTCACCCTCCCAAGTTGGCACATAGATCTTTGTCTATTCTGTTATATGCAGATGATGCGGTACTCCTCTCTCTGACATGCATTGGCTTGCGTCGGTTACTAAGAGCTTTGGACGTTTATTGCAAATCTGAAAAGCTGGTGGTCAATTACACTAAATCTAAAGTCTTAGTTTTCTCTCGAAAACGTATTAGACATCGCTGGCAGATAAATGCCCACTCAATTGAACAGGTTAAATCTTATAAATATTTGGGAGTTGTCTTTCAGTCATCTGGCTCTTGGAGAACCCAAATCTCTAGTGTCATTGCAAATGCACAGAGGAGTGTTAAATCGCTCATCTCTTTCTTTTACACAAAAGGGGGCCAGCATATTCCAGCGGCCCTACAAGTTTTCTCTGCCAAGGTGCTAACACAACTGTTATATGGTGCACAACTGTGTGTTTACAGCAATTTTGCTACTATGGAGACCACCCAAACAAAATTTTTGAGAAGTATTCTCGGTCTTCCGAGCTGTGTGCCTAATGTGCTCTTACGTTTAGAGACAGGCCAAATCTCAATTGAATCCCAGGCTTGGGTGCACAAGCTAAATTTTTGGCTAAAAATGACATTTGCCCCCCAAGGTTTAGCCCCCTTATCCTTAACTGATGCATTTCAGTCAAAATGGAAAAGGGCTGTGGACAAGAAACTGTGCGATTTGGGTTTTTCACGGAATGCCATTTTGTCCCTTGGCTACATAAAAGCCAAAGAGGTTATATGCCAGCGCATTAGGGACATTGAGCTACAAGATCAAAGAAGAGCAGCTACCCCATATCCAGAATTTAGAGATCAGGGGCTGGTTTTTTTACCCGCATCCTATTTATCCTTTCTAACCATTCCAAAATACAGGAAAGCATTCACATTGGCTAAGTTTAATGTGTTACCCTCTGCACTTTTGGAGGGTAGATATAACAGCACCCCATACACTGAGCGTTTATGCCTCTGTGAAGCTGGCATGGTAGAGACTGTGGGTCATGTATTACTGTACTGCTCTTTTTATCGTGAATTTCGGCACATTTTCATTACTCCTATTTTGCAACGATTACCTGGGAGATCTGACCAGTTTTATATAGATTATCTATTAGCGGGTCAGAATCTTCAGGTAACTTCTGAGGTGGCTAGATTTTGCGCAGCTGCAATCGCTTGTCGACGAGGGATGATGGTGACTGTTTGAAAATGTTTTAACTTGTTAAAATCTTGATTTTATGAGTGGGACACATGCCAGTTTTAATCAATTATTTTAACTAATTAATATATTTTAAAATATATATTATTGTATTCACTGTGTATGTCTTGTTGGCCTTCTGAATATTACTGTTTTATTTTATTTGCTGGTCTTATGACCGTAATAAATAAATAAATAAATAAATAAAAAAAAAAGCACAACAAACATTATTAAAATATTCTTAAAAACCTTTAAAAGTATCCTAAAAATTCTTTAAAACGCTTAAAATTCCACTGGGTAGGCCTGTCGGAAGAGGTCAGTCTTTATGGCCTTTTTAAAGGCCAAAAGACTGTCTAGTTGACGAGTCTCCTCCGACAGGCCATTCCACAGTCTGGGAGCAGCAGAAGAAAAGGTCCTCTGGGTAGTACTCGCCAGCCTAGTCTTAGCCGACTGGAGTAAGTTCCTCCCAGAGGACCTAAGTGTGCGGGCTGGATTGTACGGGATAAGGCGATCCTGCAGGTAACCAGGACCCAAACCATGTAGGGCTTTAAAGGTAATAACCAACACTTTATACTTCGCCCGGAAACTGATCGGCAGCCAGTGTAACGCTTTTAAAGCTGGTGTAATATGGGCACCTCTAGATGTACCGGTGACCAATCTGGCTGCCATATTTTGCACCAATTGAAGTTTCCGAACTAGGTACAAAGGTAGCCCTATGTACAGCGCATTGCAGAAGTCAAGCCTCAAAGTTACCAGCGCGTGCACTACCGTCTTTAGGTCTTCCAACTCTAGGAAGGGGCGCAGCTGGCGTATCAGCCGAAGCTGATAGTAGGCACTCCTAGCCGTTGCATTTATCTGAGCTGTCATTTGAAGCGACGGGTCCAGAAGACCCACAGACTGCGAACACAGTCTTTCAGGGGGAGTGTAACCCCATCCAGAATCGGTTGACACACCTCCAAACCCAGGTTGTGGCCTTTGACAGGAAGCACCTCCGTTTTGTCTGGATTCAGTTTCAGTTTATTTTTCCTCATCCAGCCCATTACTGCCTCCAGGCATTCATTCAGAGGAGACACAATATCCTTAGTGGACGCTGTTACCGAAAGCATAGAGAAATATATTTGGGTGTCATCAGCATACTGATAACACCCCGCCTCATGCCTCCGGATGATCTCTCCCAGCGGTTTCATGTAAATATTAAATAGCATTGGGGACAGAATGGCACCTTGTGGCACTCCGCATAGCAGCTCCTTTTCTGAGGAGCAGCTATCCCCAAGCATCACCATCTGGAATCTACCCGAGAGGTAGGACCGGAACCATTGGAGCACAGTGCCCCCAATCCCCTCAGGTGTTCCAGAAGGATACCATGGTCGATGGTATCGAAAGCCGCTGAGAGGTCCAAAAGCACCAACAGGGATACACTCCCCCTGTCGGTACTTAGGCGTAGATCATCCACTAAGGCAACCATAGCAGTCTCAACTCCGTATCCTGCTCTGAAGCCAGTTTGAAATGGGTCTAGAAAATCGGTATCATCCAAGACTGCTTGGAGTTGGAAGGCAACCGCCCTCTCAATCACCTTGCCCAAAAATGGAAGATTTGATACTGGTCTATAGTTGTTATAGTCCAGGGGATCCAGGGAGGGCTTTTTAAGAAGCGGCCGTACCACCGCCTCTTTTAAACATGATGGAAGATTCCCTCCCTGGAGAGATGCATTAATAATACATTGTAACTGTCGTCTAACTGCATCTCCTCCCTGGACGACCAACCAAGAAGGACAGGGATCGAGAGGGCAAGTGGTCCTCCTCACTCGACCAAGCAGCTTGTCCACGTCCTCGGTACTCACCAACTGAAACTGATCCAGTGTAATCCAGTCTAAACATGCACAGGATTACACCCTTAGTGGATTAGTGCCCTCTGCAGCAGGTACACTTAAACTACTCCATGAAAGCCCATGCCACAATACATCTGCTAGTCTTTAAGGTGCCACTGGTCTCTACTGGTTTTAGGAATGTTCAGCAATTTATCCTTGGGGAGGTTCAAGTCAAATACACTCAATAACATTTCGTTTATGTGTCATTCCTGAACAACACCACTTGCCACACCACCCCCAAGTAAAGAAAGGCCTTCATGATGCATTATTTTTCCACCTCAGGTGAGCAAATACGGCGTAATATCCCATGCTATTCTCATAACTGCCACCTGGCAGGTCAGGCTGAGGGAGGGCGACTTGCCACTATGTTTCATAGCCTAGCAGAGATTCAAACCCAGGTGTCTTTGGTCAAAGTCCAATATCCAGTCCACTGCATCACACCTGCTCATCTAACAGAATATATTTTCTAACAACAACAGCACCAAAAGGTTGCAATCCCATGCACACTTAACCAGAAGAAATAAGTTGCACAAGACACAGCAGGACATTTCTGAATAAGCATGCATAGGAACCCAGGAAGCTGCTTTATATCAGGTCAAAGCATTGATCCGCCAAGCTCAGTATTGTCTACTCTGCACTGACTGGTAGCGGCTTTCTGGAGTTTCCGATGGGGGTCTTTCCCTGCCCTACCTGAAGATGCCAAGGATTGTACCCAGGACCACCTGCATGCAAAGTATGTGCTCAGCCACTGAATTGCAGCCTGGGATAGTGCTTTGAATCTCATTTCTGCAGACTCTAGCTTACAAATTCATTTACATCTTAGAGTAAACCCTTGCTTTTTCTACTTAGGGTCAAAGCCGGCTTTGGGTGGGTTCGCACTTTGCACAACATGACACTGCAGCACAAGCCACAGAACAGTGCGGGTTGTCTGCCTGAAGGCCCACGATGTGCTCAACAGATGATCGGGCACATCATGAGTCCTTGCTCACCTCCTCCTCCCTCGGTCTTCCCGTGGGGAATTCCAGGTGACCCCGTGGAAGCACTGAGCCCCCCCCCCCGCTGCAGCCTACGCATGAGTCAGTGGCAGCAATGTCAGCAGGCCGAAAGGGCGGGCAGCCAGGGAACTGCAATTGCTGCCGCCTACTTGCAAGTTGGCGGCAGCAATCATGGCTCCACTGCTCCTAGCCATCACACTGTGCCCCAACATTGGGCGAGGAGGATGGGAGCAGAAATCTCTGGTTCCCCGCTGGCCCAAAATGGTGAACTGGGGATCGCTCCAAGCCAGCTGAAGCAACCTCCTCTGCCTTCCAGCCCAAAATGGCTGGTGGTGGAGGCAGACCAGGGGAAGCCTGTGACAGCTGCCCCCAAGTGCCACTTCGGCACTTTGGGGGCAGCTGTCAGTGGCACTTGTTGGCTAGCTGCTTGGCAAGAGTGGCAAGGGGATTTTACCGCTCTTGACAAGCAGCTTGCTTGTAATTGGCTTTGACCCACGATGGGTCATATCGTTCGGGTTCGGATGACACACGACAACCCATCATGGGTCAAACAACCCCAGCTAAAGGGCATGGGTTGTCAGGATGGCTTATAAGACAAAAATAAACCACCCTAACAAACCAGTTTCGGGTTCACATGACACAACAACCCATGGTGGCTTATAAGCCACCATGGGTTGGCGTGCAAACCCAGTCATTATGTTAAAGACATAGCACGCAGCTACATCTTTTGTTCTTTTTTACACTAGTGTAAGCTCAGGGGGCCCCAATCCAGATTGTGACTGGTGTGTGGGGGGGTAGGGGGCATTATCCCTCTCACTCACTCACTCACTCACTCACACACACACACACACTATGGGCTTTATCTTGATCAGGGCCCCCACACCTGCAATTTATATTGCAAAAGAGTGATCTCGGCCCATAGTAGCAGGAAGGCTTAAAGCCCCCCTACTCCCACGCACGGCATGCCTCACCTAGGGTAAGGATATATGAGCTATTGACTTGTTTTATCAATAAGGCGACAGGGAGATTGCACAACAGCCTAGCAGACAATGTACACAGACACATTACTCTGTTTTGCATGTTAGCACACGGTTGAGTCACTCCTATTTCTTGCAGCTGCTTTTGCTCATGATGAAGCAGCTGTTCACATGCTTCACCAGGAGCCAAAGTCACGGGTGGGCACATCTTGAGATGGAAACTTTTCATAATATGGTTCAAAACATCTTTGTATGCAATCGGAGCATCCTGTGAAGTGCTGGCAACCACCACATTTCAGACAAAATTGCAATTCCCTCCCCCTCCTCTCCCTTTCTTGTTTCCCCCACTATCTAGATTTAGACTGTAAGCTCTTTGGGGCAGAGAGCTGACTGTTGCTCATGTAACTGTGTTGAATGCCATAGAGGTCGGGTCTATTTAATATGAAAGGATTATGCCTATTTCTAAAGGAATTTACATCCTCAACAACCCAAAACATTTATGGCATGTCTTGTAGGTAAAGACCTGCTAAAGGCACCTACCTGGCTATTCTTATTTGATGCCCAATGAAAGAGGCTCTGGAGATTTAAACCAACTCCACCTCTGACATATAACCATTACTCCTGTGACACTAACAGCTTTAGGAGGAATAGGAGATGAAAACTCATTGCTATGAGCTATGAAGTTAACTTTGCCACATAATTTGTTGCTCCTCACTTCCATACTCCATATTACCCACATATTATGTGGTGGGGACAAGGCTTAGCATGGCCTAATGCCACCTAGGGCTGAAAAGGGATTGGAATCAAGAAATTTCTCTGCTCTTCATTCATTCTATTCATCGCTCAAGGTTGGCCCAAGTATTAATCAGAGTGAGGCAGCTGCCTCAGGCGGCAGGTACTGTGGGAAGGGAATGGGTGGGAAGATGTTGGAGGACAGAGCGGTGTGTGTCACATTACCTGCCCTGTGCCCCCTAATCTAGCCTGTTGCGTGTTGTGGAGCTTGCTATCCTGTCACCAGTGTTGAAATAAGGGCTTCCCTACACAAGGCATTTATTGTGCACGCGTGATCCCTCACTCACGGAAGTTTGCGGGTCCTTTACATGACGTCGTCACCCTTCAGGGCCTCTCCCGTGCTTTGCAGCCATGTTTGCGGCTTTCTTTTTAGAGTGAGGAAAGTCACGTATTATTTCCTATCGCGCTAGGAAGTGCTACAAAATGGCCGTGTATTTTTCGCAATTGCGCTATACTGCAGACTAGAGCCACCTTGCAGTTCTTCAGTAGAACACATAGGAAGGCAGAGAGAAAAAACCCCTGTGTGTGTGGGGGGGGAACCCATGTGTAAAGGACGTGCTCTTCCTCCCACAAAGAAAACGGAAGCAGAAGCCTCAGTAAAGCGGTGGGTTAAATGCCTCACGTAGAGAAGCCTGAAGAGTCAACTGCGTCAGTCCGATAGGCTTTGTATATGGAATGGGAGCTGGGCCCCATCCTGTCCTTCTCCTCAGGCAGTCTACGGTCTTGGGCTGACCCTGCATACACTGTTATCTCAGAAGACAATATGATTATTACTAATTGATTTTATCACTCATATCGTGCCAATGAGATAGTAAACCTTATCTCATTGATCTGCGCTACAACTCTGTAAGGAAAGCTAATATAATTGCCATTTCAAAGAATTTCCAAGGGGGTTAGCCAAGAGCCATGTTAGCCTGTTGCAGCAAAAACAACAACAGAGTCTTGTGGCACCTTGAAGACGAACACATTTATTCTGGCATAAGCTTCCGTGCTGTGCTGTGTGATGATCCCTTTGTATTTCAGCAATGTGGCAATTAAAACAAATGTGCAATAATTAGTAGATAGGATTTAGAATCTTATCATTTCCTACTTTTGCTTCTGTTAAACATTGGCCTGAAGCAAAAAGATAGCACGGTCTTACCACACTAAAAAAGGGGGAACTAGAGCTATCTTAACAGCATCGAGCCCACCACAGAAAATGTTTGCCAGACAGGACATTTATCAGAGTTGTAGTCAGTCTGAAACTGTCACATCCAATCAGTATATGAAATTGCACTATGCTCAGCAGCTAAATTCATTACGGAAGCCCCCCTCCTCTGTAACATTCACATGCTTGGTCAACACGTCCAGCTCCCTAGGGGTCAGATAGGATGCTTTGGTTGCTAGGCTTAAGTGTAACCCAGCATTAATCCCTCAGCTGCACTGACCAGGGGGAAGCAATAAAGCAGGATGGACTTGCAAACAGGAAACGTTCAGTTTAAAGGCTAAATAACCCTTTAAAAGCCCTTAGGGCAGCTTACCTGTGCATGCTGCTGGGCAGGCAGTTGCTGCAATTGCATTTTATGGGCAAAAATAAAAAAATAAAAAAATAAAATCTTCACAAATCCAGCCTGAAGAAGTGCAGGAGGACAACACAGAAACCACCGGGATGCTACAATCTGACAACGAAGTGAGGATTTCCCATTAAAATGAAAGGTGGCAATGTCAGAGAGAAGAGCAAGTGTGGAAGAAGCAGTCTAGCATAAAAGAGTCTGAACTCCACACATTTTAAAAATTAATAAAATTAAATTCTGATGACCAGAAGCCAAATTATGCTGATAATGGAACTGCCCATCCTGACAGGTGGGTTGGTGGTGCCTGAAACTGTCCTGGTTTTAGATAACTATGTGGGAACCCAGTTTTGCCTATTCATAACTTAGGGAATTAACTACCAGAAAAAATGAAGTTTGTAATCAGCAAATAAACTTAGACCTGCTTTGTGCATTATCAGATAGATCTGTGTGTTTTGCTTTGTGGTTATGTTTGAAAAAGGCACCAGCTCCTACTGAGGTAACATGAACAGAAAAGGAAAGCAGCAGAGAAGAAACTTTTCAAAGGTCACCCTCAAAGTCACCGCTGAGCAGGATTCAAGCACACAGATGGATGGGGAAACTGTCTATTTAATTAAGTCAGACTCCTACCATGGGAACATTCTCGAAGCTAATCAGGTCTGAGCTAAATGATACGTTATCTTCCTAAATTGCCAACTTCACTGACAGATATTCATCCATTGCTTCTTTACCCCAGTGCTTCTCAGCAAAGTTCACCACATACTTGGCATGGCCTAACAGTTTATTTCAGCTCAGTGTATCAGTCAAGGTTTTTGTGCTCTCGTATTACTGTATGGAGATGGGAGTGGAAGGAAGGCGACAGTTCAACATATAAGGCAGGCTTCCCCAAGGCGGTGCCCTCTATATAAAGTGACCAGTCATTAATATGTAACACATCACAAGGTCACACCGTCTCACTGGGCATTTTCTACTCTGCCTTAACAGGCTGGTTCAAAAATTATCCTGCACAGAAAAGTACGACTGTATGGGGAAATGGATGCAGTCTGCATGTCATAGTGACGTATGTATTAAAACACACATGATTTTTATTTAAAGCCTTATAAATACATACACATGTAATTGCCAGCACATGACTGTGTCCGACTTTTACACATTTACCTAGATGGAGGAATTTTGGCATGAGAAGCAGCCCTAATTCGTTTTTGTTCTGCAAATCACCAGACCTGTTCTATACTGTTTTAACACCCTGCTCCCACAGGCAACACAAGAGGCATGTCATCAATAACTGAACAGCAAAACTAAAAGATAGAAAGTTGACTGACGTAGAAAAGTTAACAGGGCAGAGCAAATTGTTTTTCCTTGAACTTTCACTGAACTCCTGAAGAACATTGACAATGACAGGGTGCAGCTCTATCAGATTTGTTCCTCCTTCTTCTCTCCCCAATCTGCTAGAAGGCGGACTGATGCAGTTGGTTTCCATCCATTGTTTTAAAACAATCTGCTGCCTTATTAATCATGGGGCATTTTTTTTAGTCGATCAAAATGGTTTTAAACCAATCAATCTAACCAATTACATGTTGCAAACTTATTAGGATGCAATTACATCTAACCATGTAATTGGTTAGATTAATTGGCTGTTGATATTAATGATGATTGATTACGATGACGACGACAACAACAAAACACTATGATCTGAAAGGGTTCAGAAGAGGACAACAAGGATGATTAGGGGACTGGAAACAGAGCCCTATGAGGAGAGGCTGAAGGAACTGGGCATGTTTAGCCTTCAGAAGAGAAGACTGAGTGGAGATATGATAGCACTCTCCAAATACTTGAAAGGTTGTCATCCAGAGGAGGGCTGGGATCTCTTCTCAATCATCCCAGAGTGCAGGACACAGAATAATGGGCTCAAGTTACAGGAAGCCAGATTCCACCTGGACATCAGGATTCAGGGAAAAAATCCTGACTGTGAGCAATACACTAACTACCTAGGGAGGTAGTGGGCACTCCAACACTGGAGGCATTCAAGGTGCAGCTCCACAGCCATCTGTCAGGGATGCTTTGACCTGGATTCCTGCCCCCGTGCTCCCCCGATAGCCCCCCCTTCACCAAGATCAAGCCCCCAACCTACTCCAGTTCTTCCTCCTGTCCTGGCTGGAGTGAGCTATCAGGACTCTGGAAGTGGTGGATTGTCTGCCATGAAACTCCGCCCCCAACCCCAGGATTTCGCTGTAAATTGCTTCCACTTAAATTGTCCACAGGCAAGGACAGACAGAACTCCTGTATCTAATTAAAAGTTGTGTAGAAGAGGGAATTCCATAGATGCAGCTGACTGGCAAAATGTCATCTCTTATACATTAAAGGTACAGAACTATTAAAGGTACAGAAGTGGTTTAGTCCTCTCCTTTCACCGAAATCCAAGTGCAGCTGTACGGCACTTTCTCTGTCATGTGTATATATCCTGTTGGAAGGAGGTTGTGCAGATGTGGGAGCTATTGCTCACGCGACTAGGTATTCCTTCCAAAGGTTATTTGCTAAGTGACGGGACCAGAGCTTGATCCCACTCAAAGGCAGTGTATACTGTCTCACCTCTCTGATCCCAGATAAGTGACCAGTTATTATAAGATTTCTGTGCTACCTTTCAAGCCTAAGAGTGCTCAGGGTGTCGGCGCTAACATCAAAAGAATTAAAACAATCCGTAACAATAAAAACAAATTACGAAACACACACCCCGGAAAATAGAAGCTGGTCAAAGGAGGGAAAAAACTGGGCAGGGACAGGGGACATATACCAGAGGAAGAAAAAAAGCGGGCGGAAGGCTTGTGGAGCAAAAAGGTATTCGGTCACTGATGGAAGCCCAGCAAAGAGGGGCCCAAAAGGATGTCCCAGCAGGGCAAGGAGTTCCATTTGCTGAGCGCTGCAACTAGGAAAGGTGAATTTGAAAGTTTTCGAAGCAGCGCCCTCTGCTGGTAGCAACAAGATTTGCACTCCTCCTTTCTTATCCCAACACCCACAGAAGATTCAGCCTGAAGTACTCCACATTTTAAAAATTATTTTGAATCATCACACTGTAATCAAAAAGGAAATAAAGCATATTTTTGTTAAAAAATAAAATGTATTTAATAAAATCACTCTCGATACACTTTGGTGTAATCTGATCAATAATTATGGCTTCCACCCGATTAATAAAAGCTTAGTTGATCGTATGAGATTGTAGATTAACCCATTAATTAGTTGATTCTATTTGCACATGAATAAAACAATCATTCTGATGCAAAAACATGCTTTTAGATAATACACACAAGTGCTGTAGTAGCAGGCATAATCTTAGAAGTGGCATTCCCTCCAGTGTATAGAGAGGAGAGAATGCCTCTTCTAAGATCTGCAGTTTTTATAATTACTTGTATTAATTTAAAAGTAGCGTGCTGGGCAACATTCAGTGTCATTCAATGGTTTGCACTCATGCAATGCAATTTTCTCATCTCCCCCCCCCCCCCCCGCCCCAGCATCCTACCGTGTAGGCCCCTTCCAACTCTATGATCCTATGATTCTTCCTCTCCCTGGAAACTACCTAATAATCTGTTCCTGGGGCTTGGGGAAACCTCCAGAACCATGTGGGAGGTGGCTCTCAGGGCTGCAGGAGGAAGGGGAAATCAGCAAAGATCACCTTCTCCCCATCCCTCTAGTGGGAGCCTCTACTAGATCCGAGCTGAGGAACCCTTCCATTCACAGAACAGTGCAGTCTGGATCCAACCCAATGAAAGAACATCATGTCATAAAATATGGTAGGATGTTAATAGCCTTTTGAATACATCCAGATGTATTCTCATGTATTCTCATGGTTTTACACAAAACATTCTACTGCTGCTTTTCCTAGTTTTTAAGAATTTACTGGACACCCAGAGCTGAATTTTTGATAGTCTGGAAGGGAGCTTCCAGATGAGGTTTTATCACACAGAATTTTATGAGGGCTGGCTGGCTGTCCAGACAATAATGTCTTCCACTCTCATATTTTCCCACCACTTCTTCCACACACACACACCCGCCCCTTACCATGGAAAATGTGTTGAGGACAAAAGGATGGAATAGCTGCATAATGCCTTATGATGGTTATTTCTAGGACCTCTCTGTCTAGAAGCACCCCAGGAATTGCATGCGCTTGGATGTTCAGAGCCTGTGTGTGAAAACAGACAGAAACAAACCTCCTCCTTCCCCTCCCAGAAAGATGAGAGTGGTCGTTTTCCACATGTGCAGAATGTTGCACAACATCTGCTATTTGAAATCTGAACTTGGGGATTTCACTTTCGTGACTGTGTAGTTGTAGTATATATCAGAGGAGAGGCAGTATTTACAACAGAGTCCAATGTTCAGAGGGTGGGCTTCCGTGCAACTTGGCTCTTCTTTATAACCTTTACCGCCCAATCCACATATGTTTACTCAGAAGGAAGTCCCACTGAGTTCAATGGGGATTCTCCCCTCCCACCACAGGTAAGTGTGCAAAGGACTGCTGCAGCCCTCGTCTCATACATCCCCCTTCACACACACACTTTGTTGCTCACCCCCTTACTTTTCTCTCTTTCCTTCTGTCACCAAAGTATTCCAAATTCTGGAAAAGATGACTCCCTATCAGTTTAACCAGGTTGAGAATTATGTATGCAAAAAGAGCTTCACAGCAAAATCCATGGGCATGCTTTTTACTGATTTCCATATATTTTTTAGTCTGGGAGCAAAATCTGGGATAGTTTGGTGCAGAATTCTAAGAGATCATCACAAACCCTTCCATACTCTCTACTACATACACAAACCCATCTCCACAAACAAACCTGTCCTCCTTCCACTTTGAGAAGGGGTGGGGAGATGGGTTAGAAAATTGTTTTGTCCCCTTCCTATCCCTTTGATGTACTAAATAGAGCCTCCATTCTTTTGTATATTTGCCAAGGTCATCCAGCAGAAACACCTCCCTCCAACTAAAAGGATAGCCCTGGAACCCAGACAATGATTCATTCCAGCCTGGACTACACAGCTTCATTTTTGTTCTGTCTTAAGCACAATAGACTGTAAATGCTTCAAAATCCCAGTAGATTTTTGATGCTCAATTGTTGTCTGAACTGGAACCTGAATGTTCAGAGGAGTGATGCCTATGGGTCATACTAAATACTCCAAAAGCATAGAACAGGGCAGATTTAAAAAGAACAAAACCCATTCTCCTTTATAGTTCTTTTTTTTAAAGCAGTTTGGCATAGATTAAAGAAGGATCCACATGAATAATTAGTCATTTGAACAAATTTAGGTAGAAAATTCACATATTGGATTAAGATTTGCACCTGTCCCAAAGAAACAACTCCCTCCCCCACCAAACAGCAGTTCATTTAAGTCACCAACTCCACAATCCTATCCACGTTTGCTTAGAAATAATTCTTATCACGTTTATAGATATGACACACACACCCCAAAGAAAAACAGGAAAAACCTGGGGTGTGGGACAACAGTCCCCCCCTCCCCCAACAAAAATGTACCTGGAGCTGGAGGAAAAACTATTCTGAACTTTTTTAGCTTTTTCCATACCTGTGCATCTCTAATCAAGTTCAACTTCAATGGGATTTCCTCCCAAGTAAGTATGCATAGATCTGCAGCCTAAGTATTTTAAACTGCTGGTCATCATGCAGTAATCTTATGCAAATTTATGCAGAAGTAAAACCCACTATGTTCAAGGGGCTTACTCCCTTGCCTAGTTAGGGTTGGATCCAGATTTACACTGGATCAAGCGTGTGGATGGAAGTGGACTTCCCTGCCCCTCCAGCTCCTATAAAATGCTACACAGAGAGTCAGGAGGAGACCCTGCTGAATGTGGTGTGTGTGGGGGGAATCCCCCAAAATCAACATGGAGGGATTCCGCAAGTGGAACGCTTCCTCTCACAGAAGGTCCTTTCCTCTCATGGAAGGCAGATCCTGGATCCAACCCTCTGTGTATTTTGGATTGCAACCATAATTGAATAAATATAACTAAAATTTCCAAAAAGCAAATATCAACCCTAACCAGCTCAGCTACAAAGCAACCAAGGTGGCAAATCCCATTTCCAGATAATATGAACATTCTTCTGTACGCAGCCTTGTACATGATTACATTCAGTTTGCCCAGAACTCTGAACAGTTAGTGGACCCTTTTCCTACAGAAATAAACACAGGGGGGGAGCGCTTTCCCCTGTGTAAAGTGTTAGCAAAGCAGCTTTAGTACAGGGGTTTTCTGGGCTACAAAAGCCGTACTCTCTCTGGCAATCCAACAGCCAGCCTTTCCAATGGGAAGCAACATTCTCTTCTGCAGCCTGCTAAGAGGATGCATGTTTAGAACTCAATTCTAAAGAAGAAACACCATTTCCATAACATACTGAAGCTGAAGTGAACATTTAGCAAATGGACTTTGAGCGTGTGAACTGATTTGCACTACCGGTAATCTACCTGGCACATCTTTTAAAGCTTGCAGGCACACTTAAGTTTTTCACCATGTTCAAGCTCAGAACTAAGCATCCCTGGAATGTGCCTTACTATGGCCAGAAACCGGTCATGGTTAAATTGAGAACCTGAAAGGGGTAGGACACCCTGATATTATCATGATTTACTCAAAGTGGTGGAGCTCCTACGTCAGGCCTCCAGGCCAGCTTGACCTTTTCCCAGTTGAAAGCCATGAACATTTATCTGGGTCCCAGACATAATGGATGTCTGTGACAAGCACCCAGTTCCAGGATCTGAGCAGAGAGCTCTATTATACACCCTGTCCCAGAGTGTTGGATCCAACCAATCATTTCATTTTAGTTGAAGCTGCCCAAGTAAACTAAAGCAGAAATAGGTTCAAGATGACTCATTTGCCCTATTCAGGTGTTCACCTGAACAAGTGAAGACTAAAAAGTAGGCAGGGGGCAGGGCTGTGCAGACATTGCAGGCCTACCCCAACATTCCCACTCATGCAGGCTCCTCTTCAGACATTTGCCTGTTCAGTGTGATGTGTGAAGGGCTGAAAGAGATGTCTAAGCACAGGAAGCTTCCAAAAGCGTGTTTGGCCAAATGCATCTAGAAACCCACTTCAAGCCGTCACATGGAATGTGCAACGGTCTGAAGAGGAACCCACACGTGCTGGGAGACTGGAGTTAGGGCTTCATGCACAGCCCTGCCCCAACTCACTTGCGTGCTTGGGCAAACACCTGAATATTTATTTATTTGTGTGTTACATTTATACTCCACCTTTCCTCCAAGGAGTCCATGGCAGCGTACATGATCTTCCTCTCCATTTTATCCTCACAACAACCCTGTGAGGCAGGTTAGGCTGAGAGGCAGTGACTGGCCCAAAGTCACCCAGTGAGTTTCATGGGCAAGCGGGGACTAGAGCCCGGATCTCCCGAGTTCCAGTCCAGCACTCTCACCACTACTACCCCACAATGGCTTTCACAATAGGGCCGTTGACAGTGAATTCATTTAAAATCAAACTTTTCTTCCACCACAAGAGTAACACAATATTTTGAGGGAAACTTCAGCAGAACCAGTATAGTACAGCAATGAAGTTGTTGGGTTTATATTGGAAAAAGGAGAGACAGGCTGAAATTTCTGGGTGGTCGTGATATTTGCTAGCTGGCTGGCCAATCTCCCCCAGTTTAAATTTCGACATGGCTGCCATAAAGCTGTACTGTGACCCACGCTGACTTCATGGGACGAAGTATGTACGTGGGGGGGGGGGGAGTCTGAATAAATAATAACCACCATGTGATCTCTGGAGTCACCACATGAAAAAAAACACTGCTGTGTGAATCCATCTAAAGCTGATTAAAAGGATTTGGAGTTTGTGGATTTCTCAAAAGGAAATAAATACCAACTCCTGCAAAGCACTATTCACTCCAACGCTCTCAGAGGGCTCACTCTCACCATACCGTATCAATCTAACACCACAGATGAGAGTGAGGAATGGCCTTTGAGAAGGCAAGAATCCAACAGAGAAGTGCAGCTTCATTTTTTCTGGGCCCGAGGGGGGCAGCAACTCGCACGTGGGATGGCACCTCCGTGAACAGACTTGGAGACTTGGTGTAGGTCCCGGACAGACCTGACAGTCCATTGAGCAAGCTCCTGCAGCACCTTCATGCCCCTCATTTTCTTCCTAAACAAGTCCTTTTCACCAGCATCTCTGGTACTTTCCACCTCTCTGGTCGGCACGCTGTGCTTCAGTGTTACCATCAGTTGCTCCAGTTGGTAAGCCACAGCAGAGACTTGGAGCACAACCGAATGGATGGACCCATGGAAAGCTACATCATTTGGTGTGAAGCTGGACCTCTGCTCTTCCAGGATTTCATCCAGTAAAATCTGAAATGCCCAGTAGGCCTTCAGGTTGTTGCTCAGCCGTTCAGCCTCTGAAATCTCACTCCACTGTTCCACCTTAG
Organism: Shinisaurus crocodilurus; assembly: GCA_021292165.1. NCBI lineage: Eukaryota > Metazoa > Chordata > Lepidosauria > Squamata > Shinisauridae > Shinisaurus > Shinisaurus crocodilurus. The sequence continues at coordinate 193,802,541 of CM037876.1, read as the reverse complement.
CTGTAGGCACACCATTGACTGAGTCAGTGAAGTTCTTGTCCAACAGTTGCTTCTCAGCCTAAAAGGATGAATATTGGGAAAGGGATGGGGGAGAGGAGAATACGTCTTTCAGACAGATGTTACATTTCTTTCTTTAAGGCAATCATTACCTCACAGCAGTTCATCCTGCCATATGCCCATCACTGGGAACTAAGAAGTCAGCAGTACCAATTCTGTGGTTCTCAGAAGGAATGAAACCATTAAACCAACAACTGGCCGAAGCGGAACAATCCATCAATCATCTGAGGCAACTCTCTTATGCTAAGAAGGTAAGAGGAGCCAGGGCCACTAGGTAAGAACCAGAATGGATAATTATGGCTAATGCACAGAGATAAGAGATACAAACTGACATTCATCAAGTAGACCCTCATATGGCTTCACTCACCCATCCAAGATTCTTTACCAAAGATCACCTCATAGGAAGCTGCCTGATACCAAATTAGATCTGGTCTAACTAGCTCCATAATGTCTAAACCATATTGTTTAAAGTATAGGTGTTAAACCTCAGGACCTGGGTCAAATCCAGCCCTCCCAACATCCCAATCAGGCCCTCCGGGGTTCCCCGATGGCCAAGCCCCCTTCCCCTGGCCCCTCCCCCTCCCTGTTCACCAAGCATTTGGTGTTTTCCCAGCTTTTTCCCATTCCAAAAAGTTGAAATGTCTCTCCTAAGGCTTAATTATTAGCAGTAAGAGCTTTACACTTAAATATGCAGGTATTTTTGGTATTCTGGAACCACCCTTTTCGCCTTCAGCCCCACCCGTCACTGGAATGTGGCCCCCAAGAGCTTCTCTGAAATTTAATTTGGCCCTTGGGCTGAAAAAGGTTCAACACCATTGGACTACTGGCAGCAGCTCTCCAGAGCTTCAGACTAGGGCTGTGCACATAATCATGTCTCGAACCCGAATCGGATCAGCCTGATGCAGGTTATGTTTTGTTTACGTTCGAATAGGATCAACCCAGACCCAGATTGGATGTAATCGCCTGTCATTGGTTCCGTTTGATTACAGGTGATTACGTCTGATCTGGGTGAGCAGGAAGATCCTTCCCCCCCCTTTCTGAATGGAATGGGGAGGGGGAGAGTATTGTTGGCAGCACCATTACCCAATGGTGCTCCTGAGGAAGTTGCCCTTCTCCAATAGCAACGCTGACTGGAGGAGGGCTACGGGAGATCCATGGTTTTCAGTTTGCTGGGGAGGGGATCGAGTTTGCTCTTGGCTCCTGCTTGCTTGCTGCTAGTTGCCACTTGCCTTGTGGTGTTGGAGAGAGGAGAAGAAGGATTATAGGGGGTGGGTGTCTCTTTTTTTATTTCTTTTGTTTTATTCCTCAATATTATTTCATTTAGAAGTAGCTTCATTTTGAATACAAACAAATCCATTTACTTTCCTTTTCTTCTGACCCCAATTTGGGGAAGGGGGACTGAAGGAGCATTTGTTTGTCGCCTTGGGCTCCTAATTGTTTTGCTTTGCTTTAAGGTATCCTAAATTTGTTTTAATCTCTTATTAGGATTTAGTTTAGCACAATTAAAGTCCTTTTTGTTCATACAATTTGTGGCAGTGAGGGAGTGTTTGACTCTGCTGGCCTTCTGTTCAGCGTTTTCCTGCCTGGTTTTTCAGATATCATTTCCATCATCATCATCATCATCATCATCATCATCATCATCATCATCATCATCTCTTTTAATTTTGCACAAGTTCCATTTGCAAATCATCCCAACACAAAAGCCAGACTCCTTCCTGGGTTCTCCTGAGACCACTTTTGGGAATTGTGTTGTGTGTGTGGGTGTGTGTGTGGGTGTGTCCTTCCAGTTTTTTCAGATATCATTTTAAATTATTATTAATAGTATTATTATTAGAATCTCATTCTATTTTGCACAAGCTCCGTTTTCAAATCATCCCAACCAAGCCAGATATCATTTAAGGATTTTGTTTAGAAGTTGCATTTCAGTTCAAAAGCAATTAAACTTTTTTTCTGCTCACCAGTGCTCAGCACCAGTGGCTTTGGGGGGGGGGGGCAAGCAGTGCTCTCTTAAGTCTTGGTCTGGTCAATTTGAGAAATATTAGGAACAGGTATTATTATTATTATTATTATTATTATTATTATTATTATTATTAATATATCTGACACAAAGTCCTGCCAGTAGTCTAGGCTAGCAGCAAGTTGTGTCCTGTTTCACACGCACACACACACACACACACACACACACACACACACACACCTGTGCGCTGTGCCTGGCTCAAGGGGGGGGGGCAGAGATCCATCCTGCCTCTCTATAGCTCCGGGCACTTATTAAGAGCAGATATTATCATTTTTTCTTCTCTGTCAGACCAGTGTGGTTGACCAGTGGTCTGAAATTTGGGGGGCATAAGCAACTCAAGGACATCTACAATCTCATCAAGTTTCATGTTTCTATCTTTTAAAATGAAGAAGTGAAAGACGTTCCCCCCCCCATGCAAGTCTATGGAAAAAACTAGACAGAATTGATTCTGTTACCGTAATCGATTCCGCGTAATCGTAATTGTATCGGGATAGATACAGATCGGACGGAATCGGAATCGGGCCCAATCCCAAATACACAGATCGGAATTGGAATCAGACCGGAGGGGCCGTGCACAGACCGACTTCAGACAGTCTTTTCTGGACATGTTGGTCATTATGCAAAGAAGATGACTACATAATTGCGCTATGTGCCATACCTCCTCTCTCACACTATACCTATCACATCAACATTTCCTTTTTTTAAAAAAAAGATGGTCAGATTGTCACCATCTGGAACTGGGTGGGATGAGCAGTGTTGCTTGGAGGCCTCTGAGAAAATTCCTTTAAACCACAATTTGTGGTTCCACTGCTCTCTTCTTTTAGCCGTGTCTTTGGTTCTGTGCTCTCATTTAGTCATCCATAGGAGCACTGATGCCCTAGGATCCCATTCAATGAGAGGTGGCATATTGTGATAGATGTAGAGGTGACTGACTCAACTGAGAGTCTGTTTCTGGTTATGGACTTCAACATGACACTTGTGCTGAGGAGACTTCAACATCAGCTCTATGAGTTTAGTTGCTAGAAGATGTGACATGAGTGTTGTCACATTTCTTGGGATAATGCAAGAAAATGGTCCAAATGGGACAATGTCATCTTGTGAACATACTGATGCTGTCAAGTTGAAGTACCTCCTCATATTCTAGTGAGAGTTCTGCCAGATCAAGGTCTGTCTGCACCTAGCACCTTGTGAACTGCTTCCAGGTTTGCTGAAGGTTGTAAGGTGGCAAAAGGCTTCATAATCAGTAACAGATCAGCATCAATGTCAAAGCATTGATTCAAGAACTCAACAAGACAGCCAACTACTTCATTACAAACAGTGCCAGCATCTCTCCTGTCAGATACATACTGGTGGTATTCCTTGCATCTCTTCTGGTGCTTTGTTACCTTTCGGTATCACTGTTCCATCTGGCTGTGTAACAGTTTCATCCTTGAAAGACTGGACCCACCCACCAAGTAAATACTGGTCCTTCTATGCCAATAGCTTTGATTTTACCAACATTGTCAGCTTCTCTATATTGAGAATGGTGACCCCATCTCCTTTCAGCTGCTTCTGGTACCTACTGAAGACTGTAATTACATCAGCCAGAAAGGACAGAAGTAAGAGGTTATCTTCATCAAGGAGGAAAGCAAGAAACCCATGTGCTGCATTCTCCTCAGACTTCTTCATGAAGAGGACTAGGGAATGCCAACATTGGGACTGAAGGCAGTAGTGAGAAGGAAAACTCTGTCACCTGGCCTCAAAAAGCTTGTGGAGTGCAATGAGACAGCAGTTGTTGGCTTCTGTAATGTCCAGAAGTTCTCTGGATCTGAGCTCTGGTGTGCGGAAATATGTGCTCAGCCCTACAAGCTGCTAGATGATGTGCCCAACTTCACTGACTAAGTTATTTGTAGATCTTCATGCAAGATTTGACCAGCAGCCTCCACACCAGAATGTCAGCAGAGGGGCAGAAGATTCTTGATCATTATCCCTCATTTTGGATTGGAGGAGAGTCCACAATTGTATTTTATTTATTTATTTATTTATTTATTTATTTAATACATTTTTATACCGCCCAATAGCTGAAGCTCTCTGGGCGGTTTACAACACAAACCAGACTTCTCGTCTCACCTATGGTGGTAGAAGCTCCATCTGTGACCAAGGAGGATACATCTATGAAGATGTGCCTGGCTGCTGCAGGTCCAACTGTCTTGTTGCAGGCATCTTCAACTGCTTCCAGCGCTCCTTTTGCACCATGGCTTCAGGGTTCACTAGCACCCTAGAAAGTACTGCTTTTCATTCCCAGATTTTGTAAAGACTATCACCATTACATAAATTTTGTCAGTTCTAGTTTGGCTCATGGTGCCATCACACCTCAGGGACAGCACCAATGTATCTTCAGTCAATTTCTTGGTGAGACTGTATCACTTTCTACAATGCACTGCATAAATTCTTTGTGGGCATTTGGAGTCAAGTACTGAAAGCCCATCTCAGTCCTATGTTCCAGTTTTGCACTGTTATAGGAAAAAATAGATGCTAACTTACCGTACTCATAACTACTCTTGCAGGAAATGAGTACATACTCAGAGACTCTTTGCATCTCCTTAAGCGTGCAGGTGGAGGGCTCCAACTTTGTCTGCTAGTTTTTCATTGGCCTTGGATATTGCTTTTCTCTCTTTGAAAACAGTATTACTATGTCGGGAAACTTGAAACATGTTCTACACCTAACATAGTGTCAGCCATTTTCATGAAAAGGTTCAAAGGTGTTGTCTTTGGGACTGTGCTCAATTAATTTGAAAGCTGGTTTCATAACACCCTTATGACCCGACACTCCACCAGACACAGTTGGCTTAGACATAGTGCTTTCAGCATTGTGAGATTCCCCAATTTTTTTCCTGAGTGTTGGCAGAGTCAGGGGCATTTGAGAGTATTGCTGGTGCAGCAGGAAGTATTGTACTGGTATCAGCAAACACTAGGGGTTCATCAGCAGGTGCAGATGAGAGCTTAGCTGTGAAGGAGATGTCAGCAGGTGGTGCATGAGGTATGTCAGCTAGCAAAGCCGCTGTAGGTGGTGGTGCAATGTTGGACAGTACAAGCCAGCATTGCAGAGAGCTTGGATTTGCACCAGCAGTCTTGCGGTGACATTTTCTTTTTCATTCTAGTACAACTGATTTACCAAAATGATTTTTCGGTAGGAAGGATATACAAGGGATTAACAACTGACTGGCCACATGGGTTAAAAGAAAGCTGAATAACTGTTTTTTGCCTTCTGTCTAAATGTATCCCTACAGACACAGACCTTGTGCTTGTCCTAGCCATCAGGAAACTCTTTCCAAAGGCAAAGTGGTTTAGCGAAGGCTGGGCTCCACTCTAGCAAAGCAACCTGTGCTCCAACTACTGTCTCCAGCAGCTACAGTTCTCCTCAGCAGCCCTTGAAATGACTTCTTCCCTCTCAGCTCTTCAGCAAAATGTAGCCTGGGTAACAGAGTTCTCTCTAGTCCTTTTCAGGAGACAGCTCAACACAGGGCAGGCCAAGTCTACTTCCAGCTCTTTGTGTAGGCTTCTTGTCCCCTTCCTCCAACTCCTACTCTTCTATCTTCCCTCAATTACAGCAGTGGCTACAGTACAGGACACACATTTCTATTGTGTCTTACTCCAATCCACAGGGTCCTTTGGGGTCTTATTGTTCCCGTTTGTCAGTCAGTACTAGTCCTTCACCCTTCCAAAGGACTGTAGAATCCTTGAAGAACACACATATCACATGACTAGACTTCCAGAAGGTTCATTTCAGCACAGACTCTTCAGGAGGCAACATCTCTCAGAGAAACTCCCAGACTGAGACAAGGCCTCAGCTCAGCCCAGCAGACTGCCAGGCCTTACAGACTGAGCTTGGCTAAAGAGCACGAGACACCGAGACACAATTAAGGAAGTTTGTTAAGTGCCTGGCTTCTAAAGGGTTCTCCACCAATACCTGGTGGATTTATTCCCAAACGTTTTACCGTGTAACATGAAACTAGATCTCTTTGTGTTAAAGCCAGACCTGTTCTTCCTATTGCACCAATTGATCCCAAGTCCTTACAACAGATTTGCAGGTTAAGGGTAGCTCTGCAGCTCTGCAGTTTGTGAGCTGCCATTTTGTGAGGAGCCTCTATTCCAGTGTTCTCCAACCTTGGGTCCCCAGATGTTTTTGGCCTACAACTCCCAGCATGTCCCAGCCAGCTAGGCCAAAAACATCTGGGGACCCAAGGTTGGAGAACACTGCTCTATTCTGTGACAGCTTTAGAACCTGGTCTCTCTAGTATACCATAAAAAACCTTCAACATATTTTTCAGGACAACAACCATCTTGTGAAAGGATGAATTGTAATCACCAGAATTGTAATCAGAGGAGGGGGTTCTCAGCCCCTCCATTATACTTTTTATGGGGAGGGAGTCTCAGTCCTCAACTGAGGGAAGATAATAGGGAGGGAAGATAATCTCACTCATTCTTTGCAAGGCACCTTCATTTCCCCTTCTCTTATTTTCCTATCCTTCCTTTCTTCCATTTATTCTTCCCTCTTTCCTTCCTCTCTCTTAATTTCTCTAATCATTCTCATTTACTCTTCCCTCTTTCATATTTTTATTTGTTTTTTCCCTTAGAAAAAATTTGGGAGGTGCTCACGCATTGGGGATGGGTGTCTGCACCAGCTTTTTGTGCAGTTGAAAAAAGTGCTTAGAATAAACCCTGCAGTATTTAATACTGCTCGAGTTTTAACTTTTTAAAAAATTCTGTGTTGGTTTCTTGCTCTGATGCATTTTATGCTGCTCTTTTAGTTTTTACATTTTGAATGTTTGTTTTAATATTTTAGATATTGATGTTGGTGTATTATTCTTGGTTTGAAGTTTGTCTATTGTGAGCCACCTTGGGAAAACATCTTTTTTTAAAAAGGTGGCATAAAAGTTTCTAAAACAAACAAATTGCATTTTCGATTTCCAATTTTTGATACATCTGATGTTATTTGACATAAATATCAAATGACATAAAGTGATTATCGAGTAAGAAAAAGTATTGTTACCTATATTTGCTGTAGAAGAAAATCAGAGGTCTATTTTGTTTTGTTAATTGTTATATGTTTGATATTATGTGTTTGTTTCACATAGAAATAACATTTTAAAAAGTTTAGAAAAAAATAATAAAGTGATTTGGTGCTTAATACCAATATTTGATACATGATGGTTTTTGACAGTTGACAGGGATTCTTTCAAGGTTTGAATACATACACACGGACACACAAATACCGTACACAATTCTCCTGTACAAAATGTTGGAGAGAAATAATTGAAAATCTACTTGGCTCAGAAGAAAAGACCAAAGATAAAATCTTACAACTTTTTAAAATGATGACTTTAAATGGGACTTTGCTCAAGCGGAGCTAGGAAAGTAGTACCACCAATGTACTCAAGTTGTTCCTGTCTTTTGGAGAACCAGTAATCAGGACTGGGCAAAACTGATAATATTCTGATGTGTGGTGACAGTAGAAAATCTATTTATGCTGTAATGGAACTGGCCACCCAAAGGTGAGCAACCTCAGCTACATCCTGAAGGAAGGAGCTACTCTGTGATATGGAAGCACACACCTAAAACGATGAGAAACTTGGTAACATAATAATTACCATAATCCTGGTATACTATATTAATTTCCTGGCATCCCAGTATAAAAATCAGGCAGGCAGAGACTTCCCTCCTACTTATTCCCTCCAGGAAACAAGTAAATATTTGGAGAAATAACTGATACAAATAACATTCTTACATGGCAACTTAGAATGGTTTTTCTGAGATGGGCCTTTGAGGATGGGGACATGGGTAGGGAGAGCTGGGAAGGGGGTTCTGACTATTCAGGAGTAAGACCCATTGAGTTCAATGGAGCTTACTCCCAGGTAAGTATTGTAGGATTGCAGTCTCAGTGAACTTTAGCACATGAGTGCTGAAGTAATCCCCCCACTCACACACACACTCCACATTAGGAGTAAAGATGCCAATCTGGTGAGTGTAGCAGAGGCAGGATGTGAGTGACCATCAAATGTGATGCTTCAGAGTAGATCAGGGAGGTATGTGATGTGGGTGTTGTGGGATTGATTAACTTTGTATCAGCAGCCAAAGTGATGAGACTGTTGTTGGGGGGGGGGGAATTTGGTATATAGAGCAGAGGTACGCAGAAGCTTTCCCCACTAACTTAGTCAATACTGCAAGGCTCCTCACCACGTGGTCTGACCGAAAGAAGGCTACTTAGAATGTAAAACAATCCAAACTGGTTATATCAAACAAATCAGCAGGTTTATTGTACTCACAACATCTGGTATTCTTGCATAACTTGTTAGTCCATGCAGGCACAGCTTAAAGTTCGTTAAAGGCTGCTGGAAATCAGCATGGCTGGAAGAGAGCCAGCCAGGCACCTTGTTGCTTAGTTGAGGTCCGGAGGAGAGGGAGAGAGAAACTTCTTCTAAGGAAGATTCCCAGGTGTGGGACGAAGTGTGGTTAGGCAGGTTAGTTCCCATTAACCCATTCCTCCCCTAGTGACCCTACACATGCATACTTACCCATATATCTAATTAACAACTGTCTCTGCAAGAAGTGGGTGAGGTGGAGCAAAGGGATCATGGAGTAGAGGTGGCCAGCTTTTGTAAATGTAACACTGGTCTTTAATTATTTATTTTTATTTATTATATTTTTAAATCGCCCATCTGGCGGGCCAGCCTGGGCAATGTGCAACAGGATAAAATACAATAAAACACAATTAAAACACCATAAAAACACAATTAAAACAATATAAACATTTTTTTAGAAATCCTAACCCACCCCATATTCCCGCCTGAAAAGCCATGTTTTTAAAGCCCGGCGGAAGCTCATCAAGGAGGGGGCATGGCGAAGGTCACTGGGGAGGGAGTTCCATAACTTATCTTTTATGCAATCTTCTCCACAAGGACATTTTAGCTATTGGGGCCCTCTGACCAAAATTCCCCTCAGCATTCCAAATACAAGCCTATTAAGAACTTGGGAAATGGCCAATATTGCGGGGGCTTTCTGGCATTTTGTTTGTTTGCAAGCCTTAGGAGAAGCAGACATTTTTTTTCTGGAACTGGGAAATAATTAGGATCTGACCCTATTGTGTTCAGGAGGCACTCTTATAACTCATGAACCTCATCTGAATATGGATCCAAATCCAAGAAGTTATACATGTAGCCCCCACAAGATGGCACAATTTCATAGGGACTGAATGTTTCCACTCCATCATCCTGTTGTTTCTGCTGCGCGCCCCCCCCCCCACACTTCCACCCAGAACTACCACAAAATAATACAATTAAGCTTCTATTCAGACTCCTGATAGAGATGGAGAATCTACTACTTACCACGATAGGCTGCTCCAAAATATTCCTTCTGGGAATATTCTGAGATTTCATGAACAGATTTTCTCTCACACAGGGTTTGATGGATTTTCATAGATTTCATAGATCATAGAGTTGGAAGGAGCCTACAAGGCTATCGAGTCCAACCCCCTGCTTAGTGCAGGAAACTAGAGGAGGGGTCTCCCATCCAAGTAATAACCAGTCATCATCAAGTGTGGGGTTGGAAATGATTTGTTCCTCCAGGTCAAATATTGCTTGTTCTCTTTATTCTTCCTGCCCCACAATATGTGGCTCTACATTATTTCTTGAGTTATTCTAGAGCTATTTGACTTGCACGGCCCCTTTCCGCACTGAAGCACCAGCCAAGTTGCGAGTACTAGTAGATGGTTCTGCCTTTGGGCAGGGAGTGGACCAATATATATGACATTTTGTCCATTCCAGTTATATAGTTCTGTGCACCCATGATTCATCCCCCTTATTTTGAAGACAGAAAACTATAAAGATAGTTTTCAAAAGGGAGTCAGATGGGGAGATGACTGCAGCCTTCAGATCAAGATTAGAAGCCCTTCCAAAGGATTGGATTTAGCTAAGCACAAGCTAGGTTAGGGGGCTTCACTATTTCAACTGGAATATATTAAGTAACTAGTGTTTCATAGAAGGATCTAACTGAGCCCTTATTAGGAATCACCACACTTGGCTATAGATCTAACAAACTAAAGCCATCCGAGACTGTTAACGTTAACAAGCTTCAACTGGGAAGATTCTCATTTGTGAGAAGAAATAGCACAAACCCCATTATTCTTTCTCTAGGGAGATGCTCTTTTCTCAGTTTGCTGAGTCCTCACACCTGGTCAGGTGCACCAGCACTAGAACATCTTCTCTCTTACAGCATCGCAAAGGTTTTTGCTCCCTTGGAAAGTTCACATCAAAAGACTTCTTTTCCTCCAAGAGGCAGCAAAGAAGGCACCTAGAAGCTGTAAGCAAACAGACACAGAAGCAAGAGAGGAGAGAGTTTTCAAAGACGACTTACATAGGACTCCAGGAGGCTACTGACATCTGAGCGCATCTTCCTCAGGAGATGAATGGTGCGGCGGCAGGGGTCATGGTTCTGGGAGGTCACAGGGGGTCGCTCTGACGAAGCCATCATCACCCGTTTCAGCTGTGACAGCAGTAGCTGAGGCACTGCTGCTCACACAGGGCTGTGTATCCAGAAAAAAATCCCTTGCTCAGCTCATACATTCCAGACCAATAGAGAATTCTCCACTTCTGCGCAGCTCCCCCACCCCGCCCCCCGCAAATTCCTGGAAGTGGAGCTTAACCCTCTGAGATCAACAAGCGTTTCCTTCAACTCAAAGACTCTCTCCAACCACTTTACAAGTTATGTAGACCAAAAGTTGTCAGCTCCCACACACTCCCTTTTCTCTTTTTCCTCTGGCTTGCTTGTGTCCTCTCCTTCTCTGTATTATTTTGCACCGCTTTTATTGTGACGTGCCAGTAGCCAGGTCATTGACCTGCTAATCCCTGTAAATTCAGTGCCATAAAGCCGAACAATCTACAGTGAAGGCACAAAAGGAATCCTTTCCTACCACTGGCTCACCTTTTGCTGGATATTTTTGTTTCATTGTGAAATGAAATCATTCTGCATCATCAATCTATTGTTAATAAACCATTCACCACTTTGTTTTTCGCAAGTAATATGAATCCTTTCACCAGGGCCTAGAGGTGGTTTGTTTGAGATTGTTTTTGTGTGTTGCTCCCTACTTTATACAAGGGCGCATGCAACATTTTTAGCAAGACACCCAGTTCAGAGCATCAGTGAAAAGCAGCTGTGTGGGGGTTTGCAGTGCACTGGCATTGACTACAGAGGTACATTACAAAATAAACACATCAGTAGACATTGGCCCCATTTGCACGTAATAGTTGCAAATGAATTAATTAACCCACAATTTGCCAGGTTGCATGCCTGGCATGTACCACTGCCATTTTGAATATGGAACTTCCAATTGGCCTGATTGGAGGCTATTTCATGATGTGCAAACCCAGACACTATGGGTTAATCATGGGTTAAACAACCCACAGCTAACCTAAGAACCAATACTTCAGTTGATTAACCCATAGTGTCCAGGTTTGAAATAACCTTTGATTGGAGGTTGCATATTCAAAATGGCAGCAGCAGATAACCCTGGCAAATTGTGGGTTAATTAACCCATGATTTGCAGCCCTTACATGCAAACTGGGTCAGTGTGTACTCCTTCACACAGTAGACTTTCATAGATCATAGGGTTGGAAGGGGCCTACAAGGCCATCGAGTCCAACCCCCTGCTCAATGCAGGAAACTAGAGGAGGGGTCTCCCTCCCATCCAAATAATAACCAGGCCTGACCCTGCTTAGCTTTCCACACTCAGACAAGCTGAGCCAGCGTGGGCAACAGTACCCAACTTGGTGCCTTTCAGATGTGTTGAACTACATTAACCATCATCCCCAGTGAGCATGGCAATAGGCTGAGGAAATATGTAGTGAGGAGTATTATACGGAGAGAAGATAGCCCAAAGCACATGCACAAAGATGGCCAAAGACTCTGACTACTAGCTAAAGGCAACAAGATGCACCTTTCCCCGCCGCCCCCTTTTCATTTTAGTGGTTGCAGTGTATCCCCACCCACCCTTACAGTGATGCAGCTGCGTAATTTTACACCCTGGCCGTAATGATCATATTGGGGTGGGCTTTAGATGTCTATCTATATTACTTCAGTTGTGAACTACACCACTTTTATCTTTTTCTTGATAGAACAACAACAAAAGTGTTGGGACCTGCTTAATACAGACCTGGTAGAACATCAGATGGAACCATTGAAGGCCTTTGCAATCAACTTCAAGTATATTTGCAGACAAAACCACTCATATCTGCTTTGACTTAGATGCCATAGATTTAACAGAATGTGAGATGGAGGCAGCCAAGACACTGTCTGGTACTGCTGTTATTATGGATACTTCTCAGCTTGTGCAGCCTGAGGATGCAAACAAGCTGCCTGAAGGAATGAGGCCAGCTATCTGCTTCTTGGATCCTTGCCCAACATGGCTTCTGAAATCGGCTAGCTCTGGGCTTATTTTGTGTGTATGTCAGCTCCAGTAAAGGCCTCACTAATTGTTTGTGTAGCCCCTTTATCTTTAAATGAGGCAGTGATAAAACCACTTGTAAAAAATATTTTCCACAGGCAGCTGGTTTGGGCACTGTATAAAGAGAATGCTGGACTCGATGGACCCTTGGTGATTCAGCATGGCTTAAATCATCACCCAGTTTCTAATCTGCCATTTTGGGGCAAGATCCTGGAGAGGGTGGTGTCTTGTCAACTCCAGCCAGTCATGGTGGACACACTGACTATTTAGATCCATTCAAATCTGACTTCTAGCCTGTCTATAGGACAGAAACTGGCTTGGTGGAGAATGGACAGGGGGAGTGCGATGCTATTGGTTCTCCTGGATCTCTCAGCAGCTTCTCATCCTGCTGGATCACCTCTCTCAGTTTAGATTTGGGGGCACTGTCTTGCAGTGGCTTCAGTGAGGGTAGGGCCCAGAGGATGTGCTAGGCTAGGGGGTTCTATCTCCTGGCCTTAAGGGTAGCATAATGTCCCATTCTGTTCCCTAGGCTTTTAAACATTTACTCTAAACCACTGGGTGAGTTTGGACTAAAGCACGGATGGGGAACTTGTGGTCCCCCAGATATTGTTGGACTGTGACTCCCATCAGCCGCAGCCAGCATAGCCAATGGTGCAGAATTGGAGCTGCAGGCCAGAAACATCTGCGGGGCCACAGGTTGCCCACCCCTGTGCCAAAGGGCCATTCAGGGGTGCTCCTGGATTCAATGCTTTCTGTAGAACCACTAATGTCACCAGTAGCCAGGAGTGCTTTTTATCAGCTTTGGCTGATCCATGAGCTGTGGCCTTATCTGGAGGATGGGCACCTGGCTTCTGTAATACATCTTACTTACCTCCAAGCTAAATTACTGTAACGTGCTCTATGTAGGATTGCCCTTCAGGACAGTTCAAAAACTTTAATTGGTGCAGAATGAGGTAGCAAGAATGCTTGTAGGAGCTAGGCATTCTGATCATATTACAGCTATTCTGTACCAACTACATTGCTGCCTAGTCATTTCTGGGCCCAGCTTAAGGTGCAGGTTTTGGCCCTTGAAACCCAAAATAATTTTGGACCAGCTTATCTGAAGAACCACCTGCACTCATACCAACCTGCCAAACCCTTGTGAAACAGCTTCTGATGCCCTGCCCTCTGGTTCTTCAGCAAGAATAAGGTTGTTGGCGAGTACCTGGGGCAGGACCTTTTCTGTGGTGGCCCTGACACTTAGGATCACTCTTGCCCGGGGTGATATGGCCTTCTATTGGTTTTTAAAAGAACCCCAAGTACTTTTAAAAAAAAAATCTGGCCAGCTTTCAGATGCTTTAGGATCCATTTTATAAAGGTTTTTTTTAATTTGCTGTTTATATTGTTATATATTTTATATTATGCGATAGTTGGATGTTTTTCATAATTTGTGATTGACATTTTAAGTTGCCCTGAGAAGATAGATAACCTGAATGGCGGGGTATTAAGACTATTAAATAATAAAAGTAGCAGGTGGGAAAAGTTAGGTGTGCACTGCAAACTGCCCTCCTTGCTCCCAAGGATATTTTGTAGCAGAAAAGCAGCCATCTGGCGACTGCTACACATGGCTATGTTGTAACACAAGACTTCCACAAACTAGTACCCTAGATGTTTGACTACAGCTCCCATCACCATGCTGGCTAAGGAAGAGAGCTGTAGTCCAACACATCTGGAGAGCACAAGCTTGGGAAAGGCTACTGTAGCATGTTATCTGGCCCTGAACAGGCAAGCATTCTATGACCACTATATGTCACCTTCTTTATCACATCATAAGGCCGAAAGAGAAAGTTAACCGGATGCTTAGGAGAGAGTTGGGAAGTACACCAGTTCAGCTTCTGCACTGAGATAGGAAGCCTGCTACTTCAAACATTCATGACAAATGAGTGCCTAGGGTGCTCCTAGCACTGTCAAAAGACATGGTGCCACTATTCCATCTTTTCTTCTTTAACAGATTTTTGTAGTTAAAAAAAAAGATAAGCAGCACTAGAAAAACGTTGAGAGGTTATAAATCAAATACATCATCTGGACCCTTCATAAAATTCTATTGACGCAGGCTGATGGCTCAAAAAAAGCCTCACTTGGAAGCACCCCTAAATGCCCTTTAAAAACCTCTAATGAGCTGTGTCAAACAACTTTAGACAACTTAAACTGCTGCAAAATGCCATCTTTCTTAAGCCCTCGGTTTTGGGGCAGACACCCACAGAAACTTTGAATGGGGATCATTACATTTTCAAGAGGGAGTGGATAAAGACAGGGGGAGCCTTCCTTTCCCCACCAGCCACCAAGTGGGTTGAATGGCCTCTGCCAGAGCTCTCATTGATCCACATTGGATTTCTTGATGAAATTCTATTGCTACTGCTAGATCATCTCCCTCTGATTAGCAGAGCTTCTCTGTTGTACTAATTATGTTTCCCTGTTCAGTTTTAGGAGGGGGTTGGAGATTTCTTGTTCTATTCCTGCATTAAAACAAAAACAAAAACTGCTTAGCAGCCATGACCTGAGTTGAGTAATGGTGTGATATTCTTCAGCCGATTGAAGTTATCTGTATACTACTAGTAAGAATTCCAACCAGTGTGAAGAACTCTTCCTCCATTAGTGTCCTGTTGCTACGTGTACAAGGCCTCAGGGATATGGCTTTAAATGATTACATCTCTCTTGTATGGCATTTCCTTGTAGCCCACTCTTCCTCAGTGTGTTGATTCACACCTACACAGTGCAACTGCCACACTTTCCTAAAGAAACACTGTTTAATCATCTAGTTATCATATTTATCTGGCAGGATACTGTAGTGTACCCATGTGGTGCACTAGTAACCATCTTTTGGCCATTTGGTAATTTGTTCTAGCATCCTGCCAGGTATGCAAGTGAGGCAGATCACACACCCCCACACACCCTAGTCTGCTACACTGAAATCCTACAAAGCACTCCAAAATGGTTTTAGAAAATTCTATTTGGCCCAAACTTCCCTTCTCATCCCTGCATATGGGTGCGAGTTCAGTGGTTCTTCCCTTTTGTTACTAATGGTGATCCACCCCTGGACCTTCATCTCTGTTCAGATCTTTCCTTTTGAATCTACTACATGTTGAATTGTAACACTCCTCCCTTAATTCTCTGGCCTGTGACTTCTCTGCCAACTTTGTGACGGGACCAAAGAAGTTGCTAGCCAAAGACATTTGAGAATCACAAGGGTGGCTAGCTTTTACAGCCTAAAGAAATTCCAAATGTATTGCGGCAGGAGCCAGTAGGTCTGGTCTTATCTATAGAAGCTTAGCCTGCTGTAACAGAATCCAGCGGTACTTTAAGTGACCAAATATAGCTACTCTTGTTGGTACCTCTCCAACGCAATGCTGCACTCTCTCAGGAGTTGCATGAGTGAATCAACTATTGAGGTAGGACCAACCACGGCCAGCCCCATATGTTTAGTGCACTTCCTTCTGACAGCGGGTACCGTTCAGGGTGCTGTAATTAGCCCCACACATGGCTGCTTCATTCACAGACCCCCTCCGGTGGCATGGAATTGATTCACAGAGGCTCCTGCACTACCCTGGCTGTATGGGAAGCAGCCTCCTTCACACTTGCACATTCTCCAAATAGTTAGCATGCAACAAGACACAGAAGATGAGTTTTTTTCCCCTTTAAGAATTTATTTTGGTTATGGCTTACCCAGCTTAAAGACAAGAGATGAAAAACAAAGAATATCCCTTTTTATTGTTTTATTTACTTTTGTATACACAATTTATCAACATGGATCACAGCCCCTCCCCCTGGCACCCCACCCCAAATCTCCACCATCACTTTGGGGGAAATTTTGTATGCAACAAGGCTTTTAAGCAATCAAAGACTTGTCATCTCAACCATCCCTTCACTTAACACTAAAAAATAGGGGTGTGCCACAATGCAACACAGCTCTGTTGCCACCCAGTGGCTACTACTTCAGGTAGTTCTGCTAAGTATCGCAAATCCTTTCCCCTCTCTGGTAAAATTCACAATACTAGTGCAGTTTCCCCCCAGCTCTTCACTATCACTTTGGAAAGCTTCTCCAGCGATCTAACGGTTCTTCCCCCGCCCCCTTGCAAAGGCTTCAGCATTGTGCTGTTCAGAAACTATGTGAAGCAGACGGACCATTTCTCACACATTAAGTACACTAGTCCTTCATAAACTCCTGAGCTTCCTATTTTCATCAGTTCTACTCTGTTGCTGTTCAGATAAAATGCTGAAAAGAGAATCCATACTCATCTGACTAGGAAATAAGTTTGTGCCAGCTCCTGAAGGGGGGATACACACCATCCCCTGCATTAACAGGAAGGGGATCCAATGCTTACAGAGCCAGAGTGAGTTTACAGATAGGACAAGACTATGGAATTGCACATGGAGTGGGTCAATGTCAAATTAGTTACTGTAAACTATCCCATATTACAGAGGGAAGGAGATTATGTAGCTTCAGCTCCCAGCACCATGCTTCTTTCCCATGGGAAAAAAGCTTACTAGAAGAAAACAGTTTATTGCAACTACTATAATAATTGATTGAAGCAAAACTGCATGCTTATGGCGGGAGAGACATTAAAGGGAAGCAGCAGGAACATTGGGTCAAGACAAATGGTTTCAGTTCATAAATCTAAACCAGAAATTATCCACCCTAGAGTGCATGGGGCTGTCCTGGTTAAACACAAAAAAATGTTACTTCAATAAAGCTGTATACACACACACACACACACACACACACACAAATAGGAGGGGAAAAGAGACCAACAGAGCTATCTAGGAAAAAGGCAGGCAAGAGGCTGATGGGTAACTCAAGCTGGGAAGGATCGTCAAGTAGATTGCCAACTATCTACCTACAGCCTCTGTTTCCTAGAAAATTATAAGTCTCTTCAATGATGAAAAAGAATCTTAGTGGTAGAGCAGTGAAATACTGTATATTGTAGTCAAGATAGAGGGCAGCCTCCTCAGCAGTATACAGAACAAGCTTTCAACTGCAAACACTCTTCTAGTGCCAACCTTAATCACAAAGTAGTGTCAGGCCTGTACAGCATATAGTTCCTAAGCTACATGCAGCACACTAGCTGTATATTGCAGTGTGATGTGGGTTTAAACCTGCAGTAGGCTGAAAGAGGTTGTTTCATCTTATATTCTGTTGATGCTTAGCTTTCAGCTAAGTAAAGGAACTGCATTTAGACGTTTCCAGATAATCAAAACTATGAAATGATGAGGCTGGGAATAAGTACAGTTAATGCTAGTGAGTGCTCCACAGAAGGGCTTAGAACTATGTGAGATAGAGCTCTAGCCTAAAAGACTTCTTAAGTATATGCACTGTTCCAGCACAAGTTAGCAACATGAAACTGTTTAATTATGATCATGCCCAAGAGAATTCCTCAACTCAGTCCTTGGTCATATGAATATACTAGGCCACTGAAAGAGAAGACTATGATCACCAAGATATTGTGCCACCACAAGCTCTCAGATAACAGTCAAGAGCTCATGCAAATTGTGTCCTAAGTAAATATTTGAAGTTATCACAGTTGCTTTTTAAATTCTTCAGAAAATGCTAGACATGTTTTACCCTTGAATGATACCCAAACCACCAAATTTCACATAAACAAGATGTCAGTTTTGCCTCTAAATGTGTTTTAAGGACTGGATCAAAGTGTCTTAGAGGCAGCATGTATTAGAGGATGAGCTGTCAAGCTATTTAGCAGTTAATATAACTTGAAGACAAGGCTTGCTGCTCTTAATGGCATTAGCCCATCAAAGCTAGAGAGAAAGGCGAAAGTAACAATGCAACACAACTGAAAAAAATGTGGGGGGAAGATCAATGACTGCAGCAGCTCAAATCTTTGAAGTGACCATCACTCCTCCACCAAGAAATCCTCCCCCCTCCAAACAACAACAAATGCTGAAGCAAACGGGAGCTTCACTGTTCACTAGAAAGGGCGCTAAGGCCTACTCTATTCCACTAGCATTTCCTTAACTTAGAATGAGGGTCAGTTCCTCAACATGGTTTGCTGAACAGGCTGCTTCTGCTTTATACCCTTTACAAAGGATTTTCAGTTTTGAAAGAAAATCCTCCCTAGACAGCAACTAAAACAGACCTTTAAAAAAAAACAAATAAATAATTTGTTATCACAACTTAAAACAAGACATGTTCAAAGTGCAAGTTTTCTTTTACAAGCCTAGCACCCATTCTCACTGCCTCTCCCACACAGGATTTTTGCAGCCAGAGCAATTGTACAAAAGGATGGCACCCCTCTTTTAAAAAGCGAGCACCAGAGTGCCAGTACCCCCTCTCTTTCTTACAGAGGCAGGGGGGGGGGATGAGAAAAATGGGGAATAGATGCTGTTTTACAGCTCATCCTGCTGAGGGGTTCTAAAGTGCCAAGCTATATTCCCAAGCCCTAGAAGGAAAAATAAGAGCCTGCAAGGTTCAGAATTTAATAATGCATAGAACAGGATGGTGCAACTGGAGGAGCAAAGGAGGGTTCCACGAATGAGATACTGGTCCAGAGTACAAACACCTTCAGTCTTGCAACATGGTCAAGAAGCAGGAAGTTTGCTTACTTTGGGAGGGTGGGGAGTGGGATAGGCTCTGGCTGCTTCCCTTCACTGCATTGCAAGAATTCTTTTGCTTTGTCAATCTCTGTGTAAAGGCAACATTCCTCTCCAAGAAGGGAGCTGTGAAAGAATGTGTAGTGATCCACTGGGAGGGGGGTGAGGTGGGGCAGAGGAGGAGCAGGCCCTTTAGTTATTTGACTAGTAATTTAAATGTTTTAGTTTCTCAGTGTTGAATAAGTTTCTTCCCCCCATTTATTCTTTTAAATACAAGTTCAAGTTGTCCCAACACACATGTGCTCCTTTCCTACTAAGGTCCTGTAGAATCAGAATCTTCAATTAGAACTTCAGTGGTAGCTCCAAGGATCTCCGTGTTCATGACCAGTCCTTCTGTACTCTCACCACTAGCACTGCCAACAAAGATCTTCCCATCGGCCATCAGATTGACCCGGTCACCCCCACTGCAATATGCCTTGGGCATCCCATCAGGGTTCAGCAATAGACACTCTCCAGGAGTGGTGTTCCCAAGGGGATCTGGAAGAAGGGGAAGGCCCTGGCCATCAGTGGGCTGGACAATGGACTCTGGATTAGAACCCAAGATGTCAGTGCTGGTGATGAGGGCGCCTGCATTGGCTGCTAGTGCTTCAGCAATAAGCACCTCTGGGTGACTCTTGGCCTTATGTGCTACAACACTGTCTTTTTTCTCAAACTTCTTTCCACAGATATTGCATGAAAACTGGTAAAAGGTATCTGCATCATGCTTTTTCATGTGCCAGTTCAATGAGGCCTTCTGCCGGCAGGTGAATCCACAGATCTCACATCTAAAGAAAAGTGGGGTGGGGTAGGAGAGAGAGAGATAACGCACTTATCAGAATAAAGTTTGTTTTTACAGAAGAAACAGAAGCAGAATACAGAAGAGGAAGTCTAAGAAAAAGGAGTCAAAGGTACAGCTGGCCTAATCATCAAGACAAGAGAAAACAAGACAAAAACAGAATGCTACTCACTGTAATGGTTTCTCGCCTGTGTGGATCATTCGGTGAACTGCCAGATTGTGGGAACTCTTGAAAGCACGAGCACAGTATTCACAGATATAATCCCTTTGATCTGTAAAACAGCACACAGAAACTTACAATCAAGACTTGGTCCTAACTTAGATACAAATCTGTACAACTGGAAACTGCTGTGCCCCCATTTGCAATATTAAGTAAGAAAATTATCAATGCATATTATCAATGCATTTGAAATTCCAATACTCCAATTCTCACTCCCAAGCCATCCCTGGAAAATGAATGTATATATTCTAACTTTTCTTCTTCCATAAAGATATTCTGTTCCAATCACAGGAAAAGAAACATTTTCTCTCTGAGGGGGAAGAGTGTCACACATTGCCCATTTTAAGGTGCTAGTACGGCTATCACCCTCCATAAAATATATATTCAGAGGCATGGGTATACTTGCATATACTCCTTTAGAAACAACCCCCTTAGTAACTGCCTGTGGAAGAGGAGGTTTAGATTAGATAAAAATAAGGGAAAGAAAACACTACAAGCAATGAGGAAGTAGTCAGAAAAGACAGAGGTAGAGGGGGTTAGGTCTTTCTGGAAGTTGTTCACCATTGGTATAGGTAAGACAAGTTCTTTACTTCAAAAGACTTAAGAAAATAGGAATGACCAGCAACTGTTACTCAGATTAACATACCTCACTGCTTTTTACCTTATTCACAACAATTGTAAAGCTTTAACTGTTCACACAGGCTTTCTCTGAAGTGTGATCCAGCCAGCTATGGTCTGTAGCACATAATAGTGTGCACTTTTACTGTTATATTTTATTGTTGTTTTGATGGTATTACATTTTATGTTCACCACTTTGATATTCCTGCGGAAGGTGGCATATAAATCTGAGTAATAAAATAAAGAAATAATGGCTCTGCACACTATAAAGATGAGAATCAATGTCCCTGTGCTTTTTACTCTTTCAGGTGTAAGAGCTATGAGAAGGGAAAACAACTTTAGGAGGTTGGAAGTAGTATTGTGCCATTTGCTTCCCTCAGTATCAGTCAACGTGTGTGTGTGTGTGTGTGTGTGTGTGTGTGTGTGTGTGTGTTTCCCCCCTCTTGTGTTTTATTGGACTGTACATTGCTCAGAGTGGCCGGATGTCTGGCCAGATGGGCGATTCATAAATATAATAAATAAATAAACTTCCAACATTTCGAATGTATATGAATCCGACTGAACATCTGCTTTCTTATTAAATCATGACATTCCAAGACACATTGTGGCAATATATATTTTTTACAGCCAGTTGGACACTCTCCTGTCAGAGATACCTAAGGAGGATAAAATTATCCTCCTGGGCGATTTTAACGCAAGAGTCGGGCGTGACTTTGATTTATGGCCAGAAACTATTGGAAAAGACGGAGTTGGTAATAGCAACCCGAACGGACTCTTACTTTTGTCTATATGTGCAGAACATAATCTCACTATCACAAACACGCTCTTTCGACAAAAGAATAAGTTTAAAACATCATGGCAGCACCCACGGTCAAAGCACTGGCATCTTCTGGATTATGTAATTGTCCGTGTTAGAGATCGCCGCGATGTACTTCTTACTAGGGCCATGGTGAGTGCTGACGACTGCTGGACAGACCACCGACTAATCCGGTCCACAATGGTTATCAACATTGCTCCCCAACGTAGGCTTCAAGGAAGGAAACCAAGGCGTAAAATGAACATCCACGCCCTTCAAGATCCTATTAAGCAAACCCGTCTTCAATCACTTCTTAAGGAACATCTACCTACGGAACCTCCTGACAACATTGAGGACCACTGGTCTAAGCTGAAAACCTCCATTACTGCAGCTTGTGAACAAACTATTGGATATGAAACTAAGAAACATCAGGATTGGTTTGATGAAAATGACAATGAGATTAAATATATAATTGACCAAAAAAGGAAAGCCTTCCAAATATGGCAAAATGATATTAACTGCGCTGCCAAGAAAAAAACCTACGCTAGCGCAAAGGCTGAGGTCCAAAGAAGAACAAGAGAACTTAAGAACGCTTGGTGGAAAAAGAAAGCTGAAGAAATTCAACAACTTGCAGAATCCCATGATGCACGGGGCTTTTTTAAGGCCCCAAGGGCCATTTATGGACCAAAAACCTATGGTACAAACCCTTTACAATCAAAAGATGGCACCAAACTCTTAAAAGACAAAGAGTTTATTGCACTGCGTTGGAAAGAGCATTATTATGACCTTTTAAATCGTAAATCTAAGGTGGATAATGAGATTTTTTCGCAAATCCCGCAAAAACAAATTAAAGAGGAACTTGCAATACTCCCCACTTTGGATGAAGTAAAAAAAGCCATTAATCAAATGAAGAACAACAAAGCTAGTGGACCAGATGGGATTCCTGCTGAAATCTTTAAAGAAGGGGGCCCCGAACTTGTACAACATCTTCATAAACTCATCGAAAAAATCTGGATAAGAGAAGAGATCCCAGAAGACTTCAGGGATGCCATAATTATCACCCTCTTTAAGAAGGGTGATAGAACAGACTGTGGAAACTATCGGGGCATTTCTCTCTTAGCAACCGCAGGTAAAATATTTGCTAGGATTCTCGCAAACCGTCTTCTATCTATCTCAGAAGAGATCCTCCCTGAAACTCAATATGGTTTCCGCCCCTCTAGAGGGACAGTAGACATGATTTTTACTGCACGTCAGCTCCAAGAAAAATGCCGGGAGCAAAATCAACCCCTTTATATGGCATTTATCGATTTGGCTAAGGCCTTTGATACTGTAGACCGTACAGCTCTCTGGACTATCCTTATGAAAATTGGATGCCCCAATAAATTTGTGAATATCTTGCGACTTCTCCATGACAACATGACGGCAACGGTTTTGGACAACAACGGCTCTCATGGTGCTCCATTTAAAGTGGGATCAGGTGTTAAACAGGGATGTGTTATCGCCCCAACATTATTTGCCATTTTCATCGCCATGGTTTTACATCTTGTCAAGGGGAAACTTCCCACTGGTGTGGGAATTATATATCGAACAGATGGAAAGCTTTTTAATCTCAGCAGGCTGAAAGCAAAAAGTAAGGTAATTACAACCTCCGTTGTGGAACTTCAGTATGCTGATGATAATGTGGTCTCCGCACATTCAGAGGATGATCTCCAAACTATCCTAAATGCTTTTGCAGAAGCATACGAAAAACTTGGTCTCTCACTTAACATCAAAAAAACCAAAGTGCTTCATCAGCAAGTGCAAGCCAATCCTTTGGTGATGCCATCTATCCAGCTTGGCGGGACAATACTGGAAAATGTCGATCATTTTCTCTATCTTGGCAGCTATCTTTCTGTTGCAGCTAACATCGACAGTGAAATCCAGCATCGTCTGAGCTCCGCAAGTGCCGCATTTTCTCGAATGAAACATAGAGTGTTTGAGGATCGGGATATTTGTAAGAAGACCAAAACACTGGTTTATGAAGCCATTGTATTACCAACTTTATTGTATGCCTGCGAAACATGGACTATCTATAAACGTCACTTCCACCTCCTTGAAAGGTTTCATCAACGTTGCCTCCGGAAAATCCTGCAAATTACTTGGGAAGATAGGCGAACAAATGTCAGTGTACTGGAAGAAGCAAAGACTACTAGCATTGAAAAAATGATCCTTCAACGCCAACTTCAGTGGACCGGTCATGTTGTTCGAATGCCTGACTGCCGTCTCCCAAAGCAGTTACTTTACTCCCAACTCAAGGATGGAAAGCGGAATATCGGTGGTCAATATAAGAGGTTTAAAGATGTTCATAAGGCTAATCTAAAAAAATGCAATATAAACATCGAAAACTGGGAAGCTCTGGCCCATGAACGATCTAAATGGAGGTTGGCCTTTCACAAAGGTTCCATGGACTTTGAAGAAGCCCGAGTGCAAGGTGAAAGGGAGAAACGTGCTAAGCGAAAAGCACGTCAAATGAATCCTTTACAGGACCATCTTCTATCTGGTAACCTGTGTCCTCACTGTGGGAAGCTGTGTGGATCTAGAATTGGCCTCCACAGTCACTTACGGACCCATCGCTAGAGTCTACACAATCTTCTTTAGAATTTCCTCCTTTTATCCCGGAAGACAATCTTACTCGGTCACGAGTGATCGCCTGATGATGTTAACAAAAGTTTTCCAGGATTGTCAACGTTCACATCTTTCTTTCTTTCTCTTATATTTACAATAAATAAATGCTGACACTTGCCAAATTTCATGCACACACTATAACAACAAGATTAGCCCTTTTACCATATGTGCCAGAAGTGTGTTAACAGTCATTCTAGTACATTTTTCTATAGAAAAGAATGCCAACATCTGCCAGATTTTAGACATTCACAACTTCATATATTTGGGCTGGCTTGTGCTAAAAGTGTCTGGACTAGCATATTCTGCAGACTTATTTGCAAAGCTAATTTAAACTGTCAGCACAATTCATAGATTTCATAGATCATAGGGTTGGAAGGAGCCTACAAGGCTATCGAGTCCAACCCCCTGCTCAATGCAGGAAACTAGAGGAGGGGTCTCCCATCCAAGTAATAACCAGGCTTGACCCTGCTTAGCTTTCCACGCTCAGACAAGCTGAGCCAGCGTAAGCCACAGGTCTGTAATTCTCCAATATAGACCCTACTGAAACCCTGCAAGAGCAAGATGTGGAACAGCCTGGATAATCCTCCTAGAAAAAGAACTGCCAAGATGAAAACAGCAGATTTCCTTATACATTTGTCTGGAAAGTAAAGTAAACACACAATGCTTAAATACAATAATTTTGCCAGTGTACTGTGAACACAAAAATTTAATTGAAATAAGAATAGTGACGAGTTTTCCAGTTGTCCCACAATCCCCGCATAAGGACGAATGGAAAAGCATGCATAGGTCTGCATCTATTTCGAAGAAGCCATTTTTAAAGCTAAACTCCAAAGCTATATTACTTTTTAAGCCATAATCACTGTAGATTTACCATAGTTTACCCTTACCATATTTCAAGATGCATTTTTGTTTAATGACGAACATATAATCCATGTCTCTGGTTTTAAACAGAATAAAACAGAAACCATGAATGCCCTAATGAATGCCATAACACCCTAATCCTGTCACTTTAAACCATTCAGGATGCATTTTTGTTTAATGACGACCACATAATCCATGTCTCTGGTTTTAAACAGAATAAAACAGAAACCATGAATGCCCTAATGAATGCCATAACACCCTAATCCTGTCACTTCAAACCATTCAGCAGGATATATTAACAAGGAAATAGGGTAACCCTACTCAGACCCAATTAAACAAACAGAACAACTCCATCTTAGTATTAGATTTTATTTATGCTTCTGCTGTGGAGAAAAGGGTGGCCGGGTGACCAGCCAGATGGGTGATTTAAAAATATAATAAATAAAATAAAATAAATAAAATAAAAAGTGATCTAGATCAGGATAGCTGGGAGGGGTAGGCAAGATGAAGAGGGGTCCACCCTTCTCCATCCCAGCAGGGAGAGCCTTTGAAAGTCAGGATCACAGTGGCTGTCACTGGCATGATCCAGGCTTTCAAAGGGCTCATCTCTCCCTGATCTCAGCACACAGAGAGGGGAGATTTAAACCTCCCGATCTCTGTGCGCTGAGATGGGGTTGGTGGGAGAAAGCGTGTTTGGGTGTGTATGTGCTTGTGGATGCATGTGCATATGTGGATGCATAACACCTATATATACAGTAATACCTTGGATTGCAAGTAACTTGGACTGAGAGCGTTTTGCAAGACAAGCAAAAATTTTAATAAATTTTGACTTGATAAACAAGCAACGTCTTGCAAGACAAGTAGTGTAGGGATGTAACCGCTCGCCTCGAGCGGGCTGAAATCAGCCCCGCTCACGCCCACCAGAGACTCGCTTTGATATAAGAGTGTTTTGGATTACAAGCACGGTTCCGGAACGAATTATGCTTGGAATCCAAGGTATTACTGTATATATAAAAGAAAGTGTCCTGACTGACTGACTGACTGATAAACGCCCAGCTCAAACCGTTTAATCTAGGAACGTGAAATTTTGAAGGAACATTGCTTTTATGATGTAGAGCCCCACTAAGGAAGGATTTTTGGAAATTCTGTCCCTAAGGGGGTGAAAAAAGGGGGCAAAATTGCCCCACAATCATATCTCCTATTGGCAAAACAACAGGGCAGCAGTTATGCAAATCGGCCTCACCTCATAATTGCTGCAGGAGCTAATAGGAGTAGTTATGCAAATAGCCCATACAACACTTAGAATGAATTCCTGCAGGGGCCAATAGGGCTGGGTATGCAAATCTCCCCTAGGCCATTTAGAATGTTCTCTGAGGGGGTGAAAAGGGAGGGAAACTTCTTAAATAACTGCCTGACTGAATGACTGCTGTGTGCGGGGCGTCGTTGCATAGGCTCCATCACGTTTTGATGGATTCGCCCCAAACGTGGCATGCATACTCTCCATCGCCCAAAGACAAAGACTAGTGGGTTCAAATCTCCAAAAAACCCTCGCTGCGCCTGTACGGCCCAAAATAGATGAGCCAATGGCGTCACTTGGAATGTTCGCAGGGGTCATTCAGGAGCAGTTATGCAAATTGTTCCAATGACATATAGAATGTTCGTATGAACTGCCACAGGGGCCAATCAGGAGCGGATATGCAAATCTCTCCTGCGTCAAAACAGAATGTTCATATGAACCACAGCCAGGGCGTAGCAGGGATTTCATCGTGCAGTCCCGGAGGGGGGGGGGCAGGGATATCGTTGTGCAGTCCTGGGGGGGGACGACGACAGGGATTTCATTGTGTAGTCCCGGGGGGCCAGGGATTTCATTGTGTAATCCAGGGAGGGAAGCAGGGATTTCATTGTGTAGCCCTGGGGGGGGGGAGCAGGAATTTCATTGTGTAGTCCCGGGGGAGCAGGTAGTCCTAGGGGAGCTGGTAGTTCTGGGGGAGCTAGGATTCCATTATGTAATCCTGGGAGACCTTTCCTATGGAGCGATTCAAAACAGCGGTCAGCGACCTTAAGGAATTTCGAACAAATAGTGCCTATAGGAAAATGACGACCCATGCAAACTTGGCACGGTCACTCTTCATTACGTGAGCGAAGCTGCGGGCAAAAGCTAGTTACTGCATATGGCACACAGGGCAAAAAGGCTCTAAACCCCTGCTCTACATCACTGAATCTACTACAATGTCAAGAAGTTCTCATTCATTATGCATTTCACACCTGGATAACCAAGAAGAAATTATTCACTTTTTTCCTCTAAAGCGTATGGGGATTTTGGCCTGTAACCCATGCTACCTGTGTGGTGTTTGGCATGCCGCAAAAGTTGCTTCTGGAGCCTGAAGAGCCGCCCACAAGAGGGATGAGGACATACATATTTCTTTTTCAGCAGATGCTGATATTTGATGTGATGCTGGAAAAAAAAGGTGGGGGGAGACTTAGGTTTACAGATAAAAAATACTAAAAGAAAAAAGGTTTACTGGTCAAACCAAGCACCGTGATTCAGTATACATGTCCAAAGGGAAACAGCAGAGTATCTAAAAGATCATTTACTAACAGCTGTTAGCAAGAAGCTTTAGAAAAGCAGTAATGATTACACAAACCTTGGTCTTTCAGATAACTAAGTGAAAAAGCCAAGACAGAGGGACCTAATTGAAGTTTCTCAATATTTATGTTTTCCCACAGACTATCTTTTGCAAGACACATATTTTATTCTTCCAAATAAAAATAATTTCAAGCAAGGCTCAACTAAACTCTTGTCATCGTTAAGTAGCAAATCCCTTCAAGGGTCTGCAAAGACATTAAGTATACGCTAACATATGTAAGAGTTCCCCAATGCCTTTTAAAAAACAAAGCCAATTTAGTTAGAGGGTGGAAGTTAGAGCAGAAAAGCAACAGAAAGGGGGCAATTAATATAGTCTCCATTCCAATCACACATCCTCCAGGTGGCCCAGGTGAAAAGCCACCTAGAGGATATACGATTTGGAACAGGGAAATGGCAGGCTTTAACTGCTCCCTCCCTCCCTTGCCACTTCTGTGCTCTAACTTATTTTCTCACCTCCCTCAGTGGCCTTGTTTTTAAAACATACATTGGGGCACTGTTACAAGATTTAGTCCAAAATGTGCAGTTATCCCCCCCAGCAGGGACTGGATGTCAGAGTGGATAGAGTCCATTTAGCAATGAAGGAGGCAAAATTTAGAGCAGAGAGTGAGGAGGGGGCGGCCTTAGCAGGGCATCAAAGGTAGAAAAGAGGCATTTGAGAGTCCTAGAGTTGCTGTGGATCAGAGAGGTGAAGCAGTGTTGTTCAGCCAGGCTGATATCAGAAGGAACTGAAGATGAAGTTATAGCGGACAAAGTTGGCCAACTCTTCTATTCTCTTCTAGAGGCAATAGAAATGAATACAAACTGATTGTAACCATTATTCTCACCTGCAGATAGCGAGGGTGTGCAAGAACTGTGCCACATCCTTCCATCTCACAGCGTACATATTGTATCGGGGGCTTCTTCCTAAGAAAAACCATAGGAGAAGAAGAAACAGTATGCCACTGACTAATGTACATTTGTAACAATATTCTTTTCTAACTGACACATTAGTGAGGAATAGTTTTCTCCACTACATGAGGTGGACAGTATAAGAAGCTGTCTTAGTTTGTTGACACCCATTACCATTACTTAAATAAGACACAAAGTTATGACTGAAAGTCAGTGTAGTTTCTAAAATCCATTGCTGAAAAAGCTTTATAATCTTTCTACTGTTTTTTGAACACAACTTCTACACCCCTCTCTTTGGGGCATGACCTTTAAAGACACAGTTTATCATTGAAATTATCAGCCAGCCTCAGAGCAACTCTTTGGAACATCAACTATCTAGAAATCAGAACTACATACAAGATATGTCATTATCCCCTATAAAGGGATGGTTTACAGTTGGGTCTGCAATGTTTTGTTTACTTTGACTTTTGTCCAACACAGCTAATGAGTTGTTTTTAAACTATGGATGTTATAAGTGGTGTAAACTCTACATGGATTTCTTGACTAAATTACCATAATTAAATATTTCAAAATTAAAATACAGTGTTACAACACCACACCGTTACACAATCTCAATTTTGAGACTTCCGGGTGAACATGGAGTCTTGAAGTCACACAGAATCTCTGTGGGACAACTGATACAGCGTTCCTGGCCAGAGAAATTCTGACTGGGGAATCTACTTCTGATAAGAAGCTAAGATTTGATGTTACCCCCAAAATACCCTTGCAGGGTTATAAATCGCTTTATGTTTGTCATTCGGCGGACAGATTGTGGCTGTAACCTGAGGTGGGGGAAAGCGGCGCTGTATTCAGGAGACCGGCTTGCACCGATCATTAGAGGCGTACGTGTTCACTTCCAAAATGATGGATAATATCTGGACTGGCCGATTTGGAATCTTTCTACAGCACGGTAGGAATTATAATTAACTGTAAGTTGAATGTGGGTATATCTGGGAGGCAAAGAAGATAAGAAGTGCTAATTGGAAGGAGGGCTATAATTCTTTTATGTGCAGTGGAATTTTGGAAGTACAAGGGCAATATGACTTCAGCATTTATGTTGCTTTGGAAAAAGTTGGAAAATAATATCTTAAATAAACTGGAAAGAAGAATCCAAGGTTGGGAGGTAAACTTTGAAGTAGACGTAACAAAAAAAAGACGGGAATCGGACACTACACAGGAGGAGAAAGAAGTAATTAAGGATGTTGGAGACTTTCCAGAGATTCACAGAGGCGTTGAAGTGTTAATCCAAGGTTGGGATGTAAACTTTGAAGTAGACGTAACAAAAAAAAGACGGGAATCGGACATTACACAGGAGGAGAAAGAAGTAATTAAGGATGTTGGAGACTTTCCAGAGATTCACAGAGGCGTTGAAGTGTTAACTGGACTGAATTTGTTTAAGGAGAAGGTTCGGAGAAAAGTTATTGACGCAGTTTTTAAACCAAGATGGCGAATGCTGAGATTCACAGAGGCATTGAATATCTGGATTGGACTGAAGGTTCATAAGCCGGTGAGCAAGATCCCCAGAGTCGGCTTGCTTGTTTTTTGTTCAGAATCTGGAATGTAGTTATCATCCTTTTGACAGAGGGAAATGTGAGCATTTGTTAAAAAATCTGATTTTGCTTTGACTGGGAACGGATGAAAGGGCTTGTTGTTTATTGAATTATTCAGATAAAGGGATTGCCTCATTATGATATATCAAACTCAGGACTTTAAATATTTAAAAAGGGATGCATATATGATTGTCCTGGATTTCAAAAATAAAAGATATCTTTAAAATTATAAGTGAAGTGGTTTATGGATAGATAGAAAGAAACAAGGAGTAAATGTACTATACTAGAGAGGGATTCTTAATCTTAATAATGGGATTTTAAATTGGATTAAAATGTTGTTTTGTTTTTGGTTTGCCGTAACTGAATGTGAGTTATGTTAACGGAGAATGTTGTAAGAATAACTGTGGTTGCTTAAGCTGTGGAGAAGATTGGAAGTCCTCTTTAATTGTGTATATTGTTTGTTATATATGTGTTTTTGTGTTTGTATGAAATGAAATAAAATTCATAAAACGAAAACGACAATCTCAATTTTGAGGAACTCAAGAGGCAAATGAAATATAGGAAAAACAGCACAGAAAGGATGTGAACCAGTGCTGGCAATTCAATCACTCCTGCAAATATACTGCATTGAAAGGGGCAATTTAAAGACAGATTAGTTCCCTCAAAGTGAGACTAAAATGTAAACTCTATTATTCAATCTACTCGGAGAGCAAGAGAACACCTTAGTTATTGTTTTGGGCAGACAGCACAGCAGAGGAACTACGTCCATAGACATGTTTCATCCTGCTGCCTGCTCTCTCAAGTTGTGCTAGCACTCACTAGAAACAAGAGTCTCCTTCCATTTCTTATATGCAAAGCTAAAAGCATGGGGAAGATCGGTCTAAACAGTAAAGTCAGATAACCACTGTTCAGTCAGCTAGTTTATAATGACCTGGTTCACATGTAATGACAATTCATGGGACGTTTAACCCATGAAATGCCAAGTTCCAGCAGGAGTGAGCGTGCTGCCTCCCATACACTCACTCGCTCCACTGCAGCCATGTCTAACTATGGGTTGTTTAACCCATAGTTAGTCATGACATGCAAACTGGACCATTTTATCACTATATTGAGAGAGAACAAAAGCAACTCACCTCCTTTTAGGAAGCCGTGGGCTCTTATCATCTTTTCTCCTCCTTCCTCTCCTAGGACAAGAACATCAAGAAAAAACAAAAAGATAATTATTTTTAATATTTAATAGATTTATATATCAATTACCATATTTAAAAATATATTCTGACAAAGTCAGAACAGTAAAGCACAATTACAGATCTACAAACTAAGTGATCTATACTCCAGGTGGCATGATGGTTAACAAGCAAAAAATACAACCACATAATTAAAGGAAGTCCCAGCATAGGAACAAGTATTTTCTGCACAATGCAATCTAACTCAGTAAATGCATTTCCACTAATCAGACCTGCACAGCTACGCAAACAGTCAATTCTAGTAGCACAAGGAATTCACTTTTGGGGTGGGGGGGGTCATTATTAAGGAGTATATCTTGAGTCCACAAAATGTGGCTTGGCTTACTAGTCAAACCCATTATGTATCATCACACTGACCTCACCCTTCTCGTCTGTACAAAGCACTCAGAGAAAGGGAGGGGGAAAATAAGGAAAAGCCTTAATAAGGCACACTGCTGCCTCCTACTGCAAAAGCACAGTAGGAAAGCAGACAAACACCATTTTTCCTTCTCCATGTTTTCCATGGAGGAAAAGGGGGGGGGGTTCTCTCATGAAATGGGCTCTCACAGGTGAGAGCAATGCCTTGCCACTGCTGCTGTATCTTACAATAGCTGTGGGAAGGGAGAGAAACCACAGATCTCCCCCATGGTGAACTTGGAGGGAGGAGTGGTTTCTCTCCCTTCCTGCAAAATCCTAGCATAAAAAAGAAACCACCCCCACTTTGCCCTGCCAAGTTCTTTGTGCGTGTGGGGGAGGGGTTTCTCTCTCAAGCTGGGGAAGGGGCACTCACTGAAAATGAGCAGATAAGCAAATGTATGGAATCTGGATGTCTTTATAAAAAGGCTAAGGAAGTTGGATGTTCAAGATGTAGGTGATATTGGAAATAATTGGAAGAGTGCAGCATTTTTACTCTACAGGGTAGTTATGTCTAGTGATAAAAATGTTTTAGCAGTTTATGTTAAGTATGATCCAGAACATCATCTTAGAGGGAGAGGAGCAGCTAAGTCCTAGGTTCCTCTTCATCCTCAGTCCCTCACAAAAAGTGATCAGTGCCGAAGGTGACAGTGCTGAACATCCGTTTAGTACTAAACATGCAGTTCCCCAGTCCAGTGTTGAAGCTACATATTATTTATTTCATTTCTATGCCACCCAATAGCCGAAGCTCTCTGGGCAGTTTACAACAATTATAAAATACAGTAAAATACAATATAAAATACAAACAATAAAAACATCATAAAAATTTCACTACTACACATTTAAAAACATTTTTTAAATTGTTTAAAAACCAGTTCCCAACCCACGATTAGGGTTTGTGCTCACAACCCTGAGTACTAGATGAAGAAGTTCAGTGTCGAGATGTGCATAGAGTCAACACCTGCTACTATACATACATTTCCTTCACTAGATCAGGGAAAGAGTTTACAACAGTACGTGTGGACCATACAACAAAATGTTGGAGTGCTCCTGTTCAGGGTTCTAGCCAGCCATGTCTCCTTTCAGGATACTCCATTCCATCCCAGGTTTCTTTGTCATTTCCCTCCCTGCTCCCCCCCACCCCAACTTCACTCCAATAGTCCACCAGTATTATGCTGTCACTGAGCAGGCTGAGTCCTCATTGGGCTATTTTATGGAGCTTTCCCCCCTTATGGTATTTTTTCTTTTTAAAAATCATATTTCTGCAAATCTTAGGGCTCCCTCACTTTTGTTTATACCTTCCCTCCTGTGTGTGGCTAAATAAGGATCCACACTGGGAGAATTGAGTTCTCTATTAGTAAATGATGAGGACAATAGCAACAAGATCTTTGACTGAGCTATGGAAAGACAAATTCATTAGTTTTTGCAAAGTTGCAAAGACGTTGGCCCAGTTTGCATGTCATCATCCACATTTTTTTAAAATTGCGGATTACTGTGAACAAGCCCAATCACTCTCACTGCGAGCAGGAGCAGCTAACCACGCACAGGCTTTACATCTATGGTTTGGTTAGTGTTACATGCAAACCAGGAATTCTGGCTTCCCTCCCGACACACCAGGGAAACAACCCAACAACAAACCATGGGTTCCTTCTATGGTGTGTCAGGGGACAGACCAGCCAGAAATTCAGGTTCACATATAACACTAACCAAAACACAGACGGAATGTCCATGGTTGTTTGGCCACTCATACTTGCAGGAGGAGTGATAGGGTTTATTCACAACCACCTAAAAATGAATTTCATATGCAGTTAATTCACTTTTCACTTGCTATCTTAAGTGACTATGGCATGGGGGAAATGATACAGAAGGTTTCCATACTCCTTCCAAACCTGGAAATTGTGTTAAGCTTAGTTTGCGAACATAGCACATGACCACAGGATCTAATTAAATATCGCAATTACGATCTCCCATTGACGGAACTACTGGGCCAAATTAAGGTTATGTTAACATATAAAGTCCTAAACAACTTGGGATCAGGTTACCTTAGGGACTGCCAAGTTTACATCCCCTTATGTCCCTGCAGTTCTCAGAAGGAGCACGTCTGACAGTGCAGCATTTGCCTCAGGAGTATTTGTAACAAGTGTTTAGTGTTGCAACACCCACCCTCTGGAACACGCTCCACATTGACATTAGACAGGCATCTTCCAAATTAATCTTTAGACATCTGCTTAAGACACACCTTTTCATGTAGGCTTTCCTTGAAGTGTGACCCAGACAGTATAATTATGAGTTTTGTTGCCAAACAGTAATTTTATTGTATTTTTATGGTTATATTTTTATTGTTAACTGCTTTGATAGTTCACTGGAAAGAAGTATATTTACCTGTGTAAATAAAGAAAACTGTTTCCGTCAATGGAATGAGGAGGCGGCAATTTCCCCCTCCCCCTGCATGCCCTAAAAATATGCTCTGAAGGGTTGGGGCACTGTTCAGAGATGATTTGGGGTGAGGAGAGGAGAAAACCCTATGGCGTGAGTAAACTTCCACTCACAGAACACTAGGATTTCACCCCTGGCATCCAAATGATAAAAAACTTTGCAAGTTTCTAGGTCTCATCTAAGTAAACCAAGACCTGTAAGCTTTCACCTAGAAATATAGGGCAGAATCCAACAGGCCCCTGCCGATCGCTTTCTGCCCCACTGATTCCCTTCCACAAGCAGTGGGTCCCACCAATTCTGTTGCACAAGTGAGACCCACGGCTTATCCAAGGGAGATTAAGCCCTTCCTAGGGGAAGCCCCAAAACAAGTGGAAATGCTTGTTTCTGGAAGGAGGCAGGCCTCCAACTACCTCCTTCTAGAAACGAGCATTTCCGCTTGTTTCGGGACTGCTAAATAGCCATTGTACAAGTGGTGGGGGCTGCTTGCACAATGGAATTGGTGGGGCATAAGACAATCGGCAGGAGGGGGGGGGAGTGCCCCGTTGGATTCTGCCCCAAAATTACTTGTGCTAAGTGCAATGCTATCTGAATTACTTTCTTTTACTGGGTAGTCTACTAATGTTGCAGTTAAGGATTAGAGATTCTATTGGATTTTAAAAACTACAGAACCAATTACTTCATAGCACCAGTGATATAGCAGTCAGAATTCCTCTTGATGTTCAGATTCAGTCTAAAGAAGGGAAATACAGACATCACACATTTACATACTTAAGGAAATTGTTGTAAATTAAGGAAATTGTTGTAAACTACCCAGAGAGCTTCAGCTATTGGGCAGTATAGACATAAAATAATAAAAAAGCGCTTGCAAGGTCTTTAGTTTTGCTTGAAGTCTTGATCACACTGAGGATATTTTTTATAGGCTTGTACACAAAGCCACAGAATCTTACTCACTTCCTAGGTGGCTCCTCATCTTCCCGAAACTCACTTTCTTCTTTGACTTCCACTTCCACTTTAATCTCTTTTTGTTTCTCTTTTTCTTCTTTTCCCTTCCCAGCCTTTTTTCTTTGCTTTGGAGCTTCCCTGTAAATACAGACATCATACATTTACATACTTAAGGAAATCTTTCCTCTCTGGATGAGCTCTGTAGTTTAGTCTCTTCTTGAAGCTTTTGGACAATTCTTCAACATGAATTTTTGAGACAGAATCCTAGGGTTGGAAGGGGACATTTAGGCCAGAAAGTCCAACCCCTTGCTCAGTGCATTTAAACATTTCAGCCTTTCATGCTTTCCATCCGTGTAATCACTAAATATATATGCTTGGGCTTTTGTTTACTTTAAACAGTCCAGTTATTCATGATAGTGAAAACATAATACAGTTCAGTGCCTTGCAGAAGTATTCACCCCCCTTTGACTTTTCCACATTTTGTTGTGTTACAACCTGGAATTGAAATGGATTCAATTGGCATTGTTACCACTTCACGTACACAAGATACTCAACACTGTGAAGGTGCAAAATATTTTTATTTGGCACAAAAGTTAAGTAAACAAAAACCAACTGGCACTTGTGGGTTGCATAAATATTCACCCCGCTAGAAGCACCTTTGGCAACAATTACAGCCGCAAGTCTTCTTGGGTCAGTCTCTATCAGCTTTGCATATCTGGATCTTCCAATGTTTGCCCATTCTTCCTGGCAAAATTGCTCCACCGCTGTCATGTTGGATGGGTACCACTGGTGAACAGCAACTTTCAAGTCTTGCCACAGATTCTCAATCGGATTGAGGTCTGGGCTTTGACTGGGCCACTCTAAGACTTTCAGGTTCTTGTTTCAAACCACTCCAGTGTTACTTTGGCTGTGTATTTAGGGCCATTGTCCTGCTGGAAGGTGAACCTCTGCCCCAATCCCAGGTCCCCTGCACACTGAAACAGGTTTTCTTCTAGAATTACCCTGTATTTGGTTCCATCCATCTTGCCCTCAATCCTGACTTATTTCCCAGCCCTGCCAAGGAAAAGCATCCCCACAGCATGATGTTGCCACCACGCTTCACTGTGGGCATGGTGTTCTCAGGGTAATGAGCACTCTTGGCTTTGCCCCACACATAGCATTTTGTGGCAAGGCCAAAAAGTTCCATTTTGGTCCCATCAGACCAGAGACCCTTTTCTCATGTGTTTGCTGTGCCTCCCACATGCCTTTTTACAAACTCTAAACGGGCTTTGATATGGGTTTCAGCAATGGTTCTCTTCTTGCCACTCTTTCATAAAGTCCAGCTTTGTGGAGCATCCGGGTGATAGTCGTTCCATAGACAGTTTCTCCCATCTCAGCTGCGGCTCTCTCCAACTCCTTCAGAGTTACCATTGACCTCTTGGTTGCTTCTCTGACTAATTATCTCCTTACCTGGTCACTGAGTTTTGGTGGACAGCCTTCTCTAGGCAGAGTTGTGGTTGAGCCACATTCTTTCCATTTTGTAATAATGGATTTAATGGTGCTCCGGGGATATTCATAGTTTGGGATATTTTTTTTATAACCTCACAGACTGGGGCTTCTGCACAACTTTATCCTGGAGTTGTTTTGATAGCTCCTTGGTCTTCATGATGCTGTTTGTTCAGATATGCTCTCTGACAAACTCTGGGGCCTTCCCAAAACAGTTATATTTAATCTAAGATCATGTGGCGCTGGAATTGCACACAGGTGGACTCCATTCAACTAAGTATGTGACTTCTGGAGGAAGTGGGTTGCACCAAAGCTTATTTAGGCATGTCACAGCAAAGGGGTGAATACTTATGCAACCAACAAGTGCCAGTTTGTTTTCATTTACTTAACTTTTGTGCCACAATAAAAATATTTTGCACCTTCACAGTGTTGAGTATCTTGTATACACCAAGTGGTAACAATGCCAATTAAATCCATTTCAACTCCAGGTTGTAACACAATAAAATGTGGAAAAGTCAAAGGGGGGTGAATACTTCTGCAACGCACTGTATAGTGAAAGTTTGGTTTGAGTCCTCAAAGGGGAACATTCTATTACCGTATTTTTCACTCCATAAGACGCACCAGACCACAAGAAAAAAAATATTCTGAACCAAATGGTGAAATGACGACAAAACCCTGCCACTGTCACAGAACCGAGCGGGGAGGGCTTTCCCGACCCTGCACTTTCTCCGCTGTTGGTGGTGCTGCTGCTGCTGAAAGCAAACATCAACAGCTCGGGGCACAATCCTAAACACGTTGAGGCAGAAAAAAGCCCGGGGGCTTTTTTCTGTGTAGGATAGCGCATGGCTGGCTGGGGAATGCTGGGAGTTGTAGGACGTCCCCCCCCCCTCCAAACACGCGTAGGATTGCATCCTAAAACCATTTAAAACCGAAACACAGAAACAGCATGGTAAATAATTAAAACATTGGAGCCCCGTCTAGCTTAAAATACCTTTCCCTCCCTCCCTGGTTGCTGGAAATAACTGCTTTCAGGGGACGTTGAGCTGTGAACCTGAGGCGCGCGAAGGAAGGTGTTTGCAGGTGCATCCTTCCCACAGGAGGGCGGGAAGGTGAAGGAGGCATTTGCAGGTGCATCCTTCCTCCTTCCTGCCGCAAAGCCAAGCCCCGGCCAAGTCTCCTTTTCCCCCTGCCCCGGCAGCTCGCCGGCCTCTACCCTGAGCTGCTGCTGAATCAGCTGTTCCGCGGGGAATCAGCTGTTCCACTGGGGAATCAGCTGTTAAGCGGTCGCATAGGGGGGAATCAGCTGAGAGGCGGGGGGTTTGCCCCGCTCCGCCCAGAAGCCCTCCGCTGTTCCGCCGGACAGGTTGGAGGCGCACAGAGGGAGGTATGTAAATATATATATATATATATACACACACACACACACACACACACAATATTCGCTCCATAAGACGCACAGACATTTCCCCCTTTGGGGGGGTGCGTCTTATGGAGCGAAAAATACAGTGATTCTCAATAAAGCAGACAACAACATTCAATCCTTCTGTATCTGGCAAATGGAAGACAGCACCTCTCTAAATGGGGTTTATAGGTTTCATCTCTGGGATCATCTTTGAAGGGGACCTCTTCTTCACTGATGAGCATTTCTTCTTCATCACTGTTGATAGGAGGAAAATGTATTGAACAGAATTTATTCATAAATCCACATATTTCTGAACAGAGAAGAAAACAGTATACACATACTCTTCTGTGCCTTACATTGATTATACACAGTACGCACATTGGACAAAAGGAAGCATTGTAGGGGGAGTCAGATTTGCTATGAAGGACAGAGCAACCTCTTCAAGAACATCTGACTGAGATAGCGTACTATCTGTTTACTTGCTAAGGACCTGCATCAGCAATAGTTCAAAAAATCAGGTAACAAAAAGTAGATTTTCACACCGGTGCACCATAAGTAAAATTAACGTAATTGAAACCCTTTTCTCTGCTATCCTAGTTTTGGCCTGAATTATATATTTTCTATCTTCCTATCAATTTATAAGGATTCCAATGGATAGCAACTTAAGCCCAGAAGAGAAAACAAGAATGAGCTTGTCGCCAGCTCAAAAAGTGGATGAATCTTCATTTATATGGAAGAAACGGATAGCAACAGTTGTTAAACAGTTTCTTCCTTCTGGTGAAGTGGACAAGGTGCTTTCTTCTGTTAAGCTGACCACCTGCTTGCTTGATCCTTGCCTGTCCTGGCTTGTTATGAGCTGCAGGGGAAAACTGGGTGGGGAGATCAGGGCGGTAGTGAATGCCTCCCTCAAGGGGGGAGTGATGCCATCAGCCCTTAAGGAGGCAGTAATAAGACCGCTTCTAAAGAAGCCCTCCTTAGATCCCCAAGATTTGAACAACTTTCGCCCAGTCTCCAATTTGCCGTTTCTGAGCAAGTGGTGGGGGCTCAGTTGAAGGCACATTTGGATGAAGCCGATTATTTAGATCCATGCCAGTCGGGCTTCAGGCCTGGACATGGAACAGAAACGGCCTTGGTCACCTTGGTGGATAATATGAGGAGGGCTTTCGATAGGGGCGAATGCTCTTTTCTAGTCCTCCTCGATCTCTCAGCGGCTTTTGATACCGTTGACTATGGTATCCTCCTGGACTGCCTGGAGGGGTTGGGCATGGGAGGCACTGTATTGCAGTGGTTCCGGTCCTTCCTCTCTGGAAGGTACCAGAGGGTAGTTCTTGGGGAGGAGGCTTCGGACCCTCGGCCACTCACTTGTGGGGTGCCGCAGGGTTCCATCCTCTCCCCGATGTTATTTAACATCTACCTGAAGCCGCTGGGAGCTATCATCAGGAGGTTTGGGATGCGCTGTCATCAATACGCGGATGACACACAGCTCTACCTCTCCTTCAAGTCCTCACCAAGGTTGGCTGTTGAAACCCTGTCCAAGTGCCTGGAGGCAGTGGGTGGCTGGATGGGAAGGAACATACTGAAACTGAACCCCGACAAGACCGAGGTACTTCTGGTGGGAGACAAGGGAAGGTTAGGGGATGTTGACCTGGTGCTGAATGGGGTACATACATCTCCCCCTGAAGGACCAGGTCCTGCAGCTTGGGAGTCATTCTAGACTCCCAGCTGTCCATGGAGGCTCAGGTGTCAGCTGTGAGCTGGGCGGCGCTGTATCAGCTCCATCTGATACGGCAGTTGCGCCCCTACCTTCCTAATCATCTGCTCCTATCAGTGGTTCATGCCTTGGTCTCCTCTCGCCTAGACTACTGTAATGCGCTCTACATGGGGTTACCCTGGAAGACAGTTCGGAAGTTGCAGCTGGTACAGAATGCAGCAGTTCGCCTGGTTAAAGGCTGCCACCGGCATGATCACATCACTCCAGTGCTCAAAGAGTTGCACTGGCTACCAGTTGTTTGGCGAGCCAAATTCAAGGTGTTGGCGTTGACCTTTAAAACCCTGTACGGCTCCGGTCCAGTTTATCTCAAGGAGCGCCTCCAGCAACATCAAGTAGGCCGCTCAACAAGATCTGCCACGGACGGCCTTCTCCCTGTCCCATCAGCCAGAGAAACCAGGCTGGTGGGGACAAGGAGGAGGGCCTTTCTGTGACAGCCCCCAATTTATGGAACTCTCTCCCCAGTGACCTCCGTCATGCCCCTTCCTTGATTAGCTTCCGCCGTGCATTAAAAATGTGGCTTTTCAGGTGGGAATATGGGGTGGGTTAGGATTTTTAAGTTTTGTACTGTTTTTAATTGTGTTTTATACTGTGTGTGTGTGTGTGTGTGTGTGTTCCCCCCCCCCTCTTGTATTTTATTAGATTGTACATCGCTCAGAGCGGCCGGTAGTCTGGCCAGATGGGCGATTCATAAATATAAGAAATAAATAAAGCCACAATGCTTCAAACCACTATGGTCAGTTATCATTGCAACCAGATCAGGGAGAACCTCGGATTTCCCCTCCCCGATTGAGACAAAATAATGGAGTTTCAGCTTAGGATCATAAGATCTGCCAGAGATACCACACAGATCTACAATTTTGTTGGCCCTAATAGAGCCATTTCTGACATGGCCCATCACCACAGCTTCTATGGAACTGTACCATAACTCCTCTCCAATAACTTGCACAAGTAGAACTCAGGGAAGCTATGTGTTCACCCCCACTGGGCTCCATTATCAGGAGACCAAGCAGCAGACAGCCATTGAGGTGAATGATCGCAGCCATATCTTGAGGTAAAAAGCACCATTCTTCCAGATGATCATGATTAGTATAGTAAATTCCTAAACTGGAAAACAGTTGAAGACATATGTTGTGATTGGACTGGCCCTTTCCTACAGCAAATTCAAACTCCTTTCCACTGAAGATTTAGCCTCTGCATCATTCAATACAATGTATCAACTCATTGTCTTACCAGACATTTGTTATATTTGTATTCTCCAACTACCATGGAATAGTATTGTAGCCACAAAAGCTACATTCTTGGAACCAGGGTTTCCCTGGTGTCCAAACCAATCTTCTTCCCTATCAAGTGTAGTGGCTAGAACATTCCAATCAAAGCTTCTTACCTGATTCCAGCTGGAGACGAATGCTCTTCTGTAACCTCTAAGAAACAAACAAAAGCTAATTTAGGTTTTGTTACAAGTCTAGGCAGGGATCAGTCTGCATCTCAAAACTTGAGTATCCATCAGTATGGTGATACATGAAAACAACATAACATGCTGAATCTATTCACCATAGCTAGATTGCAAAAAGCTATTCCAGTTTTACACAACAGGAACAAAATACATAAAAATGACTTGCCCAAGACACAGACATCTATGATAATGAAATGAGGTTTGTGCCACCCTAATGAATAGTT
Organism: Shinisaurus crocodilurus; assembly: GCA_021292165.1. Classification (NCBI taxonomy): domain Eukaryota; kingdom Metazoa; phylum Chordata; class Lepidosauria; order Squamata; family Shinisauridae; genus Shinisaurus; species Shinisaurus crocodilurus. The sequence continues at coordinate 193,760,937 of CM037876.1, read as the reverse complement.
TGGATTTTAACTGTTGAACTATACTTGCATCCTATCTGTTTTGCATGTGATTATCAGAGATAAAACTATTCAATAGCAGCCAACAACTTTACTGTATGATACTGACTGTATACAAATATATAACTTTAAAATCTTCCTCTAGTAAATGATAAGCTTCGCATAAACCCAATGAATGTCCTAATGTTTCCATTTTCCAATGACTGAAAGGAGCCATACCAAATTCTAGCTGGTCTGTGTTCGGTTCTGACTTGCAGATGAGCTGCAGGGACCCAGTCCTGGATCTAGAGCTTCGTGAGTTCTCTGCATCACATTGATGAACAGCAGCAGTTGCCCTGTTGCTACGCCAGCCCCGACTGGGTCTGGCTGTACTGACTGGGGTCCCAGTAGCAATAATATTGGAGACTTCTTCCTCTTCGGTCTCTTCTTTGGGATCTGTGATATAAATATATGTAATAGAATACCTGGATCAAGAAGTGAAACCCCCTCTGTGCTTTTAGAATCATGCAATTGGAATGGACCAAAGAGCACTTCACTCTCCTCCTGGGAAAGCAGAACCATTCATCCACTGTGCCCATATATATCAGCCTACACTATACAGATCACAAAGAGCAACAAGTTGGGAGCTGACGCACTTTAAAAAGGTACTCACATAACAAATCACTTAGGATTCTGCTAAATAGGCAGAGCTCTTTTAAATAAAATTATTATAAGCTACTCCTGCACTATCAAAAGGCAGGATCTATATGTTTTAAATAAAATAAAACAAATAGCCTCTGCTTATTAACTCTTTCTATTCCAGCTATCACTATATATGCTATTCTTTGCACCTGTCCCAGCCTTTATTAATTTATCTTAAATATAGATAATCAGAACTGGACACAGTGTTCTAAGATAACCTCAACATTTGTATTAGGCTACCAATATTTCCGTATTCTGCCTAGAAATGTACAACTTAATGCACAATGCTATGCATGTTTAGACAGGAAAAAAAACTCCTGGCTAGCTGGGGAATGCTGGGTATTGTAGGACTTTTTTCTGTCTAAACAAGCACAGGATTGCACCCTTAGCAATTCAAGAACTTCTGTAATACCACAACCTAAGCCATGAGCCTTTGTAAAAGAAAGGGGAGAAATCAACAAATGTTGATCTGAAGCACACTTGCAATCTGATTTAGCTAATATACAATAGCTTTTCTGTCACTAGCAACTGCAGAGAAGAAAAAAAGATCTTCACACAAAATTTAATTTTATGCACATTTTCTCTTTATGGAAGATGTCCTTATTTTTCTCCTATAATTTCTCCCAAAACATTTGCCTTTCCGGAACAACTTTACATGGTTTTGTATGTTTAAAAATGGAACAATACTGAGGATTTTGGGGAAGCAACAGAACTGCCAAATTAGTAGACACGCATCTCTTACTGATATAAACAGTAGCAAATGTGTCCTTATATAGGATTGAAAACCATCTAAAAGGGGAAAAAAAGTGCTACAGAACCACTCGGTCATGATTATGAGCCCTCTACAAGCTGTAAAACATTATAAGCTTTCAAATATAATGGGCGGCACCATCCAATGTGGCTGCCTGTAACTAGCGATGCATCCAAAGCCGGGTCGCGCCCCCGACCCGATTCTCCGCGGGGGCGGCCACCCGACCTGATCTTCTGAGCGGCACGGAGAGGTTCTCTGCGCCGCTCAATCGGACTTCTCCGGCCCCGTCCGTCACTTCCGAGACTGGAAATGACACGACGGGACCCTGCGCAGGCGCAGAACACACCACAGGGAGAGGCGAGCCACCCCGAAGAAAAAAGGTAAGGCCTCGCCAGGCGTGAGCGGGGCCAATTTCGGCCTCATTTTGCCCAGCAAGGCTCGATTTTACATCTCTACGTAACCCCCTGAACTTGGAGGATTATGGGCATCCAACGGAAGATGGGAGGAGCACGGAGGCAAAGAATGCCCCCACGCTTCCCTCGTCCCCCAAAACACTTAGATGGCTGATTTTGGCCATCTAAGTGTTTTACCCCTGCTTGCGAGTAGGATGGGCTGAGGTACTACCGGGATTCCTCATATCCAGGCCCCCCCCGGCTCTGAAGATGCTCTTTGTCTTCAGAGCCACAGCCAGCGTGGAAAGAACTGCACCAGCTGCGAGGGCGCAGGGAGAGTGCTCTGCAGTCGAAGTCCCAGCTGCAACCTCAGAGCACTTTTCCAAAGTCGCAGCTGGGACTCTGACTTTTCCTATGGCCAGCCAGCCAGTGTCTACCAGCCATAGGATTGCACCCTAAGTTTTTTTAAAGGGACAAATAACTTAACTAGCGAAGACAGGCCTGTGGCTGGCTCAGCTTGTCTGAGCGTGGAAAGCTAAGCAGGGTCAGGCCTGGTTATTACTTGGATGGGAGACCCCTCCTCTAGTTTTCTGCATTGAGCAGGGGGTTGGACTTGATGGCCTTGTAGGCTCCTTCCAACTCTATGATCTATGAAATCTATGAAACCCTTTTTTAAGGTCCAAGGAGAGGCTGATCAATGCCTGCATCCACACAATCCCTGCCTCCACATGATTTGCAAGCTCATGTTAAACACAACAGGATAGAGTTACCAGACTCTGCTTTAGACATGCCAGTTTTGAATAATGTTGATCAAATTTGGCTATCCTGGCAAGAAATACATCTTTCATGTGTTTATTAATTATAGTACAAATCAGGGTTAAAAAATATGCTAAAGATATTTTTTTAAAAATAGAGAAATTGTCTTTAAATAACAGCCAGAGAGGCACTGAATTGTTGACAAATGGATGTCAAAACAAGTAATAAGGGTACTGATGAATTGAAACTTGTAATGCTGCCAAATGAATTCTTTGCATCAACTATAATTGAAGGTGCTGGAGAGGTATCCACACTTGCACTACCATCTTCTAAAAGAGTACAGTATATGAACAACTTGTGTGAAATAAAGGTGGCAATTACTTGAAGTTTTCAAATATAATTGGCAAATAAAGTAACAAAACCCATCCAGATGGCACTCATCCAACCCATGAAGTTGGCAGTAGTTTCATGGCTGACAGAAGGAAGTACTTCACGCAATGCCAAATTAACTCATGGAACTCATCGCCATGAGATGTTTTGATAGCTGTTAAGAGTTTATGCAACTTTAAGAACAATTAGACAAGTTCATATCAACCAACTGTTATTACCCACAATAATTAAAAATGAGATGTCCATAAGCAATACATCTCAATTACCAAATGTTGGGCTCAAAGAACAGCTACCACTATCATGCCTGCGGACTTCTCTCAGGAGTATCTGACGGGTCACTAGTTGGGTAGAGATTGCTGAGCTAAACAGGACTTTAATCTAGTCTAGAAAAGCAATTATGATTTTATGAAGGGCAGTAAAATTTTACCTTTCACTGTAGCTTTATCCAGGTATCTGAAATAAAAATTAAACACGAGTGATGAATTTCTGCTGTAGCCATTAACACAAGAGAATCAACAGGTAAAACTCATTCCAAGAACTAGAACTGCTTCAGCAAGACACAGATTCTTTCTCTAACAGTTTCATCATTAGAAAGGAGAACCAGTCTGGTGCAGTGTCAGACTAGGATTGGGGAGACCCAGGTTCTAATCCCTACACAGCCTCACAGGGTGGCTGTGAGGATAAAATCGGGAGGGGTAGCACCATGTACACCTTTTCCTCCAAGAAAAGACAGAATATAAGTATATTACTAATAAAAATGGTACACAGCCTGATTACAAGTGATAATACTACAGGTTATGGAAAAATGCAAGTGCCTCCAGCTGAAGAATTGTGGCCATAAATGTTTCTGAAGTATCCTTGATTTCAGTCAAGTTTTTTCAGCACATTCTGTCCCCCACACACACACATTTTCTCTCTCAATTGCTCTCTCATTCACACACTCAACTAGTTGTAAGAAAAGCTGTCTCAATATATAAACTGTGCCTGCAGGGGCCAGGGACTTGTGCCCACATTTCCATACTAGCAGGAAACTCTAAGCCCTAATTGGCAATATAGTCCTATAAGCACACACATTTGTTTGAATCCTACACAGTTGCTGGCATCCCATACACCTCCCAGCAAGGCCTACCTTACACAGAATTTGAAATAATTATATTTACTCAGAAGCCAGGCTCACTGAACATTGTGGGCCTGACTTCCAAGTAAACATTCACAGGATTGCACTGTAAACCGAACAGCACACTAAATACTCAGTTATCAATACAGTACAGAAATGCTATACAGTTACTTAACTAAAGAAGCAATCCTATGGCCATAGGGTTTTTTGGATTCCCAGATCTGAGATGGGACCTGGGAATCAGAACTCTGCATCTCTCCTGAGCTCCCTCAGTCTCCGAGGTCAGGAAAGCAACCTTGGAGGGGGATACATGGGGGTGTTTCAGGTGGTGGGAATGGGAGGATACTGGGGAAGCCAGGATACATAGTATCCTGAGGCCTCTCCAGCCTCCTCCCCCCCCCTCCAAAACACTGCCCACTGCTCTGCATTGGATGAGCGTGAGCTTCCAGGGCTTACGCTCATCTCCATAGGATTGTATCCTAAATGTATTACAAAATGAGGTAACATCCGGATGCTATGCAAATTTAATGCTACATAACTTTGAGCAGTTTTTCATGTCCGCTAAATGCAGTGGCACATAAAACAAAAAGCTAAAGCAACTTCAGTTAATTAGAGTACTGGAGAGTCTAATGCAGGGCTCTCCAACCTTGGGTCCCCAGATGTTGCTGGCCTACAGCTCCCAGCATACCCAGCCAGCATAGCTAATGGCAAGGGATTCTGGGAGCTGTAGTCCAGCAACTTCTGGGGACCCAAGGTTGGAGAGCTCTGGTCTAATGAAAAGAATATGGCAAGGAGGATGGGAGGCTAATGACAACTATGACACAATATAAAATTCCACTTGATGAAGGGATCTAGTAACAATATGCTTCCAGAAACCGGAACTGGGAGCAAACGGGGAAGAGGGCTGCCTTCTCGCCCTGCTGCCTGCCACCAGGCTGGCCACCGCGGAAAACGAAATGTGGGGCCAAATGGGCCTTTGCTCTTATCCAAGAGAGCATTTTTTAAATTAAGCCATCAGTCCCTCCTTGGGGTACGCCTAGCATCGGATACGTGCGTGACAGACTGGAGCCAACCTCCCTCCCTCCCTGAGAACTCTCGGAAGCGAGTCATGCACGCATACTCACGCGCTGCGTGGGGTTCCCTTCCTGCAAGCGGCGCCAGGCGGAGCGGCGGTTGGTGGCGGTTCGGCCTCAGCGCTCGGTAGCTCCTCCTGGCTCTGCCGGGCGCCAGGGCTGCTGCGGCGTCGGCGAGGGTACTCGGCCTTTCTTCGGCGTGAGGCTGCTGCTGCTGCTGCGGCAGCGGCGGCAGCCCGGCCGCGCTCCCGGCCGCCTCGGAGTACCCGACTGCCGCTGGACTCCTCCCCCTGCTCGACATCGACTGTGGGAGGGGGCGGGGGACGCCGGCGGCCGCTGGGAGGCGGAGTCGGCGCGTCTTCTTTCTCTTGCGGCGGCTGCGGCGGCTCTTCCTCCTGGGTCTCCGCCTGCTCAGACGCCCCAGGCATCAGAGCAGCTGGCGGAGGGGGCCCTAGTAGTGGCTCCCCCTCCTGCTCCTGACAGCAGCGCTCGCCGCTCACCCCGCCTCTGGACGGCAAACCCCCTCCCTCGCGTGGGACCACGGCCAATCAAGAACGAGTTCGGAGTTCAAGAAGGACGCAAGATCCCCCGGTGCCAGCCAATCAGGAGAAATGATGCAAGACACACCCCACCCACCCCTCTTCCAAGCCAACCAATCCGAGTAGTAAGTCGGACTGTCTCTCTACAAGCCAATCAACGGGCGAGTGTCAGCGGGAGCGCGCGCGCGCGAGGTCGGAATTCTGGCCGTGGCGCGCGCGCTTCGTAGAACTGAGCCGTTTAGCAGTTTATGCCTCGCGCGCCAAGTTAAGCTGTCCTTCGTTAGCCGTTATAGAGGCCTCCGCGCGCTCTGTCTCGAGCTGCGTAACACTTGGCCCTGCGCAGTGACACTGTTCCCCCAAAACCGTTCTTCCTATTATCATCGTCGCCCATCCCCCGCAGTTTGGACCGGGTCTGGTTTTGAGCCCCTGTTTTCAAGAGTGATACGAAAAGAGAGCCGGTACCTGCCGAAAACCTGTTCCCTCGTTTTCACAACGTCCGCATTTTCTGGAGTTTCATGCCCGGGGGCGGGATTAAAAAAAAAACATTGTAGCTTCTCCTTTAAGAAAAAAAAGCACCGTCCTGCGGCGGGTGAAAGTCGGTGACAAAATGGCGTCCGATGTGGGGGAGGCGGGACTTGTGAAGGACGCACGCATTTCCGCTCTCGCTGTTGGAACTGCGCAAGTGCCAATCGTGCTAGCATTATGGGATTGGTAGTTTTTAAAGTATTCATATTGGTAAAAGTCAGGGGACAGACTCAGCCGTTCTCTGGGATACTTGTGGTTCCCAATTGCTTGTCCTACCTATGACGGAGAAGAGCAGTGCAAGCACGTAGGATGCTGAAGTAAGCGTGCAAATGAAACCGGCAGGGATTGATGCCCTTTCTATGGCAGTGCATTGAAATGATCGTGCCTGACCTGAAAAACAGTTGGAAAGAAGCTAGAGATAGATGACTTTTTCTAAAATGGTTCGCACCTTTTTTTCTGTGGAAAATAGGAAGCTGCCCTATACTGAGTCAGACCATTGGTCCATCTAGCGCAGGGGTGGGCAACTTATGGCCATCCAGGTGTTTTGGCCTACAACTTTCAACAGCTGTAGCCAGCATAGCCGATGAGGGATCATGGGAGTTGTAGGCCAAACATCCAGAGGGCCGCAAGTTGCTCATCCCTGATAGTTCATTATTGCCTCTGTCTGGGGTGGGGAACTTCCAGGCCCTGGACTGAATTCGGCCTGCCAGGCCTCCCCATTGAGCCTGCAAACTCTTGCCAAACCCCCACTGAAAAGAGAGTAGAGCCAGCTCTGTTTGGAGCTGCCGCAAGGTGCCTGAAGCACCTTGAAATGGTTCCCAAGCCTCGACTGAGATGCCACTTGAGGCATTCCTAGTAATGGCACCTCTTTTGGCTTTGCTTGGCTCTTGCCTTTCCTGACAGGAAAGGGAAGTGCCAAGCAAAACCAGCTCACTGGCAGCTGAGAGCACCTTTAGAGGTGATTCTCCAGGGCTTTACTTGGCCCTCACTAGGGTTTCTTTTCCAGCACTAAGAAATAAATGCTAGGGATTGAACCGGGGACCTTTTGTATATAAAGCATATAGTCTTCCACTGAGCTACAGCCTGGTCTCTCTGTGCTTTTATACTTTGTGCCATGCAGAGACAGATGAAGTGAGAAGAAAAAACTTGTCTCTTTGAATGTTCACCTGTTGTCTACTGTGAAGGATCACTAGCAGGATCCTTTGCGTGAGTTCGGCGCTTAACGGGTTAACCGGCACTGAGTTACAGCCCGTACGAGCGCTGGCGACCACCTGAGAGGCTTTCGCGCACAAGAGGAAACCGAAGACCTTTAAATGACCAAATAAGCCTTTTATTTGTTTACACAAAACACAGAGCGGAACTAACAGCTCTCCAGGAATACTACAATGTCAACACAACCTTAGTTGACCCCTGCGTTACTCAATGAACAGGCTCCTAGACTAGTGGATTGAATCTGGTCAATTACCTCAGATCAGAGACTTTACGCCTAGTCAGTTTCAGCCTGGCTCCGGGTCAGGCCGATCCGGGGATGAGACTGGCTTACTCGGGCTGCCGCTTGAAGGACGAATCTGGCCCCAACGTACCCTGGTTCCCAAGAACCCTCTACTGGAAGGGAGAGGGGTTTTCTACCCCTGAGTTCCCGCTCTCCCCACCCTCCAGGTCAGGTGGGGCTTATGCCGGCCCCTTTGTGTCAGGTGGGCTTATTCCTGCCCGGGGAGAAGGTGACATACTGGTACTTTACAGCTCTTTGAGACTGCCCTGATAGTTTGATGGTCCTTGATGGTCCTTCCTGGGTTTTTGTGGATCTCCACCGAGACTCTTCCTTGTTGGGGATGACGACCTGTCTGGCTGCTTCTCCTGTGACTTCATCCCTCCTCCCTCGCCCCCTCCCTTAGGGGAAAACTGTGTGTGTGTGTGTGTGTGTGTGCAGACTTGTGTTGGGCTTTCTCCACATCTACATTGATAATATAACTTACTTATATCAGCCTCCAAGTTGGTGCCCTCCAGATGTGTTGGACTGCAACTCCAATAATCCCTTAGGAAGCTATACCTCCTAGGCTGACTGGGGATTATGAGAGTTGTAGTCTAACACATCTGGAGGGCATCAGGTTGGGGAAGGCTGATTTACATGGTTCCTTTTGTTGCAGTTCTTTAAAAGGTGCATAAGATTAACAATGGGAGGGGCTGGAGTTTAAATAAATAAATCCTATCGAACTCTGTGCAACTGAGTTTCAAATAAACATGCATAGGATTGTGCTGTTAGCCTCTTGAAAATCTATTCAACACATCCCCTTTTCATATTCTGGCCAAGTACAGAATTCTCTTTTTAATGTTCCTGCTAACTGCTCAATCACAATCACTTTTTTTTGTCTCTCTGGCAAATCATATAATCTAATTAAAAAGTGAATGTTGCTTTAGATTCTACCAATATGAATAGCATTGCAAGAGGGAGGAGCACTGACTTTCCAAAAAGCTTATTCTTTGTAACTTTTATTTATAAATAAAACGAATTAAACTCTTGAATGCCTACTTTTGAATTTGCTGCTGTTTGGCTCTCACAATTAGTAGTCGCCTTTCAAAACAACAACAAAAAACCCACAATCCAGAGTTCAGATCCAAAGTGCAGGTGCATCCCTTGAGCAAAATAACTTTTGTGAGATTTGACGGCATGGCTATTGCAAAGCATTAAGGAAAAGGAGCCTCTAACTGTAACCTGTTTTATTTAAATTATTGCACAGGTTTCAATTAGTTGGATCCAGACTTACTCATGACTAACTTAAGTCCCATTGATTTAAATGGATTTACCTTAAGCATGACTCAGTCTGGATCCAACCCAAGGTGTTTCCACTGATTTTGTCCCACATATGGAGGATTGCTGCTATATAGTACTTCAAGACGAGGCTTTTATTGTGCAATGACACTGCCTCATTCATGGAACTTGACAAGAGGGTCTAGATGACATCATCTTCCATTTGTAACCCTCTCGTGCTTTCCTACCACTGCTTCTGTCTTTTCTTACCATGGAAAATTTGTTAAGGAGGGAAAGATGGAATAGCAGCACTATGTCTTTTGATTGGTAATGCTAGGAGCGTCTGTTTAGAAACACAACTAATCAAAACCAGAAGTGAGGGCTGTCTGAGCTCAGTGTGTGTTGGGAAGTAGGGCTTAATTTATGATCTGGCATTTATTTTGATGAGGGTGGACTTACTGGGTTTCTTACAGAGCAGTCCATCCATCCTATGGCCCTTAGATAACGTCTAGACAGCGTATAGATGACAATGCTATTCAAAATGTTACACAGTTTGAAAAGACTTTCACAAGGTGATATGCAAATTAGTATACAAATAGTACACTCAAATCAAGCAGGATTTATACAGGAACATTTATTTGTGTGTGTTCATCTCTCTTGTAGTGCAGCTCTGACACCCTGTGGCCATTATTAAATAATGCAGGTGGTTTTATCCACTCAAAGCCGACCGATCATGGTCATGATTACATTAGGACGGTGTCAGCAGTAAATGTGCCACTGGAGAGGATTTTTAGGAAGAAAGAAGAAACAGGCCAAATCCTTCATTACCCCACCAATCCTAATGTGGCTGTCAAGTAGTGGGGCTGCCAGTTGTTAATGCAGCCTCTGCATAAACATAAGAAGAGCCTTGCTGGTCCATCTAGTCCAAAATCCTGATCAGTCTACAAAAACTTGTGCCATAATGAAATCTTTGAGGTGCCACAAGACTCTCTGTTATTTTTTGCTGCGGCAAGCTAACATGGTTACCCTACAGGAAGTCGATTCCCACAGTGACTACCAGCCAGCTGTTTTTATGGATTTTTATTGAATATGTACTTACTGATTTTTATGGTATCCACTTTGTATCATTTTTATCTTCTATGCTGCCTTGAGAGCGCACGACCCTTAAAGGCAGCCTCAAAATTAATTTAATAAATAGTCCAAGTGTGGCTGCATCATTGATATGTGTAAGGCAGGGGTGTTGAACCTCTTTCAGCATGAGGGCCAAATTCCATTTCAGAGAAGCTCTCGGGGCCTGCATTCCAGTGGTGGGCAGGGCAGAAGGTGAAAGGGGCAGGGCCAAAAATACCAGCATATTTTCGCTTAAAGCTCTTACTACCAGTAATTAAGCTTTAGAAGAGGCATATAAACCTTTTAGACCTGGGATAAAACTTCACAAAAGCTGGTAAACCACCAAATGATTAGTGGTTGGAGGAAAGGGAGCACGGTCAGGGGAAGGGGGCACGGCCATGGCCATCTGGGGAACCCTGGAAGGATGGATTGGAATCTCGGGTGGGCCTAGATTTGGCCCCCTGGCATGAGGTTCTACACCCCTGGTATAAGGGTATTACACTACTGACCATTTGTTTTCAATCCCTTTCCTAATAGCCCTTTCCTTAGCATGGAATTTGCCTCTTTCACACTACTGCACACTGTATTGACATTTTCATTCATGTATCCAGTACAACCCCAAGATACCTTTTTTGGTTAGTCAGCACTGGTTCCGACCCCATCAGTGTATATGTGAAGTTAGGATTTTTGTCCCAGTCTGTTTACTTGTTTATTTAAAGCCTCCCAGAGTGGCTTACAGATTGATAAAAACAACAACAAACAAAAGTAGACACCCCCACTCCCCACCCCGCTCTCAGGCTTACAATCTAAAATACAGGCTTACAATCTAAAAGGAAAAGGAGGGAAGAGGGAAATAAGAAAAATAAGGCACCAATTCTTAAATTTACAAAGTTCTTATAACAACCAGCTGGGATGGAAACAGTTCAGGGGGAGAAATAGTCAGAAGGAGCAAGTCTCTCCGCAGAGCTGATAGAGTACTTCCAGTTCTATTCAAATCTATTCATCTTTCCTATCTTTTCACTTAATTGTTTTCTAGCAGTCCAACTGCCATTCCTGCATTTGATTCCCTGCTTCTGATGTAAGCCATATATTTTTTAAATCATGTGTCCTTATATATTTTATCAATATGCACTTCAAATTTTCTTATTGTCAACACATTTGTTTTATAAGAGCATGTTCCTTTTTGTTCCCACTTGAACATGCCTTCAACTTTTTAAAGGAAACCTTCTTGACTTTCTTTGTGTCCTTGACTTTGTTAATTCACTGTGCTGGCATCTCCTTGGATTTGTTTGTACTTTTCCTAATCTGAGCTGCTGTTATTGTGGTTTTAAATACAGTCATGCCTTGGATTGAGAGCATAATTCGTTCCGGAAACGTGCTTGTAATCCAAAACACTCTTATATCAAAACGAAATCCCCCCAAAAAAATTGTACAGAGATTTTTAATTTAAGCCGTACTACAGTACTTGTATTGCAAGACTTCGCTTGTATATCAAGTCAAAAAATTTAAATAAATATTTTAAAATTTGCTTGTCTTGCAAAACGCTCTCAAACCAAGTTACTTGCAATCCAAGGTATTACTGTAAGTTCCAAGCATCCTGAAAAGATTTGACTCTCTCAGCTCTTTCAACTTCCTTCTAACTAAATCTCTTTGGTTTTGCAACATTTCCTCTTTTGAAATTAAATGTGACCTCTTAGGATTCCTGGGCAACTTTCCACTTGCATACGTGCTAAATTTGATAGTCCCTTTAATGACTACTAGTCAGTTCCTTGACCATTCCAAGGCATAGTCATTTATAGTACCTGTCCGCAATTGGCAACCCACTAGAAGATTTGATCGGTTTTGATATGGTAGCCTCCAATTACTAGCCCCTAACTCAGCCTTCCCCAACCTAGCGCCTGCAAGATGGGGATGATGGATCTTGTAATGCAACACATATGGTGGGTGCCTGGTTGGGGAAGGTTGCACTAGCTCATACAACAGCGGTGGGAAAATTCTGAAGGTCCAGGGGCCAATTTGCCACTCCCACAGGAGCAACCACGGGCTGCCCCCACTACTACTGCAATTGCCATTTCTGCTGAATTGCCATCAAAATTCGGTGGCAGCCAAAAAAAGCCTCTTTTCACCTTTAAAACATTGCACGTGAGGCATATGCAACTTATTTTAATACATAATTGTGCTCCCAGAAGCCCCAGGGGAGTGTGGATTTGCATTAAAAGATGGTGTGCAGTCCCAGTGTGCCTTGTTCTAAAGTGAAAATGTAGCTTTTTTCCCCCCACCACCACACTGCCAAAATTCGATGGCAATTCAGCGGTGGTGCCTTGGGGAACGGTGGGGCCTGCATGCAGCCTTCAGACTGCTTGTTCCCCACCCCTGTTATACAGTATAACACTTGCACACAAGTAAATGTGCTTCCAGACCAGCAGTGCTTTCACAGTAGGTCTCATTTCATCTCTTGCTGTCTCCGTACTAATTTTTGTGTGTTTTCTTAAAGTATGTGCTACCTTCTCATGTATGCAGGCTCAGGGCTTTATATTCCAGCACCAGCCCTAAAACAACATCACATTCAATTACACTCATGTACCTGTACACACACATTGTGATGTTTGATGTAGTACACTGAAAAGCATCTTACCTCGAGCTGAGGTTGTGAAGTAGTCAGATTCGTAGATCGTGAGATCGCCGGGCTTAGCATCTGCTACAAGACACAGGCAGCATGTCCACAGGGCTGGGTGCGGCAGAGTAGAAGGCAACTGCTACAATAGGCACTGAATGAGAGTTGAAATTGACAAAATAGGGGATTTGTTTATAGTAAATTTAATGGAGCGAATCAAAACAAACAGATAAGAACTCCACCATAAACACAGCTCCAATACACATCGAACGGAGTACAGCAGATAGGCAAGAGACAACACTGACCTCGAAGGACCTAAGTTCCTCGAAAGCGGTTCACTGCAAATCGTTCAGACTTACAGCCTTTACCGAGTGGCTTTGCCCAGGGTTGTGTTCTGTTGACCGGACCAAAGTCACGGACGGTCTGTGCAGCCCTGCACCCAACATTCAATAACTTCCCGGGACTTGGTGCCCCTCTTTTAGCTCCTCCTCTGCTCCCCCCTCCCTTCCTGTTGACAGGTAAAACCAGCTCCTCCCGCCAGGATCCTGGAGCCCCTGGGTGCTTGGCAGTACTTGGCAGCTCTTTGAGACTGCCGGGGCATCCTGGCGCCCCCTGATGCTTGAGGGTGATTTGCAGCTTTTTGTGAGACTGCCAGGGGAAGCTACTGGGGGGTATGTAGATGTGTCCCATTGAGGTGAATGCAGATGTAGGTTGATGCAAATGACTGCTCATAACTGAGCTGCCTCTGCCCTAGGCGGAGGTCACGCAGGTGTGTGTGTGTGTGCTTGGTTTGGCTTTCTCTCCACAAAGAGGAACCAGAGTTTTGACAGCCAGCTACTGACAAAGCTGACAGCTCCTGTAAAAAGGGGGTGGGTCGCACTTTTCCATGTTCCCAAGCACCTAGAGTTTTGGGAACAAGTGGAAAAGTGAGAGAACCCTTAGGACAGTTGAGTCCAAAAAGAAAGAAAGAGAAGAAAAGAGGATCCTGCTGCAAAGGGGGGTGTAAATCCTAGCACCCCCTTTTCATGAACACAGATCACTTGCTTTTTGTCAAATCAAACCAAAGGGGACAAAAAGTCTATTGGGAGCCTCTCTGGGTCAATGTCTAGGGTTGGTACCTGCTGCACTTTGCCAGCAGGGTACCATCCCTGAACATTGCCCAGGCAAGGCTGCCCATTTTCGGACCTCTGTAAGTGTGCAGCTGCGCACTTAGGAAAGAATGAAAAAAATGTTTTTGAAAGAATAATAATGTGTGCAAATTAGGGGGGGGGGTCCTAATTTTTTTCCTAATTTTTTTAAAAAATAGGTTGGTAACCATGGACAGCCCCTCCAAGATGCTGCTTGGTCACTTTGAACAGGCTGTCAGTGACTGTCAAAACGAGGATCATGAAAGCTAGCTGTCAAGCCAGAGATCACGATCTCTTGGGGGGGGGGAAGGGGAAAAGAGGAAAAAAGCAACTGTGAGGGGTGGGGAGACAAGTAGGTCCTACCACAGTGTCCCCTGGAATACCCATGGGACAACCAAAGGGAGGAAGAAGGAAAACAACCCATGGTGAGCCCGATTGTCTGTTGGGCACATCATGGGTTGTTTGCAGAACAACCAACCCACCATGGCTTGTTGCCAGTGTGGGTTGGCGTGACATGCGAATGTGGCCAAAGAGTGTTTTATCATGTCAGTAAAATTCCATGGTTGACACAACATGATCTATGAAATCTTTGAACAGCTGCCCTATTTACAAGGCAGACAGCACAATGATCAGATCTACACATATCTGAGAAGATCGGCTGTTTCTTCTTCCTGTTCACGCATTTGAATGTGCACTTCTTAGTTGCTCAAAATGTGACTCGTAAGGGGAAAGAACCCTTCACTCTCTAAAAAGAGGAAGTGCAGCTAGAGAGGAACTACAAAAGTCTGCATCAACCACTGTCCCACTCATTCACTCACCATCTTGCTCATTTCCCTGTCGGTTCCACTGCCCAACAAACCTATCTCTCATTTTGGGATCCTTGAACCAGTGGGAGAGAAGACCCTATGCAAATAAGGGATGGATGATTTAGGTAAGTAACTCTGACGATAGCCAAACCAGTCAAGACTGAAGGAATGGGTTTCTGATTATTGTACCAAGAACACAAGGACATTGCATGCATTCTGTTTGATCTACTTAATGGGGGGAACAGGGAGAATTGAGGAGATAAAAAGATCAAGCATCCATTGTGGGTTTGACACTGTTTTTGTACAGAGGCAGGGAGGGATGATGGGGGTGGGGGTGTGAGTGTGGCATGTATGTGCAGCCCCCAGTCCCCCAGCCAACACCAGATGTATCCCCCGGGACCAAAAAGGTTGTGCACCCCTACTTTAACAGCTGCGTGGCAGGCAAGAACTCATCAGGTACAGCTTTTCCCATTACAAGAAAAAACCTGCCAGTGTTGAATTTCTGCCTCTTGGACACGGACAGCCATTAAAAGTACAAAGACTTTGTTGAGGGAAATGCAGTAACTTTATTTGGGTCACTGGTGTTTAAGAAGTATGAACTCTCTGGCTAGAACAGAGAAACTCAAACGACTGAACTGGGTGAATGGAGAACTGCCTTATGAACAGACATGGAAGAAGCTTGTCCTCACTTATTATTTCCAAAAGAGGTAGCTTACCATAGATGATATCTTAAATAAAATGATAGGTAATGTAGTAGATGGAGGATGGTTTAGAGAAGGCTGTACAGTCATGCCTTGGACTGAGAGCATAATTCGTTCCGGAAACGTGCTTGTAATCCAAAACATTCTTATATCAAAACGAAATTCCCCCAAAAAAATTTGTACAGAGATTTTTAATTTAAGCCGTACTACAGTACTTGTCTTGCAAGACATCGCTTGTATATCAAGTAAAAAAAAATTAAATAAATATTTAAAAATTTGCTTGTCTTGCAAAACGCTCTCAAACCAAGTTACTTGCAATCCAAGGTATTACTGTAGTTGCAAACATTAATGACTACAAACAGGATGTGAACTAATTTAGACAGGAAAAAAAGGCAACATGTTCTTTAATAGAGGTGTAACATTCTAGAATATTCTAGAAGGAGTTGGATATATGTAGAAAGATATTTTGCCTTCATTGCATGGGCCACATTCTGCTCTGGAGCCCCTGCCCCCATTTCCTCTGCAGCATCAGCTATTGCCATAAATGAGTAATCAGATGCAACAGAGATCAGGGCTCCTGTACCGCTTAAGAGAAAATTTCACCAGGTACCGTTTTTTCTTACCACCTCAGCACCATGGCACTATCACAGGGCCGGCGCTACCACTAGGCCAGCTAGGCAGCTGCCTAGGGCGGGTGGCTGAAGGGGGCGCACTCTGCTCCTGCCGGCCACCGGGACTGCTGGCAACACGCTGCCGCTGCCGCGAGCGGAGCCTGGATTGTTGGCGAGGCGGCCGGGCGGGACAGCTGCGGAGCCGGAGTCACACCAGGTCAGCGGGGGGGATTGCGGGCAGACTCGGTGTCGCTTTCCTTGGCGGGGGGGGCGCGCCTCCGCCCGCCATCATGAGCCAGGGCGCCTCCGCCCGCTTCTCCTCCGGCTCGCCGCCCCGCCTGCTCTCCCACCTGCTCTCCCGGCGCTCGCCATCTACGCCTCCATCCCCGGGCAGGCGCAGGCCGCGCAGCCGACAGCGGGGCGGGGAGGAAGGCGGAGGCTCCCTTCCTCCCCGGCGCCTCCCGCGGGGATGCCCAAGCGGGGTCCTCGGTGGGTGCGGGGCAGGCGGCGAGGCCGGGCCCGAGCCCGGCTAGAGGAGGGGGGGCAGCCGCAGCCGCCTCGGGAC
This sequence comes from Shinisaurus crocodilurus, assembly GCA_021292165.1. Lineage (NCBI taxonomy): Eukaryota > Metazoa > Chordata > Lepidosauria > Squamata > Shinisauridae > Shinisaurus > Shinisaurus crocodilurus. Next base: position 193,744,433 of record CM037876.1, on the reverse strand, counting down.
CCTGCCTGCAGGGGGCGGTGCCGCTGCCGCCTCACTCGCCTCCAGAGCGCACACGCGGCTGCCCGGCCCCGACTCTGGCCGAGATGCTGCTGCTGCGCGCTCCAGGCCCGCAGAGGGCTGCTGGCCGCGGGGGGGGGGCGCTGGGCGAGCAGGTAGGCGTGTTTTGTGCTCCGGAGCCTGCCCCCCCCCCTGACTTGGCCTAGGGCGCCCAACTGCCTTGCACCGGTCCTGCTATCACACATGCTGATTCTGCCAAAATTCTTCTTCTATGCTTCTGGGTTCTATTTCCATCCTGCCCCCTGCCCTGCATGTGGACAGCCCTGTACAGGTAGAGACTCTCTAGCCTTGCGCCCCCCCTAGAGACTCTCTAGCCTTGCCCTCACAAAATCTGGGACCAACCCCCCACCCCCACCTCATCACTACCATCATCATTTCATAACTAGCAAGAACACAGAGAAGGACCAGAGAAGTGCCTGTGTGCCAGTCTAAAGGCTCCAGGACAGTCCCTACACCCATACCAAGTGCCCAAAGCTAAATAAAGGGGCAACCAGAGGATGGAGTGGGTCACCTTAGTTAGGCTGCCACTCACCACACCTCTAGTACCCCAACTCTTTTGAGGTAGTGCTCAGCTACATGCTGCGTTTGTTGAACAACGATGTCTTAAGTTGGGAGGGAACAGGCAGCCTGCATCAATCTGGTTCCTGCCCAGATGGGTCACTTTAATCTCTGTTCTATCAGGGCAGAGTGGCAGTAGCAGATTTTGTGGCACCAAAGAGGCTTGCGCACGCTGAGGTCGGGTGGGGTTTTGGCTACTAGTCACCCATGCCCTCTGAATGCAACCAAGGCCCCAGACCCACTGTGGTCAGTCTGCCAAGCAAGGAGAGTTTCTATCCCATTAATATGTATATTGGGGGGGGATTTTTGCCCCCCAGATCCCTCCCTCCATGGGGTGCCACAGATTCCTGTGGGGTGCTGTGAAGAAAAATGGGCTTTCTCCTGAAATTTGGCAACAAATCATGACAGAGAGCTAAAAAGATCAAATTTAGCTTGAGAACAAGCTACATTTGAACCATTTAGTACTCTGTAGTGTTAAAATGGGTGAGTTGGGGGCAATTTTTTCTTGTCACTGGCAAAGGCAGTGGAGGCCGCACTGGGGGGCAGCAGAGGCCACATGCAGCCCACAGGCTTTGTCTGGGTTTGAACTATATGGAAGAAATGATCAGAATACTAAAAAAACAAATAAGTCATCTCACAGAAGGTAGTAGGATTGCCAGAATGTTACTGGCTCAATCAGAATTTTGCCATCTTGGGTGGAGAGAACTGGATAATTAATTGTATATAGAAGTGGTGGAAGATCCACTGTCTGAAAAAAATGACTGACCAATCCAGGAAACAGCTGCAAATAGTTATTTATTTATTTATTTATGTATTTATGTATGCATTTATTTATTTTATTTAAAGGTAGCTGTGTTTAACTAAGAGAAGCCTTAAATTGCTTCTAGGAAATAGGATTGACCAAGAGCAGAGAATGGCTGGATTTCTTTATTTAGGGCGCAATACTATGCATGTTTAGACAGAAAAAAAGTCCTACAACTCCCAGCATGCCCCAGCTAGCTATGCTGGTTGGGGGATGCTGGGAGCAGTAGGACTTTTTTCTGTCTAAACATGCACAGGATCGTGCCCTCATTTATTTAGCACCATCTATGTACAAGGCACTTTACAAAGAACAGATATGAAACACCCCTACCCGAAAGGACTTACAATCTAATATAGACACAGGGGGAAACCAGAGGAAGTTTACACATATAAAGTTTACACTTATCCCCTTTATTGCTATCATTATGCCTTCCCACTTCCCCAAGTGGTGAGAGGTTCCAGGGGTTTGGTTCCCTTTGGAAGATATTTGGAGGTTTATGGCATTTTATAATATTTGGGTTCATTTACAAATATACAAGCAGAACATGGTAAGTGGAGGCAATCAACATAGCACTCTTAAAAGCAGCACATCATGGGCAAAACATCAATTGGCCATTCTAGACCATTAGCCAGCAATCCCCTTACCAAAAGAAAGGTATGGCCAAGAATGGCTGTCCATAACACTAGGCAACGGTTTTGGACAACAACGGCTCTCATGGTGCTCCATTTAAAGTGGGATCAGGTGTTAAACAGGGATGTGTTATCGCCCCAACATTATTTGCCATTTTCATCGCCATGGTTTTACATCTTGTCAAGGGGAAACTTCCCACTGTGTGGGAATTAATATAACAGATGGAAAGCTTTTTAATCTCAGCAGGCTGAAAGCAAAAAGTAAGGTAATTACAACCTCCATTGTGGAACTTCAGTATGCTGATGATAATGTGGTCTCCGCACATTCAGAGGATGATCTCCAAACTATCCTAAATGCTTTTGCAGAAGCATACGAAAAACTTGGTCTCTCACTTAACATCAAAAAGCCAAAGTGCTTCATCAGCAAGTGCAAGCTAACCCTTTGGTGATGCCATCTATCCAGCTTGGCGGGACAATACTGGAAAATGTCGATCATTTTCTCTATCTTGGCAGCTATCTTTCTGTTACAAGCTAACATCGACAGTGAAATCCAGCATCGTTTGAGCTCCGCAAGTGCCGCATTTTCTCGAATGAAACATAGAGTGTTCGAGGATCGGGATATTTGTAAGAAGACCAAAACACTGGTTTATGAAGCCATTGTATTACCAACTCTATTGTATGCCTGCGAAACATGGACTATCTATAAACGTCACTTCCACCTCCTTGAAAGGTTTCATCAACGTTGCCTCCGGAAAATCCTGCGAATTACTTGGGAAGATAGACGAACAAATGTCAGTGTACTGGAAGAAGCAAAGACTACTAGCATTGAAAAAATGATCCTTCAACGCCAACTTCAGTGGACCGGTCATGTTGTTCGAATGCCTGACTGCCGTCTCCCAAAGCAGTTACTTTACTCCCAACTCAAGGATGGAAAGCGGAATATCGGTGGTCAATATAAGAGGTTTAAAGATATTCATAAGGCTAATCTAAAAAAATGCAATATAAACATCGAAAACTGGGAAGCTCTGGCCCATGAACGATCTAAATGGAGGTTGGCCTTTCACAAAGGTTCCATGGACTTTGAAGAAGCCCGAGTGCAAGGTGAAAGGGAGAAACGTGCTAAGCGAAAAGCACGTCAAATGAATCCTTTACAGGACCATCTCCTATCTGGTAACCTGTGTCCTCACTGTGGGAAGCTGTGTGGATCTAGAATTGGCCTCCACAGTCACTTACGGACCCATCGCTAGAGTCTACACAATCTTCTTTAGAATTTCCTCCTTTTATCCCGGAAGACAATCTTACTCGGTCACGAGTGATCGCCTGATGATGATGATGATGCTATGTGGGACATGTGCAGTTAGGTAATGACATTCCCTTGCCTTCCTTCAAACTGGCAAAAGCCTATGATAGAGAAGATGTCAAGTAACAATTTTTCCTTTTCATATGGGAAGGAGGTATGGTGTGATTGCTTCTCTCTCACAGTTTCTCACCTCTATGATTTTGGTCAGTTTTATTCTGTGGGGTGGGTGATAACCACAGGATATTCTAAAGCCACAGAGCATCTTTTAAAGGTGAAAAAATGTGGCATATACATACATGCTATATATGTATAGCATGTGTGTGTGTATATATGTGTGTATGTATATATATCTATATATATATCTGTGTGTGTGTGTGTGTGTGTGTGTGCATACATATATGCACAGGCATATACATACAGGCCTGTGGCTTATGCTGGCTCAGCTTGTCTGAGTGTGGAAAGCTAAGCAGGGTCAGGCCTGGTTATTACTTGGATGGGAGACCCCTCCTCTAGTTTCCTGCATTCAGCAGGGGGTTGGACTCCATGGCCTTGTAGGCCCCTTCCAACTCTATGATCTATGAAATCTATGCTCACAAAGCTAGAGATGGGAGGTGCCCAAAAGCAAAAGGCCAACTTGAGGAAGCAGAAACGAGGAGGAGGCTTTTAAAGGCCCCTCCCACTAAGGAGACAATTGTGCTGCCTGTGGGGGACAAAGCAGGCTAGTTTTAACTGCATTCTTTAGCTAGGAATGTGGGATACGCCCTGGACTGAAGAGGTTGTATAGTGCTGGGACCAGTGGAAGACGGTGACTTTCATAGCCCAAGGATGGCCGTGAGACAATGATATATACGGCAGCATAAGGAAGAAAAAGAAGACATAGACAGAGAAAGCACATGATGTTGTTATTGTTGTTGTCATTGTCCACCACCACCACCACCACCACCATCCATCATCATCATCATCATCCATCATCATCTATATACCACCCAATAGCCAAAGTTCTCTGGGCAGTTAACAGCAATTTATAAAAACTATACAATACAATATAAATTCAATAAAACAGCATAACATTCAATACAAAATTTAAAAACAGAAAACCATTTGAACAAATAAAACACATTCAATACACAGGGCCGGATTAACATAGGGGCGATTGGAGCGGCCGCTCCAGGCCCATAACAGACAATAGGCCCACAATATAGGGACACGCGGCACGATTTGAGTTAGCTCTGATCGTTATCATTCAGCATAATTAATGATTTTTTCAAGATTAGAAAGGTGTTCTAAGCACATCTGCATTACAGGCTTGAGGCAAGACCTAGCAAGAACTGTTGTTCTCAAATTAGCATTTCGGTAGGTTTTTGCATTTCAATCACTGTTACTACATTTCTTTGTGTGAGAACTTCTTGCTGAAGCACATGGGGGGCTTGCTAGGGTCTGTAATATTCAGATTTAGAAGGGACCTCTCTCTCCAGCCTCGAGCAAAAGATATTTCTGATTCGCAGCTCAATTGTTCAAATGCTAGTTTAACAAAAAAACGAAAACAAAACAAAGCAACAAGAACAACACAATTATTCTTGGTCAAGCAAAGCTTCCTGGCTTTTTGTTGTGGCTGCTTTTTCTTTTTTAATAAATAAATTTGGGGGAAATTGGGATGAGCTGCAGGAGTTTTTGAGTTTTGGCACTTTAATGGTAATTAAAATATTTAATTTGTTTTAATATAAAATTGCGTCTTCATTTTATTTATTTCCATAAAAAGGCCCACCAAAATCCTCAGCACCAGGCCCATAATGCTCTTAATCCGGCCCTGTCAATACATTCAATAAATTAGACTACTGCAGACATAAACCCCCCATATGTCATTGAAGGACATTAAATAACATTAAATGCCTCAGCATAGAGGGCAGTCTTAACCTGGCACCGAAAGGATAGTAGAGTTGGTGCAAGGTGGGCCTCAGCGGGGAGCTTGTTCCATAACCAGGGGTCTGCCACAGAAAAGGCCCTCTTCCTTGTTGCTGTCCTCCCAGCCTCCCTCAGAGAAGATTGCATTTGGGAAAGGTGTTCCATCAAGTATTGCGGTCCCAAGCCGTGTTGGGCTTTATAGGTTAAGACCAGCACATTGAATTGGGCTCGGAGGCATACAGGCAGCCAATGCAAGTGGGCCAGAACTAGTGTTATGTGTTCCGACTTTCTGGTTCTGGTTATTAGTCTGGCTGCTGCATTTTGCACAAGCTGCCTCTGAACAGCCTTCAAGGGCACCCCCATGTAGAGTGCATTGTAGTGGTCTAGCCTAGAGATTACCAGAGCATAGATTACTGAAAGGCTATCCCTGTCCAGGTAGGGGCATAGCTGGGGCACAAGCTGGAGCTGGTAGAAGGCACTCCAAGCCACTGAGGCCACTTGAGCCTCAAATGACAACAATGGCTCAATGAGGACCCCCAAGCTACAAATCTGCTCCTTCAAGGGGAGTGCAACCACATCCAGAACAGGTTGAACACCCTCCATCCAGTCAGAGGAACCACCCACTAACAGCATCTCAGTCTTCTTGTCTGGACTGAGCCTCAGTTTGTTAGCCCTCATCCAGTCCATTGTCGCAGACAGGCACCGGTTTAGCACATCCACAGCCTCACCTGCTGGAGGTGAAAAGGAGTAGAGCTGCATGTCATCAGTGTACAATATCAAAATATATTGATTTATTAAACATCTTTCCCATGCTGTCCCTTAAACTCAAGGCAAGGGGCAACTATTTTAAGGTAAAATATTATTTAAAGTTCAGATTAAAACATGCAACTCAAATATCCCATACAGATAGCATATGTAGTATCCTGCCTTCAGGATGGGATTAGATGAAAAGCTAAGGGCACAATCCTATGTATATTTAGACAGCTCCCAGTGTCCCTTCAGCCAGCCATGCTGGCTGAGGCATGCTGGGAATTGTAGGACTTTTTTCTATCTAAACATGCATAGGATTACATCCTAAATAAATATAGGTTCTGACTTTGAGGATAGACGAGATCTGTAAATACACCTGGGGCTTTGTCCAGAGACCTCCCTACCAAAAGGTCCAAAAACAAGCAAACTGTACCCTCTAGGATGTAGAGGGCCAAACAGCAGATGGCACACATGATCCTGTCAAAGTTAAGCACTTTTGCCATTGAATTCAACAGGGAAGCATTTATTCACATTATCCAGTGTTAGTCATTAGAGTAGACTCAATGAAATGAATGGGACTTAAATTAGTCATGACTAACTTCAGTCCCATTCATTTCAATGGATCCACTCTCAGTAAGACTAACCTTGGATACTACCCTCTATTCTCGCATTGAAATCAATTAGATTTTTAAATGCTTAACTTTAGCTGTATTGCACCCTTTATATAACTTTGGATGAGCAAACTGGTTGAGAGAATTGGTTCAAGAAAGGACTAGGCAAAGAGGGTGTGTGTGTGTGTGTGTGTGTGTATGAGAGAGAGAGAGAGAGAGAGAGAGATCCATGCTTGTACTCAGGGACTTCAAATCAAGGTCATAGAGATACAATATTTATCATTATAGCCCCACTTATGTCAAGGTCTCAGAGTGGATTGCAGCATTCTCATACATATAAAAAACCCAGTTTGGGATTTCCATTCCTTGGTCATGGTAGGCTTCTGGAGCAGTGTAGCTTTGGATGCTCAGTGTAATCAAGGAATGGGGGAAGCTCATTCCTTCTTATAGGCTCTATATTATTATTTTTGCTATGGTGGTATAGCTGGACTGGCATAGGACTTTCCCTCCACCCCTGCTTACCTCAATATAGACCATCAAACTTATGGAAAGCTTGCTAGTTATTAAAACAAAATGCAATGGAACACTGTTGTTTCTAAAGCACTGTCAGATGGGAGATACCAAAGGCATAGAGGAGGCAAAAAAGGAATGCAGCCTAATTCCTGAATGACATTATTTACTATTTATTACATTTCTATTCTGCCCAATAGTCAAAGCTCTCTGGGCAGTTCACAACAATTAAAAACATAAAATACAACATGAAATACAGTATAAAAATTAAAAATTAAAAACTACAGTATAAAATAGAAGTAAAAGCCAAATAAAACCTAGCAGCAGAACAGAGATTCAAACTATAATGGTTTTATTCAGATGCTTTGTTGGCTGAACTGGAACAAACCTCGGCAAGTTTGGACATCAGTGACCCAGGAGCCCCAGAGGTTCCCTTTCTTCTGGAACGAGACAACAAGGAGAAACCAGTAGCACCAGCAGCAAAGACCACTGCCACCCAGCACAAGAAACCAGTTACTCCAGAAGCCAAAAAGGTATTTTCCTTAAGCTATCTACCTCCTTAGTAAGGTGCAGGTTATGGAAGGCAGAGGTTCCTCAAGGTGAAGTACACAAAAGCTTGCCCCTGGTATGACATTTGTTCCAGTCTTTGACTGATCCACTCTGATGTATAACAACTGCTGATATTTTCCGTTCAATGCATGGTTTGGATAAAAGTGATTTGTGATATTTATGTTCAAAAGTCATTAAACACAAAATGTGGCTCAGATATGAAGAAGTCAATTGTAAAATTAAGATGAAAGCCCTGCAAAAGGACCTCAAAAAATAGAACCCTTCCAGCAATTCTGATATATTTGTAGAGCCAGTGTGGTGTAGTAGTGGTTAGGGTGTTGGACTGGGACTTGGGAGATCCAGGTTCTAGTCCCCGCTTCGGCCATGAAAACTCACTGGGTGACTTTGGGACCAGTCACTGACTCTCAGCCTAACCTACCTCACAGGGTTGTTGTGAGGATAAAACTGGAGAGGAGGAGGAGGAGGAGGATGAGGAGGATAATGTAAGCCACCTTGGGTTCCTTGCAGGAAAAAAGGCGAAGTATAAATATAATAAATAAATAAATAGAGCCATGGCTCTGTGGCAGTAGCACACATGCTCTGCTCCGGTGGCATCTCTGGTTAAAGGATTACAGGTAGCAGACTGGGAAAGAGTTCTGATTGGGGTACTGAAGAACTGCACAGCAATACTGGGCTAAATGAGCCATTGGCTTGATTCAGTTTAAGGCAACTCCTTATATTGCAGATGCTCTTTCACCCATCAGGCTGCTCAGCCTGGAGACTGTTGCAGAGCAATTCACGGTTGCCTTGATTCTATGTTGCAGCAGCAGTCCACTTGTCTGCCTTTCTCTCCCATCTGTTCTGGAATATAGCCAAATACCTCTTCAGATGGGAGAGGAGGAAAATCAGTGGCACAGAAGAAATTATATTTGAGGTACATCTTCCTGCTCCAAAGTCTTTGTTTTTTAAAAAAGCAGCTGACTCCACATTGGGGGATGGCAACCCAACTGAAGACTGCTCTTGAGAAACAGGTACCTAGCAATTTCCAATGGTTCATTCCTTTTGGAAACTTAATTTATTGGTTGATACAGAATAATAACCCATGGGTGCTTCTGGATGGAGGTGTCCTAACGCTAACTGTGAGAAGTTGTTGTGCAGCTATTCCATCTTTTCTTACTTAACGGATTTTCCATTGTAAGTAAAAAGGTGCTGGGAAAACATGGGAGGGTTATGAGTAGAAGACAGCGGCATCTGGGCCTCCCGCTCCTGGTAAAATTCCACGAACGCGGCAGGGCGATGGTGTGATAAAAGCCTCGTCCTGAAGCAGCCAGTATTGGAGAGCAGTATATGTTTGAGCGGCTTTATGAGGAGACAGTGTTCTCTTTGTATCTCTACTTTGTGTATATTCCCAGGTACAATCAGCTCGCAGCATTCAACACCATGAGGAAGATCCAGGAAATATTTACAGGTAAGTGCTACTGCAAGAAGGCAAAGCAGGCCTCAGAGTACACTGTTCCCTTCTGCTTCCTGTTTCCTGAGAGAAGCCCTCTACAAGATAATGATCAAAACACAACGGTGGTTTCTAAACAATTGCTCTCGTGAAGTTCATTTAGCACGAAGTCAAAAACCATTAGCACAAATGGTCACTAACAGCACAATACAATGCATGCCTATTCAGAAGTCAGTCCCATTGAAGTCAGTGGGGCTTACTCCCAGGTGAGTGTGTATATGATCCACACTAATTCACACACTTAGGGAACAATCCTATGGCCCCTAGACAGCATCTGAGGGGCCATAGGATAGTTCAGATTCCCAGACGCGAGGTCGGAGACAGCGCTCCAACCTCGGAGTTCTGCCCCCTGCCCCCAACTGTGGCAGCTGCTCTCCGAGGTTGGCAAAGTGACCTTGGAGAGGGGAGAGGGGGTGTTTTGAGGGCGGGGAGGGGATGAGATTGCAGAGGCCAGGCCAGGATACAAGATACCCCAAACCAACAGGCTGTAGTTGATAAGGAAAACCAATAAACAAGAGTGCCAAATTGCACACAACTACAAAAAGTTAAATATTTATGTATATACAAAAGAACAAAGTCTCAAAATGTTAAACACGATAAACCTGGTAAGTAAATAATTTATAATGAGAAAAACATGTAATGAGTCAAAATATTGACTTCATTATAAACAATTGGATACAAAAAAACAGTTTTTTGGGGGGGAAACAAAGGATTACATAGCTTGTGACCCTCTAAATAAGATATTATGCACATTGGCAACAGGCCAAGGATACTAATTAACAATAATGGGCTAATTGTAAACAAGTGCAACAAAAGTCCTGTAACAAACCAATTGCAGGATGGTAAGTTACAAGTAGCAGAAAGTAATAATATTGGTAACAAACTGAGTTCCAGAGGTGCAAAACAAATGAGGATAACAACAATAAACGGAATATAATATGATACGTAATAGTGAACACGTATCAATAAATAATCACAGTAACAAACTGAGTACAAGGGTACAGGACATGGCGTGGCCACACTTTAACAGACAGAGAGTATACAGTTGGATGCAGGAATCCGGTAGTCAATCCTGTTTCGTCATTCATTCATTAATGACTTCATCAGAATACTCTTCTTTGAGTCACTGCTTACGAGCAGTTCCCGACCCGTGGGAGTGAAGACAATGTTAGTTCCACATACATTTCTTATCATTACGGGTCCAGTGCAAATGATAAGAAATGTATGTGGAACTAACATTGTCTTCACTCCCACGGGTCGGGAACTGCTCGTAAGCAGTGACTCAAAGAAGAGTATTCTGATGAAATCATTAATGAATGAATGACGAAACAGGATTGATTACCGGATTCCTGTATCCAACTATATACTCTCTGTCTGTTAAAGTGTGGCCACGCCATGTCCTGTACTCAGTTTGTTACTGTGATTATTTATTGATACATGTTCACTATTACGTATCATATTATATTCCGTTTATTGTTGTTATCCTCATTTGTTTTGCACCTCTGGAACTCAGTTTGTTACCAATATTATTACTTTCTGCTATTTGTAACTTACCATCCTGCAATTGGTTTGCTACAGGACTTTTGTTGCACTTGTTTACAATTAGCCCATTATTGTTAATTAGTATCCTTGGCCTGTTGCCAATGTGTATAATATCTTATTTAGAGGGTCACAATCTATGTAATTCTCCGGAGTTTTTTCCAAACTGTTTTTTGTATCCAATTGTTTATAATGAAGTCAATATTTTGACTCATTACATGTTTTTCTCATTATAAATTATTTACTTACCAGGTTTATCGTGTTTAACCTTTTGAGACTTTGTTCTTTTGTATATACAGGATACAAGGTATCCTGCAGTCGCTCCAGCCTCCTTCGCTCCCCCTCTGAGATGCTCCAGCTAGATGGGCGAAAAAGGCCATCTAGTGAAAATGCAGAGCGGGAGGACAAAGATTGCTTCCGCTCCTCCTCCCGCTCTGCATAGGATCCTTGTAAGCCTCCAAGTTCGGGGCTTTGGGGTATCACGATAGCACTGCACCCTTAAAAGACAAAGAAAGAAAAAACCTCCATTCACATATATCACAATCCCTTCTTAAAATGCATACAAGATTTATGCCATAGTTAGCAGAACCCCAGCAGAAAGTTTCTATAACACAAAGAGAAATGTTTGACATGAAAAAATAATGCCATTTCCAATCTCAAGGGGAACTAGATATGTCAGCCCTTAGTTTGTATGGGTTTTTTCTTTCCTGCTGCAACTACACAGTTGGTTGCCTCCTGGATTATAGCTAATTTACTGTTTCAAAGTCAATGGACCCCTTCAGAGTTGTAAACAGCTAGAGTTTCTAACTCCATTTCGAATCACTCAGGGTTTAGAAGCAACACTCCTATAATAGCTTGGGCAAGCAGTCAACCATTTGGGGGATTTGGGTATCCTTATGCCTGGCTACAAAAGCAAGCTTACACACTTGTCATTGCTGTAATAAACTGAAGCAGAGGCAAAAAGCAGAAATTAGCTGGCACAGTTAAACCAACTTGCAACCACATATGCAAACGTACGTGGGTTCAGAACCAAGTTAAAGTTAGACCTTTTTTTCACCTTTCAGTATTGTAAGTTAACTGCCTAGGAACATTCGTGGTATTTTGCCAATAAATAGGAGGCTATGAACCCCGGTCAAGTAGCCACTCTGAGGTGTCATCTCCCAGTCAATCTATCAATCCAATGGAACCAGTCAGTCATACCTGTCTCAGTGTGACCAAGTGAGGCGGGCGAGTTCTAATCTTTTCTTTCAGTTAGGCTAACCATCCTCAATGCTGCCCCCCTCAAAAAATTGTGCCAACAGAGACTTTTAAAAAAGCTAATCGCAGTAGGGGGAGGGACAATTTCAGTGGGTCATTGCTGGGGAGGGAAGGGTTATCCCTCTCCTCCCCAATGCTGTGACCCTCCCCTTTGAAAAATTGCCCCTCCCTTGCTGCAATTACCGGTAGGTTTCTAAAAGTCTAATAGGTTGTTGTCAGTGGAGGCTTTTCAAAAGCCTAATTGCTGCACGAGGGAGGCCATTTTGAAGAGTGGGGGTGTATGGTGTGTGTGTGTGTGTGTGTTCGTGTGTGTGTGTATTTGGCCCCACCCACTTTTGCCGTTGGCACCACCCACCACTGGTATGCGGCACCCCAAGAGCTTCTCCAAAATGGAATTCCGGCCCTCGGGCTGAAATAAATTCCTCGCCCCTGCATTAGGGATACAATCTGTCTAAACGTTTTGTTCTTTGAATATCTTCATTCAAGAACTGCTGGTTGAAATGTTCCAAACTGTGGGAGCCTATCAGCTCCTTTGAAACTCTTGAATGTTAATACGGACAGATCCGTTCATTTAAGCACGGCATAATTTTTCAGAAGGAGGAATCATGTTCGCATTTTAAAAAGAAGCAACATCCTTGTGTACTCATAAGCCTGATTTTACATATATTCTGAGTCAGGAATGTCCTGGCCTGGAAATTATTCAGCCCCATTTCCAAGAACCCCTGAGTGATTCAACACAAAGTGTAATTTCTGGGATCTAAAGTAGGTGAAAACTGTTCTGGCCTGGGGGGAAAACAACTTAGCTTAATGATGATCATCTATAAATAGACTCTTGTGGCAGTATCTCACCAGATAATGGTCTTACGTTGACTTTAGATGAATGCATTCAGCTAAGAAAGTGGAGTAAGGCTAGATTTGTTACGACTTGACCTTCTTTCCAATTGTTAGAGAGCTTCTTTGGAAAGTTTCAGCAGCTTCTGATGCTGCCAGTTTGTCACTCTGGTGAACCAGATGCATAGGGAAAATAAAGACACCGTCTCTGGTGCTGGTTTGTGCAACATTTCACAAGGTTGACTGTGCCACCCACACCAGTCACCATCCCATTTGCCTGCTGTCAGGGGTGGGGGGATAGGCATAGTTGTCATATGGCTTGCATGATGCAAATTCACGTGAAACTATGCAGCAATCACAGAATGGAGAAGTGGGGAAGATTTTTTTATTTTATTTTTTAAGAGAAGATTTCAAGCACATTCTGAGGTACGTTTTTGAGGCTGATCACGGTTAGTGAGTAGCCGAGATTGATGGCTGTATTTGAGCCTACGCCATGCATGACAGGAGATGGGAATAGAGCCGGGCGGCGCTGTATCAGCTCCATCTGATACGGCAGTTGCGCCCCTACCTTCCTAATCATCTGCTCCTATCAGTGGTTCGTGCCTTGGTCTCCTCTCACCTAGACTACTGTAATGTGCTCTACGTGGGGTTACCCTGGAAGACGGTTCAGAAGTTGCAGCTGGTACAGAATGCAGCAGCTCGCCTGGTTAATGGCTGCTGCCGGCGTGATCACATCACTCCAGTGCTCAAAGAGTTGCACTGGCTACCACTTGTTTGCCGAGCCGAATTCAAGGTGTTGGCGTTGACCTTTAAAACCCTGTACGGCTCCGGTCCAGTATATCTCAAGGAGCGCCTCCAGCAACATCAAGTAGGCCGCTCAACAAGATCCGCCACGGATGGCTTTCTCCCTGTCCCATCAGCCAGAGAAACCAGGCTGGTGGGGACGAGGAGGAGGGCCTTTTCTGTGGCAGCCCCCAATTTATGGAACTCTCTCCGCAATGACCTCCGCCATGCCCCTTCCTTGATTACCGTAGCTTCTGCCGTGCATTAAAAACGTGGCTTTTCAGGTGGCAATATGGGGTGGGTTAGGATTTTTAAGTTTTGTACTGTTTTTAATTGTGTTTTATACTGTGTGTGCGTGTGTGTGTGTCCCCCCCCCCGTATTTTAATGCATTGTACATCGCACAGAGTGGCCGGATGTCTGGCCAGATGGGCGATTCATCAGTATAATAAATAAATAAATAAATAAATAAATAAAGTTAGTATTTAAGGATTTCTTTCAGTCATAAATGTGTCTTTGTCTCCTCTGCAGCAAGGTGCCAGCTCCACAGCCATTGCTTCCTTCGCCTTCTTCCGTCTCTGCTGCTCAACAGCTGGATGACCTTCTGGCTTGCTTGGGAACAATGCAGTCCAAGGTGAGTCATGGACACTATGGCCCTAATAACCTCTGTGGAAGCAGGGCTGGCTCTCTCACGAGGCAGGGTGAATCCCTCGCCTCAGGCAGTGGAGCAGGAGGAGCAGCGAATTGCACGCTCCTCCCCGCCAGGAGGACCTGCCGCTGTGTGCCGCCTGCCTGCCTGCCCTTTGCCACCACATCTCCCAATCCCATTGCTGCTGCCTGCTCTGCAGATCCTCTCAGTGCGAGTGGCAGGCAGGTGAGCTCTCTGAAGAGCCAAGTCAGCCGGAAAAGCAGCACTGAATGTGACTGCTGTTATTGAATGATACAGCAAATTTGGGGCAGAAGTGGCAAGCCCTTGCCAGTGAGCTTGCATGCTACTAATTAACATGGAAAGAAGGAAAATGAAGTGGGGTCATCCGGAGTTTTGGAGTGCGTTGCCATCAGTACGCTGATGACACGCAATTCTATTTCTCCTTTTCATCTTCAGCAGGTGAGGCTGTGGATGTGCTGAACCGGTGCCTGGCTGCGACAATGGACGGGATGAGGGCTAACAAACTGAGGCTCAATCCAGACAAGACTGAGATGCTGTTAGTGGGTGGTTCCTTTGACTGGATGGAGGGTGTTCAACCTGTTCTGGATGGGGTTGCACTCCCCTTGAAGGAGAAGGTTCGTAGCTTGGGGGTGCTCCTGGAGCCATCTTTGTCACTTGAGGCTCAAGTGGCCTCAGTGGCAAGGAGTGCCTTCTACCAGCTTCGGCTGGTGGCCCAGCTACGCCCCTATCTGGACAGGGATAGCCTGGTCTCAGTAATCTACGCTCTGGTGATCTCTAAACTAGACTACTGCAATGCACTCTACGTGGGGCTGCCTTTGAAGACTGTTCGGAAGCTGCAGCTTGTGCAAAATGCGGCAGCCAGGCTTATTGCGGGGACCGGAATGTCTGAGCATATTACACCGGTTCTGGCCCATTTGCACTGGCTGCCGATATGCTTCCGAGCCGAATTCAAGGTGCTGGTTTTAACCTATAAAGCCCTACACGGCTTAGGACCACAATACCTGACGGAACGTCTCTCCCAACCGCAATCTACCTGGACACTACGCTCAACATCTGGGGCCCTCCTCCGACTGCCACCTCCAAGAGAGGCTCGGTTGGTGGCAACGAGGAGGAGGGCCTTCTCGGTGGTAGCCCTCCAATTATGGAACAAGCTCCCCACTGAGACCCGCCTGGCGCCAACCTTACTATCTTTTCTGTGCCAGGTTAAGACTTCCCTCTATGCCAAGGCATTTAATAGTTAGGAGCTCGGAATAGCACGGGGGGGGGGGGGGATTGTCACCTGTAGGCTCAGTTTTATTAGTTTTTTTATTGTTATTTTAAACCGTGTTTTTTTT
The DNA here is from genome assembly GCA_021292165.1 of Shinisaurus crocodilurus. Lineage (NCBI taxonomy): Eukaryota > Metazoa > Chordata > Lepidosauria > Squamata > Shinisauridae > Shinisaurus > Shinisaurus crocodilurus. The sequence continues at coordinate 193,728,843 of CM037876.1, read as the reverse complement.
ATAAAAAAAAAATTGGTTTTTAATCTTTTAAACTATTTTGTATGTTATTGTTGTTTTTATGTATAATCTATTGTGAACCGCCCAGAGAGCTTCGGCTATGGGGCGGTATATAAATGAAATAAATGAAATGAAATGAAATGAAATGAAGGGAGTGGACAGGGCTTAATAAATGTTAAAAGGGTAGGTTATAAGGGGATGATGGGGGAACAGGAGAGGAAAATATCCAGGCCCACCAATCTAGGAAATAAGTTTTGGCAGGCAAGTGGGTCAGGAAGAGATATGATCTAGCAGGCCAATCTGGGAGGCAGAGACCTGGAGGAAAGCTAGATGTTGCAATCTAGGGTTGTGTGTGTGTGACGTGGCATGGCAGGGGGGAGATAGGGGGTCTTGATCATGAGTATTGTTCTTCCCAGCACCCAACAGTTTCCCCAAGGGCCACCTCGGGTACAGTAAATTGGGCAACACAGAACAGGTCCACGCACGGTGGCCCAGAAAAAATCTGGGCAGAAGAAGTGAGTTTTGAGGATGGTTTTAAATAAAGAGAGAAAGGAGGCTTGATGAATACAGAAGATGGAGGCTCTGTTAGGTATAGGGAATGGCATGGAGGAACAGTTTTGCAGATGTTTAGTTTTGCCACGCTGGGTACAGCTCTTTGTCTCCTCTTTTGCTGCTCTGTATTTGCTTGTTTGATTTTCTTATTACCGGTATGTTGTTGGATGTGTTATTGCTTTTGCATTTTCTGTTGTTACCTACTTTGAGATATAGATAATCAATCAATCAATCAATCAATCAATCAATGAAAGCTGGGGGAGAATGTAATGAAAGTGCTTCCAAAGAGAGTCAATGGAGCATCTCCCAAAGGGAAGATGGAAAAGGGGATTAAACAGGGGGAGAAGGGTGGATGGTCTATTTAAACCTAACAACTAGGAGCTTGAAGATGAAGAATGTGTGTTACACACATCTCACATTTCAGGAGGGGAAGGCAAGGTGCATTCATTAGCACTGTGCTTCCTCCATTCTGGGTTTAAACTGTTGGACTCCTATTGGAAAGATCAGAATTGGAGAGCCGAGGGTGTGTGTGGAGAGAACATGGCAGGTACAGGGTGCTGAAAGCTCTCATGCTGAGATCATTTGCTTTTCTGCAGATCTCAGATGGAAAGGGAGGTCCTGGAAAGCCATCCTCAGCAGAACAGAGCACCACTGACAACCTGGACAGCATGCTGGAGGGGCTGACTCATGACCTGCAGGACCTTGGTGTTGCCACTGTGCCCAAGGGCAGCTGTGCTTCCTGCCGCAAGCCCATTGCTGGAAAGGTGAGAGAAAGTGGACCACGAGCCCATCTATCTGCCTTTCGGGTGGTTCTCAGTCCCACTGGGGTTGCTATGGACTTTGTCACAGATTAAAACAGAGGACTGTCTTGTGGAGTGTTCAGTTTGCCCCAGGTGGAAGGGAGGGAGTTCTTCTCCTGCAAACTGTCCTTATAATGTCTGTCACATAGTGCTGAGGGTCTTACCCTCTTGGCCCAGAGAGGTCCTGTTGCTTGCTGAGCAATGCAGGGCCCCCCGGGGAACATTTGGCTTCTGTGGCAGACGTTCCACAGGAAAGGAAAGTGTGCCTGAATTGTATCTTCTACAAGGTCCTTACCAGGCTTTCTGGCTTCTAGGTAATTACAGCGCTGGGAAACACATGGCACCCTGAGCACTTCATCTGTGCCCACTGTGGAAAGGAAATCGGCTCCTGTCCCTTCTTTGAGCGAGACAGCAAGGCCTATTGCCAGGAAGACTACCATCAGCTCTTCTCCCCTCGCTGTGCCTACTGTACTGCACCCATCCAAGGAGTACGTAATGTTGACCTTACCCTTTGGTCATCAATCAACCCCCTTTGGAGAAGATTCCAGTTCAGAGCAGGGGCAAGCCGTGACGCCCTCTCTGCGTCACTCTTCCTGTTCCCATCTATCTTTGCCCTTTTAACCGTCACGGCTTGCCAGTGCTGGAATCCAATGACCCTTTGTTCTTTTCTTTGCAGAAAATCCTGACAGCCATGGATCAGACCTGGCACCCAGAGCATTTCTTTTGCACTCACTGCGGGAAGGTGTTCGTTGATGATGGTGTGTCTTTTATCTCCCAAAGTTCCTGACCTTTCCCTTGGTTGCTCTTGCTTGCTTGCTTGCTTACACAGCATAGATTTGGAAGGAGCCTACAAGGCCATCGAGTCCAACCCCCTGCTCAATGCAGGAAACTAGAGGAGGGGTCTCCCATCCAAGTAATAACCAGGCCTGACCCTGCTTAGCTTTCCACGCTCAGACAAGCTGAGCCAGCGTGAGCCACAGGCCTTAGCTCGGTGGGATTTACATCTGAGTGAACAGGATTAAGATTGCACTCTGCAGCATTCTGAAATAAGAGACACCACAGAACTCCTTCCACACAGACCTGCCAAATTTGCCAATACCATTCCCCGCCATCCTATAACTGCTTGTCATTCCAGTACAGTTATGCCTTGGATTGAGAGCATAATTCGTTCTGGAAACGTGCTTGTAATCCAAAACACTCTTATATCAAAAGGAAATCCCCCCCAAAAAAAATCTGTACAGAGATTTTTAATTTAAGACGTACTACAGTACTTGTATTGCAAGACGTCGCTTGTATATCAAGTCAAAAAAATTTAAATAAATATTTTAAAATTTGCTTGTCTTGCAAAACGCTCTCAAACCAAGTTACTTTTAATCCAAGGTATTACTGTACTTGCTCTTCCCTTCTATGCGAATATTTGCATAGAATGCCATGCAGTGTAATCCGCCTGGATATGTTGTACGTGACAGGTGGTCTAACAATATAAACAAACAAGTAAATAAATAAATAAAATGGGTGAGAATTCTAGAAATGAAAAAGTCATGGTGATTCAGATGGTGAGTAGATACAGTGATTGAAACCTGGCTCTGACATAATATTATCCTCTGGGCTTTATCTCACATGTACATCAATAATATCCTGGGATGTACTAAATATGAGCCATACGTGGAGATGTGTGCATCCAGGTGCTTCAACATGAGAGCCAGTGTGGCATAGTGGTGAGAGTGTTGGACTGGGACTGAGCTCGGGGTTCTAGTCCCCACTTGGCCATGAAGCTCACTGGGTGACTTTGGGCCAGTCACGGACTTTCAGCCTAACCTACTTCACAGGGTTGTTTTGAGGATAAGATGGAGAGGAAGAGGAGGAGGAAGATTATGTAAACCACCTTGGGTTACTTGCAGGAAAAAAGGCGGGATATAAATATAATTAATAAATTTTTAAAAATAAACATGGTCTTGACTCAACAGAGGAAAAGCCACTACTGGGCACAATCCTGCCAAAAATAGAGTGCCAGCCATGCATGTTTACTCAGAACTAAGTCCAGCTTACTCCTTAATGAGTCTGTAAGTATATTTAGTATATTGCAACCTTAAGCAATTTTAAGTCATACTGATTTCATTGGGTGTGTTATTCTTAACTGTCCCAATGAAACCAATGAGACATAGAAGTGCTTAACTTTGGTTGAATCATGCCCCTGGTTTTTAGCATGGGCACCCAAGTCTCCTGATATCACCCCAAGGACATGACTGAAAGCAGAAGCAACTCAGTCACCTGCAAGCAAATATATTGAGGTGTCCATAGTGGTAGAGGGTGGTGATATCATAACTATTTCAACAAGATCTAAAGCTATAAAACATTGAGTTGGATCCAGACTTAGTCATGCTTTGAGTAGACCCACTGAAATCAATGGGACTTAGGTTAATCGTGCCTAACTTGTCTCATTGATTTCAATGGGTTTACTCTAGGCATGACTAAGTCAGGATCTAGGCCAATATGTAGGCAGCCTCTCTAATTTGCTCACATTGACCTACAGTAAGAATCAATCAGGCTACGTGGATGACTGTCTGCTTAAGGCATGCAGCACTATTTATTCTTTATCTATAAGGGACGGTTTTAACATTGCTGGAAATGATATAGTGAAACGCCTCCAAACTCTTCTGTTTGTACTTTGAGTCACTAGGCACCAGCGGAGGCTCTTTTCTATTGATCACAGAATCGCACTGATGTGTTCCCAGGAGCCCAGCTCCAGTAATTGGCCCCCCAGTGGATCACTGAGCACTTAGCGCCATGCTCAAGTCCCCAAACTACTAATTATAAGTGGAGTGCGGAAAGTTTTTTTGTGGGTGAATTTAGAGTCTTAGTGGGCTGGTTTCTTCTGCTAGCTCATGGCAACCGCTCTTTGTCACCAGGGGCGGCTTCTCGTGAAAGCTATTTCCTCCTGTTATTGCTTCATGCTGTTAGAAGCAACTTTCAGAAATGTGTATTCGTTGACAGCAGTTTATCAAGCCTTGGTGTGAAGGCTCAGCTTCCAGTGCAATGGCTGCTTTGTGCAATCATGGAGCGTTCCTCTTGGGCTGTAAATATTCAAGAAGAACTGTCACCACAAGAGTTTCGCAAAGCACCGTGTGACCCTGCTGTGACCAGCCCATGGCTATACAAGATTATTCTTTTTATCAGTGTGCATTAGCTGTGAACAGTCTGATTTGTCCGGAGTAATTACATTTTGCTTTTTGAGTGGTGGTGGTGGTGGTGGTGGTGGTGGGGAGCAAGCTCATTAGAATTCGGTTCTCTAGACTTGCAATAATGAATTCAAGGCGCGATGCTACGTCCTTCCAAACTTGTCTGGGGGGAACATAGGAATGGGCCTAGAAGGCGCTGCGACCTTGGAAATCTCTTCCGAGGTTGTAGCACCTCAGAGCACAGGACCGGTGCAAGGCAGTTTGGTGCCCTAGGCAAGATCAGATATTTAGCGCCCCCCCCTTCCCACTTGAGAACACTGTATTTTTTTTCAAGGCGTTTCTGCCACCCTCTTTAGCCCTGCGCCCTAGGCAGCTGCCTAGTTGGCCTAATGGTAGCACCGGCCCTGTCAGAGCGGCTGCCCCCCCCACCTTGGACACCGGAAGGAAACTGTAGGGAACTGAGCACAGAAGACCGTGCTCGGTTCCCCTGTGGTGGTGGTGGTGGTGGGGTGCTCCTGGGGGAGGGGAGGGCCGAGGCTCCACCGGAATCGAGGCCACACCTCAGCCTCTCCTCCTCATGAGGAGAGGAAAAACATCTATATACATCTATATACAGGCCTGTGGCTCACGCTGGCTCAGCTTGTCTGAGCGTGGAAAGCTAAGCAGGGTCAGGCCTGGTTATTACTTGGATGGGAGACCCCTCCTCTAGTTTCCTGCATTGAGCAGGGGGTTGGACTCGATGGCCTATGTAGTAGGCCCCTTCCAACTCTATGATCTATGAAATCTATGAAATCTAGATGGCCAAAATCGGCCATCATCTAGATGTTTCTCAGGGCAAGGGGAGCGCGCGGAGGATATCCTATCCTTCGCTCTCCTCCCACCCTGCATAGGATACCTGCAATCCTCCGGGTTTGGAGGGCTGTGGGCAGCCTCATAGGATTGCTTAAGAAAAATATATTTGATCCCAAGCCAGCAGGATCAGCTGGAGGGATCTTGACCACAAGGCGCACCCATTGAGTTTTATTACATCTCCAAAAAGGGGACCCAGGGAAATAAAATATGCGAAGTGAAATCCCCAGAAGAGTGATTCAACACAGGTTGATCACACTCAGCCTTTTCATCTCAATTTCACTGGGAGTACCATGGGTCAAAAATCTGCCTCCTGGCCAAAGCAAGAATAAGACCCTGGCTGCTCCACATACTATTCATCATATGAAAGGTAGCCATCTGCATAAACCAGATTCTTACTGCTGAGAATTCATGAACTGCTGCCCACCTTTCTTTCTCTCCCTTTTAAAATACTGCTAATTTTCACCAGGGATTGGAAAAGGGAGGAGCAGGGACAATTATCTGAAGAGAGATAAGTGTAGAAAAAGGCTGGGTGGAGAAAAGCTCCCAGAATTCTCAAGTCAAGCCTGGTCAGTCTTCGCAGGCAACAGGATGGATTGAGCCACTTCCGACTGCAGGTGGAGAAGCACATTTTTTAAAGCTCTTTTTTACATGAAAACTTCCTGCAAGTTTATGAGCTTTTCTACATGAGGCACTTATTGTGCACTCATGATTCCTTACTCACTGTTGTTTACAGGCTCTTTAGACGACATCGTGATCCTCCAGTTTCGCTTCTGTTTTTTCAGATACTTTCCCATCCCCCCCCCTTAGAATGGGGAAAATGAGGTATTACATTCGAATGGGGGAAATTGTGCTGTTTCTCCTTGTGTATTTGAGCTATTCTGCTATAGCATGCACCACCTAGAGGTTATGTAGCAGGAAAACGGCTCTGCATAGACCAGTGTTCTCCAACCTTGGGTCCCCAGATGTTTTTGGCCTACAACTCCCAGCATGCCCCAGCCAGCGCTGGCTGGGGCATGCTGGGAGTTGTAGGCCAAAAACATCTGGGGACCCAAGGTTGGAGAACACTGGCGTAGACTTTGGATCTCAATGCTGTGTTGAAACCAAAAGTATATACAGAGATTAATAACCTCGTGTTGAAAAGCCCTATAATGCATGCTACACTGGCTTGGGATGATGGAAGTTGTAGTCCAACCCTTCTGGAGGGCACTGGGTTGGGGAAGGCTGCTGTAGGCTCATTCCTTTGTGTCTCATGTAGGATTACAAATAGCAGGGTAGTTTGAAAAAGGGATGGAAGAGACAGGTTTGGGTGTGGTAGGTCTTGCTTTCATGTCAAGGGTGACTCATTGAATCAGTATGAAGATATCTCAGTATATACCGTAATGAATATGCACGGTGTATCTCCCTTTCCTTCCATCTTCTCCAAGCAAAGAGATGGGATGCCTTTGACTTTGCATGATGAATGCCCTACTCTAAAAAGACCATTGTTTATCTTTCCACACCTACTTCCACAGGTTTCCATGAGAGGGGTGGCAAGCCATACTGCCAGAAGGATTTCCAGACCCTTTTCTCTCCCAAGTGCAGAGGCTGTGATCGGCCTGTGAAGGACCAGTATTTGTCAGCAATGAATGCTGTTTGGCACCCAGAGTGCTTTGTGTGTGGAGTAAGTATCTAGAATAGCCCATTGCAGTTAGAGACCATTCTAACTAAAACAATAAAGGGGCTGGAGCAACTCGCCTGTGAGGAAAGGTTACCACGTCTGGGACTGTTTAGCTTAGAGAAAAGGGAAGTGAGGGGAGACATGATAGAGGTGTCCAGAATTATACATGCTGTGGAGAAACTGGATTTCTCTCCCTCTCTCTGTTGTCATCCCATGAAGCTGATCGGTGGGAGATTCAGGACAGATAAAAGGAAGTACTTCTTCACACAGCACATAGTTAAACTATGGAGTCCACTTTCTCAAGATGTAGTGATGGCCACCAATCTGGATGGCTTTAAAAGGGGATTGGACAAATTCATGGAGGACAAGGCTGCTAGCCCTGATTGGCTATATGCTACCTCCAAACGTATAGAGGCAATATGCCTATGTACACCAGTTGCTGGGGAACACGGGTGGGAGGGCGCTGTTGCACTCATGTCCTGCTTGTGGGTTTCCTGTGGGCAGCTGGTTGGCCACTGTGTGAACAGAATGCTGGACCAGATGAACCCTTAGTCTGATCCAGCAGGCCTCTTCTTATATTCTTATGTTCTGGGGAGCTGGGCAGAAAACTAATATTGACAATGAAAACTGTACTGAAGAGGTTGGTGAAGGGAGCAAGAATTATAAACTCCAGATAGAATTTGGCTACCATTCTGTTCACAATTAGGCTGCTTAAACCCCAACAATTTTATATCTATCTATCTATCTATCTATCTAAAATATTTGTAAAGTGCCATTCACCAAATTTGGTTCCAGGGTGCTTTATAAAATTAAAATATCAAGAAACAATAAAACCACATAATAAAAAAACAACAACCAGCAATAATTTTTTTGGATTTAAGTAGCCTAACTGCGTGGAGGACTGCAGCCTTTGACATATAAATTTTCTTAAACTGAAAACTGTCGAAGTTGATGTTTAACAAAATTTGAGTTGCAAAGTTTCTAAAACCAGATTATGAAATCAAAACCTTGCGTTTCTAAATCCAAATCCTGCTTGTGACATTTTGGCTTTGCTAAAACAGTTATGTGCCCTGCAAGTCACCCTGCACAGCTGAATTCCTAAGGCCCCTCCACATGATGATCAGGGAGCGGGGCCATGCTGCTGGCCACACCCATGGACATCCTGGTGTTGCTCTGGATGTCTGCACTGAAGAAACCTACACATGAGCAGATGCTTGTGCATCAGCGTCCGTGCAACTGAATGGAAACGGGAACTGCTCACGCATAGGCTGCCTCAGTGTAGACACTCACAACAATGCATGGGTGTCCGGGGGCAGGGCCAGCGCTGTGCCCAACACCAGGGGTGGGGCCAGCAGTGCACCCTCACTCCCCAATGATCATGTGATCCCCCTTCTTGCAAGACAGGCCTGTGGCTCACGCTGCCTCAGCTTCTCTGTCTGAGCGTGGAAAGCTAAGCAGACCGGCCTGGTTATTACTTGGATGGGAGACCCCCTCCTCTAGTTTCCTGCATTGAGCAGGGGGTTGGACTCGATGGCCTTGTAGGCCCCTTCCAACTCTATTATGAATCCATGAATTCGCACATGAAGGGGGCTCTATTTTCACATCAAAAGGAAACCAAACATTTCCATTTTAAAATGCAAGATTTCAATTTTCTAAAATAATAATCAAGAGCTGAATTATTTTTGTAAAAGGATCTGCAAAGTTAAGATTTTCTTTTTCTTCTTTTGAGTTTTTTTAAAATATGCATACATAAATTTGCATATATTCATAGCAATGAATTCATATGGAATCCGTAGATATGAAAAGATAACTTACTATCAAATTCAGATTTGAAATCTTGACAAATTTGGATTCCAAAGCTCTGCATTTGAATTCCAAAAATGAAAATTTGATTTAAAAGATTGAACAACTAACAGCGCATTCCAATGAGGCTGCCTGTAACCCTCCAAACTTGGAGGATTACGGGCATCCTATGGAGGGCAGGAGGAGAGGCAAAGGTTACCTCCACATTTCTCCCGCCCTGAAAAACACTTAGGCAGCCAATTTTGGCTGCCTAAGTGTTTTGCCCCAGAGTACGAGGAGAGGAGGGTGTGATGCCACCAGGATACTGAGTATGCTGGTGGAGCCTGTCTCTTCCCCTCCCCTCCCCCCCAAAAAACCCTCTGTTTCTGAGGTGGCTCTTGTGACCTCAGAGCTGCAGCTGCCGCAGTTCTTTTCACGCCAGCTGCAAGGGCGCAGAGAGGGTGCTCCAAGTTTGGAGTCCCAGCTCTGACCTCAGAGCACATTTCTGAGGTCAGACTCAGAGCTGGGACTCCTCATTATCCAATGGCCATCTAGACTCTGTCTAGCAGCCATAGGAATGCACCCCAAGGGCTTTTCTGCATGAGGCATTTATCATACACTCATCATTCCCTACTCACAGTTGTTTACAGGTTCTTTAGACACCATCGTGACCCTCCAGTTTCGCTTCTGCATCTAAAGAGCACTTTTTAGAGCAAGGAAAATGCAGTACTATTTAAAGAAAGCAAAAGCAAACACTATTTCCACTTTTCTATTTGTGCTATTCTGCTATACCGCAGTGCCACCTAGAGGTTATGTACCATAAAAGCAGGAAAGGAAACGCTCCTCATGTAGTGCTCGGATCTCAATTCTGCGATGAAACCAAAAGTAGATACAGTGGATTAACAGCCGATTAATCCTAGTGTAGTCTACAGCCTAGTGTAGAAATCTCTAAAGCGTGAATGTTAAGGACTTCTTTTAAACTGTAGCTGGCTGGTGATGGCCATGAGAACAATTTCCTGACCCAGTGCAGCATGGCAAATAACTTGTTCATGTGTAAGTTGCAGGAATATTTTTAATGCCCTGACACAGGCTTCCTCTGCTTTCAGGATTGTTTCTGCAGCTTTGACAGTGGCTCCTTCTTCGAATTAAATGGCCGTCCATACTGTGAACTTCACTTCCACCAGCAACAGGGAACGATCTGCCAGGGTTGTGGGAAGCCCATCATTGGGCGTTGTGTCAGTGCCATGGGGCACAAGTTCCACCCGGAGCACTTTGTCTGTGCCTTTTGCCTTACCCAGTTGCACAATGGCATCTTTCAGGAGCAAAATGGCAAAACCTACTGTCACTCTTGTTTCAGCAAACTTTTTGTTTCTTAATCCAATGGGCACTAACTTGAAAGGAAGTCCCATTGAACTTAGTGGGACTTACTCCTGAGGCATAGCATTGGGCTGTAAGAACTGCAGCGATAGGGGAAAAATGTAGATGTCTCCATTACCATGAATGTACCAATCTGCTTTAGCACATCCAGATCATCAAGTTCTAGGTATGCACTCTACTCAGGGCCGGTGCTACCATTAGGCCAACTAGGCAGCTGCCTAGGGCGCAGGGCTAAAGGGGGTGCCAGAAACGCCTTGGGGGGGGAAAACAGTGCTCTCAAGTGGAAGGGGGGGGCGCTAAATATCTGATCTTGCCTAGGGCACCAAACTGCCTTGCACCGGTCCTGACTCTACTCCACTGCATTTCAAGCAACTTTGCCAGCTTTCACTAGCTGAGGACCTGATCCAATATTTTACCAGAGGTAATAACTGTTTCTTGTTTCATATGTGTAATCTCTAAGGTCAACCAAGTAATGCTTGCTCTTCACTGAAGTCTATTTTCTAGGATCCCTTCCAGCTGGTGACAGCAAGCAGATTTTTATTCCTTGAAAAATATTCATATACAGAAAAATATTCCTCTATTTGGGGCGGGGACTTACAGCACAATCCTGTCTATGTCTACTCAGAAGTAAGTCCCACCAAGTTCACCAGTGCTTACTCCCAGGTTAATGTGCATAGAATTGTAACCGGGCAAAGGAATCCTATATACCAGGAGTAGGGAATGTGTGGCCATCCAGATTTTGTTGGGCTGCAACTCCCACCAACCCTAGCCAGAACAGCCAATGGTGAGGGATTATGGGAGTTGCAGTCCAACAACATCTGGAGGGCCACATGTATCCCATCCCTGCCATACATCAATTATGCTCAGGGCAGGTGGATAAGATGCTGCTGCCTCTTGAAGTCAATGGGAGATAAATGTCTTGCGCCAGGTCCAGGCTTGGTACAAAGTTGCACTTTCAACAGGGTATGGCCATGATCTGGAGAAGTCTAGGATATGGCATAAGTACCTCCCCTGTGCCACCCCACGTCCTGCCCATGTCTCTGCTTCGGCTGGGCCATTCTGCCAATGGACCTTTGCCAGCGGAATAGCTTCACCATCTTGAGTGCTCCGCTAGTATATCTGGGCAATTCCACCAGTGAATAGCTCATGTTCCACTGGCACAGTGAGGCTCTCATCAAATTCTATGGCCCCTCAGCCAACAGAACTCGAGTATAGGATTGTGCCCTAAATCACATAAGTTGTTTTCACATTTAAAAACAGCAACAACACACAAATAAAATCTCATGGGTTTATTTCCTTTTCAAGAAGAAATTGGAACATTCAGATGAAACATGTTTAACAAGGACATAAGAACGGCGCACTGTGCCAGGGGGCAAGACTTGATGATTTCTGTCTACTCTTCTGGTTCTGTACATGTTCTTGATTTGGCGAAAAGACCATTTGTGCTGTGACAGTGGAGTTTCATTGACTTGTCAGTTGCTGCAGCAGCTTGGTCTTCCTTCTGAACTGTCCGTTCTCACTATATGCTCTTAATTTCCTTGCTGCAACTGAAGGCAGTTTCATTTTTGGGCAACAGAGTAAAGCGGAAGTGTGATGGTGGTGGTGTATGTCGTGCATTTGCACATCAGAGGTCTGAGAGCACCATGCACAGACAGCAGCAGATCTGCCTTGCTAAGCTGCTGAATCGTCTCATACATGTATACAAGCTGTCTCTTGCCAATGGGTTTGAATAGCTTTTTATTCTAGAATTTCCTTCAGTTTTTCAAGCACACTATGGTGGGTGCCTAGATATCTTCAGCATGTTGTTTGTAGCTGAGTGAGGAGCATGCACTGAAAAATAAATGTCACTTTTTTGTTTTTGTCATGCAATTTTGTGTGTTTCTTTGGGGGGGGGGATTTTAGGGCTGATTTGGCACACTTTTGTTCTTATGTGCATCACTAGAGCTATTATGGTTGCTTTGGCCAGCGTCAGCATCTGAGTGGTATATCTAGAGTTGCCCCTCCACAAGTTCCCACACAGGGCTTACTTTGACAATACAGAAATGACCAGAAGAGAAGGTCTGTGTACAAACCAGCCATCATCAAGGAAGGGAAAACACAAAAATAGATATAACACTCAGTATAGTAACAGAACAAATGCAGAAATAAATATTGAAGGAGAATCAACATTGAAAACAGATCGGACACAAAATGCATAGTGGAGTTCCTCATGAATGAGTCCATGAAACACTGAAGAAACAATAAGCAGTGTGCTTTTGTTTCATAATGAATGAAAAATTGAATTGAATGGGGCCAATTTGGTTCAATTTTCATTCCTCATGAAATGAATGCCAAGGGTAACAAGTGTGTACGAAATGGGGGTTCATTTTTGCTATCCTTTTTGTAACCATTCATCACTCATTCAGGGATGAAGGGGGGTCTTACCTTCTCCAGCAGTAGCATCAGCTGGGGTTCTCTGAGCAATTGCCTCCTGGCGGCCACCATTTTATTTCCCCAGAAAGATGTAGACATTTTAGACGTGTAACAGGCGTTGTGTATGTGCACGCAGGGTATACAACGTTCCTGCACATGCTGGCCCTCAGTCTCCGACGCAGGGAAGTCTGAGGAAAGCTTCTACTTGTGTTCACTTCATAGGATTAGAACCCTGGTCAAGCACGGTCCCCAGTCACACAAAGAGTTCTAGTCGCATTCAAGTAGAGCCTCCCTTCAGACCCTGCTACTCAGTCCGGCAAGGTTAGGAACAGGGAAGACAGGGCCGAGGACATTGGCAGCAGAGCCAGCGTGTGCACCCCTGTGTACCTTACACACACCTGCATACCCTGTTTGGGCATTGCTGTAAACTAGCACAACTACAGAGACACTCTGTCTGAGGCCCACACCAAACATGACGGGGCAGCCGAGCACCTGTTCATATATAAAGCAGGTCTACTCTTTATATGAAGAGGGGCATGTGGGGGAGGGAAGCAAAATCCTTCCCCACCTTACTACACTGTGACCTGCTGCTTTCTGAGCAATGGAACACAGCACAGCACGTCAAGGTGGTTAGGCGTCACTTCATGTGGTAAGGCTTCACTTCCTTCCCCCACAAGCTTCTTTTCATGTGTGGAATAGAAAACTCACACCTATGTGAATAGGAGAGATGCATGCATAAGATTAATGTGGCTGCTCCGTCACATCTTAATTTGGCCCTGAAATGCGCACAACCACTGCATAATGAAAATGAATAAGTAAATAATAATCAAGTGAAAACAGCACGTAAAAGATACTTCACATGAAGTGGAGTAAGTTGCACAACAGAATTGCCTTCTACATTTTTCTCCTCTGAAAATTGTGTTTAGTGGCAGTGCAGAGAAGATCAGTCTGAAGAGAGGGAAATACTTGCCTGCGCAGGACTTAGAGATGTTTTTCATTTGTTGCATTAAGAATGTACATTCTCTTCGTTTGTGACCCCCATATCCCTCACTGGCAGCCTAGGACAATTATGGGGCTCTCCTATACCAAGTAGCCTAAAGGCCCTCACAAAGCTGGAACCAGCTCAGCTGCTAGCATAGTGCAGGAGAACCGCTGTCATTGGTGGCTACTTTTGTGAGCTCTAGTCAGCAAGCAAGCACCTGACTATGGGTAAGATGCTGCTTGTGGTTTGAGATGACTCATTGGGCTAGGCTTCCTCTGAAAAACGCAATTGGCAGTTCAATCTGAACTCTGGTGGCTGAAACAGATCTTACATTGCCTTCCTGTCAACAAACTGAGCCCTTTTTTTGTTGTTTTGTTTTGCTTAGGGCTGAAAGGCATGGATATAAAAGCAACCGTTGTAACTATGAATTTGTCCCCAATAAATATAATGGGCATTAGGCGGACAATGTTTAGCCCTGTCAGCTTTCGCGAAATGAATTTGATGCATCCATCTCTGCTTGCAGATAAAAGCTGTTCAGCAAATTTCTCAGATAAGAGGTCTGCTGCACCCTTCCCCTGTCAGTTCAGCTGCAGATAAGGAAACTGTCATAAATGTCTCATAACCACAGCAGGACTTGCTGCCGGGAAAGGCGTCCTCAACTCAACGGGCAAGATTGGACAATTTCAGAGAAATTTCAGCTCCTGTCATCTGTGCCAACTGCTGTGCTTCCAAAATATTGCACAGCTGAGTTCACAGGTAGAGGCCGCAACATAGCTTGAAAACATCTTCAGTCCACTTGCTTTCCTTAAATATATGCCACCATACTCTCAGCTGCTAGGCTCAGCAAGGAAGAATTCATCACACTCACACAGAGGTTTGTATCCAATTGCTGTCCCTCCATTGATGGAAGGATACTTGATCCAGCAGGGGAACGGGGAAGGAGGCCTTTTTGGAGGGACTCCCCCGCCACCCTGATCCCTGCAGATCTGCTCTGGGGCATTTGGGGAACCCTTGGGAATCGCATGGGAGATGGCACAAGGGACTGTAGAGGGAGGTGGAACCCCTCCCCACAAAACCCCCAAAGTAAGTCCCAAGTCCAAGTTTGCCCTAACTGCCTTTGCATACGCCTGGGATTCTTCCCCTTCTTTTGTGCCTTCCCCCCCCCCCCCAAATTATCTCCAAAGTCATCCCCCTACCCCAGTTTGGGACCTATTTCTATGGGTTAGGTTTTGGAGTCAAGCACTACCCACCATTGTATTTGATTGGGTGACCACCCAAACACAGAGAAGGGGAATGAACCACAACAAAGGAAGCCACAAGATATTGCCCATGGACTTAGTTTTAGTGTCTTCACTCCCATGCAGGGTCAACCAGGTTTGGGATGCTTTCCCCACCTTGACTGCATGCATTTGGCAGGCTTCATTCCCTCCAGAGGGTGTGGTATATTGGGTGCTTGCTTGGAAAATGCTGGATGTTCACGTCTTTCTGCCTCTGCCAGTGTATGCTCTTCCATTATCCACCCCTGTCCAATGGTACTTTCTGTGACATTGGTGCCCATTGAGCAGCAAACAAAAGCCTACACTCTACATGGGGCTACCCTTGAAGACTGTTCAGAAGCTGCAGCTTGTGCAAAACGCAGCGGCCAGACTAATCACCGGGACCAAAAGGTCCAAACATATAACATCTGTTCTGGTCCGCTTGCACTGGCTGCCTATATGCTTCCGAGCCCGATTCAAAGTGCTGGTTTTGAAGTGCTGGCTATAAAGCCCTACACAGCTTGGGACCACAATACCTGATGGAACGCCTCTCCCAACCGCAATTTACCCGTACACTACGTTCAACATCTGGGGCCTTCCTCCGACTGCCACCTCCACGTGAGGCTCGGAGAGCAGCGAAAAGGGGGAGGGCCTTTTCTGTGGTAGGCCCCCAGCTGTGGAACAAGCTCCCCCCTGAGGCCCACCTGGTGCCAACTCTATTATCTTTTCAGTGCCAGGTTAAGACTGCCCTCTACGCTGAGGCTGTTAATAATTAAATGGTATACATAAATTGTTTTTAGCAGTTGTGTTTTATTAACTTGTTTTAGTGATGTTTTTAAAATTGGTTTTAAATTTTTATAATGTTTTTATTGTTTATATTTTTAACTGTATTTTATTGTATTTTTTAATTGATTGTTGTACACCGCCCAGAGAGCTTCAGCTATTGGGCGGTATAGAAAATGAATGAATAAATAAATAAACTGTTTTTCATTCATCAGAACACCCTAGCCCCTTCTGAAATTTGGCAGGTTTTTGTTTTTACCTAGAGACACCTCTACGCAGTACACCATTTTCATACAAATTGCCAAACACACACACACACTCCACAGACATGGATGGAAGTGAATCGTTTTCCCCACTAAAAAATAAAATAAAATTGAAGGCTCCCTTCAACAAGAAATAAAATAGATATTGGCAGTTCCCTTTAAAAAAATAAAAATGAAAATTGAAAGGTGCTTAGCACAAAACTCTCTATGCCCATGTGTTTGAAATTTGGCAGGCTCATATGAGGCTGTTATCCTTGTCAATGTCATCCAATTTTGACAAACAAGAAGAAAAGGTGCTGTATAGCCATTTGTTGATTTCCAATGAGAGTCAATGGGAAGCATGAATCATCAGATTTCCAAAGTTCGCTTCTTCAGCCCTGGGTCAAATCAGGTTACCACCGAATCAGTCCACATCAAATTGGGCTGTTTTCCAAATCGGGATCTAAACCAAACTTGTGGTCAGTGTCAGGGATGTTGGAGAGTCCTTGGTTTCGAGTCACGAGTCTTTGGACCCGAAGTCTCGAGTCCGAGTCCTTGGTCCAAAATGGTGACTCCCGAGTCCCGAGTCATTCCCAAAGCTGACTCCATGAGTCCCTATTAAAATCAATGGGGTTTTCCCCCGACAAAATAAGGCTACTTCAGATGTGTGGCTTAAATAAATTCTAGGCACAAGTGTGCCTTTTTATTTCAAAACTCTGCAACTGATTTTGGCAAGAACAGACCAGGCAGAAAAACCCAAAATAACCAGGCAGGCAGAGGAGGCAGGGAACCCCAAAGCAGGCAGGCAGAGGCCTTTGTCTTGGACAATTCAAGCTGTGGAACTGGTTAAGAAGAGACCAGGCAGGCAGAGGAGGCTGGGAACCCCAAACAGGCAGGCAGAGGCAGCCAAACCCAAAATGTCTGAAAGGTTGCATTTTAGGAAAATGATTTTAAAAAACAAACTTGCTGTACTTCCTAAAACCTATCCATGTTGCATTTGAGGAACACAATTTTGGAACACGAGTCCTTGGTCTCGAGTCCCGAGTCGAGTCTCGAGTCCCATTAAAAATATTGGGACTCGAGTCTGACTCGAGTCAGAGGGGGGACTCAGTCTGACTCACGAGTCGAGTCCTGGAGTCCGAGTCCCCATCCCTGGTCAGTGTACACCCCTCTGATATACTCAGAGACATGCAATCCTATATGTGGCTGTGGCCAGCAGGCCTAACCCAATGTTCTGTGAGAACCTATGCAGTCCAGTGAATAGACAGGAGGACTTGCCTGTTACACATTTGCTATGGACTGATTGTGTGACCTTGAGCAACGGCAACCCAATATCTTTCAGTTCCTATTTATAAAAAGGAAATGATAGTAACCTACCCCACAGGGATGCCATAAGGGCAGATGCCATAAAAAGTTGTTTAAAATCATGCAATATTATCCACTTATAACATTGTTGTCTCATTGGCAGTTCCTTCCTTCAACTAGTGATGCAACAAATCTAGAAGTAGTGTTCACCTCTCAACGCTACCAGCTTGCCTTGAATTTCACTGAGCCTAATGCCTTCTAGATTTAGACGTTATGGTTTTACACTAGAAAGGTAGGTAACCTTGAACTCAGCTCAGAAAACAGCTACCCTTAGCATTCCACCACTGAAACACAACACAGCACTTTTACATAAATGTCCAGAAGCTGGTGGCTTCCCTGCAGGTTTTTTAAAATAAAAGCTTTTATTCAATTTTAATATTTATTGAATAAATTTATACCCCATCTTTCAGGGCAAGAAACCCAGCCAAGGCAGCTTAGAACAATGACAAAGAAACACAGTCGTTTAAACGCTATCAAAATCGATCAAAATAACCAGATTAAAGACAGCAGCAGCTAACAACCAGCACACATAACAAAAGCGAAACAGACTTTTTAAAAAAGGTCTTCTGAAAGACAGCTATAGATGAGGCCATATGTGTTTCTTTAGGAAGAGAACCTCACAGATGTGAAGCCACCACTGATAAGGCATTGTGTCTGGTACTTGCCAGTCTGATAGACCTTGATGGTAGGCCAGAAAGTAGGGCCTCCAAGGCCAATATCAGGGCCCAGGCAAGTTCATATGGGTTAAGGTTTACCTTCAAATCCCAAACCATTCAGGATTTTAAAAGTCAAAACCAACCAGCCCTTTAAATTGAACCTGGAAACAAATAGGCAGCCAATGCAAATGGCAACGTATCAGTGTAATATAATCAATATGCTTGGCCCACACAAATGCCTGCATTTTGTACTAGGTGAAGTTCCTGAACTGCCTTTAAAGGCAGCCCTACACAGAGTGCATAGCTTGGATATAACCAAGGTGGGTGTAACTGAAGCTAGGTCTGTTTTCTCTAGATAGGGTTGCAGCTGGTAAATCAGCCTAAGCTGGTAAAAGCCACCAACACCACCTGTGTCTCCATAGATAGTGCTGTCCAGGAGAACCCCCAGACTACATACCTGGCTTTTCAGATGGAGTGCAACCCAGTCCAAAACTGGTTGCAAATTCCATCCTGATAAGTAGTCTTACCAACTAACAGTACTTCCATCTTGTCTGGATTAAGCTTCAGCTTGTTCACACTCATCCATCCTGCCTGCCCCAAATTGCCTCCAGGCAGTTATTTCGGGTTTCCTGAATAGGCTTACTGACAGAATTTTTTTTATGGCTAGTTACACAGTAATGACTAGTTACAGACACCATTCCAAGTTCATGGAGAAAACCTTTGATCGTGGTAATTCCTATAGAAGGCAAATATTTCCAGCCTTGTGTAGGCCCATCTTATGATTCAGTCAAGAGATTTTAAATGTTTCCCCACAATTTTGGCCAGATGGTTGTGGTAGGGGGAAAATATATATCAATATTAATGCTGATAAAATAAGATTCATTTCTGTCCATTTATTTATTTATGTAGTAGATTTGTATCCTTTCAACTAGAGTCAGAACAGCTTACAAAATTAATTAAATATAATAGAAGAACCACACACTCAAAACAAATCAACCAGCTGCACTGGAGCAGGATCCAGCATCTAATTTTCTTCCCCACAGAGCAGTTGGTGGTAACATGGCCCTATGTGAGAGAGGGACAGTCCAGCTGGAACAGGTTGTGAGTCACCTTTGCCTGCCTCCCTCTCCTGTTCCTTCCCACCATCTTTACCAGTGTTCAGAGAACAGCCAATATTATGCACCTGGGTAAAATAAGGCAGGAAGAGATCCTTAGACGATAAGAAGAAGACTTGCATTCATTGTTTTACCCTCTAGCTCTTGCATTTGACTGCAGTTGGCCTCTTCCGGAGGAGAAATGAGGGAGTCAGCTGCGAACCGTCTAGCCTGGCTAGAAGTCTCTGAACTCTGAGCTGCCGTGGCCCCTTGGAGTTCTGCAACATGTGGATGGTCTTTATTGTTTGTTCGGTTTTTTGTCTGTTCATTTTGATTTTGCTTAGTACTTGTTATTTCATTGTAATATTGAATTTATTCTACATTTATTGAATTGTTGTTTTTGTCTGATTTGAATATAACATATTTTGGTGTTTATTGAGAGTTGCTTTGGCCACAGTTTACTGTGGAAAAGCAGCATATAAATAAATGTAACTTAACGAACTTCTTCTTCAATGCGGAAAAAGCATTTGACCGGGTTGAAAGTTTGATAACAGTATGGAAAAAAACTTTGAACTTTAGAGCTATTTTTAAAAACTGGATTAAACTTATATAAGAGTTCCAGAAAAGAAAATAAATTTAGTTTTATTGTATGATAAAGTTTGCATCGCTCTTCCTCATCCATGGCTCCTCAGGCACTGCAGCAGCAGCCAGCCCACAAACCTGTCCGCTCACAAGTCTCCTCTGATTGGCTCCAGCTGGCTTAAACTAGCCGCTGAGCCAGGGAACAGTTTAGGGCTAGGCAGCTGTATTGTGCTGCTGCAAGGCAACCATCCCAGTGCCCTGCCACCACCTCCATTGGGAAGGAAGCAGGGAGTCCTCTGTGATTTGCTGGCTGCTGGATGGTACCCTTTGCAGAGGATTCTGACCCTTAAAAAAATATGGCTGCTTGGTGGAGGAGCACACCCTCCAGGAAGGGAGGACGTGCATGTCTTTCTGGTCCATTTGAGTCTTGCAGTGTCGGTGACAGTAGCCACCACCACCATCACTGCCACAGCAGCTGCTGCTGCCGACACCTTCACAGCAGCTGCCGCACCTGCACCACTGCTCCCGCAGCGCACAAACGGGTTTCTTATATATAGAAATCTACCGTTGTTTAAAACACCTTTAATGGAGCAGAACTAATAGACTACAGGAATTTCACAGTATAAACAAAAAAGAGTCATAAGAAACCAATTGAGCGTAGCGCCTGCAATGCACACACACGCTTCCCAGGATAGGCTAGAGGACAGGCTTGTTAGACACAGAGCAAGAGAACACCAGAGAACCTAACTCACTGGTCTCGTTCTCTCCTGTGGGCGATCACCGGTGCTGCGCCCGGGGCTGGATGGCTGCTTGCTGACCGAACCAAAGTCAGGGACTTGATCTGTGCAGAGCGTGCGCCAGCTTCCAACAACCTTGATGATCAGGTGTCTGCCCAGACCCCTTCCCGTCCCAAGTGATTCGTCAGGCAGATCCTGCCCAGCGGAGGGGTGGTATCAGGTGGGTGTTCCTGAGGGTCATCTTGCAGCTCTTTGAGACTACAAGATGTTTTGCACCTCTTCGGGGTGAATTGTAAATGTGCCCTTTGCGAAATGTAGATGTGACCTGTTATGACTGTGCCTCCCTTGCCCAGGGTGAGGATTAGGCAGGGTGGGGCTTATGCAGAACAAAGAGAAATGGAGAACAGGAGGGAACAAAGGTATGTCAGCATTCAGGGAGTGATGGGCGATCAGGCTTTCTCTCCACACAAATCTATGTTGTGTTTCATAGATCTTTAATATCTTGGCTGAGATCTGTCCAAGGTTTGTGAAAATTATATATTGCCTTCAGTAGAAATTAATAATACCACAAGTCACTGGCTTTGTTTTTTAATGTTTGTTTATTTTATCATCCAGCTTTAATATACATTATTCCTAAACACAGTATGAAAAAATAAATCACAAGTATTCACAACCAAGAAGAACAAGTCACCAGCCTTTGGGGTTTAATTTGTTTAATATCTTAGCAAAGCTGGAATTCTGAAGTACTGAAGAGGATGATGTTCTCTTAATATATATACCCTTCTGGGAATAATTCACTTCTCTTTCAAGGAAGCTAAATACTACCCTAATTAGCTGGAGGAAGAGTTGGTGGCAATGGGTGGGTGGGTTGTGTTGCTTTGATTCCACTGCAGTTTCAGTGGAGGGAAAAGATCTCCGTTATCTCCTCCCAGTCTAGAAAGCAAACCGGACCTACCTCAGGACCCATTGCTACTCTGGATGGAAAGCTGTGACAGAGATGAGTGGGAGAAGAAGAATGCTGGACTTCGCACTGTCCCACTCATTCACTGATGTCTGATAGGATTCCACTCTCTCCTTTTTGGAGCTAGAATCCTAACCAGAGGACATTGTAAGCACTAGCAAAAGGTAAGAAGAGCCAATTGCTGCATGTTACAGGCCTAGCCAGCTATAGACTGTTGTTTCCCTGTTAGTCCCAAAGAATGAGGGGTTTTACAGGCAATCAATCAACATATGTCTCAGGCACTTTTTGTCCTTTGCAGGATCTCCTGAAAAATCACTTCCCATGCAAATAGGGGAATAGCCCATCAGGATGCAATAGATGCGAGGATGCTGGCTGTAAGCAACAGAGGACAGCCATTACCATCACACCCTCCTCCTCATGAGCTGCCTGCGGCATCCAGCTGGCCATTGGAAGCACAATGATAAACTAGATCAGGGGTGGGAGAGCTGTGGCCCTCCAGATGTTGCTGAACTCCAGTTCCTATCAGCCCTAGCCAGCATGGTCAATGGTCAAGGCTCATGGGAGCTGTCATCCAAGAACATCTGGGGGCTGTACATTCCCCATCCCTGGACTAGATGGACTTTTTCTTGGACCAGGTGAACAAGTCTTTGGGTGTTTCACACATGACACCTAAATCATTGTTGATGCTCTCTTTTATTATATTACTGGGTAATCATTGCTTGTCGCAGGCTGTAAAGCAATTTACTCATAATGCACTTGCATTACAGATCTAATTATACTTTATATGTTTATTAATCACATTTATATGCCCCCTTAATATTTTATTCTTACAACAATCCTGTGAAACATCCTTATGTTCATATAGAACGACAGACTATAGTATTGCTGTGGGTGGACAGCTGTACTTGTCCTCCACTTGTCCCTGTTTAAAATACATGAGTATTGTTGAGTACATTTGCATTCCACCCTTCCTCCAAAGAGCTTAGGATGGAATATAGAGCCCCCCTTCATCCTCCCAACAACCTTGTAAGGTAGGTTAGGCTGAGAGATTGTGACTGGCCCAAGGTCACCCAGTGAGGTTCATGGCTGAGCAAGAATTTGAACCCAGGTCTAAGTCCATCATTCTGCCCACTACACCACACTGGCTATCACTACATCAGGGGTGGAAAATGCAGCCTCTAAAAACTCTGGACCAGGCTACCTGAAAGACCACCTTCTCCCATATGAGCCAGCCCAGTTCTTAAGATCTTTGGGAGAGGCCCTTCTTTCAAGACCGCAACCTTCAGAGGCACATTCGGTGGCAACGCGAAAGAGAGCGTTCTTGGTGGCCGCTTCCTGGCTGTGGAATTCCCTGAGGAGGGAGGCTAGGTTCTCTCCCACTTTGCTGTCCTTCTGCCAGCAGGCAAAGACTACTTTATTCGTGGGCTTTTGGTGTGTCAGCGGGTCTGTTGCACTGGATGCTGTTTTTACTCTGTTGTGTTTTAAATTGTGTTTTTATGTATTTGTTTATTGTGTTTTTTAAAAAATCAGTGATTGTAAGGTGCCTTGGGTGCCATTTTTCATAGAAAGGCAGGGTACAAATCTAATAAATAAAATCAATGGTTTAGTATAATTGACTAGCAGGTGGGAGGGAGAAGAAGTCCTGGCAGTGGGGAGGAGGAGGGAGATGGATGTAGGGCCCGCAGGGGAAGGGAAGGAGGCTGGTGGCTGAGCTTGTGAGCAAAGAGAGGCAGCTCACAAGCTCCTTTTTCCCTGGAGCCAAACAAGCCTGGGTAAGAGATAGAAAAAGGAGCAGGGAAAAACTGACTGGGTTCCCTAGAAAACTGTGGGTAGTGAAGGACAGGGGTCTGACCAGCTAATGGACTTGTGGGGAGAAGTTAGTAAAGGACGGGCTTGTTCCCAATCCATGTCTGCGCAGTCTGGGGTGTGATGAAGTGGGAGACAGCGGGTGCCTCTTCAGCAACAAAGAGGGAGAAAGGGGGAGAGGGAGGGAGGGAGGGAGGGAGAAGTGGGGTCTCACAGGATTCCTCTTGTGAGAGACAAAGTGAGGCTTCTTTGGGTCAAAGATTCCCAGTTATTGGGCTGTCCGGGTGCTGATTATTTGCCCAAAATTTGAGCTTAGTTATTAAAACTCAGACCATGGCTGAAATAAAATCCTGTCTCTGCTGCTTCATTGAAACTACAGTGTGCTAGTTTAGGAGAAAACAGACTGATGATCCATCCTTCCTGGGTTTCAGTCTGAACTTTATCCATGGTGCTGAATCCTATCCCCTATCCCAAAATTGGTAGTTTGGACAGGGAAGTATATATATGAAATCTATATACTTCCCTGTCCAAACTACCCTGTCTAGCCCTGCCTAAATCCCTGTTTTTAAAGAAACCTCTGCCTTTGACAGCTGTCAAAAGCATGTGTTAGCAAGCACCTGGAGTCTCGGGAATAGGTGGAAAAGATGGGAGCAATGGGACGTGTGTGTGTGTGTGTGTGTGTGTGTGTGTGTGTGTGTGACACTCAAAACCCTGAGGATCTCACTGTGAAGGGGGGGAAATGTTGCCTACCATCTTTCATGAGCAAAGATCACTCACGGCTTTGCTTTGACTTGACAGCTCACCTTTTGACAGCTGTCTTATCAAAGCAAAGTTTTTAAAAAATCCTGTTTGGAGCCTCTCTGGATCAATGTCCAGGGTTGGTACCTGCTGCACTTTGACAACAGGTACCTCCCAGGTTGTGATGTCACTGGAGCTGACTGTGCTGATCTTCACCTTGCCTTTCTGTGGTCACCAACCTGTTATCAACCATTTCCTATGCGATATACCACCTCTGCTGCAGCTGGCTTGTGCTGACACCCATCTCCACCAGACAGTGCTGTTCAGCATTGGGGTCATGGTCCTGACCATCCCCTTCCTTCTAATATGCATTTCCTACGTCTACATTGCGGCTGCCATCCTGTGGATCTGCTCCACATCTGGCCGGCACCAGGCCTTCTCCACCTGCTCCTCCCACTTGACCGTGGTGATCCTACAGTACGGCTGCTGCAGCCTTGTCTACCTGCGTCCCAAGTCAAGTTCTTCAGAGGATGAGGACCGACTACTTGCTCTTGTATACTTGTTTGTCTCACCACTGCTGAACCCGCTCATCTACAGCCTGAGGAACAAGGATGTCAAGCAGGCTGTAAAGAAGGCCATGAGGAGGACTGCTGAACCTCAGGCCTGATTCCCAGGTTCACTAATGGCATAGTAAATTTCTAGTCCTTTTTGGGTGTTACTAAAACCACTTATCACCCCATGCAAGCAGGGCGTGGAGCTGTACCATGTAGCCCAGCCCTAATGTCACACAGTTGACCTTGCCTCTCCAGGCATTGACACATAGAATGTGAATGTCTGGAAAGTGGATGCCTATGCAAGCAAAGCCGTTCACACGTAGGCCTCCACATGAGCTGGAGCCTCACATTGTTGGGGTTGTCGCTTGTGTGGAGGCCTATAAGTGTACACCGGTATGCACTTAGACCTTCCTCCTCCAGACGTCTGCGTTCTATGCACCAATGCCTGGGGGTGGCCAATGTGCCATGCGTGACATTGGGGATGTGGTTACGCAGAACAGTCACACTCTCCACTCGCACATGGAGGTAAATGGTTTTAATAACACTCAAACAGGAGAACATCTCTCTCTATTCAATGATCAAAAAACCTGCCAGTTTAAGATCAGAGTTAAGGTTAAGCAACAAGCATGCATGGTTCAACTCACAGGAGGAGCTCTCTAGCAATACAGTAAGGCTCAGATGCTTCATACATGTCAGGACAAAGTGGAGCATCTTTGCTGGTCCCAGGCATTCCATCCTCCCCATCTCGATTTGGGCCTGAAAGACCCAGGAAAAATGTGGGTGCATGGAGGATAACCTGCACACAAGCATAATTTCTGACATTGCACAACATAATTACTTATCACAGGGCAAGTCTGTTAAGGCATCAACCTTAGCTTCCAATTTCCTGGCTTTATACAGCTTGAGCTAACATGAGATAGCCTTAACTCTGGTCTTAAACTGGCAATCATTGCATTTCCCTGGTTTTTGAAAAGGAAATTTATCATTACAATGTTCTAATAAAAACCCAAAGCACAAACACACATACAAACCCAAAACACAAACAAGATGTGTGCAAATGAATAGACATGTCCCTCTATGTTCAGGAAGGATTCTGAACTGGATTCGAGCCTACTTTTTTTTTTGTTTCCCTCCCATTCTCCATCAATTATCTGTCAGGCAGACTGACTCGTTCAGCCCTCAAAATTGCTTCATTCTTGTCTCAGTTGACAGTTCCCCGCTATCCTTCCCTCACTGACAGAATGCTGACAGGATAACTGCACTACTAGGCATGCTTGACACATGTGATATGAAGATCCCATTGACTTGAATGGGCTGTGCCACTTAACCCACTACTTAAAAAACAAACACTGAGCTAATCTCAATGTAATGTACGGTATTTATCTTTATTTTAATCCATCCAATAACAGATGTTCTCTGTTACAAACAATAAAATTCTATATAAATGTTTTAACGAATCGGTTAACAATACAAATTTAGCTTATTTAGGGTGCAATCCTATGGCCACTAGACACTGTCTAAATGGCCATAGGATAATTCGAGTCCAGCTCTGACCTTGGAAAAGCGCTCTGAGATCGGAGCTGGAAATCCGAATTTGGAGTGCCCTTCCCTCCGCCCTCGCAGGCTGTGCGGTTCTTTCTCTGCTGACTGCCGTTCCAGAGTTGCAAGACCAACCTCGGAGCCAGCACTGGGTGGGCGTTCCAGGGGGCAGGGAGGAGCGAGGCACCGCCATGCTATGAGGAATCCTGGCAGTGCCTCAGCCTCCTCTCCTCGCAAGCTGGGGGAAAACATTTAGATGGCCAAAATCAGCCATCTAAGCATTTTGGAGGGTGAGAGGAGCGCGGAGGCAATCCTTGCCTCCATGCTCCTCCTGCCTTCCATAGGATGCCCACCTGATACCTAGACATCTTGCATTTTCTACTTTTCATTCCTTTTGATCTTTTGATAATTTTATGAGTTGTCTTTTACATTTCACTTTTAAATAAACTAAAATCTGTGCTTAAAGACAATTTAGTTTCAACCAAAATTTGCTTTTTGAATTAGCAACTTGAAGCTATTGATTATTGAATATCTGCATGTATACTCCCTGTTTTTGACATTACGACATTACTAAAATATGTCCATCTATCCACAATAGTAAGAAGTTGCTACCAATGACTGGGCATTCCATAGCGCTAAATGGATTTTTGGGAAATGTTGTTTATGTCCATAACTTCAGCGTCTTTCTTCTTAAACTCTACAAGTTTACTCTGATTGATACCATGATTTCTTTCCCCACCCTCTAGCCCACTTCAGGATCTTGATTCCTTATAACTACAGTGCTGAACCTATTGGATGCCCCTTATTGTGGGATGACTATGAGATATAATGCAGGTAGGGATAATGTAAGTTTTAGATTCCCAAATTTCCTGCTATCAAAATATTGTTGGGGCACAAGATGATGGAAAACATTCAAAGAGATTCAAAATGATGTCCTAGTCAGCAGGAGAGCTTGCAAGCATTACGTCTAGTAGAAACAAATAGTTCTGTTGCATTTCATAGTTGTTGAGCAGCTTGGCTGGAGTATGTCCAAGGGTTGTGAGAATTATATCTTCCTTCATGGGAAGATCCTTGCAATTTGGGTTTGTTGTTTGTTTAATACCTTTGCAACACTGGAATTCTGAAGAGGATAATGTTCTCTTTTTAAAAAGTGAAAACAAACATCTGGCAACCTTCTGGGGATAATTCATTTCTCCCTGAAGGAAGTTAAATACTACCCTAATTAGCTAGAGGAAAAGATGGTAGGAGTGAATGGGTGGCTGCATTTACATTGACTCTACTGCAGTTTCAGTGGAGGGAGACGATCTCTCTATCTCTTCCCACTCTAGAAAGCAAACTGAACCCACCCCAGAACTCATTGCTACTCCAGATGGAAAGCTGTGCCAGAGCTGAGTGGGGGAAGAATAATAATGCGGACTTCCCACTGTCTCACTCGTTCACTGATATCTGATGGGATTCCACTCACTCTTTTCTTTATGGAGCCAGAACCCTAGTCAGAGTACATTGCAAGCACTAGCAGAGGTTCCTCCTTTTGATTGTAATTCTGTGAGTGACGTATCTTAAAAGGTAAGAGCCCACTGCTGCATGTGACAGTCATGGCCAGCTATAGACTGTTGTTTCCCAATTAGTCCTAAAGAATGAGGGGTTTTACATGTCTCAGGCACTTTTTGTCCTTTCCTTTGCAGGATCCTCCTGAAACATCAGTTCCCATGTGTATAGTGGAATAGCCCATCAGGATGCAATAGACGGGGAGGGTGCTGGCCAAAAGCAACAGAGGATGGCCATTACCTTCACACCCACCTCTTCCTCTGGAGCTGCCTGACTCTGAGGCATCTGGCTGGCCACAACTGGAAGCACAACGACAGACTAGATCAGGGGTGGGAGATCTGTGGCTCTCCAGATGTTGTTGAACTCCAACTCCCATCAGCCCCAACCAGCATGGCCAATAGTCAAGGATGATGGGGGTCGTAGTCCAACAACATCTGGGGCCATACATTCCCCAGCCCTGGACTAGATGATGGGCCTTGTCTTGGACCAGACCAGACGGACAAGCCTTTGGGTGCTTCACACATGACACCTGAATCATTGTTGATCCTCCCTTGCTCTGTATTACTGGCTAATCATGTCTTGCTGCAGACTGTAAAGCAATTCATTTGTTTAATATTTATTAATGTTTAATATTTATTAATGTTATTTTCATGTTGCCCTTCCACCAAGGAGCTCAGGGCAACACAGCAAGTTCTTCCCCCATCCCCACCTCCGCCCCTGCCCAACAATCCTGTGATGCATCCTTACCTTTTATTGGGGAATAGTATTGCTGTGACTGGAAGAGGCACTTAGAAAAACAACTGTTAGAGTCTCCTCCTAAACAAAGCAAAATAGACAAGGGGTTTCTCCGGGTGTGTCTCTCACAAACACTGCCTCCCATCTATGTTTTGTCCATTTTGCCCAGGCATTGGAAGCTGTGTCATCTTTCTCTTATGTCTAACCAGTTTATTTAATGAAGAAGAAGAAGAAGAAGAAGAAGAAGAAGAAGAAGAAGAAGAAGAAGAAGAAGAAGAAGAAGAAGAAGAAGAAGAAGAAGAAGAACAACAACAACAACAACAACAACGCAGGCTGGCTATTTGCCCCTCCACACATTCTCAGCCAGTCTATATCCCCCGCTGTCCTACCAGAGAGTCAGTGAATATGTGCAACTGGAGCAGACCACTGTTTCTAAGAGTGGCTTGAGAGAGAGGCTTTTTACTTCCCATAAGGTACAACACACTGATTTACCAGCATTCAGGACATTTTTACACATGAGGACTGAAATCAGTAGGATTTGAATTCACATTGTTGATGGAGGTACAAACGACCACTAAGTCCTCATGTGTGAAAAGATCCCGGATGCTGGTAATAAAACCAGTTTCCCCTGTAACAGAGATACAACTTGAAAGGAGGATACCTTTATTCGCTGTAGCTAGGGATGCATGGATTTTGTTAAATCTGTTCATCTGCTTTGCAGGCGTATTTCCTTCCATCTTCTGCTCATTGATGGAATGAGATTTAGGGATGTACGAGAATTTCCTTTCCACTTGTGCTAATGCACATTAACACGAATGAGCATTAGTGCAAGTGCACATTAGTACCAATATGCATTAGTGCAAGCACAAATTTATTTATTTACAGTAATACCTTGGATTGCAAGTAACTTGGTCTGAGAGCGTTTTGCAAGACAAGCAATTTTTTAATATAAATTTTGACTTGATAAACGAGCAAGGTCTTGCAATAGGGATGTAACTGCTCGCCTCGAGTGGGCGTAGCGGGCCGAAATCGGCCTCGCTCACGCCCGCCAGAGACTCACTTTGATATAAGAGTGTTTTGGATTACAAGCACGGTTCCGGAACGAATTATGCTTGCAATCCAAGGTATTACTTTATTTATTTATTTATTTATTATATTTATATCCCGCCTTTTTTCCTGCGAGGAACCAAAGGCAGCTTACATAATCTTCCTCCTCCTCCTCCTCCTCCTCCTCCTCTCTGTTTTATCCTCACAACAACCCTGTGAGGTAGGTTAGGCTGAGAGTCAGTGACTGGTCCAAAGTCACCCAGTGAGTTTCATGGCTAAGCGGGGACTAGAACCCGAATCTCCCAAGTCCCAGTCCAACACTCTCACCACTACGCCACACTGGTTCACAGATCCCTCCCAAAAGTTAAGAAACGACCCGCAACACTCTGAAAAATATGGTCCACTACAGAATTTCCAGGTCGGATTCATAGAAATCCAAATTCATTTGAATCTGTTGCAGACTTCTCTGACATCCCTGCATGTAGCCAAAGGGTTATAGTGGCACCAGCACAGTGATTTACTATGAAAGTATGGGGCATGTTATGCTTTTTCCACAGGCCATTTTTTTTACTCCAAAACATCCTCCCTTCCAGTTGCTCCCCACTCCCCACCTCCAGGTTACAGATATGTCATGTGTTTAAAAAAATTTAAATCTCAATTGTGAGGCCTAGAAATTTATATTGAATTTCAAATGGTGAGGGGTTTTTTTAAAAGATCTGGAGTTACCAAAAAATTCCAGATTTCTAAAACCTTGTAAAATGAAGGAATTGCTTTGAAAACACAGACTCTAGCAAGCCTAGAGCATGAGAGATGCCATCCTGGACTACGTATGAATGTCTGAACCCCTTGATGTGCACACAGGGACATGGAACACATAGTAGGCTTCTTTTTACATCTTTTTTACAGTGTAATCTGAAACATGTTTAATTAGAAGCAAGCTCTCTCTGTTCAGTGGAACTTGCTCCCAGGAAAGAACGCACAGGGCTGCAGCCTGAGTTTAAAAAAAATATATAGCATGTACAGGTTCTTCCAGCTCTTTCAAACTCAGCTCTTATTGTGAAACAAATGCACAAACTAAAGCTGGCAATTCCAGAAGGATGATGATCCTATGCAGGCCTGGCACCAATACCTGGCACACTGGGGCATTTTCCAGGGCCCACGCACCCCAGCAGGACCCACTGCTGCTGGCACCTTGCCTGGCCCCTTCCTCAGCACCTGCTGCCATTTGGAGTCTCAGAGGCTGCACACTTGCAGCAGCAGCCTTCCCCTTTGTGAGTTTACCCAGTGGCAGGAGCGACCGGTTATATATCGCCACCACTGGGTAAGAGTCCTCGTGCATGATGGGAAGGTGGCAGTTGCCCCACCTCCTCCCTGTCATGCTTGCTTGCTTGCAGACTTACCCAGTAGAAGTGCTGCAATGGGCCACTGCTGCCACTGGGGAAGCCCACTTGTTCACATGGCAGAGGCTGGTGGCTGCAATAGTGACACCAGGGACCCCAAGTGTCGATAGGTGCTGGGGGTCCTCCTGGTCAGCTCTGGGGAGGCAATTGGGGGCAGCCTGTCCAGAGCCCCCCCAAAAGCTGGAGCCGGGTCTTATCGTACGTGTGGGAACTGTGTGAAGATTAGTATCAAAGAAGGTGGGGGGAGTGAAACAAGATGCAGATGCAGTATGATGCAGGGATGTTGAAGAGTCCTTGGTCTCGAGTCACGAGTCGAGTCACGAGTCTTTGGACCCGAGTCTCGAGTCCGAGTCCGAGTCCTTGGTCCAAAATGGTGACTCACAAGTCACGAGTCCTGAGTCACTCCCAAAACTAACTCCACGAGTCCCTATTAAAATCAATGGGGTTTCCCCCCAACAAAATAAGGCTACTTCAGATGTGTGGCTTAAATAAATTCTAGGCACAAGTGTGCCTTTTTATTTCAAAACTCTGCAACTGATTTTGGCAAGAACAGACCAGGCAGACAAACCCAAAATAACTAGGCAGGCAGAGGAGGCAGGGAACCCCAAAGCAGGCAGGCAGAGGCCTTTGTCTTGGACAATTCAACTGCTGAACAGGTCAAGAAGAGATCAGGCAGGCAGAGGAGGCTGGGAACCCCAAACAGGCAGGCAGAGGCAGCCAAACCCAAAATGTCTGACCCTAACCCAAACCCCCCACAACAACACATCAATCAAAATAAATCTCAACACATCGTTGGGGCTGCGCTCCTGGTAGCTGTCCATAGTAGCCTGAGCAGCGGCGCGCCTTGCTTCCATGCGCTCTTCACCGGTGATCGCGCTCCTTCTGGCACAGCCAGAAGACTCGTCAACAGCCCAGGGATGTTGACGAGTCCTTGGTCTCGAGTCGAGTCTCGAGTCCCATTAAAAATATTGGGACTCGAGTCCGAGTCGAGTCAGAGGGGGGACTCAGTCCGACTCACGAGTCGAGTCCTCGAGTCCGAGTCCCCATCCCTGGTATGATGACTGACTACAGCAGGGCTAGACACACCTTCACTGCATAATCAGAAGGTTTTAGTTTCTCATTCCCTGCTTATAGAATTTTAGGGGTGATTGCACTGGCTTGTGTTTTTAAAGTATGCTGGGAGGGTAAAACGCAGATAAGGTGCTTATAATAACTGATTTTAAAAATACTAGTACTATTTCATATTTATTCAGTGCCACTTGTGTGATAGATCCTAAACAGAATATAAAAATGATACAGTCTGTATCCCAGGGGATTCCTACATTTACATTTTTGAATATAGACAGTGGTATAGAAATCTATTAAATAAATAAATAACTGTGTAGGATGAGGAGTGAAAAGTCTGGGGCTGTTAATCAAGATTCCAATTTGAGTATCTCACAGTCCATAGAACTTAACACATAGAAACAACCACGAAAAACACATCAATATTTAATACTTCATTTTTTTGGTATAGTTACAGATGAGATGTATCTGGCACTCACAAACCAGACCACCCAACCCACCGCCTATGAGTTCATCTTCCGGCTGTTCTCCACCATTCCCAAGATTCAGCATCTCCTCTTCACGTTCTTCCTTCTGCTCTATCTCACAATTCTCTTCGGCAATGTCTCCATCATTTGGGTTGTCTGCACTGACCATTCCCTGCGCATCCCCATGTACTTCATCCAGGACAACCTCTCTCTTCTGGAGATCTGCTACACCACCGTAGTAGTGCCTCAAATGCTGCCCAGTGTTTTAGACATTCACAGAACAATCCCCTTTGCAAACTGTGGCATCCAGATGTTCTTCTTTGTGGCACTAGGCAGCACTGACTGTTTCCTGTTGGTCATCATGGCGTATGACCATTATGTAGCCATCTGTCACCCACTTCGCTACACCCTCATCATGACTCAGCAGGTATGCACATGGCTGATTGTCGGCTCACTAATTCTTGCCCTTATGCTGTCACTGGAGCTGACTGTGCTGATCTTCACCTTGCCTTTCTGTGGTCACCATCCCCAAATCAACCATTTCCTATGTGATGTGCCTCCTGTTCTGCGGCTGGCTTGTGCTGATACCTGTCTCCACCAGACCGTGCTGTTCAGCATTGGGGTCATGGTCCTGACCATCCCCTTCCTTCTAATAGGCATCTCCTACATCTACATTGTGGCTGCCATCCTGCGGATCCGCTCCACATCTGGGCGGCACCAGGCCTTCTCCACCTGCTCCTCCCACTTGACCATGGTGATCCTGTTGCAGAAAAATCACCCTTCTCCAGGGAACAAAGGAACTTGTACCACTTCAGGTCTGAAAAGCAACTTTATTATTAAAGCTTGCAAGCGGTTCAGGGGAATTGCCTTCGCCAACTGAACGATTTTTACAGAAGTAATCATAGTCTTATATCAAAGTATACGTCACTTACTCCTTGGCCTGTTTGCTGTCTGTTTCCTGTCTCTTAGTTATTCTTACATTCTGCTGCGCAGGCTGTCTTATCTAACTTCCCTAAATACAGCGCGAAAGTAATTTATTGCCATGTAAGCAGTCTGCAGAGGAAGGGGGGGGGGGAGTCTATCTCCAGGCAGTCTGTTCTCAGGAGGGGGGGGGGATCTTTTTCTGCCTCAGTTTTCTTTCCATCTTTTTCCCACCTCATTCCCTCCTTTTGAAACTCTATCTTATTCTTCACATTGAGTTTCAATCATTGGGATGGGACGGTATTCCCACATTGCCAGGACTTGCGCAGCAGCTTTTCTTTCGGCTATTAAGCTGAAGCTGTTTTGGAGGGAGCGCATGAGCATTGGAAGGATGCATGGCAGGATTATGCATCCTACGGCCACTAGGCCAATCAGGGCGACTATGGCCTGTAAGCCTGGCAGCTTGGGAAACCACCCAGCAAAAGCTTCTCCAAAGTTGAACCCATCCCAGGTCTGCACTGGAACATGGGCCAACGTTTCAATGCGTTTTGTGATGCTTTCGATTATTTCTCCTTGGTCATCAATTTGCAAACAACAATTACTTAAATTGAATTTTCCACAGACACCTCCTTCAGCTGCTAACAAGTAATCTAAAGCTAAGCGGTTTTGATAAATTGCATCTCGAAACTTTGTCTGCTGCTTTGCTAATATTTTAAGTGCTTGCGAAGTTTCATTAGATATTAATTCTACTACAGCCTGTAACCTGATTAAGCGATTTAGCATATAAATGGGGGTGCGATACCCATAAGTTCCACCTTGTGCCCAAGATGCAGGATCATAATACTGTATGATACGCTCTGGGGGCCATTCATTGTCTTTCCAGTTTCCAATTTTTATTTCACGTTTTTGCCGTGTTTTTGAGGGGGTCTCAAGCGGCAACATGAAGAATGCTGGATTTATGTGGCCCAGGGTGCAGCTCCCAGTCCAGTTGGTGGGGAGAGCAGTTAGGGCTAGCCTTCCACAAATCCAGTAGACTCCCGGTGGGGCCTTTGTTGCCTTTGTGTATTTCTCTAAGGAAAAGTTTTTCCAGTGTTGTGTGGAGTTGGGCCAGAAATCCCACTGTTTTGAGGATTCATTCCATGTTTGTGAGCTTAGGCAGGAGGTATTACCCACTATTACTCGACCTGCTGCCCAGGGGCGGCTCAGACACCAGTCAGCTATTATTGCTTGGCGCAGAACCCAAGTGGTCCCCTCTTGCCCATGTCGGGGCATCTGTGTTATGTTGTAAGGAATTGTGTAATCATATTCTTGTGCATCCCATGGCCATTGGTCTCCCAGTTTTGTCCCTCCACAAATATAACAATTTGACACATTTAGGGACTGAGCTATGGTACTTGCTAGCTCAAGAAAGAGGTTTTTAGCGACCTCTGAGGGTTGGAACTCGACCGATGCTTGTTCCCAGAACTCAGTAAAGTGTCTGGTGTAGTTTTTAGTTGGGTGATACTTGGTTTCTATTTCTAGTCTAAGAAGGCCCCCAGGGTCTACTCCACTGGCAAAGAGCCGAATTCCAATTTCTTGCCCGTACTTTTTTATGTATGCTTGGGGATTTACTATGGTCAGTTTAATTTGGTTACAGCTATACACAGAGCACTTTGTGGACTTGTGAACCCTGGAAATTTGGAGAGGCCATCCTGACGTCGGAACGTGTCGGCCGTCATTCCAAAGGGCACACCTCCATTCGGGGCAATGCCTGTTGTTTCGGCTGTAACATCCTGGATAGCCTGGCACTTTCTCGGGGCAAATATATATTTCACTGTGGGTATACACCTTGTGCCAACCGAGCTCTGCACCACATGTGGTTGGCCAGTAGGCCATTTTGCACAGGTCAAATATTAAAGACCTTGGGCTTGTAGCTGACTTTATTTGTGTTTGAGCTACTATGTGACCTTGGGCGGAACCTCGTACCCGTGCTATTAACCATGTTTGGGCCGGATCTACCTTGGGGTCAAAGCAGTGTCCAGTTTGAACACACACCGAGTACCATACATTTTTGTAACAACACCTTTTCACTGGCCCTGTTTTGCACCTGTAATGGGTGTGGTACACTAAGGTGGTAGTCAGGGTCTGTCCTTCTAGCACTTGCTTTTGACAACTGGTACAGTCATTGGTACATGCCCATCCTATTGCTATTATACTATATAAAACAACCCAATTTAAAGCGTTTGGCGCCGACATCCTCAGGCTTCTCCCGAGCGATGGACGTCAGCTTCCGGGTGTGACGCCTGCTAGGGCTAGTTGTCTGGTACGCGACTTTTGTTTTCAGGGGAGAGGTTACTAGCACTTGCACCCTGAATTGCTGGAGGCGTTATTATGGCCTCGCGGTTTGTTAACCGTACAATTCTTTGTCTATGTACAGGCCGACTCCGGCTGGGGCTTTAGGTTCAGGCCTTCGGCGGAGTTTCAGCTTCAAGGCTATTTCACCTTCTGGGACTGGCTGGACTTTCCACACTGGTTTTGATTGAGCAGCGGGTTTCACACGCGTCCAGTGGAGCCAGGGTTTGATTTCTGCTACCTTAACAGCAAGGGGAGAACACATGACAACAGTATACGGTCCTTTCCAGCGGGCTTTTAAAGGCTCAATTTTCCAGTCTTTCACCCACACTGAATCTCCTGGGTGGAATCTGTGGACTTTTATACTGAGCAGGGGTTTTCTTTGGCTTATTACATACTCTTGTATGTCCTCCACAACTTGGCTTAGGCCCTGTATGGTTTGCAGAGTTTGCGTAACTCCTAACTCCCTTTCATCTACCCACCGGGGCCTGACTAATTGTGGAGGCCTTCCGTACATAAGCTCAAAAGGAGACAAATTGAGTTTTTTCCGAGGAGTGCACCTGACCGCCAACAGAGCCAGGGGCAAAGCGTCTGGCCATTTTAGGTGCGTTTCTTGACATATCTTTGACAGTTTTGTTTTTAAAGTCCGGTTCATGCGTTCTACGCGTCCGCTTGACTGAGGGTGGTAGCTGCAGTGCAATTTCCACTCAATTTTCAAAGTTTTTGCCACATCTTGCACTACTTTTTGGGTGAATTCTGGTCCATTGTCAGATGACAATCTCGAGGGAATTCCGTACCTCGGGATAATGTCTCTCAGTAGGGCCCGTGACACTTCTCTGGCTTTCTTTGTCCTGGTAGGGAAACATTCAGGCTATCCTGTATAATTACAAACGACCACTAGGAGTGCATTCAGTCCTCCTGCCCGTGGCATGTCGGTGAAGTCGATGGTGACTGAGTCAAACGGCAAGTCTCCCTCTGGTTGCCTGCCTGGTGGAAGCAGGGGCCCTTGACGAGGATTGTTGCGGGCGCATGTTAGGCATTTCTGTGTAGCGTAATTGGTTAACATGTGGATTTTGTCTATGAGTACTTCTCTGTTCAGGGCCTGAGCGAGTGCAGTTTTCCCCATGTGTGTTTGTTGGTGAGCAGTCTTGACTACTTCCCACCCAAGGGCCTCAGGAATCCACACTCGTTTGTCAGGCAGTACGTACCATCCATTCTTCAGGGTGGCTTGTAATTCTCCTTCGGCTTTGGCCACTTCTTTCTGGGTATACACTGGTTGTATCTGAGATTCTGGGTTCCACAGAAGTAGGCATCGGGCTTGCGTGTCCTGCTGTCCTCCATTGGTTTCAAATTCTCTCCAGGGCTCGTGAGCTGGCCTTTTTGCTTCTTGGTCTGCTTTTCGATTTCCTCTTGCTACTTTGTCATTTCCTCGCTGATGCCCTCGGCAATGGACAATGGCCAGTTTGGTTGGCTTCCACACTCCATTTAGGAGAGCTTGGATTTGTTCTCCGTGTTTTATAGCTTTTCCTACTGAGTTTATCAGTCCTCTTTCTTTATACAAGGCTCCATGTGCATGAGCTGTAAGGAATGCGTATTTGGAATCTGTCCAAATGGTCATGCGTCTGCCTGCTCCCAGGTGTAGAGCTCTTATCACTGCATGCAATTCAGCCAACTGTGCACTTGTACGTGGGGCTAAGGGTCCACTTTCTAGCACCTGGTCACAAGACACTACTGCATAGCCTGCTTCTCTGAGTCCATTTTCTACGAAACTTGAGCCATCTGTGAAGACTTCTAAATCAGCATTTGGCAGGGGAGTGTCTTTGAGATCCGGGCACGACGCATGAGTCTGGTCAATGACTTCTACGCAGTCATGATTCATCTCTCCTGCTTGTGGCTCTGGCAACAAAGTGGCGGGGTTGAGGGCTGTTGACTGTTGGAGTTCTACTAATGGATTGTGCGTAATCATGCTCTGGTATTTTAACATACGCGGGTTTGTTAGCCACAGGTGTCCTTTGGCTTCTAGAACGGCCTTTAATGCATGTGGAGTTAGTACAGTCAGTGGCTGTCCAAAAGTCAGTTTGCTGGACTCTTGGACTAACAGAGCTGTCCCTGCTAGCGCTTTCAGACAATTTGGCCATCCCTGGGCCACTGAGTCTAATTGCTTTGATAGGTAGGCCACTGGTCTTTGCCAAGATCCTAGCCGCTGGGTAAGAACTCCGACCGCCACATTTTTCTTGGTGTCTACGTATAAGTTGAAAGGTTTGTCCAGATCTGGAAGGCCTAAACTCGGGGCCTTTAGCAAAGCCTCTTTCAGCTGGTTAAAGGCTTGGCTCTGAACTTTGGTCCATTGAAATTCCTCAGTCTCTTGCCCCCTGGTAGCTTCATTTACAATTCTTAAATCTTGAACTGGTCTGTACTTTCCGTTTGGCTTGGGAATTGGTAGGATCGGGGTGTTCCAGAATGACACAATGGGTTTTATAATGCCATGTTCTAAGTAGGTATCGATGTATGATTGGATGGCTTGCATGATGGGGCGTGGGTAAGGCCTTTGCCTTATTCTTCTGGGCCGTGCCTGGGGCTTTACTTCAATTATTAAAGGTGGCAGGTGTTTGGCATAACCTGGTGGGTTGTCTTCTGCCCAGATGCCGGGGACATCAAACTCTTTCCACTTGGCTGTAGCCTGTGAGTCTGCTTCGAGTGGAATAGATGCCAACATTATCCTCCACATTTCATTCATTGGAGCTGTAACATTTACTGCTGTTGCTTGGGGCACATGCAGCTTCATGTTTTGGTTCTGGTCAAAGTAGATGTGGGCTTGCATTTTGCACAGGAGATCTCTTCCTAACAGTGGAACAGGGCATTCTGGTATGTGCACAAACTGATGGGTCACAGTTTTGTGGGCCAAATCACATTCCAGGGGCTTGAGCAATGGCCGGTTACTTGGGGTTCCGGTAGCTCCCTGTATTTTAATAGTCTCGCCGGAGCAAGACACCAATGGTTGTGTAAGAACAGATCTAGTAGCTCCTGTGTCTACTAAAAACTTGACTTTATGGCCCCCTACTTTTAAGGACACCATGGGCTCGTGGGGGCCCAAGTTAGTCGAGCCCAGTGTGTTTCAGTCGCAGTTTTCCCAATCTTCCATGGATGCCATTCCAACCATTTCTTCACCAGTTTCGCTGTCTTGCGGGATGGATGGGTATGAAGTTGAACTTCTTCCGCGTCCTCTTCCTCTTCCACGTCCTCTGTTTCTTTCTTGCCCTGACCTCGCGTCCTTTTCTGGGCATTGGTCTTTCCAGTGACCTCGCCCCCTACAGAGGGCACACTGGTCTCGTCCTAAGGGCTGGTATGGCCCTCCTTTTCCTCTCCCTCTTCCCTTGCCGCCTTCTCTCCCTTGTGTCACCAAAGCAGCAGCCAGCAGGTCGGCTTTTCGTTGCATTCTCTTCTCTTTCTTTTTCTCTTCTTCTTGTTCTCTATTCACGTACACTTTCCGGGCAATCTCTATTAGCTGACTGATACTCATTCCCAGTGCATCATCTTTCCCTTGCAGTTTTTTCTTAATATCCGGGGCACTCTGGGAGATATATGCCATGGCTAGCATCCTGGCACTTTCGGGGGCGGTTGGATTGATGGGGGTGTACGTCTGGTAAGCTTCTATTAATCTTGAATAGAATGCCTCAGGCGATTCATCTGGTCCTTGGAAAACAAGTGATGGCTTTGACATATTGACGGCTGGTTTTCCTGCCTTTCGCACCGCTTCGGTAACTAGGGTCTGGTACTGTTGCAGTCGGGTAGCATGTTGGTATGGATCCCAGCCAGGATCTACTGGGGGGAACCTTATGTCTACGTAAGTAGCCAAGTTAGTGCCTGCTGGCACATTAGGGCGCAAAATTTCTGACACTGCCATGCGCACCTTTTCTCTTTCTTCCGAATTAAAGAGTGTCCCCATCAGTTGTTGAATGTCCATCCAAGTGGGGTTATGGGTGCTCATGATAGTAGCCATAAGGTCTGCTAATTCCTGTGGTTTCTCAGCAAAAGGGCCATACTGCTTTTTCCAATTCAGCAAATCGGATGAAGTGAAGGGGACATGTTGAAATATCGGCCTGCGTTCAATGGTGCCGTCTTGCTGAGGGACAAATTGATCCATCTGGCGGAGGGGGGGCTATCAGGCTGGGTGGGGTCCCACGATCAGGGCAGGGTCCCTGTTGTCGGGTATGGCTGGCCACTGGGCTTGTGCCTGTCCACAAACATGCAGGTTTGCCTAGACTTCGGCTGTGGGGGGGGCGCCCGAGGGGAGAGCTCATCCACTC
Source organism: Shinisaurus crocodilurus (assembly GCA_021292165.1). Taxonomy (NCBI): domain Eukaryota; kingdom Metazoa; phylum Chordata; class Lepidosauria; order Squamata; family Shinisauridae; genus Shinisaurus; species Shinisaurus crocodilurus. The sequence goes on along the minus strand of CM037876.1, from coordinate 193,689,119 downwards.
TCTGTCTGCCGGGGTGGGTGTCTCCTGGGGAGGGACTCTGGTACTCTGGTGGCTCTGATCAGCCATCTCCTGTTGCCTTTCTTCCTGTGGTTGCCTCCCTTCGGGTGGCTTTGGCAGGGGTGGATACAGCGGGACGTATGGTGGAGGAGTCCCTTCCTCCGTTTCACTGAAAATCTCTCCCTCCTTTTCTGTGGGCTTCGGGCGGGGGGGTCGGCGTAGAAGCATTAGACGTGCCACTTCTGCCTTGCAATCTCTTAGCCAGGGTGGATTTTCCTCAACATTCTGCTGCCACTGGTCTATGTAAGCATATTGATCGGGGTGACCACTAGATGCCTGGGTCACTTTCTGATGGACCTTTGAGATGACTTGAGGGTCAAAGGTTCCCTGAGCTGGCCACCCTACCTGCATTGAGGGCCATTCTACTTCACACAGGACTCGGAGTTTCTGTCTGGTGAGCTTTTCTCCAAAGTCCCTATTGAATCCTCTTTTAAAATTACTTAACATACATTGCAGGGGCGTCTGAGGGACGCTGCTGCCACCTCCCATTTTCTTCCCTTGGACACAGACAATTAGGGTGGGGAACGGACAAGGAGTAAGGGGTCTCCTTGTTCAGACAAAAGGGAATCACACCACTCACGCCCTACTGACCTAAGGAGCCGGACGTTCCAACGGTCCCCTGTAGGAACTGCAGCAGGCTAGCACGTGCACACACACACACCACACTCACTCCACAAACTCCCAACCCTTTTCTCTTACTTTACTTAAGGATATCTCTCAGTTCGGACTCACGTTCCGCCTCGTAGAGAGATCTCCTGTGGAAGCTCTCAGTTCGGACTCACGTTCCGCCTCGTAGAGACACCTCCTGTGGAGGGTCTCAGTTCGGACTCACGTTCCGCCTCGTAGAGACACTTCCTGCACTTAAGGATACCTCTCAGTTCGGACTCACGTTCCGCCTCGTAGAGAGATTTCCTGTCAGGAGGGTGATCAAGCCTCCTCTTCCAGTCTACTGACTGGGCTCCTTTCCTGTCACCCGGGTGCTATTTCATACTTGCCTCTTCCTGCAGATCCGGATATACTTTGTGGTTGAGTTTCAGCCTGAGTCTTGTGGTTCTTAGGCTCGCTGTCCGGTCACCCGCTCCGCCGGGCCCCTCGTTCGGAGATCCCCAAAGGGAACAGTCCTTTGTGCGCGCTGGGATGTCCGCGAGGCCTCACCCAGGGGGCTGGGCACGGAGAACGGCCAAGAAAGCCCCAAGGCTTCCAAGTCCCTTCGGGGTCGCCAGAAATGTTGCAGAAAAATCACCCTTCTCCAGGGAACAAAGGAACTTGTACCACTTCAGGTCTGAAAAGCAACTTTATTATTAAAGCTTGCAAGCGGTTCAGGGGAATTGCCTTCGCCAACTGAACGATTTTTACAGAAGTAATCATAGTCTTATATCAAAGTATACGTCACTTACTCCTTGGCCTGTTTGCTGTCTGTTTCCTGTCTCTTAGTTATTCTTACATTCTGCTGCGCAGGCTGTCTTATCTAACTTCCCTAAATACAGCGCGAAAGTAATTTATTGCCATGTAAGCAGTCTGCAGAGGAAGGGGGGGTGGGGGAGTCTATCTCCAGGCAGTCTGTTCTCAGGAGGGGGGGGGGATCTTTTTCTGCCTCAGTTTTCTTTCCATCTTTTTCCCTCCTCAATCCTACAGTACGGCTGCAGCAGCCTTGTCTACCTGCATCCCAAGTCAAGTTCTTCAGAGGATGAGGACTGGCAACTTGCTCTTATATACCATACACATTTGTCCGCTGCTGAACCCGCTCATCTACAGCCTGAGGAACAAGGATGTCAAGCAGGCTCTAAAGAAGGCCATGACGAGGACAGCTAAACCTCAGGCCTGATTCCCAGGTTCACTAATGGCGTGGGGAGGATGGTTTAGTCTTGTGGTTTTCATATGGTAAATTTTTCTCTCTATAAGATTCCGCCATCACCTTCTCCCATGACTAAGAAAAAGGACCAGGGGAGGGGGCTGTGTAGATAGGGACCGTGTCAGTTCTTAGTGGCTCCCCAAGAGCCGTGGCTGGTGCTCATTTGTCACCCTGCTTAGGGTGACAGTTGGTTGCTGCTAGTCACTCTTACTGCTCACCCACAGTTCCTGAGGGGTTTCTTATATCTTGATGCTGAGTAATTATTTGAAAGCAAGCAGCGGTCATGTCAAGTGGAAGAAGCTGAATCCAGACAAGATGGAGATAACATCCATTTTCATAGGGTGGCCGGTTGCCAGCCAGATGGGCGATTAAGAAATGTAAATAAATAAATAAATAAAACATTGGTGGGGAGGCTGCTTGTTTTAGGAGGTGTGAATTTACCTGTGGCCAATGGGGTTGTGAGCTTATTGTACAGGGGTTTCCCCTGCACCCCACGGATGTCCTGTGCCCCCATTCCCCTCTTCACACGTCTCTTTATGTACCTCTGGGGCCTTACCCTTTTCCCACTCTAGCCCACCAAACTCTGTGGTATCTCTCTCAACAGAAGATGGCTAGAGCAGCTTCTGCCGCTCTAGCTAGCTATACTCTGTGTTTTTCCCCGCACAAGAATAACTTGAGAGAAAAAACATGGAATACAGCAATCCAGAGTGGTGAAAGATGCTCTCTCTGCATTCTGTGATTTCTCCCTCAAGAATGTTATTCTTGAGAGGGAAGCCAAGGAGTCGGGTGGGCTAGAGCAGCCACCTCTTGTCTCTGAGCCAGGAGAGAAAAGCCAAGGAGGCAGAGTTGGGGGGAGACCCCCACACACACAGTGAGAAGCAGGGGGGAACCTTGATGGGGAGGAGGTCTGGTTGTGTCTGAGAGAGACAGACAGGAGGGAGGCAGGCAGGGGCTGTATCTGAGGAAGTGAGTGGGGGGAAAGGCTCTCTCTCTCTCTCTGTGTGTGTGTGTGTGGTGTGCGGCGGTGGCAGGCGACAGTGGATGGACGGCAATGAGTGGGGCTCGGGCAGGAGGAGGGGAGGCATGTGGTGGCGGTAGTCCCGGGGTTGGGGGGTCGCTGCCATTGCTCAGCGGGCCGGGGACACAACTCATCTGGGTAGAGTCCCCGCCGAGCAAGGGCAAGAAGCCTCTGACAGCTTGGGCACTTTGGGGCAGCTGTCATCCCCCCACTCCTCTCCCCTCAGTGCTCCTGCAGTGCTCCCTGGGATACCGACAGGACAGGAGGAGTGAGGGAAGAAGAGGGGACAGGTGGTGCCTCCGGACCACCGTTGTGTCTGACCATTAGTCGGGCACAGCCGGGGCCTGGGGCAACTTTAAACCCACAGAGGTTTCAGAACCTCTGTGGGTTTAAAGTGATGTGCAAACCCAGCCACTAGGTATGATCTGGATGCCCTGCTCTGTGTTCCACCATTGTACGAGGTCAGGCTGACCTCAGCGAGGAGGAGGGCTTTTCTGATGGTGGTCGTGGGGCTGCGGAATGGTATTGCGGAGCAGGTTTCCTGAAGCCTGTTGCCAGTGGCCCTCAGCAGGGACTGCAAGGCCTTTGGGGGCTCAGGTTGGGCTGTGTGCTGGATTGCTACTGTCTGGGATGTTGTTGTTTTTCATAATGCATTTGCTTGCTCCTTTTCATAGTATAGTGGTTTTAACTATGATTGTAAGCCATCTTGAGTATAAGATAAAGTGGGATATTAAAAATTTAAATAAAATAAATAAATGTGTATTTAGCACAAACGCATATTTGAAACTCAGTGGGAGGGAAGTGTGTGGATTTGGAACAGGGAAAGAGTGAGTGGGGGAAGGGTTAAGGGACTCCCTCCCCCGCTGCCTGCTTTTCTCCTCCTGATCACGTCTTCCGGAAGCAGCTTTGCCTCTTCAAACAGGGCCATTCAACAGCTTTATCCCGTTTGGCCCTTAACCTCTCCTGCTCTCTTTATTTCAGCCTCCTCCAACCCGGCACCCTCCAGGTATGTTGGACTACAACTTCCAACATCCCCAGCCGACGTGGTCATCGGCTATGCTGGCTGGAGATGGTGGGAACTGTAGCCCATCTGGAGTTGTGGTCCAACACATCTGGAGGGCAGCAGGTGGGGGGAGGCTGCTTTATTTAGTACATCTATATCTTACCGTTGCCACCTTCAGTTCCATGAAGAGGAATCGGGGTGGTTCCCAGCTGGTCTCCTATCCAGGCACTGAGCAGACCAAAAGACAGTGCTTAAGCTTCAGCAAGGGTGCTGCATCCTGTGCCCTCAGACCATGCCGTAGGACAGCCTTCCCCAACCTGGTACCCTCCAGATGTTTTGGACTACAACTCCCAGCATTCCTGACTATTTATTTATTATGTATTTATTATATTTATACCCCACCTTTTTTCCTGCAAGGAACCCAAGGCAACTTACAGAAATCCTCATCCTCCTCTCCATTTTATCCTCACAACGACCCTGTGAGGTAGGTTAGGCTGAGAGTCAGTGACTGGCCCAAAGTCACCCAGTGAGTTTCATGGTCGAGCGGGGACTAGAACCCGGATCTCCCGAGTCCCAGTCCAACACTCTCACCACTACGCCACACTGGCTATGCTAGCTGGGGCTGATGGGAGTTGAAGTCTAGCAAGTCTAGAGGGCACCAGTTTGCGGAAGGCTGCCCTAGGATTTGGTCCCTGCCCCACAGATATACACGTGCACAAACACACACTGGTTCATGTGACTAAATGAATGAGTCAGCAAAGGATGCCTAACTCCAAATTGCAGTAGCCTGCCCATGTCATTGGTCACTGCCTGGGGAGGAGGCGCTGCACCTGAATGGGCCGATTGGCCTCCCTTCTCCTCTGCTGGCCTCCCCTTCCCTGTGATCTCCATTTGGCAATTGCAAGGGGAGTTCCGAGAAAAGAGAACCCATCTCTGCTTCCGAAGATGGCAGCCCTAGGCTTGAATTGCATTCTGACGGACGTGCTGCTGTGTCTTCAGTGCCGCAGACAGAGGGACAGTCGAAGGCAAGCATGAGAGATACAGAGAACAGTTAGAAAGGCAGGGGTGGGGATGGGGAGAAAGTAGGGACAAGTGAAACCAGACCTTTTCAGCAGTTTCTTATATTATATTTCACACAGGTTCATAAAATGGTCTGTAATCCATCTCCTAAAGAAGCTAGCATTCCAGCCCCGTTGGTCCCCAGCAGTTTGGAGTGCATTTAAAAATTTTATTTAAAATTTATTTTAAAAATAAATGTTTTATTTTCATAGGTGAAAATGGGGCCATTTACGTGTTTGTAACACCTCTATTTTCACATCACACCACCTCACCCCAACCCCACCATTATGCATTGCTGAAAGCTCTTCCCTAGCTCTATAAGTTGTATTCCTTTACTCTTGGGTAGCCTGTCCTTCACTGGCTTCTGCATTGGGAGAGACTGATGCCAAGATGGGACAGTATTACCTGCCCTCCTAAGGTTGATTGGAAGGAGACCCAGCAGGCAGCCTCCTCTGTGGCTTCACAGGAGACTTTGAGCTTTTCTATGAGAGGCTGTTAATCCACTGTATCTACTTTCAGTTTCGTTGCAGAATTGAGATCTGAGCACTACACAAAGAGCATTTCCTTTCCTGCTTTTCCACTAAATAACCTCTAGGTGGCGCTGCAGTATAGCGGAATAGCGCAAATACACAAGCGGAAATCACACTTTCTTTCACTTTCTTTAAATAACACCACATTTTCCCTGATCTAAAAAAACTAGCTGAAAATGCTGTTTAAAAACAGAAGCGAAAATGGAGGGTCACGAGTCTCACGACATCACATAAGAACCCGTAAACAACCGTAGATAGGGAATGAGAAGCGCACGATATCAATGATGTAACTTTCTGGGGGGGTTGCATTCACAGACGGCTCACACGAGCTTCCCCTTCCCCCGCACACTTGTTTGCAAGTGTAAGCAAACAAGTTTTTGTTCGTTAACCGCTGCACACCCATAATTGGCCCATTATTTGCATATTCAAAATGTGCAAGATCATAGTCTCCACCAGGTGGCGTCTTCTTGAAAGCAAGCTTGTCCTTTTACTGTTTTTATCCACCAGGTGGCATCCCGTATTGCTGGACAGCCTGCCATGGAGTGGTGGGGACAGCAGGTTGGTTGGTGGGATTCTTATTCATAGATTTCATAGGTTATAGAGTTGGAAGGAGCCTACATATCAATGTGAGCAGTGGGAAAGAGACTCAATCGGAAGACAGGGCCCACTTCTCGTGCAATGATTCACACAGGGGAGAGACAGACACCATATCAACGTTTGCAGTGCGGGCAGAGCCTCCATGGGAAGAGGCTCCCAGGAAAAAATACGCTTACTGATACTATGTGTGTGGTGTTCGCCCCCATGAGTACCCGCCCCCAGGATTGTGTGTGAGCAATCCAAAGTGAAGAGCATCTTCACATCCCTTTGATGTCAATTATTTATGGATGATATATCTTTCCCAGTTAGCAGCATGAAGGGACATTGAATTTTTCAAAGCATCCTCCATCATCCTAGAAGCCTCAGCATTTTTCTAGCCCCATGGAGTAACACAGGAAAGGAAAGCAACCCTACACAAGGCGCTTAGAGCTGAAGTTAGGGTGGAAGGCAAGGAATATAAACTCAGTTTCATGGCTGTGCTGAAGTGGTCACCTCTTAACCCGGATAAGGGCAACGAGGACCAACTCGGGTTATTGGAAAAAGGTTTATTGTGCACAATTGGTCCTGCGGACTGTGTCGCAAAGCAGAACCCCGGGCAGGGCTTTTACAACCACTTTTATAGCATACCTTAAGTCTGGTCATTTGGCAACAGTTCTTACATTGGTCAGCAAGGTCAAGACAAAAGGGGGTTTGCTTTAGGGGAGGGGGATTTCCTTACAAGGAGACAGGAAGATGATCTTACAATCAAGCAGCTGCTAGGTATTATCTTATCTTGGTCACGTAGGCAGGGTGAGACAACAAAACACCTCAACATTTGTGAGTCATCAACAGCCATGGACGGCCATTGTCAGTCATTGCCACAGTCATTACCAGCCATTGACTACATTCTTTTAGTATTAGTCATGACCCTGGCAACCTGCCTACATGCCTGGCTTGAATCTCTTGTACGTTTTTCTTTTAACTATTTCGTTTCCTTCACTCCTCCCCTTTGAAACTTCAACACCTATCTGGAGTTTCAACCTGGGGGATGGGGCGATATTTTCACATAGCCAGGACCTGGGCAGCCACCCTTTTTTCTGCCAATAGGCTCAGGCTATTTTGGATTGTCCAGACCACAATAGGGAGGACACAAGGGAGCAGGATGCAACCCATCGTGATTTAGCCCGATGAGAGCTACTATCGCTTGCAACCCTGGTAACTTGGGGAACCATCCAGAGAAAGCTTCCCCCAGATCGAGCCTTTTCCAGGTCTGGACTGGATGCATATGTAAGCCACATTCAAGCAGAATAACAATAGTAAATATTGGTTACAGGTTATGTGTTTATACAATATAGAAATCACATTTTGAAACTACACTTTACCACATTCTCCCCTTTTGATTCTAAGTGAATGCACACTGAGGGTCACTTCTAATTAAGGGCTGATAGGTAAGGCTGGTTCAGACTGAGCTGGAGTTGACATCAGTTCATCTCGTCCGATCCTCTGGGTGTTGTTTTTTGATGGTTGTCCCGTCCGAGGTCTGAGATGATATTGATGTTCTGGCACAAATTCTTCTGTTTCAGGGGAAGAGGTTTCTAGCACGTTCACCCCGAATTGTTGGTGGCGTTATGTCCTCATTCTTGTTAGGGGTTGGAGGCTTTTTATGGCTGAAGTCCTTGGTACTTCACAGCGTTAAGTGCACTTCGAATCCAGCGATATTTTTTTTCGCTGTACTTGAATATGAATCTAGTCACCTGGGACAGAGTGTCCCTCCGTGCTGGGCTGGTGCTGAGCCGCCTTCACCCGTGAATGAAGAGTCTTCACACATCTCATCAGGGCCTTGCAGTAATTCTGAATTGAATGTCTCATTAACATCTCACGAGGGGTTAAGTCTCGCCACTTGACCTGGCCTGGATCTCACACACGCAAGGGCCATGGGAGGTGCATCTGGCCACTTCAGTCTCATCTCTGTGCATACTTTGGCCAGCTCGTCTTTCAATATTCTAGCAAAGGAATTTTTTCTCTTCCCGCTGCCGTGGCGTCAGCTCTCACACAGGGGCATGTTCTACTCACTTAGAATACATACAAATAACTACAAACACATATTGATAGGAACAATACTTAGGCATTTCAACAAAATCAAATTGTGCCCTACAAAAAGGTTCTCAGGGTGAGGTTTTATGCTCACCCTGTCTTTCACAGGTTTTCTAGTATTTTGAGCCTGGCGCACCGCACACTGGGCAAAGAACTGAGTCACTGCAGATGTAAAATTAAATTCAAACCACTCTTTTTGTTAACAATCAAACCAATAACTTTTCTGAATGACGCTGTACAGAGTCTTTAGCAGGAAAGCAACTTACTAATTTGTGACATTGCTATAAAGAATGCAGGAGAAACTTACTTGTTTTTGCCTATCTTTTGCCAGGAAATCGGGAGGGGTTAACAAAAATCTTTTATAGGATTTTAGAGTTGGAAGGGACTCACAAGGTCATCAAGCCTAACCCCCCACTCAATGCAGGAAACCAGAGGAGGGGTTCCTTCCTTATCTAAGTAATACCCGGGCCTGACTTTGCTCAGCTTTCTACACTTCAGATAAGCTGAGAGCCAGCATGAGCCACAGACTTCTATCTTTAGCAAGGCAAACCAAGCTTTTGAAAATCACATAAAACACAAGTCATTTGTACAACTTTTTGAAAACTAACTTAACAACAACAGCAGGATTGCAATTCTTTTGGTATTTTGGTGCCATTGTGTTATGCTACACTTAAATGCTTATTTTACAAAAGTGCTCTGTTAGCTTGCTATAAAAGCCACTAGCTAAGCATACGTTTTTGAAACTAAACTGTTTTACTTTACTAAAGCTGCCCTGTTGGTTTGCCTTTGGCAAAAACTAACTAAGCATACATCTTAAAAAAGACAATAAAGAGGGTAAAATTTCAGGAAAGCCCATTTTAACAAAACTGGGCACTAAAACGTACAGAAACTAAGTTAGTAGTTTAGATTTATCTTTGATAGCTGCACTTCTTTTTTTGCTTGTAAATAATCATGCCCCCCCCCCCTTGCTTACCCTTTCCTTCTGTTGGGAGCAGCAGCAAGGTGGCAAGGTTTTAAGTGACACAGCATTTTACAATTTTTTCTGGATTTTTCTTTTTACAACAACCTTTTGAGGTAGGTACAGCTGAGAGTCTGTGACTGACTTAAAGTTACCTAATGAGCCTTATAGCATTTATTGCTTCTCGAGGGAGGGGATATTGCAGCATATCTCTCTCTCTTTTTTTTTTCTATTTGAACTAGAGAAGCAGACTTTAAGAGTCTCACTTCTTTTTAGTTTTCCGCCTAATATTCTGCTGGTACCAAAGCCAATACTCGCAGAAAGCCCTGTTTTCTTCATTCCCAAGAGACTCAGCAAATGCCAGGATACTGCCAAATGGCATTGAGACCCAGATTTCATTGGGACTACATTCTATTGTAGCCCTTAGTTTACACAATCCATCATGACTTAACAGAACCATTTCTCATTTTTTTCTCAAGAAGTCAAGAAAACTTTTGATTTCTAATCTGCCTTGTTAAGAACAGAACTGCACGTTACTTCTCAATATATATATATATTTTAAAAATACGCATTCTCTTTTTTGTTTATGTTTTTGGCACTGCTTCACACAACTTTCTTTCAAACAGCTTTTTTCAAAATCTTTACTTCTTATCACATCTTTTACAACTTTCTTTTGCCTGCATAACTTGGGCAGAGAGGGTTTTATTTCCTTTTCTATGCCCTTCTGTTTGCAATTCTAATGTTTCTTTTGCATCTGCCCTTGTCCAACCTTTCTCTTTGCCTAGTCTTTCTTTTCCTTATCCTTTTTTTTTCTTTTCCACATTTTCCTAAACTTTCTACCTGCCATCTCTTTCTCTACGGCCCTCCTCTCCCCCTCCCCCCTCCTCGGGGCAGAGGGGACAGTCTACATGCCTTTAAATAATTATTTCTTTTCTCTCTTTTCAAAAACCTTTTAGCTCCACTCATTGGTGAAGCTCTTGAATCTTTTGTGAAAAACAGTTAACCATTTCTTTTTGAGCTTATCTTGCATCAGCTGTAGTCTCAGAGAAAAAACCTGCCTTGATCAGGGGCAGACTCTTTCTGACCTTTTAAAGCTAACACAGTTCAATTCTCAAAAGGCACTAACACTTTGCTTATACTCAGAAAACCTACATTCTCAATACTCAAACTCTCTCAATGACAGTTCTTAAAAAAAACACTTTAGTATCGTTTTTCGCTCTAGTGGTTAGCTGCTGATTCTCTGGGAGCGTGATTGGCCAATTCTTGCATACCAAGAAACCTGCAGTCACTTGAGAGTTTTTGTTTGTTTGTTTGTTTTCGAGGTGCAACGGAGAAACCTCTTTCTCAACCTTCTTTTTCACCTTAAAATCTTTGCAATTCGTGGCTGCTACCTTAATCTTTTCACATCTCTAGTTGCTTTTGCCATATAAGAGGAAGCAACCTCGCAATTGCATAACCAAGAGCAACATTCCCCCCCCCCATCTTTGCTTACTTCAGAGATTCAACACACACCCAAAACAAAATAAAAACCTTTTCAATTTACACAATCAACTAGCCCCACTTGGAAGAATAAACATTTAACTTGAACATAAACCTTCTTTTTTCTTCTTTTTGGGCTACACGTGGCTTGCAGTAGCCAGAATCTCATTTACGTGTTTTTCTTCCCCCTTTGAGAATGTTTTACAAATGGATATCACTAAAGGCTCATTTTGCTGGGCCCTCAGGATCTACCCCTCCAAACAAGCGGATTTGTTGTTTTCACCGGTACAGAAATTGTGCTGGAGATTCTGCTGACACTGCAAGCATTCTTTAAATGTTTTCAATTGCTTGAGTTCTTAAAGCATCATTTACTATTTACGAGTATCTGGTTGAAGAAGCACTTTTTGTCTGGTGAACCTACTTCGGAAGGCTTAAGGTAGCCCTTTTGAAATCTCACTTCTGTCTAAACATACCAATCATCCAATTGTCCTGGGAATTTGTCCTCTAGGGCCACCCGAAGGTCCCTTAGGATCTGTTTTTCTCAGGACCCATTTTGGGCCAAGTACTTCTCCCTCTGCATGGTCATTCTTCTTCAGTACAAAGAGTTTGCCACCATGTTTTTGACAAAGTCTTACTTCTAGGTAAAGAGGCAAATTCTTGGAGTACTATTGCTAAAGGTGCCCCTTTTGGAGCATTTTGGTTCCCACCCATGATGTACTGTGGCACAGAATTCTACCTTTTTGAGCTCCTCACTCTGTGTGTGTGTAGTGCTTTGGTTTAATTCACAACCAGGCACACAACATTTGCATGTCACTGGATCATGGGAGGGGGGGTTCAATCAGGCCCACTTGCTTTTGAAACTCTGCCGCAACAGAGATCAGGGCATCTTGACCTGATTTAGTCCCCAGATCTTGTTCAGTGACTTATATGCATTCATCAGCAGGGAGGTTTGGAAAGAAGGGGGGGTGTCCCTGTCTGTTGACTCTGGTGGGACTCGAGCCCACAATCCCCAGCTTCAACAGCTTATGAATTCTAATAAGCGAAGGAGAGAGAGATGGGCCTGTCTGTCTTTCAACAGCTCATAAATCTAATAACATTCATGCACACACAGACATTTTCACATGCACATGTATACTACCCTTATTGAAGGTTTCCTCTTTTTTAAATCTTAAACCTTTCAACATCAATAACAATAACACAATATCAATAACACAATGCAATAATCAAGAACCAGAAGAAAATGAAAAGGAGATATTTCAATTCATTTCTGCCCATTTCTTTGGAGAACTGTTTGATTTTGCTAGCAGTTATAACAAATATATATATATATATATATATATATCTTTTCATTTTGGGACTTCTCGCCTCTAGTTCAGATCTGAGGAAGTATGTGCTTTGGTTAGGAGCACACTCTCTCTCTTTTCACTAAACACAGGACTGGTGGAGACTCCAAAAGGCACCAAAACTTTGCGTATGCTCAGGAACTCTTTGCACAAAAAGCTCACAAACATTTTTGTTGTTGTTGTATTTCTTTAACACAACACAGGGTTCTTTGAGTACTTCTTGCCATTCTTAGATCTTGTGTTTGACTTCTAATCTATTAGGAATGCGATTAGCTAGTCTGTGTTTTTCTTTCCTAGGCAACTGGACGAGCAGGCAGAGGTTTTACTTTAAAGGGACAGCTGCACTCACTTATTTGTTTCTTTTTCTTCTTCTTCTTCTGCCTTTCTTTTGGTCTGGTGCGTTCCTCTTTTCTGGGCCAGGGCAGGGTCCCTTTCCGGGCAACCATTATGTGTGCCGCCTCCATCTTGCACTCCTTTTTAACCATGGGGCGGGTTTCTTTTACATTTTGTTGCCACTGGTCTACGTAGGAGTATTGATCTGGGTGTCATCCTGGAGTCTGAGTCACCTTTTGGTGTACTCGCTCGATGATATTGAGGTCGAAGGAGCCTTGTGCTGGCCACCCCACTCCCATGGATGGCCACTCTACTTCGCACAGGGTCCGGAGAGTTTGGCGTTTAAGTTTTTGCCCGTAGTCTCTCCCGAACCCTGCTTTGAAATTCCTTTCCATGCATTGAAGCTGTGTCCTTGGGACGCTGCTTCCCCCCGCCCCCATTCTCCTAATTCTAAGACCAACAACAAAGACAGAAACAGAAGGGTGGGGTACAGACAGGAGAGTAAGGGGTCTCTCCTGTTAGACGTTAAGGGATTTCACACATACGCTCCGCTGACTCACAGCCCCGGACATTCCAACGGTCACCTACGGGAACTGCAGCGGCACTCACACTTCACCACGCATACCAACACATTCTCTTCCCGAGATCTCTTGTATTCCTCTACCAAAAGGGAGCGGACCAGTTCAGCCTTTTTCAGCTGCCTCGTAGGTCCAATCCCCTATTCCTTTACCAAAAGGGAGCGAACCAGTTCAGCCTTTTTCAGCTGCCTCATAGGTCCAATCCCCGGAGGATGGCCAATCCTCCTCCCCTTTGTTCCTATTCTCTCCTGTAGGAACCCTAGAGTATACTCGCCTGTTCCGCCAGTCCAGCCCCCTTGGTCCTAGTTCCGCACCGAGTTTTGTTGGTTCTTGGAGTCACCGTCCGACCGCTGCTCCGTCAGGTCCCCTGTTCGGAGTCCCTCACAGCCAAGTGCTGTGATGCGCGCTGGGAGCTCCGCAAGGCCTCCCCTTTGGGGGCAGCGGTGGGCTGTGCCCCGAGCAAGCTGCAAAGCTTCCTCGCTGTCCTGCCACGGTCGCCAGATGAAGTGGTCACCTCTTAACCCGGATAAGGACAACGAGGACCAACTCAGGTTATTGGAAAAAGGGTTATTGTGCACAATTGGTCCTGCGGACTGTGTCGCAAAGCAGAACCCCGGGCGGGGCTTTTACAACCACTTTTATAGCGTACCTAAGTCTGGTCATTTGGCAACAGTTCTTACATTGGTCAGCAAGGTCAAGACAAAAGGGGGTTTGCTTTAGGGGAGGGGGATTTCCTTACAAGGAGACAGGAAGATGATCTTACAATCAAGCAGCTGCTAGGTATTATCTTATCTTGGTCACGTAGGCAGGGTGAGACAACAAAACACCTCAACATTTGTGAGTCATCAACAGCCATGGACGGCCATTGTCAGTCATTGCCACAGTCATTACCAGCCATTGACTACATTCTTTTAGTATTAGTCATGACCCTGGCAACCTGCCTACATGCCTGGCTTGAATCTCTTGTAAGTTTTTCTTTTAACTATTTCGTTTCCTTCAGTGCAGCGCAGTCCTGTGCATTCCTGCCTGGAACTCACTGACTGAGACAAGTCCCCCACTTGTTTTCTGTATTACCATACCTAGCGGGATAGTTGAGCATCACAACATAAATTTAGATTCAACGTTATTTTTAATTACAAATGAGCAAAAAAGTTGTGACTTATAATTCCCTAATGGATAAACTTAGTCCATGGTTCCCAGCCATTTCATTTGGAAACACTAACCAGTTGGTGATAGGTCGTGGGCCGTGGCACAGAGGAGAAACACTTCCGCTGTGGGATCTGCAGCAGGAGAAAAGTCGGCACTAGAAAGGGAGAAGCAGCAAAAATTACACGTCATCACACTATTTTCCTGATTACTGCATGAAGATTTATGCCTGTGCTCGCCACTTTTTTTTTTAGTAGTAGTAACGTTTATTTGTGTAACCAAAGCCATTACAAAAATGATAAAATCAGATAAAATACTTTAAACAGATAAAAGAAACATTTGACCAACATTCCAGCAATAAAACTATTCATCTAAAATATTTGGTTTATTTGGTTTATCTCGCTACCCCCTTAGCATTGAACCCGCACAGAAGACCAGGTTGTCGGTCTTCCACTATAATAGATATAGAAAAGCTCTTTAAATGTTGTGGCACAGCAGCAGTCCTTTCATGGTACACTAGTATGCCCCTCAGGTGTGGAGTGAACACTTACACTTGGCAATCCTAGGCAGATGCTGGAGCCCCACTGCACCAGTAGGGCCCACCAGTGCTGATACATGCCCTGGGGGCCCCCCACATCAGGAAACTGGGTCTGCAAGTCTCCGTTTTAAGCCTGAGGGGCCCCACTGATGTAGGGGGCCACGCCAGATGGCACTTTGCCCTGGGCTCAAATGTGACACTTGCTCCGATGCCCTTCCCACTCTATATTTGGGAAATGACTGAGCTTGGAAAAAATAGTGGATATGCACACTACACGTACCCTTTACCTAATTTTAATGGAAAACTCTAAAAATGGCTCAGACCATTACGAGGTGGTTTATCCTTCATCATTAGGTTAGGTGCACTACTTTTTCCCCCCTGCCACTATGGGATAATTGTGGGTATATACATTATATCCTTTGGCATACTAAAAATAAGTGAGAATTACTTTAGGAACTGCTCAGAGGATGAAGATGAAGAGTAGGTTGTTTCTCACATGTCAGAGGCACTTCCTTCCTTTTAACAAAATCTATATCGGCCTTTCCCAGGTTTGGCCATGCTGGCTGGGGGTTATGGGAATTGTAGTCTGGAGGGCACCAGGTTGGGGAAGGCTGGTCTATTTGATAGCAGCAGACAGATGCACATCCTTTCCTGTACTGCAAAAGTAGTAATTGAGACAAACGTTCCCAAAGTGCTTGGAGAATGAGAGACGTGTGTGTGTGTCCAGCACTAGCCTGGTGAGAGCACTGCTGCTTATATTGCTCAGCCATGTCATCCCTCTCAACACTGCCATTCTGGGGGTTTCCTAGATGACATGTTTTGGGATTGCCTTGTGTGTGTTCCCAACGAAGCACTCCAGCAGCACCTCCTGGCTGAGCCAAATTTGACATTTATATTGGCCCAAGAAAAGGCCCTAGCCAGTGAGGCTCCACTCCAGCACTAAACGTCACAGAAATTAAGGGAGCGGTTTCTAATATAAACGCTGTGCACAGCAAGCAGGCAGAGAGCACTTGGCAACAGGGCCAGCAGGACACAAGTGGATCAAACCCGCACAATAGCTTCAGATATGTCCAAGCATACCAATCCCTGCTCAGGCAATAGAAGGGTTACATCAGCACTCTGTTTCCAGAGGAAGAATAGTAAGTACAGTTTTTGCTAGGAGAAAGGACACCTTGAGCATGTATGCCAGGGTGGGGACCTTGTGGCCCCCAGATGTTGTTGGGACTCCAGGTCCCCTCAGCCAGCATGGCCAGGGGTCAGGGATGATGAATGTTGGCGTTCCACAACATCTGGAGGGCCACAACTTCCCTAGCCCTGAAGAATGCTCTTCAAACGCCATTTTGCCACCCTATATTGGTTCACTAGTGAGCAATAATGTTTGGGAGACCACCTTGTTACCCTTTTGCTATTCAAATAGTAGTAGTTATAAAATAGCACATATCACATTTCACATGAAATAGAAAGTGTCCATGACCTAAGACACAGTTGTATATAGAGGTTATAATTAACAAGCTCTGGCGGCTCACTTGGTGGCACACGCAACCATTTTTGGTGGTAATTAAAATATTAGAGCAGCTCCCTGCCTGGACTGAGGAGGAAACCTTCCGGGTATTCCCTGAAGGTAAGTGGGCTCAATCCCACGCGTCACAAACCACATATATTAAACAGGTTCTCTCTGGGGATTTCATGGAGGACATGATAGGAAAGCCATGCTTTTTCATCCAGAGATCTGCAGCACATCACAGGCAGCAGGAGGACACATCTGTTCTCAAGCAGATATATACCCACTCGGTCCAATGAGGGATTATTAGGATGCTGCCTATTCTTCCCATATAGCCACTTTCACAAGAAAACCTCCCTTTGCCTCTCTTCCTGGTATAATCCACAGCATAGCAAGCTTCTCATCTTAGTAGTTCAAATAAAAAACAGAAACCAGTAAGACGACACCAGGACCTCGAGTTTTCATTCTGTGGTGAGTTGTGAATTTTGCAGTAATTCCATGTTCTTCTGCCTTCTGCTGCTTCCTATTACAGAAACACACAATCTGCATAAGACAGTGAAATGAGAGATGAGAAGGGGTGGAGGGGGGTACTCTTTCATAAGAACCATTGACTGGCTTCTATGGCATTTCACAGGCAAATGTTATCCTACTAACTCTCACTCCTTAAACCAACAGAGGAGGTCATCATGTTACATGTATGCTAGATGTTCTTTGTTTTGAGGGACACCTTGTCTTTTATGGCAGGGGCGGGCAGAAGGGAGATCAGGATCTAATGGTAGGTTTTGGGGTGATTTGCAGTAGATCAGCAAGGGTTTCTGATTCCCAATTATTTAACAATTAAACAATGGTTAAAAATAGCAAGAAATGAAAAAGGCTCCTCCACCCCAACTTACGCTGTTGCAATGAAGAATGCTTGGGGACAATCATTCAGGAGTGCTTCCAGGTGAGGCTTTTACTGTGCAATCCCACTGCCTCCTCCATGGAATTTTACAAGGGGTCCAGGAGGCAACATCGGGTGACCGGCCAGATGGGCGATAAAATTAATAAATATAATAAATAAATAAATCTTCTTTAATTTGTAGCCCTCCTGTGTTTACCCACTGCTTCTTCTGCCTTTTTGTGTAGGGGTGGGGGAATCCATTAAGGAAGAAAAGATGGAATAGTTGCACAATGTCTTTTAACTGTTAGCTCTAACGTTTATATCCAGTATTATGCTAGTGGAAAAATTACAAGAATTGGCATTGATCAACTAGCATTGTTGCACCGCTGTCAGAACTAGCACAAGAAGAAACACCTCCTCTAATGAGTTGTGCAGCACCTAGGGCAATGTTTTGCACAATGATTTATGGAATAGCTTGTGCCACAGCTTGAGCAATACCTTGCGAAAAATGGTTTGTGCGAAACCTTGTGCAACAGCATGCCCTGTCCAACCATTTGTGTAACAGTTTGTGCAAGTGGAATCAAAGTATTAGATTTGACACTTGCGCAAGAGTAAAAATGGGGTTTCCACAAGTGGTAGAAGCTTTGTGCTGGCGGAATGACACTGTTGGATAGTATGGATACAACCCTAGGAGCCATCTGTCTGGAAGCACCCCAGGAAAGTGTTTATGGGTAAAATAACTTTGAGCTCAGTTCTGGTACTGAAAACAAATTTCTGGGCTGAGCATGTGCTCAGAGATACCCTGTTCTTTAATTCTAAAATTATGCCTGGCCCCATAGCCACTATTTTTCACTTGGGTCCATTAAGTGGATCATGGAGATATAGCAAAATACAAAGTGGGTCGTGTAAACCTGAAGTCTGCCTACCCCTGTTTTTCCAGGAATATCTCTTTTTCCAGTTGTTGCTTAGGATGCCTCTTTTCAGCACTCCCTCTTGATCTCATAGATTTCATAGATCATAGAGTTGGAAGGAGCCTACAAGGCTATCGAGTCCATCATCATCATCAGGCGATCACTCGTGACCGAGTAAGATTGTCTTCCGGGATAAAAGGAGGAAATTCTAAAGAAGATTGTGTAGACTCTAGCGATGGGTCCGTAAGTGACTGTGGAGGCCAATTCTAGATCCACACAGCTTCCCACAGTGAGGACACAGGTTACCAGATAGAAGATGGTCCTGTAAAGGATTCATTTGACGTGCTTTTCGCTTAGCACGTTTCTCCCTTTCACCTTGCACTCGGGCTTCTTCAAAGTCCATGGAACCTTTGTGAAAGGCCAACCTCCATTTAGATCGTTCATGGGCCAGAGCTTCCCAGTTTTCGATGTTTATATTGCATTTTTTTAGATTAGCCTTATGAACATCTTTAAACCTCTTATATTGACCACCGATATTCCGCTTTCCATCCTTGAGTTGGGAGTAAAGTAACTGCTTTGGGAGACGGCAGTCAGGCATTCGAACAACATGACCGGTCCACTGAAGTTGGCGTTGAAGGATCATTTTTTCAATGCTAGTAGTCTTTGCTTCTTCCAGTACACTGACATTTGTTCGCCTATCTTCCCAAGTAATTTGCAGGATTTTCCGGAGGCAACGTTGATGAAACCTTTCAAGGAGGTGGAAGTGACGTTTATAGATAGTCCATGTTTCGCAGGCATACAATAAAGTTGGTAATACAATGGCTTCATAAACCAGTGTTTTGGTCTTCTTACAAATATCCCGATCCTCGAACACTCTATGTTTCATTCGAGAAAATGCGGCACTTGCGGAGCTCAGACGATGCTGGATTTCACTGTCGATGTTAGCTGTAACAGAAAGATAGCTGCCAAGATAGAGAAAATGATCGACGTTTTCCAGTATTGTCCCGCCAAGCTGGATAGATGGCATCACCAAAGGATTGGCTTGCACTTGCTGATGAAGCACTTTGGTTTTTTTTATGTTAAGTGAGAGACCAAGTTTTTCGTATGCTTCTGCAAAAGCATTTAGGATAGTTTGGAGATCATCCTCTGAATGTGCGGAGACCACATTATCATCAGCATACTGAAGTTCCACGACGGAGGTTGTAATTACCTTACTTTTTGCTTTCAGCCTGCTGAGATTAAAAAGCTTTCCATCTGTTCGATATATAATTCCCACACCAGTGGGAAGTTTCCCCTCGACAAGATGTAAAACCATGGCGATGAAAATGGCAAATAATGTTGGGGCGATAACACATCCCTGTTTAACACCTGATCCCACTTTAAATGGAGCACCATGAGAGCCGTTGTTGTCCAAAACCGTTGCCGTCATGTTGTCATGGAGAAGTCGCAAGATATTCACAAATTTATTGGGGCATCCAATTTTCATAAGGATAGTCCAGAGAGCTGTGCGGTCTACAGTATCAAAGGCCTTAGCCAAATCGATAAATGCCATATAAAGGGGTTGATTTTGCTCCCGGCATTTTTCTTGGAGCTGACGTGCAGTAAAAATCATGTCTACTGTCCCTCTAGAGGGGCGGAAACCATATTGGGTTTCAGGGAGGATCTCTTCTGAAATAGATAGAAGACAACCCCCTGCTCAATGCAGGAAACTAGAGGAGGGGCCTCCCATCCAAGTAATAACCAGGCCTGACCCTGCTTAGCTTTCCACGCTCAGACAAGCTGAGCCAGCGTAAGCCACAGGCCTGCATCTGTAGATGCCTATATTTTAAAAGCACAACCATTACTTTAGTAAAATATCAGCAAGCAGCACTATCTCAAATGTATGGCTATATTGCAAAATGTCTCCCCCTGGTTCCTCATGCATAAAGGGCTAACTACATCTTGGAAACAAACCTATGTAATAGAGCACCAATAACATTTCTTCAAGAAAAACAGCTTTGGGGAAGAAGAGTTTAGAGTAGAGAAGCAGTAAGTGGTGGGTGCCTAACCCTGAGTATCTGAAGGAGTATCTTTTCCCACGTGTACCTGACCATACGTTAAGCTCTTCATTAGGGACCCTTCTCTAGATGCCACCACCACCACCTTCTGAAGCTAGGCAGATGCAGTGTCTGACTGACAGGGCCTTCTCTGCTGTGCTAAATAGTCCTGAGTTGTTGCCCCATCATGATGAGTTGTCATAGAAATAGAAACCAAAGTTACTCTTACCTAGAAAAAGTACCTTTCTGGCCCCAGTAACTATTGAGTTGAAATGATTTTACTCTAAATTTTGCAATTCGTGAAATTCTGGGCACCCTGCCTATGAACCATTTTAGTGCATTCTGGCTATAAAGCCAAGATATTTAGCAAATGTTTCTTATTGCGTAGGTCACAGCAGCCCAGTACAAGGTGTGTAAGCTTTCATATCTGGTTAGCTGTAGTACTCAGGTTGGTTTGCAAGATAAAACTGTCAACCCTATTTCCAAGTCCTAGCTCAACATCCATCACCCAGATCCTCTCTCTGAAGCTTGCCTTGGTTGTTTTATTTCCTTCTACAATATTAATAAATTGGGGGTAGGAATGGATTTTGCTCAATTATACCCCATTTCTACATTTGATCAGAGATTGCCTTCTATATGTCTCAACCCCTCTACATTCAGAAATTTAAAAAAATTAAAAGAGCACTAGATTTATACTATGAATAGACAAATGCCCATATGCATAGATATTCAACTGATGTAGAGTAAAATCATGGATTGGCCCATCAGATTCTTTTGTCTCCTGTTCAGCAAGAAAACAAAAAAAAAAGAATTGTGGATTAACCCAGCTATATTTTTCTCCACCATTTTGCTGTAACAGAGTACCTCAACCTTGTGAAGGATTTGACACAGCATTTCTACTGAAGCTGTGAATTATTTAGAAAACATGGCATCTTTCTAGATCGCTACCATAAGAAGGATGGAAACATAATTTTGTGAAGAAAAGAGCCTTTGGGGGGGTTCACACACACACACACTCACCTCATGTGTATACCGGCTGGGGTGGGTGGGGTGTGCATAGTTAGCGTGTGGAGAAAGGGGCCCTTGGGGGTTCCTGCATGCGCGCGCACGCGCACACACACACGCACATGCCTCCTCATGTGTAAGCCAAGTGGGGCCAGTTGAGGGGGCTGGGAGGAAACGAAAGCCTCGGATAGGGCTTTCATATGTAAATAGTTCAAGCCATGAGGCATGACTCATGAGCCTCCCTTATCCTGACTGGCCAGGTGAAGTTCAATCTAATTGGCTGAGAGGCAGCAGAGTTACAAGGAGGAGGGGAGGGGGGAAAAGGTATATTTCCCAAAGCGTGGGTTTTGGTCTTTGTTCTACCTGGCTGTGGTAATGGCGGTAAGCCAAGGACCCCAGGCAGCTCCTGGTGAAATTAGCTGGATTGAGGGGCTCTAGTAAAGGCAAACCTTGTGGGAGTTTTACCCATCTCGGACCTTTGGGTAGGTGTGGTAATCTCCCTCGGGCAGCGAGGCTGTGCTGGATTTAACCCTTGAAGAGAACACCCTCAGGTAACAGGTGTGTGCCTGAGAGATATTAAGGAATCAGGTTTATTGTTTTGCAGCTTTACTGTGTACTAACGTGTCTCTCTCTTTATTTTGTGTGCTTCTCTCATTTCCCTAATCTTGTTGTAAAATGCTACCAGAATAAACCTTGTCGTGGTTTTACCCCACATGGGTTTTGTAGTACTCTGTGAGTTCAGTATCTAAATCCAGGTTACAGAATTGAAGGCGAGTCCCTGAACAGAGATTCAAGTAGGGTTGCAGACAGCTGAGGCTAGCAATCTGGTACCTTGATCTCTGGGGGTCTTGGTTCCTTTGGAGTAGGAAAGGGTGGGGGTGTGGCGGGCCAGCCAGCCCCCCCTTCCTCCACATGGTGGCAAGCGCTGGGATTCGAAGCTGAACCACAGAGTGTGTGCACGTAGGCAAATGAGAGAAATTAGAGAGACGTTCGTGCATGAATAGAGAGTTTGTTATTTTTTAGAGATTTAAGTGTGAGATTGAGCCTTAGGGAAAAACGTTCAAATTGCTGAAAGGGGCTGCCCCAGTCGGTGGAAGCCTAGCGCCAGCGGGGAGCGTTGAAGGCAAGAAATTTCAACTATAGAAGAGTTCCAGAACAGCTTGTGTGCCCAGCAAGTGGGCAAAGGGCAGCAAGTGATGAGATTGAGCCTCAAAGAAAACGTTCAGATTGCTGAAAGAGGCTACCCCAGTCTGGGGGAAGCCTAGCTCCCAGCAGAGAGCGTTGAAGGCAAGAAATCTTGATGTCTGTAGACTGGTGGAAAAAAGCTGCCATGCTAGACAACTGGATGGAGTTGTACCAGCAGAAAAGGCAGGGCGAGTTCCCTTTTCCAGGCGTGGAGAGGCCAAGGGGACAAGCAAAAGAAACTACCCATCAAGTACAACAGAGGCTGGGAGTAGCAGTTGCCAGTGAGTAAGCGGAAGAGGATCCTACCCATCCAGTGCAAAAAGCGGGTGAGCAGATGGCGGCTGTGTGATCCCAAAGTTTGGGGGCTGGAAGAGCCCGGGAAGAGAAGAAGAAATAGTGTGTGCGCGCGCACGTGTGTTCCAGGAGGAGGGAGAAGACCAGAAAACCTCTCCTAAGAGAATGGTGAGCAAAACGTTGAGTTTTGGAACAGCGTTTGATGAGTGATTTTAGTTGTGCTATGTGCCCCAGAGAAATTGTCGAGACTTTGGGGAGGGAGGGCACAGTCCTGCCCTACATCTCTCCCACGGGAGAAGGACTCAGATTTTGAACTTAAGAAGACTGTCCATTTGCTCTTGGGGGGGGGGCATGGTGAATGGACAGGCTGGGCAGCAGCAAGCAGTGGGGGGGCGGACATCAGAAAACACCCCCCCTCCCCAGAAAAAGAGACTTTGTCCCTGTGCTGCTGAAGTGAAGGGCTGAAAGAAGCAGAAATGGAAAAAGGATTTCCCCCCCCCAGGCGTTTTCTGCTGCCACCTGAAGACAACTGACTGAGATTAAGTGGTTGTTTGATTAGAACCAACACATGTTGCTGACTTGTTCCTCGGAGGGGGAGGGGGGACAGGTGATTCAAGTTGTCTTTGTGTTGTCTTGTTGCTGGGCGGGCGATCCCAGTGTGGGCGGTGGAGAGCTGAAGAGAGCAGAGAGAGAAGGGGATTTCCCTCCTAGCTGACAGAGAAGCCCAGACAGAAGAATTTCCCCTTCAAGTGTCTCCAGCGAGAAGAAAAGAAGACTGAGATTGGTGGTTGATGATTAAAGCCAATAAAAGTTGCTAAATTGTTCCTCGAAGGGAGGGGGGGTGATCCAAGTGTATTTGTGTTATCTGGATTGTTGCTGGGGGGGCCCGGGGGACAGGTGATCCCAGGTAAGAAGTTGAACCATTGTTGTTTTGTCCCCAAATGAAAAAATTAGTCCAGACTGGATCAGGTCAATTTGAAATTTGAATGTAATGCTAACGTAAAGCCAGAAACCTGTAAATTTTCAAAGGGGCCTCAGGGGGGCAAGGAACAGTTGCCAGAGAAAAAATCAGTCAAAGGCCAAAGAACAAAGAAGTTAGAGACAGAGAAAGCCCTCTAGCGGCTAAAAGGAAGATTGCCAGGCTGTGTGTTCTGGAAGGTGCCTTTGGGAAAAGAGGGGTGGGGGGAAGCCATCCCATTCAAGTCATTGTGTAGCAAGTGCCAAATGCAAACCTTGGGGAAAGGGAGTAGGCATTCATGTCGTTGGGTGGTGGGAAGCCATCCCAGCGGGTCTTTGGAGGGAGGGGTGATGGTATTCACATCGTTGGGTACAGAGTGGCAGAAGCAAGCCTGTAAAAGCAAACAAAGGCGAATTGAAGAGTCACATTTCAGTCAGCAATCTGCCCCCTACAGGCTGTGTGAGAAACAGCAACCCTGAAAAGTTTTTTTTTTTAGATAGAGTGCCAGACAGGCAACAAAAAGGTTGAAGTTCTCATTTGAATTGTGATTGATGGTTATTGATTGTGTTTTGATGTTTAAGGAGCTTTAGCAAACCTGTAAACTTCTGATTGATAGTTATTAATTGTTGTTTTGCTGTTTTGATGTTTAAAGAGATTTAAGAATTAAGCTTTGAGATGTTTAGGACTATGGTTGGGGTGTTTGATGTTTTGATGCTTTTTGTGTTGTTCTGTTTTTGCGTGTGTGTGAAAGTGAAGAAAGGTGCACTAGTGGTAGAATGCTAGCCAAGCTCTTTTCTTTGTTTTGTTTTGTTTTTTAGTTAGTATAGATCAGGGGTCGGCAACCCGCGGCTCCGGAGCCGCATGCAGCTCTTTCAAGCCTTTGCCGCGGCTCCGGACAAGGCTGCCCTGCTCCGCCGCCGCCGCCTCGGGGGCAGCCCGATTTCGCTCTTCTGAGCGGCGCGGAGCGTTCTCCGCGCCGCTCTAGCTGCCGCCGCCACCGCCACCGCTAATGCCGGAGCCGCTGAAGCCGCCGCCGCATCCGCCGCATCCGCCGCATCCGCTGCGTCACATCCGCCGCCGCCGCCGCGTCACTTCCGCCGCCGCCGCCCCCGCGTCACATCCAGCTGCTTCGGCGCGCTGGACCCCCCCCCCGCGCTATGATTTTGGCGGGGGAACTTTGGCGGGGCGGGGGAACTTTGGCGCGGCAGCAGCACCCCCCCCCGAGCAGCAGGGACGCGAGCGGGTGAGCTGCAGAAGAGAGGAGGGCTCCTGCACGCGCCAAAGGGGGTTATAAGGACTTTTTCTTAAAATTCAAGGTAAGTGCCTCTTGCTTTAATATTGCATTTCTTTTGCTTGTGCCCCCCAGCAGTAGCATCCCATCATCAGCACCATCCAGCAGTAGCACCCTCATCATCCACCAGCAACACCCTCCCCCCCAGCAGTAGCACCCCCATCATCCACCAGCAAATCCTGCTGATGGATGATGAGGGGTGCTATTACCACATGGAGGGTGTTTCTGGTGGATGATGAGGGTGCTACTGCTGGATGGTGCTGATGATGGGATGCTACTGCTGGGGGGGGGTGTTGCTGGTGGCATCCCATCATCCACCAGCAACACCCTCCCCCCCAGCAGTAGCACCCCCATCATCCACCAGCAAATCCTGCTGATGGATGATGAGGGGTGCTATTACCACATGGAGGGTGTTTCTGGTGGATGATGAGGGTGCTACTGCTGGATAGTGCTGATGATGGGATGCTACTGCTGGGGGGGGGTGTTGCTGGTGGCATCCCATCATCCACCAGCAACACCCTCCCCCCCAGCAGTAGCACCCCCATCATCCACCAGCAAATCCTGCTGATGGATGATGAGGGGTGCTATTACCACATGGAGGGTGTTTCTGGTGGATGATGAGGGTGCTACTGCTGGATGGTGCTGATGATGGGATGCTACTGCTGGGGGGGGGGGTGTTGCTGGTGGCATCCCATCATCCACCAGCAACACCCTCCCCCCCAGCAGTAGCACCCCCATCATCCACCAGCAAATCCTGCTGATGGATGATGAGGGGTGCTATTACCACATGGAGGGTGTTTCTGGTGGATGATGAGGGTGCTACTGCTGGATGGTGCTGATGATGGGATGCTACTGCTGGGGGGGAGGGTGTTGCTGGTGGCATCCCATCATCCACCAGCAACACCCTCCCCCCCAGCAGTAGCACCCCCATCATCCACCAGCAAATCCTGCTGATGGATGATGAGGGGTGCTATTACCACATGGAGGATGTTTCTGGTGGATGCAGTGTTATATTTGTTTTAAATGTCACAATGGTTTTGTGGCTCCCAGTTTTTTTTTTTCCTTCGGAAATGGGTCCAAGTGGCTCTTTTTGTCTTAAAGGTTGCAGACCCCTGAAAAAGGAGAGGGTTAACCCCCTCTTTTCATCTTTTCCCAAGGGAAAGGGTGTGAAGAAAAGAGCCTTTGGGGGGGTTCACACACACACACACGCACTTACCTCATGTGTGAACCGGCTGGGGTGGGTGGGGTGTGCATAGTTAGCGTGTGGAGAAAGGGGCCCTTGGGGGTTCCTGCATGCACACACACACACACACACACACACACACACACACACGCCTCCTCATGTGTAAGCCAAGTGGGACCAGTTGAGGGGGCTGGGAGGAAACGAAAGCCTCGGATAGGGCTTTCATATCTAAATAGTTCAAGCCATGAGGCATGACTCATGAGCCTCCCTCATCCTGACTGGCCAGGTGAAGTTCAATCTAATTGGCTGAGAGGCAGCAGAGTTACAAGGAGGAGGGGAGGGGGAAAAAGGTATATTTCCCAAAGCGTGGGTCTTTGTCTTTGTTCTACCCGGCTGTGGTAATGGCGGTAAGCCAAGGACCCCAGGCAGCTCCTGGTGAAATTAGCTGGATTGAGGGCTCTAGTAAAGGCAAACCTTGTGGGAGTTTTACCCATCTCGGACCTTCGGGTAGGTGTGGTAATCTCCCTCGGGCAGCGAGGCTGTGCTGGATTTAACCCTTGAAGAGAACACCCTCAGGTAACAGGTGTGCCTGAGAGATATTAAGGAATCGGGTTTATTGTTTTGCAGCTTTACTGTGTACTAACGTGTCTCTCTCTTTTATTTTGTGTGCTTCTCTCATTTCCCTAATCTTGTTGTAAAATGCTACCAGAATAAACCTTGTCGTGGTTTTACCCCACATGGGTTTTGTAGTACTCTGTGAGTTCAGTATCTAAATCCAGGTTACAGAATTGAAGGCGAGTCCCTGAACAGAGATTCAAGTAGGGTTGCAGACAGCTGAGGCTGGCAATCTGGTACCTTGAGATCTCTGGGGGTCTTGGTTCCTTTGGAGTAGGAAAGGGTGGGGGTGTGGCAGGCCAGCCAGCCCCCCCTTCCTCCACAAATTTATAATTAAAGATCAGTTTGTTAATATCCATCCTGACTCATCTGTATTTTCAAAATCTCAAATTGCCTTCTCCTAAAAAAAAATTATGAAATGACATTGATTTGGAAATAATTAGATGAAACACTTGGGATTCTCATTACTTGATTTCTGGATTATGAATATTTACAGCATGATTTGCAGGCACACAATCAAGCTGTTCTCTTAAGTTAGAAACCTTTCACTGAAAACTGGGGGGGGGGGGGGCTGCCATTAAACTCCTAAAATTGAAGGACTTGTAATCAAATCACCAAAAAAAAAGGACAATGTAACAATATGAATGATATCATTTTAGCTTGATATGCATTTCTGAACCTTTTGACATTTCCTGCTCCCATACATACACAGTGTGTTTCTCTTCAAATCAGAACCTTCTTAAAATCTCATATATGCAGTACCATGTATAGATTTTGACTTTATCATTGATATCCTCTTATTTTTCATTCCAATGACTCTGTAGGGTGGAAGCTAGTAGGTTGGATGCTCCAGGGGAACTGCACTGCAATGCTGGACTTCACGTTGTTGGCTTTCCCGACCCAACCAGAGCATCAGGTCTTCCTTTTCCTGGGCATCACCATAGTCTATGCAACCATAATCACAGGTAACTTGCTCATTGTGGTAGCTATCTGGGGGGACCCTCACCTGCACACTCCCATGTACTTCTTCCTGGTGACTCTCTCTGTGGTGGAGCTCTGTTATACTGCAGTCGTAGTCCCACAGATCCTGGTGACCAGTTTGCAGGAGAGGAAGGTCATCCCTTTTAGGAACTGCTGCGCTCAGATGTTCTTTTTTATCGGACTGGGTAGCGCCGATTGCTTCTTGCTGGCTATCATGGCATACGACCGCTATGTGGCAATATGCAAACCCTTGCGCTACACCCTCATCATGACACAGCAGCTGTGCATTCAGCTAGTAGCTGGCTCACTGCTAAGTGGTTTCCTGATTTCCTTAATGCTGGTGTGGCTGGTCTTCCACCTCCCCTTCTGTGGTGGGCATGGACTTGAACACTTCTTCTGCGATGTGCCCCCCATATCAAAGCTCGCCAGTAACAAGACCAAGCTCAATGAGGCTGGGGTGTTCCTCACTGGGATAATGGCCATTGCTGTGCCCTTCATGTTGATCTTCACCTCTTACCTTTTCATCGCTGTTGCAATGCTGCGGATCCATTCAGCCGACAGTCGTTGGAGGTCGATCTCCACTTGCTCCTCCCACTTAGCAGTGGTGGCCCTGCAGTATGGTTGCTGCAGCTTCATGTACTTGCGCCCAAGCACCAGCTTTTCTCCCAAGCAAGACCAGATGCTATCAATGGTGTACACCCTGGGCACACCGCTGCTCAACCCCATCATCTATAGTCTGCGGAACAGAGAGGTGAAAGCAGCCCTGAGGAAAGTCATCAGCCACCGAATCTTCCAAAGGGAACCTAAATTCCACTGATCATCAGGCCTGTCAGACTGTAGGTCACAAACACAGCTGACCCCTTGCACAGAGAAATGACTTCTAGGGTCTAGTAGGGGACCAATGTGTGTTGTCTCAACTGGCCTAAACAGCTTTGTTTCTACAGGCAGAGTCAGGTAACTTGGAGCAATGTCTTAAGGTGGAACTGTATATTTTGAGGAAAAGCACTGGAGACAGAATCCAATGCTGCCCATCCACTAGCGGAGCTGACCACCGGTTCTGGTCCATACATGGCCAGTCCCACCAATTCCGTTCTGCAAGCAGCCCCTACTGCTTGCAAAAAGACCATTTAGTTCCAGGGACAAGCTCCGAAACGAGTGGAACCACTCGTTTCTGGAAGGGGGCAGGTCAGTGGAGCTCCCTTATGCGATCTCCGCTGACCTGCCCCCTTCCAGAACAGAATTGGCTGGGCTGACCATGCACACAAAGACAAAGCATTGGATTCTGCCCTGGCTTCCCAATGCTCTGTTTTACCCATCAAGCAAATGCAGGGGTGGGGGCATTTGCAGGGGAGAATCTGTGGATGGAAAGAGGGTGCTTGACCCCTTCCCCACCATCTGATTTTCTTCTGTGAAATGTGCACAAAGACAGATTCCCTTTGGAATACAATAGTTTTTGAATGCAGTTGATCACCATTACTTGCAGCCTAGAGGTCACAAATACAGCTAACCTCTCTCCTGGAGAAATTGCTTCTAGACTCTAGAGGAGGTGCAAAGCCTGTCCTTTCACCTGGACTAAACAGTTTATTTATTATATTTATATCCCACCTTTTTTCCTCCTGCAAGGGACCTTACATAATCCTCCTCTCCATTTTATACTCACAACAACCCTGTGAGGTAGGTTAGGCTGAGAGTCAATGACTGGCCCAAAGTCACCCAGTGAGTTTCATGGCTGAGCAGAGACTAGAACCTGGACCTCCTGAGTCCCAGTCCAACACTCTCACCACTACGAAGTCATGCTAGGTCAGGGCTCTCCATCCTTGGGTCCCCAGATGTTGCTGGACTACAGCTCCCAGAATCCCTTGCCATTAGCTATGTTGGCTGGGTATGCTGGGAGCTGTAGGCCAGCAACATCTGGGGACCCAAGGTTGGAGAGCCCTGTGCTAGGTAGTTTGGAGCACTGTCTTAAGGTGGAACTATACTGTTGCACACTCCGCACTTCCTCAAGTGGTGAAAAGTTCCAAGGACAGCATGACCCAGGTTTGGTTTCCTTTGGATGAGATTGCACTGGGGACTTATGACATATTTGTAATATTTGCTTAGTCTGGCACTGAAGGGTAGTGATTGTGGGAAGCAATCCAATGAAAGGAAAAGGGAATGATTTATTTAAGTTCACAGAGAAGAACTCTTAAGGAATAGAAATTACACACACACAAATTACCCCACTGACCACAGCTCAAGATAATCATTGGAAGGGACAGGGGTTTCAGCCTTCTGCACTGACTTGTTTGAGAGGGATGGGAATAAGACGAACCCATCCAGGAATAAACCAAAATTATAGGATGGTTGGGTGGTGAGCCTGGGTTCATTCCACCACCACAACCCCAATTAAACTAGAGGGAGGGGACAAGCCAGGTCTTTATGCGAAAGGAAACACATGACGATACTGCAGTCTGTGAGAGAGGCATACAGCAGTGTTTCTCAACCTTGGCTGGCTGGGGCATGCTGGGAGTTGTAGGCCAAAAACATCTGGGGACCCAAGGTTGAGAAACACTGGCATACAGAGAGATCTGAATTCAGGCTCTGTTATAACATGTCCTACAATGTGCACATGTTACTTAGGAACTGTTATATCCCCATCTGTCTCACTGACAAAAGAAGAACGCAAAGAACTGTTGTGACAGGTTTCTGAAGACATCTCAGCACTAAAACACATGTGCATATTACTGTTCTTAAGTGACACTTCCATGCTTCTTACAGGTCACCGGCCTTATTTTATGTGTATTAAAAGTACTGTACGAAGCAAGCGTGAGCGTACCTGGGCGGCGGGGGGGGGGGGACCAATATCCTGCACTCCGACGAAAACAATCTCCCTCCAGGGGTTTGGTGCTTCTTCTTCCAGAAAATAAGCACTGAGACAGAGAGATCAATGCAAGAACCACATTGGATTGGGCCCAAGGGGAACATATTAAAGTAATAATAATAAAATGAGATAACATTCTTAAAAATTACAATTATCTCCATGCAGAAGGAGTTAAGAGAACAGAGGGGGAGACTAGTACTACGAGCTGCAACCTGTGGCTTCTAGAAAAGCCATTACAGGTATCCAGCCTGGGTATTAGCACAGAAAAATGGGTATATTTATCATCAAGTATTCAGGAAGCCGAGGTGTGACCAAATTAATTATATGCTATAGCAATGTTGTAGTCAGCTTGAACATGGCAGAAGGGAGGGAGGTCTTGAATACTGCAGTCTCCTTTGTGCATGCTAAACTTGTTTCTGGCTAAAAGGGTTTACAAGCTACACTACACCACGGCACCCAGGGTGCTTAGGTGAGGCTTTTATCACGCCTTGTTTACGAAATTTTACAAGGGGTCTAGACATTGCCGTCTTCTGCTCATAACTCTCCCATGTTTCCCATCATGTTTCTTACCACAGGAAATTCATTATGGAATAGCTGCACGATGCTTTCAAGTTGTTAGTGCTAGGAGTCCTCCATCTGGAAGCGCCCCAATTGTTGAAGTTTCCCTTTGAACTTCCATCTGTTTTCATGGATACCAGCTGCATGCGTATCTTAACCTCAGTCCTAGCTCATGAGGGAGAGGAGAGTTCACTGCCTAGAAGTATGAACTGGTGATCTCATGAACTTTACTACTACTAGGCACTTTCCCCTGGCTTATGGAATTTAACATCCTATACCAAGTCAATGTACTAGCAGAACGTTCTGTTATGTTCTTATGTGCATACATTTAGTCTTTTCCTAAACAAAATGTACTTTTGTTTTATTTGCTCCTTGGTTATTAAAAGCTCCGATGCAGCTCACAAAATCTCCAGTTGCTTGGAAAACATGTTACAATTGATTTAATACAGTGGATGGTTGGATCATCTCTTTGATAAACTAAGAAAAGTGTGCATACACCTGTGCCTGGTTTTATTCTTGTTGAGTCTTAAAAGCCAGGGACATCTTGTCCCGTTTTCTAGTTACCTGACACTCAGAGGGGACGTCAATGTTGTCATCTGACAGGGACAGATCTGGGCAAGTAGTTCCACTCTAAATCAAACAGCCTGGTCAAGGCAGGCAAGGCTGAGTCAGGTACATAGGGTCCGGTCAGGTAAGTGCATCAGGCACAGCAAGCGAGGCAAAGGCGGAAGCCCTCTTGTATAAAGGGCAGCTGCAATCAGGACCACAGCTAGCTCAGAGCGAGCTTTTCTGGTGGGAGCTCTTTCCTACTTGAAACATAGGAGGATGTCCTCTCAGCAGGTAACTGAAGCCTTATGTAGGCTGACGAGACCTGTAGTGTGGCCAGTTCCACCCCTCCTGGAGGAGCTGACTGGATTGTTAAAGGGCCTTCACCTGATTTTGTAGCCTGAGACTTCTGCGAGGCTGGGGAGATGGCAATTCTGGTGGGGACTCATCCTCTGAGCCAGAGGATGATGGCAGGGCTGTGTCCTCTGGCTGGGAGGGCCCCAAATAAGGCACTGACCTTCCTATCCCCAAGGAAGTAGACTGTGCCTTGTCCTCATCAGAATCCTCAGCTGCACACTGAAAGGCCCAAGCGCTGGGGGTCATGATGGCACATCTTTCCATCTTGTTCTATTGACCACATCACATATTATATTGTGTCAAACTGGTATTTGCAATTCATTGGTAAATCCCAGATCCCTGTATAGCACATCTGCAGATACATTTCTTGTCCATACATTATGTTTTTAAGCATTACATTACATATGTAATGTTTTATGGGCACACCTTCATATATGACATGTGACGAAGCATCCCTAAACAAATGGGAGTGCTTCCAGACAGAGGACTCCTAGAGCTACCAATGAGAATGGATTATTCACTTATTCTGTCTTTTCTTTATTAACATATTATCTGCAGTAAGAGAAAAGACAGAAGAAATGGTGGGGAAAATATGGGGGGGGGGTTATGAGTTGAAGTCAACAGCTTCTAGGCCCCCTGTAAAATTCTGTGAATGAGACACCATAAAAGTCCTATCTGGAAGCATCCTGGATTAGATATGGTAACGGCTGGGCATAGTTCTAGCACGTTTAGCCTACTGGAGCCTGTGAATGTAAAATGTTACCCCAGAGCAGTTCTGTGAGTCACAAATATGCATCACTGAGAGAGAAGGTTCTGGTTGTTATTGTCCATGACAATACTTTCCTAGCTCCTTTATGAACATAGGAAATTGACAGGCTCCAGACTAGAATGGGTAGGGAGGCCAGTGGATAGAGGTTGGCAAGTCTTTTAAGGAATCATTTAACATGAGGGTGCAAGAAGAGAGAGAAATGCTCGGTATTGTTGTGATTAGCCAATATGGCAGCTAGGTAGACTTCGATGGGTGAGAGTGCTAAACCCTTAGATTTCAAGAAAAGAAGAAAATCCAATATACTTGGGAGACTACAAGATTTGCGGTTCTGTCCTATTGGGGCAAGAAAACCAGAAAGGCATTTGGATGCATATGAGGCCCAGGTGGAAGGTTTGTGAGAAGCAGCCTTTTTATTTTATTTTTATCAACAAACAATACAACATGAAAACATAGCTGACACCAAGCATGAAATATATTAACAACAATGACCTGGGTATAGCCATAAAGATACATAAAACTGTAGGGTTAAGTTTCCTCTGGAGGGTCTATCAATCTAAATTTAGCTAGGGAGTATTAATTAGGTCTTGCCAGAGGTTACATGTGATTGTAGAGGTTTCAACCCCCCATTGCTCTGGCTGGCTAAAGAAATCCAGGGTTGTCAGCATGTGTAAAATGTTGTGATATGTATCACATTCACC
The DNA here is from genome assembly GCA_021292165.1 of Shinisaurus crocodilurus. Classification (NCBI taxonomy): domain Eukaryota; kingdom Metazoa; phylum Chordata; class Lepidosauria; order Squamata; family Shinisauridae; genus Shinisaurus; species Shinisaurus crocodilurus. Next base: position 193,655,927 of record CM037876.1, on the reverse strand, counting down.
AGCTGCAGCACAGTGTTTACACATGGAGAGGAACAGAATGGCGGTAAACAAGTATGTTGTGTCTTTCTACTTTCCCGTGTTCTTTCTCATGGGAAAGCTAGATCCTGGGATCATTATGCTACCATGCTAGTCACATGGTTTGTATGTTCTGAATGACGTGCTAACTTGTTTTTCTGTCTGAAGCCATTTAAGAGAAGAGCAGGACTGCTTTTTCTATTCTCTCTCTCTTCTGGCTATTGTTTGCTGGACTTTGCAACAATGTAACGTCTTTGCTGAAGTGGAGTGAAGCTCAATCTACTCCACTGGAATTAATGCTTGCTATGCATTGTAATCTGCAAATGGACTGTAACTAGGAAATGTATACTCTGTAGAACTTTACTTGCTAAGTGAATAAAAAGGTAGAAATAGACCTGTGGTCTTACAGAGTGTTTCCTTGCTAATTGCTACTTGGATTAATCTGCAAACCGGGGAAGCTACAAGCTGGAGTCGGATTACAGGCAAGCTGGCTGGCAGCTGCAAACCGACACGCTGGAACGCTGCGCAGAGGGGGGTGAGATCTGGAGATCTGTGTGTAGAATAATGGGCCTCTATGCACAGACAGGATTTTAATTCTCCCATCCAGCACACGCGGAGCTCTGCTATCACGCACGCGCCTTCATAAAAGTCATTGTCAATTGCACTATTGCACATGGCCCTTAGTTCTTTGGTTTGTCTCTCTGCAACCCTGGCCAAGACTGTGACTGCGATTATGGTTTTCAGAATCAGGGCTTCTAAGCCTGGCAGCTACTTCTAGAAGTGGAGTGGTTACTAGCTGGTGGTTATCACTCTTTTTTGCTCGCTTGCCCAAGCTGCAGTATGTGTCTTTTGATAACTGAATGCCCGCTGTTCCCATCACAGAACCTGCTACATGGAGGGCCCCACATGACCCTGGAGTTTGACAAAGGCTCCATGGAGTTTTTCTACACCATGTTGGGTTGGGGTACCTCGGCTTGCTGGCCACCATCAGCTTAGGTGTGGCCTTCCCAGCCCACCGGCTGCCCACAACTTTCAATGAACTGAGCAAACTGCTATTCATGTGCTGGTTGTCTGGGTCTCCTTTGTGCCATCCTATCACAGTGCCACCAGGAATTACATGGTAGCTGTGGAGATCTTCGGCATCCCAGCCTCTAGAGCTGGTTTGCTAGCTTGCCTCTTCTTCCCCAAGTGCTACATCATTTTCTTACAGCCTGAGAGGAACAAGAGGGATCAGCTGCTGGGGAGGCAGTTCACATACCCATGAGTAAGAATAGACAATAATTTCATTTCAGTTCGCAAATCTTCCAAACTTGCTCTGTTCGCGACCCCGAACATGAACACGGACGGGAGTGCATTTTTCCAAAAACTGTTCGCACATTCCCAAACTTGCAATCTCATTCAAAAAATGTGATTATTTTTTTTTAAAGTGCACTTTGAAATGCACATTAAAGAAGCATTTTCACACTTCAGTCAATGGAGGGGAAGTGTGTACTTTTGAAAAATACACACATAAATCCACACATTTCTCATTCAAATGAGAATGGGGGGGGGGTAGCTTCAAAACTACCCCAGAACCCTACAAGAAGCCATGGGTTCTGAGGTGGTTTGGTTTGGAAGCCACCCCTGCTGTGCACCTTGCCAGTTTCAAATAACATGGCAAGCTGCACACCACACACCTGGCATGTGTGGGGGCGGGGAAAAGCCACCATGGCTTCTTTTCCTGATCCTGCGACCCCAAACCCAGCCAATGAGCTCTTCTTTCCTGCATGATATGTGGAAAGAATGGGAGTTGATGGGTAGTGTCTTGCATATCTCTGGCTATCATAGGTCCAGGTGAACAAGAAAGTCAGGGGGATTTTGGCAAGTGTCTTAAACAAAGGTGACAAAAGAGTTGTGTAGGCATGCCTGCTTACACAATATTGGGGTTTCAGGGTTTCACAGCTTTAAAAGACATTGAATTCTTTATTTTTCTTTCCATTTGGCTTAAACAAGAAGATTAGAAAATATTTAATGGTGGGAGATTCTGTGGTTGTTGTCCTGAGGTAAGATCAGAAATTTGCAAGTGTTAACACTAAGGAATTGAGAGGCAATCAGAGCACAATGGCTGGCCAAAAAGTTGTGTACAAGAAGTTTGCATCTCCCCTTGGGATGTGCAAGGCCTCAGTATCCTATGGGACCTACTTTTTTGCTCTTCTCCAAGACCAAAAAAACCCTAGTCCCTTTCCAGATACAGTCATGCCTTGGATTGAGAGCATAATTTGTTCCAGAAATGTGCTTGTAATCCAAAACACTCTTATATCAAAACGAAATTCCCCCCAAAAAAATTGTACAGAATTTTTTAATTTAAGCCGTACTACAGTACTTGTATTGCAAGATGTCGCTTGTATATCAAGTCAAAAATTTTAAATAAATATTTAAAAATGTGCTTGTCTTGCAAAACACTCTCAAACCAAGTTACTTGCAATCCAAGGTATTACTGTATAGGCCCCCCTTCTTCCGCAAACAGCAGAATTTGGGGGTGTTTCATAACAAGTCAGGGACTCATGCGGTCCCCTGTTCTTCCTTTAGGGATACTTTAATTTCCAGCATGGACAATTCAACCTGGTTAAAGCTAATACAGGCTGGAACACAATATGGAAATTGCACAGCATGTCGGGACTTGACAGCAGCTGACCTGGAATCATTTGAGAAAGCCTTCCCATCAAGTCAGCTTGACTAAAACTGAGCAGCTGTGAACAGAGTATGAGAATGCCTGCCTCAATGCTTTGGAGCAGGATGGGGCAAGTTGTGGCGTTCCAGATGTTTTGGCCTACAACTCCCAGCAGCCCTCACCAGCATACCCAATGGTGAGGGATGATGGGAGATGAGGGCCAAAACATATGGAGAGCCAAAACTTGTCCACAGTTACTGGGGAAAAGTGCAACTACTCACACAAGGTGGATGTATGACGTTATGTATCTTCATAGGTTCCTTAGTTTTTGACCTTGTCCAGTCTCTGCAAGTGCACTGCTGCCTTGTGCATTTTGGTTTCACTGTGTGCATATTTCCCCCCTCTCTATCCACACACATGCATGTAGCATAGCCAACGTAGCTGGCTGGGGCATGCTGGGAGTTGCAGACCAAAAACATCTGGGGACCCAAGGTTGGAGAACACTGCTCTAGACTGTCAGTGTGATCTCACTAAGGTTAAGCACATAACTCAAACACACCTTTAAGCATTGTTGAGGATACCTAAACTGTGAGTTTCTCGACAGCAAAGAACTATGAAAAAAAGTATATTTGAGATTGCAATGGGATTGGATATTCCCATGTTTTAAGACAACTAATTTTGGAGACCAGGAAGAACTGCCCCAGGTTATTTCATTACTTCCTACTACTTCATAGTTTCAGACACCTTCTTCTGAGTCACTGAATGTGCCCATTTTTTGAGCCAATGTCCACATTATAGCCATCATATATAGGGTATTTTAAATGATCCCATATGGCAGGCATCACCATGTGATGAGTAATTTGTGTACAGCAGCTCATCACAGATCGAGCATGTTTTTCTGTGCCACCACAGAAAAACATGGGCAAAAAACCAAACCAAAACAAACTATGACATGAAGAAAATGGCCCGATCTACATGGTGATAGTTGTGAGGTGGAGTGATTTAAATTGGCTTCCACTTGCTGGCCATAACAATTGTGCCACGCCTTAGAAACAAGAAGCTAAGACAAAATGGACATTCCATCTGGCAATTTCCTAGAATCGGTTATCCTTTTAGGCCAATAGTACTCACCATCCACACCTCCAAGACACAATTGCCCAACTCTGCTTGCGCCTTGCTGTTCTCCTCGTGACAAGATGTTGCTTGAAAGGATCTCTCTTCCTTCTCTCACGTCACTGTCTCCCAGTCATAAGTGCTGGATGACTTTGGACCACCAAGAGCAGACACATGACAAGAGTGGTCCCTAAACATGACTCACACAAGATTGTTGCACAAGCCTCCCTGTTACCTGACTCCAGGAAATGGAGTCCCCGTCGACAGACAGCAACAACTGTCTAATGAGTAGCTGGGGAACACCAAGGCACACAGGTGAGAGGGAGGGATATGTCTGTGTGCTTGCTGGGTTCTGGTAATTGATAGATTTCATGTGCAGATGGAGCTCAAAATACAAAATCAGCAGATGTGTAGAGGACACATCTATGAGGACCAGCAATTAGCACCATTAGTGCCCTTCATGGATGTATAGCAGGGGTGTTGAACCTCAGACCTGTGGGCCAAAGCCAGAGTAGCTGGGTTCCCCAGGTGACCATGCCCCCTTCCCCTGGACACACACCCTTTCCCTGGCATTTACAGTTTCCCCCCGGATTCCAAAAGGTTGAAATGCCTCTCCTAAGGCCTAGCTACTGGCAGCAAGAGCTTTAAGCTAGATATGCTGGTATTTCTGGAAGTTTTGGGCACACCCCTTTTTGCCTTCAGTCCCACCCACCCACTAGAATGCAGCCTCTAAGAGATTCTCTGAATTTGAATTCAGCCCTTAGACGGAAAGAGGCTCCGCAACCCTGCTGGATAGTAAATTCAGAGTCTTTGGACTGGGTTCAGAGACAATACGATAACCCACACTCAACCCTTGAGTGTGGGTTATTGTATTGTCTGAACCCAGTTGTCGTTAAACCGTGGGTTGTTGTTGAAATGTGAGTTAGTGTGTTGTCTGAACCCAGCCAAGGTAACAAACCAAGGTGAACAACCCACAGTTCGCAACCCAAAAGCAAACCATGTTTGCACAGCTGGGCTCAGACAACCTGATAAACCACAGTTCAACAACAACCCACACTCAACCCATACTCAACCATTGAATGTGGGTTATCATGTTGTCTGACCCAGTCTCTGACTCGAAAAATCAGTTCACATATGCATATATTATAATGTAGGAAATTGCCTTTTACTCATTCAAACTGTTGGTCCATCTAGCCCAGTATTGCCTATTCTGGCCAACCACTGATCTCAGCCAGAGCTCACTCACATCCCTGTTTTGGGGGATCCTTGGAACTGGAATTGCCAGGAATATTATTCAACCAAGGACCTTTTGCATGCAGAACATGTGCTATATCACTGTGCTATGGCCCCTCCCCAAACATGTATATAACTTGATCACTAACAGTTTGATGACTTTCATCTTGAATGTGTGAACGTGGACTCCATTAAAAAAAGTACATTTGCGAGGCAATAGAGAAGTGTCTTCCTCTGGGTGTCTTCTCTACAATAGCTTACACATGAATAGCATTTAATGTTATCAGGTGATGAACATGGATGTGTGTGTACCAACCTAAAGCATGCTCCCAACTTCATTTCAGCCTTTGTCAATGGTAAAATTGGAAACAGGGAGTGAGAGAGAAAATATTGCAACTACATTCATCACTAAGTTTAGAGCTCAAGGCACACCTAATTGAGGAAGTTAATGGAAAGACGTGCAATCCACTCTCATCATTGGCTTATTTGCAGTAGTTTTGTACACCCCTTTTCAAGTACAGATAGCTGCCCCCCTCAGCTAACAGTTACGGTAAGTCCCTTTTCGAAAGTTGTGCAGAGGAAGAGGGGAGCACATGGTTTACAAAATGGTGAGGCAATAAGATTGAGGAGGGAAGCCCTTGCTGCCCTTTGGCACTAAATGTTTATTATTTTAGAAATTTTGACCTGACACACACATCCCAAATTCTCCTGACCAAAAAATAAATAAAAAATGGCTTACAGAATATCAATAAGTGGCTTACAGAATATAAACAAACATTTTTAAAAGTAATCATTAAAATGCACTATCAACAAGCTAAAGCAGCAGCAAAGCAAAACCCAAATAATAAAATTAATAAACAGTCAATAATACAATAAATAATGAAATAATAAAATTAAGCAACGGCAGAGTCAAATGCTTGTTTAAAGAGGAGGAGAATACTTTCCAACCCCAAATATGGCAATGAGAACAACCCAACCACGGCACCCCACGGAAGTTTTTATTGATTTCAGCTCCATACCATGCATTTATTTAAATGCCACCTTTCCAGACCGTTGCATCCTATTTCTAGAATTATCTGCTGGGAATATTATACAGTATGCTGCTTATAATGCTACAGCCTCCATTGACACAATTAGCCCGGGTTAATTCATAGCTAGTAGTTGCCATATTTGCTCTAAAAGACACAGAAAGAAAGAAAACTGCTTGAAGCAATACCGTTTACAATCATATTTGTAAGGCAGCATAGAAAACGTTCAGGTAGAAGGGGGTAGTATAACTCTAAAGCTGGCTAGCCTGATCTACCCTTTCATCTTGGATGATCCAAGGGGAAAAACGGGTATCATCAGACACATTTGGGTTCCTACAATCTCTTAAGGGTTTCATTGATGCCAATTAGCAACAGCTTTAAAACATGGTATAATGTTAATAGAAATGGATCCTTTAGCATCAGAACGGAGAGACAAACCACAAATGAGGCAAGAAAGCTCCAATAAAATGGGTTCAGTCCCTTAATGAAGAGGAGTAGCTCCTTCTCTTTATGAGTCAACCTAACTGCTAGGCAATAATTCATAGGGGGAAAGATTTACAAGACTGCAGGTCTTAGATTGGGAATGTAGTGTTATCTCTAGCAGGGTGTGTCCTGAGATAGAGAATTGTGGAGCTGAACCTTTTATCTGTTGTCTATGCTCAAGTGTTCCCTCATTCTTGGAAGGCATCCATTAACCTTGCTGTAATAGAAATGGATAAGAATATGGGCACAAAATAGTGAGATAATCTGGTACCGTCAGAGCCAGTTTAGCATTTGCCACTGAAACTGGAATGTTTCCCCTCATACCTTTACTGGGGGAGGGCCTATAGTAGAGCACATACTCTGCCCGTGAGAGGTCCCAGGTTCAGTTCCTTGCACCTCCAATTTAGAGAATCAGGTAGAAAGTTATGAGAAAGACCTCACTTCGGCAGCCTTTAAGTAACCCCCTTGCTGTGAGTTAGAAGAGCCTAACTATCACCTCCACTACAGGAATTAACAAGGGAAGAGGAAGTCCAGTGTTCCCTATAATTTGTCCAGGGCTGATGTGATCACAACACTGAACTTAGAAAACAGAATTCCAGCCTGAATTACAACATACCGTGGCTACAACTGACCAGTTATCCTGGATATAACCTGTGCTCACATAACCAACTAGGAAGCTAGTCCGTGGCATCTGGCCCCACAGTGAGAAGAATTTTAACCACACCCCAGCCTCCCCACATTTTAACTGGGAGCAAGGAGCTTCCTATTGAGATTTTCCTCACCATCTTTGCCAGACACTACAGGGAACTGACTCCCAGCCCCAGTTATAGCCACCTTTCAAGCTACACGCCATGATCAGCAGAGAAGCAAGTGCTGCTCTTGGACTTCGCCACTTCTGCTTGCAGAGAGAGGGGTTTGCATGGCTGGCTACGTGTGTGTGTGTGTGTGCGTGCGTGTGCGTGCGTGCGCGCATATATAATGCCCAGCACATAGAAAACTGGCATGTCAGTGAGAAGCCTGTGCCAGAACCCCTCTTCCTGACATGCTATTTCTCTACTGCAAATGGGTACATATGGATAGACACACAGATGTCGATACAGGAGAATACAAACATGTGGTTCCCCTTCTACAATCTGAAGTGATGAAGTCCAGCAAAACTAGTAGCACCTGATTCTGCTGATTCTGTATCTCAGTTCTGAGCCCAAATGCTATTCCCCATTACTATGGTGCTTAAACTGTTTGCATCCAGTCACTCACTAGCATCACTGCTGGTATTCCATCCAAAGAGTTGGTATGTTATATCTGGAGTCTTTATGCAACACCTGGCAAATGTGGGCTATTTAAGTGTCACTGTAATACAGAGGTATCAGAAAAAGACAGTTTCGTGGAAAGGGGATGTTCAGTCCTTAGGAAAGACAGTCTCTCTCTAATTTGGCTTTGGTGTATCATCTGTCAATGATGAAAGTCAGCAATAAAACAGCTTTGAAGACAATTCCTGGGTGAAAATTGTGTGTTGATAATATGCTGCTTAAAATTATTCTTAGATGACAGCCATGCCCCATTACAAGGACTCGGGTTTTAATGCCACCTAAAAGTGCATGGAACAAGTATCTACCTTACAAAATTCCTCAGTGCACATTCACACAGATGCACACTTTCTACAAACAGCCCACATCCAGCATCTGTGTGCTGAAGTTCATGGCAATACAGTAAAAGGCAGCCTTCCCAACCTGGTGCTTTCCAGATGTACTGGACTGCAGCTCCCATAATTCCCAACCAGTGTGGAGAGCACCAGGTTGGGGAAGGCTACAGTAAGGATAGCTTTCCCTCTCTGCCTCAGTCACTTGTTCTTTACTTGGTTGAGGATCTTCCCTAAGGCTCTTTTCACATCTTTGTTCCTCAGGGTGTAGATGATAGGATTCAGCACTGGGGTGATGACAGCATAGAACACGGATACAACTTTGTCCATCTCAGAAGCCTGGCCAAGACGTGGACAGAGGTACATGAAGATGACTGTGCCATAAAAGATGGTAACCACCATGAGGTGGCTAAAACATGTAGAAAAGGCCTTGCGCCTTCCAGAAGCAGATGGGATACGGCAGACAGTAGAAACAATCAAGGCATAAGAAGTCAAAGTCAGAAGGAAAGACATGAGCACAATCACCGCAGAGACCAGGAAGACTATTGCATTAGCCATGAAGGTGTCCCCAGTCGACAGCTTAATCAAGGGGCCTGTGTCACAGAAGAAGTGGTCGAGTTGGTTGCTGCCATTGAAGGGGAGCTGGGAGATGAAGGTGATGGGCAAGAAGGGTGTCAGGAAGCCACTCAGCCAGGAACCCAAGGCTAGGCCGACACAGGCACGGTTGTCCATGAGCTTTGGATACTGCAGGGGGTGGCAGATGGCTAAGTACCGGTCATAGGCCATGGTAGCCAGGAGGAAGAATTCTGTGGTGCCAAAGAAGAAGAAGAAATACATCTGGGTAAGGCACATCTGCAAAGAGATGGCATGGAAGTCAGTGAGGAAGTCTCTCAGCAGCCGGGGAACTGTGACTGAGGTGTAGCACATCTCTAGGAATGAGAAATTGCTCAGAAAGAAGTACATGGGGATGTGCAGGCCTACATCTATCTTTGAGATGAGAATGATCAAGGCATTGCCAAGGAGTATGAAGAGGTAGATCATCAAGAAGGTGATGAACAAGGGGAACTTGAACTCTTGGAGCTCAGGGAAGCCCAGCAGGATGAATTCGGGGGCTGAAGTGCGAGTGCCATTCAGCATGTTCTTGGTGTTGCCTGTCCAGCAAGTATCAGAAGACAGAGGGAAGAGCTGGAGGAAGGAGAATGAGGGAAACAAAAACCAAACATGTGGTCGATAAAAGAGACACTAGACAGAAAAATCCAACATTCATTGTTTTTAATAAATACATCAAGGACATTTGAGTACACTTTCATTTTCTTCTATTCAAACAAAACTTCCTGAATTCACCACTCATAATTCTGTCTCCTGATACAAGTAAATGTACAGGTTTCATTCACAATATTTTGTATATAATAAAGTCAACCCAATTTGGCTTTCTAGCCACTTAGTAATGCTGATTGGTCTTGCATGTATATGCAAGCCACAATTCACCATATTCTGGATTTTTTTCCAGAGATGGATTAAGCAGCCAGGTTATAGTAACTCGTGAACTGGACAACTGTTGAAGCATTCACAAGAGCTGTCCAGCAGCACTCCAAAACCACTAGGGTTTGGTTGTGTGAATCAGTTCTAAATCAAGATTGATTCAACAGCCTGAAACCTTCTTGTGATGTAACCCAAGTTCCTTGCAGGTATGCAGAACCAGAACTCACTCAAGCCTCCACATCCAACTCCTTGGTCAGAGCTTTGAAGCAAAGGAACTCCCATTGCTCATTGTAATCATTCCTTCTCCAGTCTTGATATTTGATTTCAAGTAGCAGATTTCCCCAAGTATTTATTATTTATTTAATATATTTATTCACCGACCATCAGCCAAAAGCCTCCCTGGGCGGTTTCCAAAACACAACACAAAAATAACTACAAGAATAGGTAGTTGGAACACATAGTCAGGATTGGGGGCTGGGGAGCAGTTCTAAGAAGAATCAAATGCATTATTCTAAGACTGAAGGAACTGAGACATGGCAATAGATCAACATAATTAAGTGAACTGAAAAAAGAACTGAGAATAAAGTTCTTTTCATGTGCACACACACACACACACGATTTATTTCCAAATTTTGCTCTGTTTTCCTGGGTGTGCTGGAAAAATCCAGAGGAACACATGCCTTCAAAATAATACATACCAATAAAACAACAACAACAACAACAACAGGGACATCCCTGATACGCTACATGTAACATGGGTGCCTTTTGTTTATCCAACACCATGTGTGACATTTTATGTGAATTAGTCCTGACGCAGTCTGTATGCTAAGAACTTAAATTCATAATATGCAAATATTTAAAAGTTGGAGTTAACATTAATTTTTGTTAAAGTCTTTATTTCTGGGGGAGGGGCCATAGCTCAGTGATACAGCACCTGCTTTGCATGCAGAAGGTCCCAAGTTCAATCCTCTGCATCTCTAGGTACTGTTGGGAAGGACCCCTGTCCGAAACCCTGGAGAGCAGCTGCCAGTAACAGTAAGTATGTACATCAGCCTTCCCCAACCTGATGCCCTCCAGAGGTTTTGGCCATCAACCCCCAGCATCCATGACCATTAGTCATCCTGGCTGGAGCTGATGGAAATTGAAGTCCAAAACATCTGGAGGGCACAAGGTTGGGGAAGGTTGGTGTAGACAATACCTGAACTAGATAGACCAGTGGTCTGACCCAGTATAAAGGCAGCTTCCTATGAACTCCAGTTGGCTCAACAAAGGACGTTATTGCCACAATCAAAAAGAGAATTAAGCTCACTTCAGTCCACCAAAAACAACATGTTCATTTGCACTTAACTCTGTGTTATAGATTGTGTCCAGAAAAGCACATCTGGACACACTCTGTGTTATAGATTGTGTCCAGGCTTATGGGCTGGGGGGCAGTGATGGAATCAAACACATTGTGAATTCTATAATGCTTTTAAATGAGGTGGGGAGATAAAAACACCTTAAAGATTAAAACCTGCATAGACATATTTGAAGTCAGCCCCAGTCCATCCTCTCTGTTCACCCATACTTGTTTCAAAGGCTGTCCTTTCCAGAATATTCCATTTCCTGTGCGTGCACGCACGCATGCATGTGCACACACACACACACACACGATTTATTTCCAAATTTTGCTCTGTTTTCCTGGGTCAAAGGAGGAACAGAAGTAGGGTGCCTAGGATTCCAAACTAAAGAACCACCCAAATTGTACGTCAAAAACCAATACAGCAATACCTTGGATTGCAAGTAACTTGGTTTGAGAGCGTTTTGCAAGACAAGCAAATTTTTAAATATTTATTTATTTATTTATTTACTTGATATACAAGCGACGTCTTGCAATACAAGTACTGTAGTACGGCTTAAATTTAGAATCTCTGTACAGATTTTTTGGGGGGATTTCGTTTTGATATGAGAGTGTTTTGGATTACAGGCACGTTTCTGGAACGAATTATGCTCTCAATCTAAGGCATGACTGTATAGTACTCTACAGTTGAAATAAATTATGCACATTATGCACTTGTTTTCCTGACGTGCACACTTAATGCTATAGTAACCATTTTTAGAAGTTGTAGCTGATTTTGTCAGGAGGCCGGAGGAGTACGCATGGGTTATCGGGAGGCAACTGGTTTGTGCAGGTGGATACAGGCTTTGGTGTGTCCGTGGAGAAGGGCAGGAAACTTCGTGGAATGAGGACGAGGACCTCTCCAATTCCCTAACTTCTAGAATCCTTACCTGGGACCCCCCCACCAATTCCCCATGCCTTTACAGATTGTCCAGATTTCATAAAGTTTCCCGGTGCAACCATAAGAATGTAAGAAAAATATGTTTGTACGACGATCTCTTAGCAAGCTGGGATCAGAGACGAGGGAATACACTCACCACATAACTTAAATCACAAGGCCGGTTTTCCACTCACAGAGATGCAGCCACTGCAGAAGTGAAGCATGGCTCCTTTTGCTGCACTGCACCACCAGAACTCAAACTAGTTCCCAGAGGAAGGAATCGCTCAGAAGTCGCCTTTTTCAGCTGCAGAACTTTGCATTCAGGAAAGGGTATTGCTTCCAGCCTCCAGTAGCCCTTATCAGGATCCATCTTGTGCTGCATGCTGGCCCATTCAATGTTGCTTTTCCAACCCGCCTAGAACCGCAGCTGCATTACAGATGACCACAACCATGCTATGAATGCAGATAATCGAGTCTCTGGCTGTCTCAGTAGGCAAATTGAACAGGGTGGTTGGAGTGGTGCTAAAGCCTCTGGTGGAAGCGGCTGTGCTGATATAACTTCAGCTAAGGGCCCTAGAGATTCGCAGTTTGCTGCCTGTTCACATTCACATGCCAATTATCCCTTGGTAAGCTAATTGGAAAAATAGGTCAAGCTCAAAACTTTGGCTGAGGGACTCTGTTTACAGCAGGGGTGCTGAAACTTTCAGCCCAGGGGCTGAATTCAATTTTGGAAAAGTTCTTGGGGGCCACAATCCAGTGCTTGGCGGAGCCGAAGGCAAAATACAAAAAAACCCCACAGTATATTTTGGCTTAAAGCCCTTACTTCCAGTAACTAAGAGCTTCTTCTAGCTTAGCTGGCTGGGGCATGCTGGGAGTTGTAGGCCAAAAACATCTGGGGACCCAAGGTTGGAGAACACTGAACTAGATTAAACTGCTCCATCTCTCTTTGTCCTCTCTTCCTTGTAACATGTCCTACAACAGGGGCAGGCAGAAGGTAGATCTCCAGCATGGCCAGTCATCAGGAATGCTGGGAGTGACGTGAAGTGTAAGTCATAGTGGACAGAGTTTTTCACTGACTCTCTACTAAATTAATTGTTCTGCCAACAGTCAATATGTAGATAGACAAGATGAGAATTATGGGGTGGTACCTGCAGCCAAGGCAAAGAACATAACCTTGGGGCAAGCAAGCGGCATCATTTGAAATTATTGCAGAAATTATTTTTGTTTGTTTAGGCTTGGGGCAGAGTATGGCAGTTGGGTTGGATCTGCTAATCTGCATGACCAAACGAACATCTAAAACATACACAGTTGTTGTTACTACCAATACTAGGATTAGAATCTGTCCATGCTTTTTATTGTATCTCATTGCACTCTGTTACTTCCACCTAGAAGCAAGAAGCATAATCAGTAAAATTCCATGCTTTAAAAAAAGATATTACAGTATACAAGCATTTTATACATTTTTAGATTCCAGAACTCAGCTACTAAATACCGTTTTCCCTGCTCCTATTTCAAGAATTCTCTCCATAATAAAATAGTGTTGCACCTTGTCTATATTTTTTTGTAAAGGCAGAAGTATGCGACTGAACCAATTACTCCTGCTGCCTTCCGTTTCAAAAATGTGTGCTTGAAAGAAGGGGAAGTAAAGAGCAACAAAAAAGAAGATGAAGAGAGAACCAATGTTGATTTGTAGAAATATAATATATAGTGTCACTTTGCTTGTCATACCCAACTGGTTTAGGATCATACACTGACGATTACGCAAAAGTGATCTGTTTTCTAACTCTCCATTGTCCTGGATTTTTAAGAAATAGCTGATTTTGCTTTACTGGATTTACTGGGAATACTATTGAGAAAATGTTCACCCACCTCTCTTAAAAGATGTTATTGTGAAATGCAATTGCCAAATGTTTAATGATAAATTAAGAATTTGAAAATGTAAATACAGTAAGTAAAAAGTAGTAATTGTATTAAAAGGGAAGTCAACGCAGAGACACAAGCAAGTTCACAATGAATTCTGGGTAACTGGCATAAAAAAATAACGGTCAAGCTGACCTGGATGGTATTCAAAGTATTGGTATTCAATACTTTGACCTGGATGGTATTCAAATGCTGAGTTAAAGCCCTATCACTTGGGCCAAAAAGTTATTTGCGTAATGAACAGGTGTGAGACTGTATTACTCCAGCTCAAAAGTGTACGTAAAGTTTTTGCTTATCAATTAATGAGCAAAAAAGATTGTGCAAGGTATACGCATCAAAAAGCTGTCTAGAAAGAATTACAGACTTAGGTTTAATTAGCAAATTTTGAATAAGGAGTTACCTTCTCAAAAGTATAATTCAGAATTAATCTTATCTAGCCTGAAAGGTTACATAAACCATTTTTGTATGTCCTCATTTTTTAAGAATGTTTAATAACAATGAGATAATTAAGACTGTGAGTCCTAATTTATGGGACACTAGATAATATTAGATATGAAGTAATTTCTACACAAAAAGGTATAAATGTGCTGATTTTACTAGTATTATTTTATTATCTTATTAGAAGCTCACCAGGCCCGTGTACCTGTCAGCTGAATAGTCTATGCAGTATTGAATGGGGAACCTAGTACGGTACTTAGAATGAGATCTCATCTCGCCTCTTTAAGCAATAAGGACTACAAGTCTAAGAGCAAGAAATGTTTAGGAAATTCTATTTCCTGTTAAGCTATTAAGATCTAAGAATCTTTAGCAAAGCTCTGTTTAGCAACAACAAACAGTGTTTACATGCATAATATAATTTGATGTGATGCTACAAGTATATTTCTAATTAAAAAATGGATTCAAAAGATGTTTCCTTTACTAATTCTTGTTATTACAAAACCAAAATTGAATCCACCTAAAACCATTTTGGTGTATGCTTTGTGTGAAGTGTATTGCTCAGCTATGGGTAGTTAACTGGCAGCCATAGGCTTCCTAAATACTAGAAGAATAAAAACACTCAGCAAAAGGCCAAATCTTTTGATTATTACCATTTGATTAAACCATTTTGATTATTAAATAATGTGATGAGATCCCCATGTAAGTAAGTCCTTTCATATCTTACTACGTTTTCCACTGCCACATAAATAGTTGTGCTGGCCATAATTTGATTTGGTAGGAAGCGGCAACATTAAACAAGCTATTTTAGATATTATCATGTGATAGAGAGGAGATGGTAACAGGTAGATATGAACCAGTCAGAAGCAGGGATGGATATATCTGTCAATTTTGCTTTCTCCCGGATTTGAATTTTTTAAATCTCAAGTTCTTTCTGTCTTGCTTATGAAGAAATATGTGAATCTTGGAAAGTTCTTATCAAACAAGCTACGAATCAAATGAAATTCTCACCCATCTGTACCAGTCAGATTCAATAGGCACAGCTATTCCTAGCACGGAGAGGACCATTTTGCACCTGATTCCATACAGCTGTTAAAAGATGGGATATTTGCTGATGTAATGTTCTTTTAAATTATCTACCTGTTTCTTGGAAGTTGACACATGGTCAATGCAAATGAATTTTCCGTGCCCCTGATACTACAGACTGATACTACAACACTGGAAAGATAAAAGCTCACCTCCTATAACGCAATGGATGGAAGACCTAACGACGCTTTCAATATTTGAGTGGATGACGTACATATATATATATATATATGGATATTTGGTCTGCCTTTGTTGAGACTTACCGTATGTATAATGGATACACCTGGATTTATGCTGTTATATCGATCTTTACATTTAAGTAATTATTAATTTCAGGTTGTTTTTTAATTTAGATTTTGTTTTGTTGAGATTCACAATTTTAAAAAAATGGTAAAAAAGAAAAGAAAAGATGAGGAGCCTTTCAGAAAAAAGAGAAGACAACCCTAATTCCTCACCGCAAATACCACTGAACATATAGGGATTCAGACCCAGACTTTTAAGAGGCAATCACTCAAAGTCAAAGCCCTCTGCCTGGATGGAGAAATCTGTCACTTTTGCTTTCCACATCTGCATTTTTTAAATCTCAAATCCTTTCCATCCCATTTATGAAGACATTTGCAAACTTTGTTATGCTTGTATAAACCCCCCCAAAGCAAATGAAATTCTTATTTATTATTTATTTATTTATTATATTTATACCCCACCTTTTTTCCTTCCAGGAACACAAGGCAGCTTACAGAATCCTCCTCCTCCTCCTCTCCATTTTATCCTCACAACAACCCTGTGAGGTAGGTCAGGCTGAGAGTCCGTGACTGGCCGAAAGTTACCCATCCCTAATTAAGCCACAGCTGACAAAATTATGCCCTTTAAGTTATGACTACAAGGAGCAAGAAGAAACCCCTCTGTCTTAACACAGCTTCCGTAGCAGATTTCTTCTGCATGAAACAATCAGACACCACCCTGTGGGCAAACTGATGAGGAGCAACAGCATCAGTAAAGGAGAGAATGTTGAGGGGAAATCCGAACATTGAGGTTGACATGCCCAAGAAAAATGAACAGGAGGAGCCTGAATAACAGAGTCTACAGTTCTGAACAGCCGGCAAGGCCTACAAAATGAAGTGGCCCATTATATTGTGACCCTCCCTGATCATCTCCTCAATGGGTGCTGTCTGTGCAAAGAGAGGCACATTAGACCTTTCGATAGCAGAAAATATATGATGCATAATCCTGAGAATTAGAGTAAGACAAGGCAGGCATGAGGAGAATGCACAGCACAACTGCTCATTACTGGCACACCAAATAAGGGTCGGAGCATGTGTGTCTCAAGTCCCAGGTCTCATTTCTATCACAGGTGTCTGTTGACAGGCAAGGTCTCATCTTGGCTGATAGTAGCAAGGTGTGGTGAGCCTCAGTCCTCAGCATATGCCTTTGGAACACAAACATTGCGCATAAGCCACTGACCAGTCAGCTCATTACACATGTTGTTCAGACCTGTATCGCAACGACACACATAGAAGAGATGAAATCGCCTACTTTACTGTTCAGTCATTAAAAAAAAAGTTGACAACTCATACGCACAGGTTCTTCATGACGCAAAAGTGCTCAGAGGAAATATTAAAACAGATTGACTCTCACTGACTCTCAGCCTAACCTACCTCACAGGGTTGTTGTGAGGATAAAATGGAGAGGAGGAGGATTATGTAAGCCGCCTTGGGTTCCTTGCAGGAAAAAAGGTGAGGTATAAATATGATAAATAAATTGCTGAAAAAGCCACAGTCTAGGTACCAGGAAGTTCTGCCCTTAAAGAACAAGGAAATGAGTAGGAAATTGACGGGGACTCCCCCCCCCCCCACACACACACCTTTTTTTTCTTTCTTTTTTTTGGTCATCTTCCTGCCAGATGTATAGTGGTAAATTTTGAAGTGCAGGAGCTCATCATGAAGTGTGTGTACACACACACACACACACACACACACACAATTAAGATACACATGATTGCAGTCCTTTGCATAGTTACCTGAGAGTAATCCCCACTGATCTCAGCTGTCCATACTTCTGACTACATGGGCTCAAGTGGTATAACACATGGAGCTTTAATAAAGGCTCTTCTTCAGCCAGCTGAAACGCAACCATCAGCTTTTAATTAGCAATGTAAACCATCTTTCAAGAGAAATGTTACCATCATCATCAGGCGATCACTCGTGACGTGACCGAGTAAGATTGTCTTCCAGGATAAAAGGAGGAAATTCTAACAAAGATTGTGTTGACTCTAGCGATGGGTCCGTAAGTGACTGTGGAGGCCAATTCTAGATCCACACAGCTTCCCACAGTGAGGACACAGGTTACCAGATGGAAGATGGTCCTGTAAAGGATTCGTTTGACGTGCTTTTCGCTTAGCATGTTTCTCCCTTTCACCTTGCACTCGGGCTTCTTCAAAGTCCATGGAGCCTTTGTGAAAGGTCAACTTCCATTTAGATCGTTCATGGGCCAGAGCTTCCCAGTTTTCGATGTTTATATTGCATTTTTTTAGATTAGCCTTATGAACATCTTTAAACCTCTTATATTGACCACCGATATTCCGCTTTCCATCCTTGAGTTGGGAATAAAGTACGGTAACTGCTTTGGGAGACGGCAGTCAGGCATTCGAACAACATGACCGGTCCACTGAAGTTGGCGTTGAAGGATCATTTTTTCAACGCTTGTAGTCTTTGCTTCTTCCAGTACACTGACATTTGTTCGCCTATCTTCCCAAGTAATTCGCAGGATTTTCCGGAGGCAACTGTTGATTAAATCTTTCAAGGAGGTGGAAGTGACGTTTATAGATAGTCCATGTTTCGCAGGCATACAATAAAGTTGGTAATACAATGGCTTCATAAACCAGTGTTTTGGTCTTCTTACAAATATCCCGATCCTCAAACACTCTATGTTTCATTCGAGAAAACGCGGCACTTGTGGAGCTCAAACTGATGCTGGATTTCACTGTCGATGTTAGCTGTAACAGAAAGATAGCTGCCAAGATAGAGAAAATGATCGACATTTTCCAGTATTGTCCCGCCAAGCTGGATAGATGGCATCACCAAAGGGTTAGCTTGCACTTGTTGATGAAGCACTTTGGTTTTTTTGATGTTAAGTGAGAGACCAAGTTTTCCGTATGCTTCTGCAAAAGCATTTAGGATAGTTTGGAGATCATCCTCTGAATGTGCGGAGACCACATTATCATCAGCATACTGAAGTTCCACAACGGAGGTTGTAATTACCTTACTTTTTGCTTTCAGCCTGCTGAGATTAAAAAGCTTTCCATCTGTTCGATATATAATTCCCACACCAGTGGGAAGTTTCCCCTCGACAAGATGTAAAATCATGGTGATGAAAATAGCAAATAAGGTTGAGGCGATAACACATCCCTGTTTAACACCTGATCCCACTTTAAATGGAGCACCATGAGTGCCGTTGTTGTCCAAAACCGTTGCCGTCATGTTGTCATGTAGAAGTCGCATGTTACCAGTTACCATTTGAACTGCTAGTGTGAAGTAGGAACCCCATCAAGGAAAAGGCAAGAAGTATCCAGACTCTGCTCCATTATTTCGCTCATTCTCCAGTTTCCTCTGGGCTAACCTGTCACAAAACCTGAAAGCCCTTGTTATATCAGCTCATTCATTTCCTAGAGCAAGGAGGGTCTGATGACTAACCTGGTACTACGGCAGATGATGTCACACAGCTCCTGCTCTGAAAAAGGCCCTGGAGCTTTGCTCCCTCCGCATTCCCCCTCCACTACCTCACTGCTTCCTACTTCAAGTCATTATCACAATGATAAAAATTCAGGACCACATTTATTGAAAAACAACAAAACTTCTTAACAAGTCCCTTTGGGGTTCTCTAAGTCATGTTCAAAGTCTCAGGAAAACTGGAGAAATGCAAACATATTGACTCTGGAGAAATGCAAACATACACACACACACACACCTTCATTTTCAATCCTGAGACAGGGTATTCTAAATCTCTCCCCTTTAAAAAAAAACCCAGCAGCTTCAAATCACCAAAACAAAGTGTGGAGAAAGCCTGACACGAGTACACACGCACACGCACACGTACACCTCAGTCTCCTTCCCCGGGGGGCGGGGGAGGGAGGCTGGAGAGATGAGGAAGTAGCCAGACGGATCCGCATACCAACAATGGAGGGCCTCGGTTGGATTCCACAAAACCCAGGAAAGGACCATCAAGACCATCAAACTAGCAGGGCAGTCTCAAAGAGCTGTAAAGTACCCAACACGTCACCTTCTTTTCCCGGGCAGGAATAAGCCCACCTGACACTGAAGGGGCAGGCATAAGCCCCACCTGACCGCAGGGGCGGAGAGAGCGGGAAACTCAGGGGTAGAAAACCCCTCTCCCCTCCTTTTGGGGGTTGTTGGGAACACGGGTTACTCTTATCAAGATTCCTCCTCCAGCAGTGGCTGGGATAAGCTGTTCTCTTCCCCGGATCGGGCAGACCCGGAGCCAGGCTGAAATTGATTAGCGTAAAGTCTTTAGTCTAAGGTAACTGACTAATCCCAACTGCGCTAGCCTGGGAACCCGTTCATTGATAAACTCGGAGATCACGTCAGGTCATGTTGACGTTATAGTATTCCTAGAAAGCTGTTAGTTCTGCTCCGTATATTGTATAGAAAATAAAAGCCTTATTTGGTCATATAAAGGGCTGAAGTTTCCTTTTGTGGCGCAAACCTCCTAGTCGGTTTCAATCGCTTGTACGGGCTGTAACTCAGTGCCGGTTAACCCGTTAAGCGCCGAACTCACGCATAGGACCCTAGGTGCTGGTCCTTCACACAAAGATTAAAGGGGACAAAGGAGGGGGGCACACAGAGAAATTACAGACCATTCTCTGTAGACCTGCAACAAACAGATTTTACTGATAGTAACAGTACAGCTCTGTGAGCTGAGAATGTGTATAGATTATTATTTTTTTATTTATATAGTACCATGAATGTGCATGGCACATCATAGAGTACAAGAGGACAGGTCCCCACCTCAAGAAGTTTACAATTTAAACATACAAATCTAATTTGACCAGAGACCTTGACATGACAGGAAGGGGGGAAACCTGAATTTATACATGTGACCAGTGACAGTCCCACCAAGACTGGGGTTATCTATTCACAGCCACAGGAACCATATATAGGCAACATGTGAGGAAGCAAACCATACTAAGTCAATTTAGTCCAGCCTGTTATGGCTCATGCAGAACCGAGCAAGTCTTTGTCATGCAGAAGGGACAATTAGTCAAAACTAATTAGAATTACCATTAATATATGCACTTATCCATTAGAGACCAGTTTGGACTATTAACTCAAAACACTGTCCTATTCCAAATTTGATGTCAGATCAGAAACTGTCTCTCTATTCTCAAGAGCCTAAGGATTCCACAAAAGCTATTGTGAGATAGAACGGTGTGAGGTAACTCTCAAGCCTCTTTGGGCCTTAAGTGTGGATTGAACCCTTTGAGAGTGGGAGGTGCTGTATAAAATGCTAACGGATGCTTGTTAAAAGGAATTGATCAAGCAGCCTTGCCTGAACTTCACATTCAAGCTCCTCTCAGCAGCTCTTCATTCTCCAATATATTCCAAGAGCAGCTGTATACAGCAGAAGAAGCCACGTAAGCAGTACTAAGACGGTTCTTATACAGACCAAATCAAGAAGGCCAAGGAGAGTCTCTGAGAGGTCCAAATAACAGTGAAGAACTTGTTTTGAAGTTGGTTGGAAAAGATACTGAAAAGCTGCTACAGTTGGGAGGTAGGTTTGTATTCAGAAAGATTTTCTAGTCTCCAGGAAAAGAAATTCACAGAGACCCCCAGTTAATGTCTCATCAAAGGTATAGATCCCCTTGTAGTCATTTTTCTGGGGCTGCTACTCAGAAGTCCACAGAAATACTACTTCAGAAGTATTCTGACTGGGTCTTCTATGATCCCCAAGATGTATCTCTTCAAGAAAAATAATTAGTCATTACTTTCATAGGAAGAAGAATTCACGGTTAGCATCAGTTACTGTAACTCTTCCCTTCAACTAAACCCTACACAGACACACACACACACACACACACACACTAAATAGGGTCGCTTGCTACCTTTTTTTTCTTTAGAGCGGTTCTGTGCCTACAACAGTTGTATAAAATGAGCAGGGGTCCAAACAGTAGCAGCTTTCCCCAAATAGAAATGGAGCAATGCATTGCTTGCATTTGCGTGCTATACAACCTCTAAACCAGTGTTCTCCAACCTTGGGTCCCCAGATGTTTGGGGACCCTATGCTGGCTGGGGCATGCTGGGAGTTGTAGGCCAAAAACATCTGGGGACCCAAGGTTGGAGAACACTGCTCTAAACAAATTCCAGAGGGGTAGCTGTGTTAATCTATTGCAGCAAAGACAACAAAGAGTCTTGCAGCACTGATTTGGGATAAAGGATTTTTTTTTGTCAGAGTCCATGTGTTAACTGGCTTACCTAGTGTCAGGATGTGTTTGTCATCAGTAACAACTGCACTGTGAAGAACCACTGTTAATAATGTGACTGTCACTGTCATTACTTTCTGCATTTAATTTCCTTCTGACCTCACTGTTTACAATTCTTCCCACCCCCATAAGCACTGTATGTAAACCTGAAGCAATAATTAAAGTCACACTCACAGAACTTTTGTCAGGAAAACACCACCACACCACACCACACCACCTTTTCCTTTGTTTTCCAAACAGTACTTACCACATTGCTGGTAAAGGTGGGAAACGGCTTCAGAGAACCCCTCTCGTAAAGCTGGCATGCTTTGGAGTGCCAGTTTTGACTTACGAAGGCCTACTCACATTGGACCAAGCACCTTCTCCGTTCTTCCTCATCAAAATCTTCTAAATATATCCCAAGCAAAACTATGGAAATCCCTTCCTGTGCAAGCAAAAGCTGAGCCCACAGGCAATAGTGCACCCCCAAATACCTTTCTTGGTGCTCCCTTCTACGAGCTCCACTGACCTGTTCCATTCTAGAAATGGGTGTTTTGGTTTGTTTCTAGTCGTTTCAGGAAGCACCAGGCAGCTATCCCTTACGGCAGCAGTGGGTCCCACTGGCACACGGGCAGCATTGGATACTTCCCATAGAGCCCAAATCAGACCAGCCGCTATTGTTTAGAGTATGAGCACATTTTCACAGTAGACAACTCTTTAGTCAGACATCCCAAAAAAGATGGCAAATTCCATACCAGATGCAGTGCTGCTAACACAAGTCTCAAGTTAGGTAGTACTAAATATTTTAGACATTGTTAACCCAGTTCCATTTCTGTTTGCTGGTAAATCCATACAAGGTACGAGCAGGAGGATCCCCAACATAGCAGGACTGGCAGGCTCATCACATTTTGAAGCAAGGGAAGTAATGCGCATTACCATCTTCCCGCCATAAGATCATTAAGTCCAGAGTCTAAACTACCTAACTGCTCCACTGGGAATGGACAATGGATAAAGAGCAGAATGCCCTGAGTCCTGAAAGCCTCAATGACTGCCAAGCACCTGGCATTAAAAGCTCAGATACTGCTATATAGTCACCCTCCACAGAGTGGCCAGGTGTCCTACTTTACAGAGAACAGTCCTTTGTTTTCAAGAGCTGGCAGAGGACAGTCCTGTACTTGAAGATGTCCTCTGTTTGTTGGGTTGTCCAGTCCAAATCTGGTTTAAAGTCAAAGAAACATAATGAGGGAGAGCTCTGAAGTTGCCCATCAACAGTTGGTAGCTGCACGGTTGAATAGGCACAATGTTCCCCTTGTCAGTCTTCTCTCTATGGTGAGAGATGTATTATATTCCTATTTAAATTATAGTTATTTCTAAATTTGCACCTATACACATTTGCATATACAAATGTTATGCAAATTGGTGTCCTCTCTTGTCCTCTTTTTTGGCAATGTGTAAGTGGCCACCCTAACTCCAGACCCAAAATAGAGCAATGCATTGGGGTTGGGAAGGAATTCTTCCCTCTGTCAGCTGGGCTTTGGACTAAGATACTGTTTTCCCTCACAAAGGATGAGCCAATTCATTTATTTTGTTGACCCATCTGGACTGTTATGCTAGAATATTCCTTAAATCGTGAGGTACATCTGGCCGGATGCAACTTCTTCACCCTCACTTTTTTCTGTTGCACTATATAGCCTGGATCAAAGGGAAAGGTGGCAGAGCACCTGCTTTGCATACAGAAGGTCCCCAGTTCAATCCCCGGCATCTCCAGGTAGGGCTGGAAAAACTTCTGCCTGAAACCCTGGAGAGTTGCTGCCAGTCAGTGTCAACAATACTGGGCTAGATGGACCAAGGGTCTGACTCAGCCTAAGGCCGTTTGCTATGTAGGGTACTGTGAAGGGAGTTTACAGCTTACCAAAATGGTGGTCAGATATTCATGCTATAGGAAAATGAATTAGATTAAGATCATCAGCCAGGTTTATTATTCCCTCAGTCAAGTCCTTCTGTTCCTCTCTTGCTATGAAGGTACCACAACCAGAGATATGCCTGCCAAGGAGAACGACACCTCAGTGACCCATTTCATCCTACTGGGCCTCACACCTGACCAACCACACCTGCAACCACTGCTCTTTGGGATCTTCCTATTGATCTACATTGTTACCATAATGGGTAACCTGGGCATGATCACCCTGATCAGTACTGACCCAAACCTTCACACACCCATGTATTTCTTCCTCAGTGCTCTCTCTTTCATTGATACCTGTTATTCCTCTGTGGTCACCCCTAGGCTGCTGGCTGACCTCCTTGCCACAGACAAGTCCATCTCATACACAAGTTGTGTGGCCCAGATGGCCTTCCTGGTCCTCCATGGCACTCTGGAGTGCCTGATGCTGGCTACTATGGCCTATGACCGGTATGTGGCCATCTGCCATCCCCTCTTCTACCACCAACTCATGTCCAAGAGTGTGTGTGTGAAATTAGTGGCAGTTGCTTATGCCTTGAGCATTGCCAACACAGCAGTGCAGACCCACAATGTGTTCCGGCTGCCCTACTGTGGTCCTAACCTTGTCAATCACTACTTCTGTGACATCCCTCCAGTGCTGCAGCTTGCCTGTGCTGACACTAGCAAGGCCAGGAAAATCCTCTACATCTTCTCTGCCTTGGCCACAGTCACCACATTTTCCGGCATTGTGATCTCCTACACCTACATCCTGGTCACTGTTAGCAGGATGAGCTCTGCAGCAGGCAAAAAGAAAGCCCTCCGCACCTGTGCCTCCCACTTCACAGCCATCACCCTCTTCTACAGCACAGTCTTCTTCATGTACATCAAGCCCAGCACAAGCCATTCAATGGACCAGGACAAAGTGGCATCAGTGTTCTACTCCATCATCATCCCAATGCTGAACCCACTGATCTACAGCCTGAGGAACAAGGAAGTCAAGGAGGCATTGAAAAGAAAGATCCATGGGAAGATACTTGCACAATAATAAAAATGAAGGCTTAAAAATTGTCCTTTCCAAATTAATATTCAGTGTTATGCTGGAGTCGGGAAGTTAGTCCATTTGAAATTTTGAAAAAAAGAGAGCTAATTTTGCTTCATGGAATTCTGTGCTATCAGCAACAGGCTGGTGAGGCACCGAAGATCAAAGAAGTGGACAGGACACTGTGGTGGCAGGTCTCATATCAACGTTATACTTCAGTTTTTGTGAATGCATAGGGTAGCTTGGAATCTGAGGCAATGCCCCAGAACTGTTTTAAAAAGATGGTGAAGAATAAGTCTTCACAAGGAAGCTGTTATGATCTCCCTTGACCCTTTGCTTTGCCTTGACCATAGGTAAATATCATCCTAATTCATTCACGCTGAAGATTATGCCCTTGGGGAGGTCTTCTATATATCTCACACGGGCCAAGCTCACACATATAGGATTGTGACATACATGCTGGTGTGGAATGACCTGGGACATCATCTAACTATATTTCTACACTGGTAAGGGAGAAAACTCACGAGAAGCTAGATAATTCCAGCCAGGCTGCCAGAAGCCATAGCTCAGTGGTAGAACACATGCTTTGTTTGCATTAAAGTTGTAGTTTCAATCCCTAGCATCACCAATTAACAGGTATCAGGGCCAATAAAGATTAGGCAGTACTGGACTAGATGGACCAACAGTACAAGGCACATGTTCACAAAACAGTTGAGTTCTCTACATGTGTTCTTTTGTGGTACAGCTACAAAGGAGTAGGTCTATTTAAACTCCATAATAATTTTAGGGTGCAATCTAATGGACCTGCACCCTTGATGCTTATAAGCCCCCAAACTTGGAGGCTTACAATAATCCTATGCAATCTCTGACTCCCTGCACCTCCAGCTCTGCATTGTCTCTAGACAACCATTTTTGGCCATCTAACTGGGGTGCTTCGGAGGGGGAGGGAAGGAGGCTGTAGAGGACACAGGGTACGTCATACCCTGGCCTCTGCAGTCTCATAGATTTTCATAGATCATAGAGTTGGAAGGAGCCAACAAGGCTATCGAGTCCAACTCCCTGCTGAATGCAGGAAACTAGAGGAGGGGTCTCCCATCCAAGTAATAACCAGGCTTGACCCTGCTTAGCTTTCAATGCTCAGACAAGCTGAGCCAGTGTAAGCCACAGGCCTGTATCTCCACGTGGTGCTCCACAAGATTCAATCCATCCAAGCCATTGGAAGAGTCTTGCCAGGCCATCACCCACCCAGTGCCTACAACTACCCTTTTCTTCCCAAGTGAATCTGCCATAATTACCAGTCCGCGGTAGCCTCTCCATGCTTACCAGTCCGCAGTGGCCTCTCCCTCGGTCCTCTTGGGATGCCAGAGATGTCTCCCTCCCTCCCTCCCTGCCCACCAGAACACCCACTTTACCCCCTCTCCAAGTCATGTTCCCAACCTGAGAGAGGCAGCAGGTGCAGTTCTTTCCGTGCTGGCTGAGAGTGGGGGAGGGGGAGTCGGAGCACAGATTCCCAGTTCCGAGGTCAAAGCTCCATTTCCAAGCTTGGGTCCGGGAATCCAAAGTATCATATGACCCCACCCCACTGATGTCTAGGGGCGAAAGGATCACTCTCTTAACATTTTAAAAACAAACAAACCTACATCCTCCCCTGCCACTTAGTTATTTATCCTATTGTATTCAGGTCTTCTACAGCCTCTTTCCAGTACAGCTTCCATTCTTCTCACTCACCTACACATGACCAGAGTTCTTTTTGTGGCTTTACTTCAGTCATTATCAGTAGAAAATGGTTTCTTTCCACATGTATTGTGCACCTCCCTTTACTGGTCCCCTTTTCCTGAAAACCACTTTTCAACAGATACCATAATTAGGAACTGGTGTTCAGGCATGTTTTCAAAATGAGGGAAGAGGCACTATCAGACACACACACACACACACACACACACACACACCAGCTGGTCTTATCACTGGATAACAGATTTTAAATGTTATGGTACTGAAGGTGCCATGAAGACTGCACCGCTCAACTGAGTCCTCTACCACCATTTTGAATGCTTCCCTCCATTTCCATTACCATCTCAGATTTAGCATTTCTTGGAGGCCTAAACCACATGCCTTGAGTCACCACAGCACACATCCTTCCAGGTCTCTTCTTCCAGCAGTTAGCTGGGTGACCCAAAATAGGTGATGCAAGCTGATTGGCCAATTTTGTCTAAATCCAGATATTTACCTTCAGCCCAGGTCAAGGCAAATTTTGCAGAGTGGCCTCTTTTTGGATTCTGTATCAATCCAAACTTTACTACTGAGGACTCTCCTCAACACCAGGAACTTCCCGTTCCAGTTCATCACTTACCGAAACCCAGAAGCACAGCCATCTCTATAAAAAGGAGGGGGCTCTTGGAAGCTGTGAACCACGCAAGGGACCAACGCATTGCATCCCGTCCCACCCCACCCAGTCCACACTTCCTTGGCTTTCCCAGCTTAATTTTAGTATTACTAAACTCATAATACACTGACATGAAAATCATTTCTCTTCCCTGGTCTATTATACCCAGCAAACCTTTGGCAGCCCCCAAGGGATGGTTCAAACATACAACCGTCTTTACGGTCATAATCTGCTTTATTTTTAATTTTACCACAAGCAATCAATTTGCCAGATGGATCTTTTCCTATTGCATATACAGGACCTCGGGCACGCCGACTGCCCCAGTTTTGTCAAGTTAACTGATCCCCGCCCAAAGCCTTTTCAGTGCATAGAAGCATCCTGTGTTTTTGAAGGTATGTACAAAAGAGAACACAATGATTGAACTTTGAAACTTATCCTAGACCTGATACAGTGCCTGCTTTGCTGGAATCCACCACCTGCAATTTACCTGCAAGAACACGCCGATCCACATTGTGTGCTCCTGAGCCTGCTTGCATTCTTTTTAAAAATAGGAACTTCTAAGGCCAAGAGTCATCTTGCTGAAGTTGGCATGTCAAAAAAGCCGCTCCTGGAATGCAAAGAATCCAGCCCCTTCCCAAAGACGATTGTACTTCAAGCTAGCACTTGATGCTGGATTGTCACCATCCCGATACCTAAGAAAATGCCCCAAAACACATATACGAAGAAGACGGCAAACTGAGATGCCCCATTTGCTTTTCATATTTCTTCTCTTCTGTTCCACTCTTCTCCCATCAGAGACTATATACCCAAAATGCTGGTAGATGTCTCAAGTTTAATTATTCCAGTAGACAGGAACATCTCAACTTTGAAAGTCATCGCCAGAATCTTAACCCTATGGCTGCATAGCTGCAGTTCCACCAGTGACCAGTAGGTAGAACGGACATGTTAGGAGTTGCACAGGTTTGAGACAAAAAAACAGTTCTCCTTTTGCATTGCGTGTTCTAGCACAAGTACCAGAGTCCAAAATACAGTGCACCCTTGATCAGCTGGCACAAGCATATTTAAGCTGCCGAAGTCACCACCCACAAAATTTCAACAGGGGCCTGGGAAAAGCTAGGTTGCAACAAAATAAATGCTCATGTGCCATTTTACCGGCTGATGCAAGCCGTATACATTTTGTACTCTGGTTTATTTGTATCAAGGACAAAATGTGGCAACTGAGTCAACTCCACATGCCCACTGGACCTTTCAACTAAAGTTTTCCCCCCAAACAGCAAGCATCCCCCTTCCCATGGAAACAGGTATTTCAAAAGCTGTTTGAAATGGGGCATATAGATCTGGATGTAGAGGGACACTTTCACTGCACAAAGTCCTGAAGGAAGCCTGAAGCGGCTCTTTGGTTTGTGGCCAGCAGGCGGGGGGGGGGATGTAGATAAGAGCGGTGAGCAACCTGTAGCCCTCCAGATGTTGTTGGGCCTCAACTCCCATCAGCCCCAGCCAGCATGACCAATGGCAGGGATGATAGAAGCTAGAGTCCAGCATCTGGAGGACCACAGCTCTGCCACCCCTGGTGTAGAATATCCAGCCATATTCTCAGCCACCCATATGGTTAAGGACACTTAAGAACCTGGTTGTTACTTGGACGGGAGACCCCTCCTCTGGTTTCCTGCATTGAGCAGGGGGTTGGAGTTGATAGCCTTGTAGGCTCCTTCCAACTCTATGATCTATGAAATCTATGAACCATGCACTAGCGAGTCCAGCTTGTTTGTCCAAATCAGGTCGTCTCCAAAGGATCATTTTGCTCTTGAGCTACCACCAAGTCACTCTGTGGCAGCATGCATGCCTCCTTTGCCGAATCCTCACGCCAAAATTGTTACACTTTGGGCCGAACTAGATGTTAAATGTGTGAGTGCGAATGTATCTTTTTGTTTACACAGCCGGGTGGAAAGCAAAGATTCTCCCCTTGCTGCAGTCCCTCAAAATACCAGTGGGATACCACTGGCATACAGCAGTGCTTTTTTTCTGGAGAAAAAGGTACCGGAACTCTTGGATTACATTTCCTCGGGAGTAGATGGCGATTAAATTGTAATGCAATTAATAGAAGAAAAGGTGCTGGAACTCAGTTCCGGTGAGTTCCACCAGAAAAAAGCCCTGGCACACAGTATTGCTCTGGTTGTTGACGAACCTGTGCTGGGCTAGTGGTAGCATTTGGGGGGCTAATACAAGCCTGCCCACCCTTCACCCAGTATTAGTCCAACTTCAGCCTTCCCCAACCTGGCTGTGATGGACTGCAACTCCCCAGCAGCCTCCAGCCAGTCCAACACATCCAGAGGGCACCAGGTTGGGGAAAGCTGCTCTACTCCCAGTCACACAACCTTCATCTGAAATTCAATAATGTGTAACCAAAGATTCTATAGCTTAGTTCTGTAACTCATTTGAGAAACCACACAACAGTGTGAGCGATAGGAATGTGCTGAGGCTTGGGGAGCTTTCATTAATTTAGACTCGCTTGCCAGGCTGTTCAAGCTTTATCAGCAAAAGTCATAGCAAGATCGGATGTTGCTTCCCAGTGATTATTTTGCCACAGTAAGTCCTACGGGGAGGAACAGCTCAGCGTTTACTGAACACTGAGCTCTGCATTTCACTGGCCCGAGCTCCATTCTGGCATTCCTCATTAAATCTCTCTCATCGCTGCAACTCGGGGAAGACTGGACTAGGCTAGGCTAAACAGACCTAACTCTTGTGTTTATTAAGCACTGGTGTTGGATTCCTCAAAGAAATTATTGCAGAGGGGGAGGACTTCCCAAACTACCAGGTTTGGCTCAGTTAATGCTCAAAAAACTGCCCGCCTTGCTTTGAAGTTAAGATCCCATGTTTTCATGGCACTGTGCACACACGGGGAGGGCAAGAACTGGAGAGCCAGCAAGCAGGCCAAGATCAGAAGAGGCCAAGGCACCATAGACTACTGGAGATAGCCTGCTGGCTACCTGTTTTACATGTAAAATGCAGTGGGGGACTTGAGCTTCCAGGCACCCGAGCTCCCTTTGCCCTTCTCTTCTCGCCACATTCTGCAAACAGTCTTCATCGCAGGCGCTGCGACTTCGATGGATGAATGCAAAAATGCATAAGACAATGGAAGAGAAGCAATGTTAAGACATCATCAACCTGAAGGGAGACATTAAAAGTTCAGAAAAGGGAACACAAGAGTGAAAAGTCTTTCGCCAAAACTGCAAAGTAGTAGGGGACTGTGTGTAAATATAGTTCTGTTCTCCGCTAGCGTCAGGTCAAGTTTAAAAAGTGATGAACCCAAGATGACAGGAGACAAAATGAAGAAGCAACATTTAAATTCATAAGATTGAAATGAAACAGCAATGCTGCTGAATGGATCACTCAACCTAGGAGAGAAAGCAGAAGCAGTCCTATTTCTTCTTCCTGCTTGTGTCTGGAGCAGAGAGAGAGAGCCAATTTTTTGTCCATTCCACAGTATTCCTCCTTAAACGTCACATTAGGCCGGCTTGCCTTTTGAGAGTGCATTTTCCTCCTTTGCTCTGAGCCAAGTTTGCTGGCAGGGTACAAGTGGAATTTGTTGCAATACGAACGGAAAGCATATTCTGCAGGGAATAATGGAGTTTTAGGCTTGTATACATCTGTTTAATACAATCTCGATAGCAGATGGAAAGGACAAAATAATAACTAAAATGTTCAGATTGCTAAAAAAAAAAAAAAAAAGCGGGGGGGAGCTCTTGAATTGAAAATGGATAGTCACTACGGGCTTAGTAAAATTTTGACTGGCAGACTTTTCAGAGCTTGCTATTTTATAATTACAATTCATCTGAGCTGGGATAAGTCCATCTCTCTACTCCCCAAGTGAGTCTAGACTGGCATAGAGAAAACAAATCAGGGATATTAATCTGCAGCAAGTGAAGCCCATATTTAGACAGAAGGCATTCTCCATGAAAGACGGCAAAAGGCAAGACTCAACAAGATTTGGATAAGGCAATTCCATTTTAACAAATACACACTTTAAAACTTTATTTATATAAAAATCATTTCATTTTAAAAGCATTACAGAGCGAGCACAGGACTCAAAGAACAGCAGGATGCCCCCCTCCCCCAGGGGGTGCAAAGGAAAAGCAAAAAAAACCCAAAACCGTCAGTGAGTTATTAGTTCCTCCTACAGCAGCCTCCCCACAACTGATGCCCTCCAGATGTGTTCGACTACAACTCCCAGCATCCCGCAGCCACCATGGCTGGCTGGGGGATGCTGAGAGTTGTAGACCAACACATCTGGATGGCAACAGGTTGGGGGAAGCTGTCCTACAGCATTGAATTGGTCAGCGGGGAAGGGTTTTCTTGTGGGTTTTTTTTTTGGTTCATCAGGAATTTTTTTAAAAAGGAAATAGTGTTTTACATTAGAAAAAGTTGAGTGACTCCTCCCTCAGAAAGCTGATTTACATGTTTAATCCCTCCCACTCCCCCTAAAGGAAAGAAAATCTGGGATTGGAGCATATCACAGAGGCACCGAGAATCTTCCACCTTAGGCCTTCCCTCTTGTGCAACGTGGACTGTTGGTGTGGAGAGAATCCCAGGAGTCCGAGGGCAACAGAGTTCCTTCCAGTTACTGGGCTGAGGCAGAGTCTGAGGCCAGTAGGGATGAGGGAAAGGTGGCGGGTCCTCTTCAGCGGAAAAAGGCGGAGTCACCAATATGGTGCCCAAAGCTACTCACTATTGCCCCCTTTACTGCTGCCTTGCAGATCAGGACACAGATCTGTCCGCAAACCCTAAATTCCTCTTGTTCCCTGAAGAGGGGAGCCATTAAGGTGCACATCATGATCCCCGCCCAACAGTGCTTTCACCTCCCCCTCCCCAGTCCCGTAAGCCTTGAGCAGTTGTCAGTTGAGCTCCTGGTCTCCCCCACTCGGCTACCAATAAGAGCCTTCTGAGTACAGTGATTATTATACAGGGCTACACCAGGATTCTGGTTCCAAGCCGAAGGAGCCGGGAGAGAGCAGGAGCAGAACTCTGTGCCAAAAACCCCTCTCTCCAGTCCAGGTACTCCACCTTCCTCGCTCAAAACTAGCAAAAGCACCAAGCTATTTCACAGTGGCAAAGAAAGGCACGTGTAAATAGGGATAGGTAACCATTTCATTCCCCTGCCAGCATGGGAGGATTTGGGCAATATTTACAGATAGCCAGCTAGCCTGCCTGCCTGCCCGCCCTCCCTCACACACTTTCAGCATCACCAAACTCTTCACTTCATCAGCCCCCCGCCCACCCCCAGCTCCGCACTCCAACCTAAGCACCCACCACTTAAGTCCAAATTATCCATCTGCAACCCAAAACCAGACGCCTCGTGGTGTCCTCCCCAAGGGAAAGCCAAAACTGCCACTTTGGGGTATGAAGACTTATGCCCCTTCCGCCAAGCTTTCACTTAACATACTCAGTCCTCTTCACCTTCCCTCAAACTCCCTGCACTCCATAAGCTGCTCTTCTCCCACAAATAAATAGCTTCCTAAACTCTGAGTTAACCCACTTCAGACTAAAGCATCGAGAAGCGACTAGGAAACGGGAGAAAACAGATGAAGACGCACACATTCTTCCTCAGCCTATGAGGATACAGAAGGCTGTCCCCTCACAGAGGCACTCTTTAAGGCTATTTTGCATCCAGATGGCCTAGATGCAGCCACTCGCAAGCTGTTCCCTCGTTTGTCATCTCCCACCCTCCCTCACCACCACCACCACCACCCCACCAGGAATGTTCCAGTATTCCCAGCATCCTTGGTTGCAAAAAATGAAATCACACACAAAAATATATTCTATAGGCTAAGAGAAGGAGACGATGAGTTCCCGCTCCACTTCTCTACGAAGAGAGCCGGCATATCACCTTAAGAAAAACTAGTTCCAGTATGGTCGAGTTCAGTTGAGATCCGCCTGCACCAGTGGCTTCCATCATCTGCTGTGGATACAGCAGAAGCTTGTAACTTTTTAAGTGTCTGCCTTAGTCGTTCTAGTGAGATCCATCAGGAGTATTTGGTCTTCAGGAATTGCTGCGTTTTTGAAAAAATAGACAAAAAAAGTGTCCAGGATTGAATGCGCAGCCGTCTACAGGGAGGTGTGAGGCCCTCTGGGCTCAGGGGGGCCAGTCATTTTGGCTGGGTGGCTGGACTTGCATGCCAAGAGATTTTTAAAAAGTGTCGGTCCATTTCACCACAAAGAGTTATACACGGTATATTATAAACTCAAAATAGAGAAGGCAGATGGTGGCAACTCTAGATCTTCTGCTGTGGAGAGAGACGGGGGAGAAGGTTGAAGTTAGCGACAGTACAATGGCAACAAACAGCAGCTTTCCACATGGCAAGCAGATTAGACATAGAATCATCAAGCGGTCAAAACCTCATGTAGTCTTAGTGCTGCATGTAGTCACTGAAAGAAGATTGGTTGAGCAACACCCCAGATTAGACCCTATGAAGGTTTGATTGGAGGAGGAGATGATTCCTCCTCCCTCCCTCCCTCTCTCCCTCCCTCTCTATCACAGGTACGCACACACTTCAACACAGAGGCAGAAGATCACTGTCAGAAAGCAAGAACATACCATAGGGGGATAAGACAAATGGTCATTCTCCTCAAGGGATTCCTGACCTTCCTCCTGCTGTAGACATAGGTATTGTTAGTAAGGATGGCATATTGGGGGGGGGGGTGGTGCGTGGAGGGACAAGGAGTCGAACTGAAAAGTCACTGGGGAAAGTGAAGGAGAGGCTGAGCTGAAAGCAGAAAGGCCAATAGTGTTAGGGTTAGTTATTTAGTAAACACCTTAGCAAGCCTCCAAAACACTGGAGGAGAGCAAGGAGAGATGGTATGTACCAGCACTGCTCCCAGTGCATTCTCTAGTCCTAGAAATCCTTCACCTTTCAAGCTCCGAGTGGCCATTTCCAAAGCTTCCCCTTCACCGATTCCAGCCACTTAGACCTTCCCTGCCCACCCTACCCATTCTTGCTACCTCAGAGACTAGAACCACCGCCCACTAAGTGCTTGGTAGGACCCCAGAGGCCTCAATCAATGGATATCCCAGGTCTTTACCATCAGTGGTGCTCCCTTCATAGATTCCAATTCTTCTCCAGATCGGTCCAATGTCCTATTATGTTCCCGTTCATTCAGTGTAGAGTAGTTGTCTGAAATCAAGAGGGATACTTGATATGAGAAAAATTCACACAGGCCCAAGGCAGGCAGGCTGCTGAGAGGACACAAGCTGCCCTTCCTACACCTTGCATCTCACCGGCCAGCCAGGGAACAAACATCATCTTCTCCTTCCCTGCCACCATACATAGCAAGAGATCAGGAGACATGTGTGCCCTTGTAACAAAACATATATTGGGGGGGAAAGTGTGCTTTGCATGGGCGCACAGCACCGCCACAATGTTACCATCTTGAGCTTTGGAATTAGATGAATTATAAATGGAATGAATACAAAGAAGAAAGGTTTGATGACTGACTACATGGTGACCTGGTTCACACATAACACTAACCATGGTTTATTTAACCCATGGTTTGTTGCTCTACCCAAGGTTTGGCTGGCAGACGACTGAAAAAAAACACGCTTTGTTTTCTTAATCCCTTGGTTGTTTGCCTCCCTCCTTCTTCACCTGCTCTCTCCCTGTAGCCCAAATGCCTTTGTGACCTAGTACTGGCATGTAGAGCCACAGTTTTGTTTTCTTTTTAAACACTCTTGCCCGCTGCCTCTGTAACCTGGAGAAACAACCCATGAACAAACCACGGTTATGGATTCACACACAATGACAACCCATGGTTTAAATGACCCAGAGTTCACAACCCAACAACAAACCATGGGTTCTCTTTCTGGGTTGTTTGTGGTTAGCCAACCATGGTTTGTTACCGTGGCTGTGCTGGCACATCACAACAACCGAGAATTCAACAACCCATACTATAGGTTAGCATTATGTGCGAACCCAGCAGGTATGTGCGAGGGGTGAGCCAGGATGAACACCATCACTTGCGTTGCACTCTACGACCCTATCTGGACAGGCAGAGCCTAGCAACAGTGATCCATGCTCTGGTAACCTCTCGTTTGGACTACTGTAACACACTCTACGTGGAGTTGCCTTTGAAAACAGTCCGGAGACTTCAATTGGTTCAAAACAGGGCAGCAAGGCTGCTAACGGGGACTGGCTGACAAGAACATATTACGCCAGTCCTCTATGATTTGCATTGGCTACCAATTGAAGTCTGGGCCCAATTCAAAGTGCTTACATTAACATTTAAAGCCCTAAACAGTTTGAGGCCAGGTTATCTGAAGGAACGCCTCATCCCATACGAGCCTGCCCGAACCCTGAGATCTTCTTCGGAGGCCCTTCTCAGAGTGCCCCCTCCAAAAGAGGCTAGAAGGGTAGCTACTAGGGGAAGGGCCTTCTCAGTTGTGGCACCCCATCTACGGAATCAGCTTTCCAAGGAGGTGCGCCTGGCGCCTATCCTCTAATCTTTCAGGCGCCAGGTGAAGACCTTTTTATTTGCCCAATATTTTAATGGTTGATTTTATTCCTTTTATTATCGCCACTGTACCTCTGGATTGAATTTATTTTGACTGCTTGTTTTTATCGTGTTATGTTTTAATATGTTTGTATTTTTATACTATTTTTGTTGTTATTTTTGTATTGCTTTGTTTTGCAAACCGCCCAGGGAGTCTTTTGGTTGAATGAATGAATGAATGAATAATTAATTAATTACCTTCCTCCTAATTTCAGGGAGGAAGTTATGCCACCCCTAGTTCCTGGAACTGCCCAGTCAAGCCAAGAGTAGCATACATGCATTAGCTGCAGGCATTTGGAAGAGACATTAGCCTTGTCAAAATGAGGCAGAACTGGAGGGGCTCGATCATTGGTAGAAACCTTTGGCTTGCCTGGGAAAGCCCCCTAAATGCAGCTCCCTACTGTAGCAAAACATATTTGCTAGCAGTATAGAGAGGCAGGCATACTGAAGCCAGAGAATGCAACAGCACCAGAAGTAGAACTGAACTTACTTTTCCCCAGAATCTAGCAGCAAGAGCACAGGCAGGCTTATTCTAGGCAAAGCTAGAATCCCAGCTATTAAGTGGCAGGGGATCATGCTGGCAGGAGGATTAGCTACCTGGGCAGCGTTGGCCAGGACCTAAACACAGCAGCTACATCACAACATTGGGATGGACTGCTGATGCGCATGCACAAGATTTTGCTAGAGATGGTAAAGCATCTGTGCCTTAGCAGGTTATGGAGGCAGGCTTAACACACTTTTGGAGGTATACAGAAGCGGGGGGTGGGTGGGTGTTTATCCAGCAGCACCTCTACTGGATATGTCAAAAAGCCCAAACATCCTCTTGCCCTCTTTTCCACTGAAGGTCCCATACCTGGCCCCATGTTGCCCATCTGGATCTCCTCTCGAGAGGATTTCTTGTCTAGATAGAAAATAAAGTCAGAACAGTTAGATGCGGAAACCTGCATGCGGTACTCATCTATCTATACTTGTGTTAAACAGCAACTCATTAAAGGAGGTCCCTGGCAGAAGTTTCTCATGAGCCTGAAGACTGCAGGTAATTTTGCCCCTCCCCCTTTCCATGATGCTAGAAATGCTGAGCTATTATTAGAAGACAATATTCTTATTCTGATGATCATTCAAATCCGCTTCAGCAACAGTTGGCACTAGGAACTTCAGGAGAACTGGGAGTGGAATTCATGTGTGGATCAGCCTTCCTAGGAATCCAGCACATCAGAATACAGGCAGGCGGAAACTGTGGCCAGCTTTAGACACCCCTTGAAAAGAAACCTGTTTACTCAGGCTTTCCCTGATGTGCAATTGCACTGCTCTGGTTTACCATTTCTGTAATGTTCTTAATGTAGTCAGTTATTTTATATTGGCTTTTATATTGTATTTTATGTATTTCTTATGAAAGCTGCTTAAAGGATCTTATGATCCCTCCAACTCCATCTAAACAACATTGAGCTCACGCTGTCTCAGCTTGTCTGAGCGTGGAAAGCTAAGCAGGGTCAGGCCTGGTTATTTCCTGGATGGGAGACCCCTCCTCTAGTTTCCTGCATTGAGCAGGGGGTTGGACTCAATGGCCTTATAGTAGGCCCCTTCCAACTTGATGATCCTATGAAAGCTTGAGCCGAGGCAGCCCCACAAGTGAGCAATGGTGTGGAGGCCTCATCCACAATGGTGGACATTCGTGAGGCAGTCCCCAGCTCAATGAAAAGACTCCTGTCTGGAACCCCGGAGAGCGCTGCCAGACAGGGCAAACAATACAGAGCTAAAAATGGACCAATCGTCTGACTCTGTGTAAGGCAGTTCCCTGTGTTCCATTCTCTGCTGCCACACAAAAGCCTCAGGTAACAGACAAACCGGGGCTCTTTTTCCTGGCACCGAACCTGGGACTTCTGATGCAGATTACTACCAAACTTCTACCTACCTCCTTTTTGGTTCTTATCAATGAGGGGCAAGGTGCTGTCATCAAAGGAGTTGCCACCCTGACTTCTAGAGGCGGTATTCTGCTGCACCTGAGGAGGAGGAATTGTTCAGTACATTTATGTTGTCATGAGGCAGGGCTTATATACCTCATTTCCTAGCTACTTCCTCAGAACTTGGCAGCACATGCTGCCACCTAGTGCCTGGAGGCACCTGGAGGCACTAGGAGCACCCACCCACCTGGAGGCACTAGGAGCACCCACCCACCTGGAGGCACTAGGAGCACCCACCCACCTGGAGGCACTAGGAGCACCCACCCACCTGGAGGCACTAGGAGCACCCACCCACCTACACCCAGCACCCTTAGGAGAAGGCAAGTCTACAGAAATTCACCTCTGTGAACGTTGTGTGCACAACAGACAACATCCACAGTGGAGACTGTGCAAAGGGAAACTTCAAAAGGCCTGGAAACACAGACTTTTCCCTTTGTGCTTCTGAGCTGGTGTGGTGTAGTGGTTAGAATGCTGGACTAGGAATAGGACTGGGGAGAGACTTTGGGCCAGTCTCTGTCCCTCAGCCTAACCTACTTCACAGGGATGTTGCGAGGATAAAAGGGGGGGAATGTACTATGCATGCCACCTTGAGGAAAGGTAGAATGTAATTATAATAAACAAAATAAAAAAGATGTGACCCCTGCTGTGCTCTCAAGCGCAAACATTCACAAGGCAAGGCCCAGTGACATGCCAGGACTGACATGGTCCTCTGCTTCAACAAAGCCGCCACTGAGCATCATCTCAGTTGGCTTGACCTTGTTTCTAGGCCAAGTACTCTAAATAGGCTTCTATTATTTTTTAAAGGCACAATGTTGGCCACAGAAGTGGCTCATCCAGTCATAAAAGAACTGATAGTACAACCTGCGGCAGGTCCATCAAGGCCATCTCTGACTCACATTTATTGGACAAAGCACGACCCACCCCCAAGTCCTTCCAGAACACTTGTTCAGGCTCCAGATACCTGGAAGTCAGCCTTCTTCCATCCTTCTTTCTCCAGCGGCTTCCGCAACTCTTTATACCCCCAGATGGTCTGCAATACAAGAGCAGCTGCTCTGACTTCTCTCTCTGAGCGGTTCCTAGAAGGAGAGAACAGCAAGGTATTACAAAAGAATTAACAGCCACAAGCACAGACAGAGAGAGAGAGATGGGGGGGGGGGCTTGTGGAGATGTGTTCAGCCACTCTCTCCCTGCCTCCTACCCAGGGGCTGCACCCACCCAGATTTGTTGATCAGCACCAGTTTCTCAATGCCTTGTGTCTCCCGCAGTTTCTTTGCTGCTTCCAAGTTTTCCACAATAACTTCGTTTATAGTGTTTAGCACAGAGACCACAGTATCTTCAGATAGGTTCTTGGCAGGCATCTGTTGTCCCCCTGGCAAATTCTTCACTAAACTGGGGATGGCGTGTTTACCTAGGAGCGGGAGTAGATCAGAGTCAGTTAGGAGAAAGGAACGTTATGAACAGAGGTGAAAAGAAGACAGAAGTGCAAGAGAGGCGTCCACAACCTGCAGGCCCTGCTTGAGCTCTTCAAGTGCCATTGGAGGCTCTCCTATCGTAAATGGGATACGAGAAGGGCTGCACAAAGATGGCGTTCTCATAGGATCGGGGAACTACAGTTCAAAGCTCTCCATTCTCTTGCCTGGGAGACAAAGTTGCCATTTGTCTTGTTTAGCTTTATTTAGCTAAGCCTTATTTAGCTAAGTGGCAGGAAAGGGGGGGAAAGTAGCAAAATGCTGTAGCCTAGCCTTCCCCAACTGATGCCCTCCAGATGTGTTGGACTACAACTCCCAGCATCCCCCAGCCAGCATAAAGACTGGTTTTAGCATCCCAGGAAGCTAAAGTCTGATTTTAACGTAGAACTACATAAGGGAAATTGGTGGAGTCAAGCCCAAATTATCAAAAGTGATAGTGGGGGTGGGGAAATC
The DNA here is from genome assembly GCA_021292165.1 of Shinisaurus crocodilurus. Classification (NCBI taxonomy): domain Eukaryota; kingdom Metazoa; phylum Chordata; class Lepidosauria; order Squamata; family Shinisauridae; genus Shinisaurus; species Shinisaurus crocodilurus. Next base: position 193,616,328 of record CM037876.1, on the reverse strand, counting down.
AACCAAAGTATCAGGCATCAAATCCCAAACACTTTTCAAGCTAAAACTAATCAAGAATGTCTTGAACCCCCTACATTACTTTAGGCTGTTTGGCCCACTATTTATTTATTTATTATATTTATACCCCGCCTTTTTTCCTGCAAGGAACCCAAGGCGGCTTACATAATCCTCATCCTCCTCTCCATTTTACCCTCACAACCACCCTGTGAGGTAGGTTAGGCTAAGAGTCAGTTGTAGCGGACGGGACCCCTCACTCCAAAGCCCACACCCTCGATGTGTACTTCGCTCTCACCAAGTGCCACCTTGTATTGGTCACTTCAGACTTTAAGCTGTCTTTTTAAGTTGCGTTAGCCAATTATATGTTTTAGGTCTTATGTATGTGTAGCTGTTCACCCACGTTTGTTTGTCTTAAGAGCAGTTTGTTTTATTTGATTACTTGAAGTAGGGTGCCCCTCCGTTAATTCACTTCTTACTTTCCTGTCACCAGTCAGACTCTGGAGAATTAGAACTTTGACTAAAAAGGTTGGTTTATTGTTCTAACTAAGTCTCTAAACTGATATTCAACTCAGGAACAGATAACTTGGAATTTTCAACAGTTACATTCAAACTTGTTCTTTGCTTAGATTCAGGTTAAAGGCAGGCAGATGTTATACAGTGCTCTTTGTATCAATTTGGCTTGGTTACTTGAAAGTTACAGTATCAGATCAGGGAACTTAACTGTCCTTCTCACTAGTCCAGAGTTTCACCTTCTTCTTCAGACAGAAGGTCCTTCACTCCCTAAGTGGAGACTCCTGTGAATTGTTCTACACTAACACCTTCACGTTTGCTTTCTCACAACTTAGTACTAGATTTCCTGTCTGAACTCTTCTCTTCAGTACCACCTTTCCCTGCCTACTCTACTAACCTTCCACTACCTCTCTCACTCCAACCCACTCTCTTCCCCAACTGACAACCAACTCCCCTTAACTGTCAACTCCCTGGGGTTCTATGCTCTCCTTCAACCAATCAGAGCCTCTGGAATGTTCAGCTTGGCCCCTCCCTGGGCTTCTGCCTGTCACTCCGCCACATCAGTGACTGGCCCAAAGTCACCCAGTGAGTTTCATGGCTGAGCGGGGATTTGAACCCGGATCTCCCGAGTCCCAGTCCAACACTCTAACCACTACGCCACACTGGCTCACACTATGATTTGTGATTTTTTTAAAAAGATCCCTTCCCTATTTTATTTTATTTTTAAACTGTCCACACACCACAAACTGAGTGCATCCCTTCTTGGGCACTGAGCATCTTTCAGGAAGTAGCACGAGACCTTTGGTGGGCCCAGTTGGGTGGCTTGGTCTAACTGAGAAAGCATGTATTACAGATGGGGTGGTGGCGGTGGTGATTTTTAACTTTTTTTTAACAGCACGTCACCCAGACCCAACACCTGAGACAGGATAAGAAATCTGCAAAATAGAAACGCCCCTTCCCTGTTGGGCTCTCACCTATCAGCTCTTTGTTACGGGAATCCACTGCCAGGTTGCGCAGAGCTCCAGATGCGGCTTTCACCACACGCTCGCTGTCGTTGGTCAGAAGGTCAGCAACGGCAGAGAGACCTTTTTCCTGGCGCAACACGGAGCGAATGTACCGCCCATACTGCAAGAGACAACACAGCACTCAGCTTGGAAGGAGAGCTACAGAACATGTAAACAAGACCGGGGGGGGGGAGGGGGCATCCCATATACAGGACTGCACTTTCTGCTCATGCTCCTAGAACAAGATGCTTAACCTCTGACCGTACCTCTGTGTTCCCTCACTCACAACCTTCCTACAGGGCAAGCTCAGTTTCCTTTGGAAATCCTGTTGCCAAAGCCCACAGTCAACCCAATACCACAGCAATATACAGCCCCGGAGACCAGCTGTTTATTTTGACAATCAGCACCAAGCTGGCCACAGGCCCTTTCACCACAATGTTGACTTCACTCTTCCATTCTGGAAATTCCCCATCGCCACGAGGCAACATATGAAACCTTCAGTCTCGATTTGAAATCTTATCTGGGGGAGACTTGGATGCAAGGTTCCTGCAGCCATGGAGGTGCCACTGGTTAATTTCTAGCTTCTTCCATGGCTGCTGCCTTAAAAATTGGACCTGCTAACCACGAAAGAGATCGAAACTTGCGTGTGTGACAGGACTGCTCAAACCGGGGGGGGGGGGGGGGGGGAGGGGGAGATATGCCTGATCCTTGCTTTCTCCTCCCCCCCCCAATCTCCTGAGCACTTCTTCCCTCCTCAACTTTCAAAGTTAGAGAAGGAAGGTGGGCGGAAAGGGAATAAGAACAGTGTGTGTGTGTGTGTGTGTGTGTCGGGGAGGGGGGGATCAAGGGAAAAGCAGCCAGGGGAAAATTGGGAGTGAGTACTAAGGGCACTGGAGGGTGGGGAGGACAGAAAAGAGGGAGGTGGCCAGACCTGCACACAGCTCCATCTCTTGCATGGAGGGGTGATGTACCAAAAATCCTCCTTCCATTGCCTACCAAAGGGCCCCTGCCTTTAGAAGGCTTACAAGTAGGGCTTTAACCACTGGCCAAGAATACATGATAAAAAACAGGGATTTTACTTTGGAGAAGTGTTGAATCGCAGGCCAAATCCAGCCCACTTGGGGTCCAAATCCAGCCTCCCAGGGTTCCCCAGATGGCCACGCCCCCTTCCTCTGGTTCCCAACCCTATTCCCCCAACCATCAAGTGGTTTCCCAGTTTTTGTACACCCCCCCCCCCCATTTCAAAAGGCTTAGTTATTGGCAGCAAGAGCTTTAAGCTACAATAGGCTGCTATTTTTTTCTATTTTTGGTCGCACCCCTTTTGCCTTTGGCCCCAACCCACCTTAGGAATGTGCCCTCTGAGAGCTTCTCCAAATTTGGATTCGTCCCTTGGGCTAAAAGGGGCTCACGACCCTCACTTTGGAGCATGTGCAAACACAAAGGCTGGAATTATCGTCAATCTGTTCCAGCCAGGCAGTTCTTGTGAGTGAACCCCCACATATATTAACCACATTAGAGAACGGAAGGTGCACGAGGTGAAGTCTCTCCATTGCCACTACTCGGACTTGCCCAGCTACAGCAACGAACTCGTCTGGCTAAGGAACACTGCAAAAGCTACTGGTATTTTTGGTTGCATGCAATTTGCTTTAAAACAAGTTGGTGGGACAGAGAGATATTTTTTTTAAAAAGTGGACATGACAAGAGGGAGCAACCTAACCCTGGCTCTGAGGAAACCTAATCAGCTCTTCCATTGTTGCAAATATCAACTTTTTTTTCTTCTTTCTTTTTGGCGTTCCTGCCTTTTTCCATCCATGGGAACAAAACCAACCTTAAATAGTCAATACTTGTTTATGCCAGTTTGTCCAGTTCAACATGCTTCAGGATGTAAGGGTGGATCACGTGGGCTTCCGCCTCTGTATGCACAAAGAGGCCCTTCTTCTGTTTTGCCCATTGCCTTAATTCCAACCCCTTTGTTGGAATCTTTTTTTAAACACACAGGATCCCATTTGCACGCCATTGCATCTCTTGTGCGGTCACTCACCGTCCAACGGCCAGCACACAGATTCTGGATGGCTCCCGCTGAGGCTTCTAAGATAGGTTGGGTTTTGCTCTCCTTTAACAGTGAGATATAGATACGAACAATTTCTGGCTGGAAGAGGAGTTCATAACCTAGGAAGAGATACATATCCAAGTTATACATAAAGCCTGCCAACGCTCTCCTCTAGACGCCCCCGCCATCCAAGGTAAGGTGGCTGGCCAGAAGGGGAAGCCTCTCAATAACGGCACCCTGTTTGTGGAATTCCCTTTCCTGAGAGGCCTGCCTGGGGCCAACACTCATTCTTTCAGTGCCAGGCAAGGACATTTTTATTCTCCCAGACCTTCTAATCCATTCCCCCCCTTTTAAAGTGTTGTTTTGCGGAGAGAAAGCCTGACTGCCCATTCCTGGAATGTGGTCATAACTTCATTCCTTCCTGTGCTCCATGTCTCCTTCTTCTGCATAAGCCCCCCCACACCACCCTGCATAATCCTCACCCTGTCCCTGGGAGAGGGAGGCACAGCCAGAACACATCTGCTAACCACGAATCTGGGCATCTACACAAAGGGGCACATTTGCAATTCACCCCAAAGAGGTGAAAAACATGTTGCAGTCTCAAAGAGCTGCAAGATGATCCTCAGGAACACCCACCCGGTACCACTCCTCCGCTGGCGAATCACCTGGGACTGGGAGGGGTCTGGAGAAGGGGTCTGGGCAAACCTTTGACCGACATCAAGGTTGTTGGAAGCTGGTGCACGCTCTGCACAGATCAAGCCCCTGACTTCGGTCAGCAACCAGCCCTCCAGCCCCAGGCGCGGCGCCGGTGATCACCCGCAGGAGAGACCGAGACTAGTAAGTTAGGTTCTCTGGTGTTGTGTGACTTTGTGTCTAGTAAGCCTGTTACTTAGCCTACCCTATGCTGAATTGATCCCCATTGTGACTCATCTGTTTATGCTGTGAAATTCCTATAGTTTATTAGTTCCGCTCCATTAAAGGTGTTGTAAACAAACATAGGCTCCTTGTTTAGTCTGTTCCCCCTGTCAATTCAGGCCGGGGTTGGCTTTAGCTTCCGCTAGAACCGCAAGGGAAGGGTTTCCTCCGTGCCGGTTAACCCTTTCCGTCCCGAACTCGTGCAAAGGACCTGCTGGGGTCCTCCACATGTTTTGTATATTATCTCTTGCTTTGGTGAACCATCCTGGAAGTTCTGACATAGGGCAACATAGAATACACACAGGAGAAGAATGCGCATACAAGAGAGTCTAATGCTGGATGAGGTATTTAAGCTGCTCAGCCCGCTTCCCTGGTCTTAAGCAGAATCCTAAGCCACTATCTAAGCCCACATGACAAAGGAGGGGGTGTCTGGACCCAAGGCACGTTTATTTGTGGCTTTCGGAACAGCCATACTCCAGCGGCTCCCAAGGAACAGCCATCTATGATCTCATATCAATGCACCACACTGAAGAGCACTTTTCATTTCCAGATTTGGCAAGTCATCAGCCATGTGTGCATTCAGCCTTCTACTTTGCTTATGCTGTGCTGCGTATAAAACAGACTCTCTTCCGCACGCCTAGGAGCAAGGATGGTCACTGGACTGCTGCCACTGGGGTTACATTCTGTTAAGTCAGGTGACCTGAGGCCACAGAGCAAGGCTGGCTGTTTTCCTAGCACACCTGCATGCCACACCTTTGTTAGTCTTGGGATCGTTTCCGAAGCTGAAAAATCTGCATCTCCACCCCAACATAACATGTCTCAACGGCGCATGATTCATGTCCTTTGCCTTTGTTAAATCTGAACTTGTGGGAGAACACACAACAAAAAGCCGCACTGGAGATGGTGTAGTTGAAGAGCAAGTTAACCCGCATGCCCACACGAGTGGGGAGAGAGGAGAGGTACCTTTTAAGAACTTATGACGCTGCCTTATATAATATACCACAGCAGAGCCCCTCGCCGGATCGTCACCTTGAAGTGGTGAGTGGGCTTGCGTGTTCCGATGAATCCTGTGAGCAATGCCGTCGGGAGCTATGTACTCCCAGTAGGGTCACCCATGGCGGTAAGGTCCGGGGAGAGGAACCAGACAAAGAACGATCCAAAACATAAAGTCCTCAACGGCAGAACAGGCGGAAGATAATTAAACCTAAATTACAACGGCTGTGAAGGCGGATGAAGGCTGCAGCAGAGAATGGTTTTCCAATCGTCAGGGTAACCGTGCCATTGGATCTCTGCCGTACTCTGTCAAGTTTGTGTGGTGATTCGTTGTGCACCGATCTCCCCACATAAAACAGTTTCACGCACAGGCGTCTTCCAACCCAACCCATCCAACCCAACCCAACCCAACCCAACCAACCAACCAACCAAACAAAAAAAAGTCCCATGGCGACTGGCGAATGGCAACGGGGGCAGGACTGTGAATCTGGAAGCCCCTAGTCATGGACCAGCACATGGGCGGTGGATGCAGACTCAGTCGCCCTGTTCAAGGAATGAGGTAGTCGAGCAGCTCGGCAGCTGTATCCATGACTGAGCAGCCCTATTTAGGATCCACTCTGCTCACCCCGTATGGGGAGGGGGCTAGAAAAGGTGCCCTAAACATAGTCTACCTCTTTCTCCCCTGACTGGATTACCGCGTCCAGTGGGGTCACCATTTTAGCGGTCGAAAAAGACATTTGAATTTTGGAACATGGAATATACGGACATTGCTGGATAACATAGATAGTGAACGCCCTGAGCGTAGGACTGCTATTATTGCAAGGGAGCTGAGACGGTTTAAAATTGACATAGCAGCACTTCAAGAAACTCGAAGGGCAGGAGAGGGACAGCTGAAAGAAGAAAAAGGAGGTTATACCTTCTTCTGGAAAGGACTACCTGAGCAGGACCGACGAATACATGGTGTAGGCTTTGCCATCAAAAATGAATTAGTGAACTCTTTGTCAGAAGTTCCTACTGGCATTAACGAACGCCTGATAACTCTTCGATTAAAGCTCGCCAATAACCAACAGGTAACTATTTTGAGCGCTTATGCACCAACATTAGATGCTGATGATGACATCAAGGAAAGTTTTTACAGCCAGTTGGACACTCTCCTGTCAGAGATACCCAAGGAGGATAAAATTATCCTCCTGGGCGATTTTAATGCAAGAGTCGGGCGTGACTTTGATTATGGCCAGAAACTATTGGAAAAGACGGAGTTGGTAATAGCAACCCGAACGGACTCTTACTTTTGTCTATATGTGCAGAGCATAATCTCACTATTACAAACACGCTCTTTCGACAAAAGAATAAGTTTAAAACATCATGGCAGCACCCACGGTCAAAGCACTGGCATCTTCTGGATTATGTAATTGTCCGTGTTAGAGATCGCCGCGATGTACTTCTTACTAGGGCCATGGTGAGTGCTGACGACTGCTGGACAGACCACCGACTAATCCGGTCCACTATGGTTATCAACATTGCTCCCCAACGTAGGCTTCAAGGAAGGAAACCAAGGCGTAAAATGAACATCCACGCCCTTCAAGATCCTATTAAGCAAACTCGTCTTCAATCACTTCTTAAGGAACATCTACCTACGGAACCTCCTGACAACATTGAGGACCATTGGTCTAAGCTGAAAACCTCCATTACTGCAGCTTGTGAACAACTATTGGATATGAAACTAAGAAACATCAGGATTGGTTTGATGAAAATGACAATGAGATTAAATATATAATTGACCAAAAAGGAAAGCCTTCCAAATATGGCAAAATGATATTAACTGCGCTGCCAAGAAAAAACCTACGCTAGCGCAAAGGCTGAGGTCCAAAGAAGAACAAGAGAACTTAAGAACGCTTGGTGGAAAAAGAAAGCTGAAGAAATTCAACAACTTGCAGAATCCCATGATGCGCGGGGCTTTTTTAAGGCCACAAGGGCCATTTATGGACCAAAAACCTATGGTACAAACCCTTTACAATCAAAAGATGGCACCAAACTCTTAAAAGACAAAGAGTCTATTGCACTGCGTTGGAAAGAGCATTATTATGACCTTTTAAATCGTAAATCTAAGGTGGATAATGAGATTTTTCCGCAAATCCCGCAAAAACAAATTAAAGAGGAACTTGCAATACTCCCCACTTTGGATGAAGTAAAAAAAGCCATTAATCAAATGAAGAACAACAAAGCTAGTGGACCAGATGGGATTCCTGCTGAAATCTTTAAAGAAGGGGGCCCCGAACTTGTACAACATCTTCATAAACTCATCGAAAAAATCTGGATAAGAGAAGAGATCCCAGAAGACTTCAGGGATGCCATAATTATCAGCCTCTTTAAGAAGGGTGATAGAACAGACTGTGGAAACTATCGGGGCATTTCTCTCTTAGCAACCGCAGGTAAAATATTTGCTAGGATTCTCGCAAACCGTCTTCTATCTATTTCAGAAGAGATCCTCCCTGAGACTCAATATGGTTTCCGCCCCTCTAGAGGGACAGTAGACATGATTTTTACTGCACGCCAGCTCCAAGAAAAATGCCGGGAGCAAAATCAACCCCTTTATATGGCATTTATCGATTTGGCTAAGGCCTTTGATACTGTAGACCGTACAGCTCTCTGGACTATCCTTATGAAAATTGGATGCCCCAATAAATTTGTGAATATCTTGCGACTTCTCCATGACAACATGACGGCAACAATTTTGGACAACAACGGCTCTCATGGTGCTCCATTTAAAGTGGGATCAGGTGTTAAACAGGGATGTGTTATCGCCCCAACATTATTTGCCATTTTCATCGCCATGGTTTTACATCTTGTCAAGGGGAAACTTCCCACCGGTGTGGGAATTATATATCGAACAGATGGAAAGCTTTTTAATCTCAGCAGGCTGAAAGCAAAAAGTAAGGTAATTACAACCTCCGTTGTGGAACTTCAGTATGCTGATGATAATGTGGTCTCCGCACATTCAGAGGATGATCTCCAAACTATCCTAAATGCTTTTGCAGAAGCATACGAAAAACTTGGTCTCTCACTTAACATCAAAAAAACCAAAGTGCTTCATCAGCAAGTGCAAGCCAATCCTTTGGTGATGCCATCTATCCAGCTTGGCGGGACAATACTGGAAAATGTCGATCATTTCCTCTATCTTGGCAGCTATCTTTCTGTTACAGCTAACATCGACAGTGAAATCCAGCATCGTCTGAGCTCCGCAAGTGCCGCATTTTCTCGAATGAAACATAGAGTGTTCGAGGATCGGGATATTTGTAAGAAGACCAAAACACTGGTTTATGAAGCCATTGTATTACCAACTTTATTGTATGCCTGCGAAACATGGACTATCTATAAACGTCACTTCCACCTCCTTGAAAGGTTTCATCAACGTTGCCTCCGGAAAATCCTGCAAATTACTTGGGAAGATAGGCGAACAAATGTCAGTGTACTGGAAGAAGCAAAGACTACTAGCATTGAAAAAATGATCCTTCAACGCCAACTTCAGTGGACCGGTCATGTTGTTCGAATGCCTGACTGCCGTCTCCCAAAGCAGTTACTTTACTCCCAACTCAAGGATGGAAAGCGGAATATCGGTGGTCAATATAAGAGGTTTAAAGATGTTCATAAGGCTAATCTAAAAAAATGCAATATAAACATCGAAAACTGGGAAGCTCTGGCCCATGAACGATCTAAATGGAGGTTGGCCTTTCACAAAGGTTCCATGGACTTTGAAGAAGCCCGAGTGCAAGGTGAAAGGGAGAAACGTGCTAAGCGAAAAGCACGTCAAATGAATCCTTTACAGGACCATCTTCTATCTGGTAACCTGTGTCCTCACTGTGGGAAGCTGTGTGGATCTAGAATTGGCCTCCACAGTCACTTACGGACCCATCGCTAGAGTCTACACAATCTTCTTTAGAATTTCCTCCTTTTATCCCGGAAGACAATCTTACTCGGTCACGAGTGATCGCCTGACTTGACTTGACCACAGCAGAGTTTTCTCCATCTAACCTAGTACTGTCTACTCTGACCGGCAACAGCTCTCTAGGGCAGGGATGCAGAACCTCAGGCCTGGGGTCCCAATGTGGCCCTCTGGTGTTCCCCAGAGAGCCACGCCCTCATTTCTTGGCCACACTCCCACCCCACCGTCAATTTGGTGGTTTCCCGGCATTTGTGTGGGGTTTCCCCCCTCATTATAAAAGACTAAGATGAGTCTCCTAAAGATTAGTTGCTGGCAGTAAGAGATTTAAGTTGAAATATGCTGGTGTTTGGGGGGGGGTTGGTTCCTTTTGCCTTTGGCCCCGCCCACCACTGGAATGTGGCCCACGAGAGCTTCTCCAAAATGGAACTTGGCCCTCGGGCTGAAAGAGGTTCCTCACTCCTGGCTCTAGGGCAGTGTTCTCCAACCTTGGCTCCCCAGATGTTTTTTGGCCTATAACTCCCAGCATGCCCCAGCCAGCGTAGCATGCTGGGAGTTGTAGGCCAAAAACATCTGGGGACCCAAGGTTGGAGAACACTGCTCTAGGGTCTCAAACAGAGATCTTTCCAATCATCAGCTACCTAACCCTGCCAGGAATTGAACACGGTACCTTCTACATGCAACCACTGAGCTACAAAAAGAATGGGAAGAATACCTTTTGCAGGGGTTGGTCTTTTGGGAAACTCCACTATATCAGTAGAAGCATCCTCAGTTGGTTTTTTACCTTGAAAGAGAGACCAAACAACATCAGGAGAGCAAAAAATACCTCTCTATCGCCTATACTCAGTAACGGGGAAACGCAACCATCTCTGTTAAAGCTACAGGTGCTTCTGTTTAAGGATGGAGGCAAAGATAGAAAGGGAGATTTTTGTCTGCCCAGTTGGTAGTTAGGATATAAACAGAGCTATGTTATTATGAGCCAGGCCAATGGTCCATCTATCTTAGTACAGTAATACCTTGGATGGCAAGCATAATTCGTTCCGGAACCGTGCTTGTAATCCAAAACACTCTTATATCAAAGGAAGTCTCTGGCGGGCATGAGCGGGGCTGATTTTGGCCCGCTACGCCCGCTCAAGGCGAGCAGTTACATCCCTACACTACTTGTATCGCAAGATGTCGCTTGTTTATCAAGTCAAAATTTATTTTAAAAAATTGCTTGTCTTGCAAAACGCTCTCAGACCAAGTTACTTGCAATCCAAGGTATTACTGTACTGTCTGCTACAACCGGTAGTGACTCTCTTAAGCATCTCGGAGACCTCTGCTACCAGAGATCCTTTAACTCAGCCTTCCCCAGCCTGGTGCCCTCCAGTTGTGTTGGACTGCAACTCCCATAATTCTTGGCCGTGCTGGCTGGGAACTATGGGAGTTGCAGTCCAACACATCAGGAGGGCACCAGGCTGGGGAAGGCTGCTTTAACCGGAGATGCCAGGGATGAATTTGGGACGTCCTATGTGTGCAAAGCTTGAGTGGGCAATTTGTGACCATCCAGATGTCATGGCCTGAAATTCCCACGATCCTTCACCATTTGATATGCTGGCTCAAGCTGATGCGAGCGGTAGGCCAAAACTTCTGGAGGGCTACAAGTTGCCCACCCTGGTGCAACATGTGTGACCTGCCGCTGAAGCCGGGTCCCTCTCCATTTAAATCAAAACCTCCAAGGCCAGAGAAGCTCTTAGACCAGCAGCCCTTCTTCCCCGTCAAGCAATACAAGACTAACGTCTTGCCATTTCAAACTAGCCACACCACCCTAGATTAGGGCAGACATCAAGCAGCTGTCGCTGTCACACTCCAGTTCAAAGGAAGGGCCCTCCGCTCCTTTACTTTTTCCACCCCAGACACAAAAAACATGCAGCATGCAATGTCTTTGGAGAAGATCCAAGCAGGAGCAGGTTCTGTACCCAAAAGAACCTCTAATATAAACTGACCAGAATATTGCAAAGTTTGCATTCCTCCAATTTGCAGAATTAATTTGTGAAGAAACGAGCCTTTGGGGGATCCTGCATGCACACACGCGCACACACACACACACACACACACACACACACACACACACACGCCTCCTCATGTGTAAACCAAGTAAGGCCAGTTGGGGGGGCTGGGAGGAGGCGAAAGGTACATAAAGCATAGGATGGGGCATGGCGCCTGAGAGTCCGGTCTACGGCTTTCATATGTAGTTCAGGCCCAGTAAGCCATGAGTCACGACTCATGAGTCTCCCTCCCCCTGCCTGGCCAGGTGAAGTTCAATCTAATTGGCTGAAGACAGGAAAGCTACAGAAAGGGGGAGGGGGGAAGAGCTATTTCCCAACGTGTAGCCTGTGTGTCTTTTGTCTTGTCTTTGGGCCCGCATGGTTGCTGTAGAGCAATGGCGGGCCAAGCAGAGGCCCCAAGCCTCCGGGGGGGGGGGGGCCATCAGGAACCGACCCCAGGTAGCTCCTGGTGAAATTAGCTGATTGAGGGCTCTGGTAAAGGCAAGCCCTGTGGAGGGCTACCATCTCGGACCTTCGGGTAGATGGAATAGTTCCCCCCAGGCGGCAGGGCTGTGCTGGATCTAACCCTGGAAGGAAGAGGACTGACCCCCAGGTAACAGAGTTATGTGCCTGGGAGATAGAATCAGGTTTTATTATTTTGCAGCTCTATTTCTGTGTGCCAAAGCGTCTCTCTCTCTCTCTCTTGTGTGCTTCTCTCATTTCCCACTTTTGTTGTTAAATGCTACCAGAATAAACCTTGTCTTGGTTTTACCCCACATGGTGTTTGCGGATTGCTCTGCTTGGTTCAGTATCTAAATCCAGGTTACAGAATTAAAGGCGAGTCCCTGAACAGAGATTCAAGTAGGGTTGCAAGGAGCTGAGGCTTGGCAATCTGGTACCTTGAGATCTCTGGGGGTCTTGGTTCCTTTGGGGTAGTAAAGGGTGGGGGTGTGGCGGGCCAGCCAGCCCCCCCTTCCTCCACATAATTCTATTCAAGGGCATTATTTTTCTAACTTAACTCTTTTTCAGGGCGTGGAATGTTGTTACAAGGATTGGAGTGGCAATGAGCATGGCAAAGAATAAGTCAGGGGCGATGAGGTTGGGGGGCAATGCGCCCCCCCCCCCAGCCCTTGGACATTGCTCACCCCTGGAATAATTGAATTAGGAAGGGTGCTGAAACTCTTCTAGTTAGTAGAAGACTTCTGCTAATAAAAAAGCAGAAATCAGGCAAGACTACAGGTAGGCTACTTAGGTGTTTTCATGGGCATTATTCTCCTCCTCATGATTTCATGTATGGGCCATTTCTCACATTATTGAGAGGCAACCCTGCGTTTGTCGGAGCGCAAACATGGCTCCCTGGCAAGCATAATTTCCTGACTGTTAGAGCAATAAGACAATGGAACCAACTACCTAGGGAGGTGGTGGGCTCTCCCACTCTGGAGGCATTCAAGGTGTAGCTGGACAGCCATCTGTCAGGGATGCTTTGACCTGGATTCCTGCATTGAGCAGGGGGTTGGACTTGATGGCCTTGTAGGCCCCTTCCAACTCTACTTTTCTATGATTCTGTGATCTCCAAACTGGTTTGTTGCATTCACACTTTCAACATATTCACCTTTACACCTAAAAGGGCACAGTGTGCAAGGTGGCTTTAAGACTAGTCCTTGCTATAGTCATTCCTTGATGGTTGTTCTGATGCTCTCCCCAAGTAAGACCACAAGCATCAGAACAGAGAGGTAATCCTCTTCCAAGACAGGACAAAACAGTAGGAACAGGCCACCTCACACACGCTGGGTTCAGCATCCACAATGGCAAGAGCAAAGATTAGGCAGAAGCTTGCCACGTCCCACATTTCACAAAAACATGCATGCCGAAAAAAGGAAAGAAAAGCTCAACTCACCTCTTGCGAACCACTCGTCTTTTGGCGGAGAGAAGGACAGGGAAGAAGGGAGGCAAGAGAGAAGAGATGCCAGCAGGATCACAGGCCATTTGGAAGAAAAAAAGCAAAGAGAAGGGGAAACAGGCCACAAATTAGTTGAAGGGCCCATCCACCACCTTGATTCACACACCAAACAAAAAGCCCACCATACAAATCATGGATGCCTTGAGAGATAAAAAGCAGGAGAGCCAGAAAGCGGCTACACACATCGACAGGATGCTTCTGCAGAAAGCAGCCACTTGCTCTATGAAGCCACGGGTGGTTGAAAAGCACTCAAAAGCCAGCTTCTCCTCCCCGCACCCTCGTCTTCCCTCTGGCTCACTTGCCAGCGCCTGCCCAGCCATGCATCGTACCTTTGCCCTTTTTGGCACCAAAGCAGCTGGCTGCCTGGGGGCCAGTGTTGTTGGCAGCAGCGAGGGGGGCTTCCTGATAGCGCTCTGCGTGGGGGATCTCGCGGTGCACCTGGTAGGACAGGTTCCTCAGGAGGCAGACACAGTTCTCCACAAGCTAGCAGAAGACGGACAGTTCCTCAAGTTAGACATCAAGGTTACTGAAGTTCAGAAGGTCCACAGAGCATTCACGCAAAACAGCAGGCATGAGAAAGAGAAAGAGAAAGCAGCAGCCCCGGAATGGTTCTGCGTCATCTCAGAGCAAGGGGAGCCCACCACTGAGCTAAGATACCCACCCACCACAGTTGTGTTAGGAGATATAGAGGCTACAAACTGACGTGTGTGTGTGTGTGTGTGTGTGTGTGTGTGTGTGTGTACGTACTGCAAGGGGGAGGGGGAGGAATTATGTCCACACATTACATTCTCAGGGTCAAAGGAAGATTATCAGGTGCACAGGTACTGGTATCGGCCAACTGAGAAAGAGCATGAAGGCACAGGGAGGGTACTGGCATCTTCCAACACCGGACAGACTTTCCTAAAGGTCAGGGATAGCCCCATCTTGCTCTCCTGGGCTACTCCCACTTTGCATTGATCTGGAGGATAAGGATGGTAAACCTAGCATTTCCTAGAGCAGGGGTGTTGAACCACAGGCCAGCAGGCATAATCCGGCTGCCTGCGGTCCCAATCTGGCCCTCTGGGCTCCCCAGAGAGCCACGCCCCCTTTGCCTGGCCCCTCCCCCTAATCCCCCAACCGTCTGGTGGTTTCCCAGCTTTTGCACAGGTTCCTCTCTATTCTGAAAGGCTGAAATGCCTCTCCTAAGGCTCAGTTGCTGGCAGTCAAGAGCTTTAAGCTAAAGTATGTTGATAATTTTCGCCCTGCCCCCTTTTCATTTACGGAGTGCAGCCCCCGAGAGTTTCTCTGAAACTGAACTAGACCCTTGGGCTAGGAGAGGCTCAACACCCTGCCCTGCCCTAGAGAACCTGTACAATAACCTGTGCGACTCCAAACTGAGCATAGACCTCCTTAAGTGACACCTCCTCAAAGCAGCCTTATAAAATGGCAGGAGGGGCAGATTTATGGATGGGGGGGGGGAGGAAGAGGAAAAATATACCCGTCTTGTACTGAGGAACCCCATTTCACGAGATGGGGAAAATGATCCTCTGGCTTCTCCTAGTAGATCATCCTTCCACAGGTGAAGATCAGTGATCCTCCCTCAAGCCCAATAAAGCCTCAGATCTGCACCCACACGCTGCTCCTCCTTTGCCCGGAAAAGGGTAATCACAGAGGAGAGATAACAGAGCATCGTGTGTTTGGCGTGAAAGAAAAGCCCCTGACAACATACTCCCCCAACGAGGAGGGTAAGCTGCAGCAAGAATCGTGTTGCCTCTTCCACCCTCTCTTTACCTTGCTGTCTAAATCTTTCTGGCCAATCTCTGCTTGGACAATACAGATAAGGGCATCCACCAGCCCATCACACTCCCGCAACTTCCGGCGGGCTTCGCTCCTCTCCGAGCTGACGTTTCTACAGAATGGAGAAAAACCGTTAGAGGGATGGAGACGCCAACAGGTACAGACTTCCAGAGCACATCGGTCCTCCCTTCTTATTTAGGCCAAATTTCCACTCTCCCTCGGTGCCTGGGTGGGGATATCCGGCCACTGGTGTTAATCCTTGTATCACATGGCAGAAGTCTTCTACAGTCCCACTAAATCCTGAGATTTCAACACCACCGTCCACCCTCCTCGCCACGGTGACCACTGGTCACATGCTATCTATTCGGGCTTTCTCACTGCCGCTCTCGCCATCACATGCCTCACAAGTTTCTGTTGCTGCAAGGAAGTCATGGCAGCCGGCAGCTTCACCCTGCTCATTCTCTTTGTGCCACATTCTCTTACCCCAGCGTGAAATTAGGGGGACAGGCAACAGCCTAAAGGGTACCAATGCCCTAGTTTGGAAGTCAACATTATAACAAACAGGAGCTCTTTTCTTGGCTTTTAGAAAGGGTGTGAAGCTGCATCATTTTAAACTAGCCTTTCAAGTCATGCAGCTGTTTTAGTGTTCTAATGTTTAATGGATCTTAATCTTTTATTGTTTTAAATTGCTGCACACTGCCTCGATGGCTTTTTAGCAAATAAGGTGCTATAAAAATGTTAATCATAAAGTAATAACTGCACCTCCAGTTTGTCAGAAGGCACCAACCCCACCCAAGATTCTCCCTCCAGTCTGACAGTGCATTTCACCCTTAGCAAAGCCTCTTCTCAAGAAGCAGGCAAATCTCAGTGCTCCAGCAGCCGCATAAGGAGCACACAGATGCACCCACAGCTGCAGCAAGACAGAGCCAGCTTACCTAAGGCAGCCAATGGTATTGGTGAGCACCAACTCCCACTCTATGTGGCGGGGTTTTGAGTCCTCGCTGGGCTCCCTCTCCCATCCTGAGCGTGGAATGATAACCTCGTCTGTGAGGGCATGTAAGGCGTTATCCACAATGGCCATCTTTATTGAGTCATGAGAGGAAAGGTTCCACAGTGTCCCTGTGATTGAGAGCATTGACATTAGTAAGGCTTCAGTGCGCACATCAGACAGCCCTGAAGCTCATGACTCGGTGTCTAGCCACTCCCTCTCCCAAGATGGGCCAGCGATTACCTGTAATGACTTCCGTGAGGTCCATGTCGCGTGCCTTCCGCAGCAGCCGCACCAGCGCAGGGACGCCATCGCAGTTCTTGATGGCAATCTTGTTGTCCTGGTCCCGGCCATAGGAGATGTTCTTGAGGGCCCCACACGCTCCGTAGTGCACCTCCTTCTTGGGGTGGTCCAGCAGCCCCACCAGCACAGGAATGCCCTTCAGCTTGCGCACCTCCGTTTTCACCTTGTCGTTGCGGTAGCACAAGTGCTGCAGGTAGGCCGCGGCATTGGACTTCACGGCGTCCAGGCGAAACCCCAGCATGGCTATCACCTCGGGAAGCTCAGGCTGGCGCCAGTTGGCCGCCCCCAGGCCTCCTTTCCGCAGGCTATCCAGGCTTGCTAAACTGCCCCTCTCGTGCTGGGCCAGCGGGGCCCAGTAATACTGGTCTCTAGCCATGTCATCCACCAACATGTCCTCATAACTCCTGCAGACAGGGGAGAAAGAAAGGCAACTACTTAGTAGCTCAGACACCAGAACCAGCTTACACGGCCACAGAGAGGAATCTGAGCCAGTTTTCAACCATCCACAGAAGAGATTGTTGGGACCAGAAAGGGTCCCCACACCACAAGCCCCTGACACCAACAGAAATCCCTAGGTGTCCCAGGGCAGGCAGGACAACATAGAGACCCAGCAGTGGCACATCACCACTGCTACCGCCTACACTGCTGCTACAACAGGCAGGGGTGCCAAACCTCTTTCAGCCCAAGTGCCAAATTCCATTTTGGAGAAGCTGGTGGGGGGGGGGGTGGGCGTCTTCCAGTGGTGGGTATGGCCAAAGGCAAAAGGGGCGGGGCCAAAATTATCAACCTATTTTTGCTTGAAGCTCTTACCGCCAATAACTAAGCCTTAGGAGTTGGCGTTTCAGCCTTTTAGGATGAGGGGAAACTGCAGAAAAGTCAGGAAACCACTAAATTATAAGTGGTGGGCGTGGGGGGGGGGACACGGAAACTGAGGAACCCAAGAAGGCTGGATTGGGACTGTAGGCCTGAGGCGCTGCACCTCTGTGCTATCACAAAAGCAGACATGTCTTAAGGGATGTGCTCTAGTGGCCAATTCTCTGGCAGCACCACTGGTGAAGGAGCCGATGCACCACTTGCACACGGCCAATGTCATTTAGCGAGAAGAAGCCGGGTCTCTACATCATCTTGATGGTCCTTCCTGGTTCTGGCAGTATGCAAGAGAGCAGACACTTGCTCTTCATTCTCCTTCACTACTCAAGTGTGCAGAGACACGGAAAGATCACAGCGGCTGATCTCAGGGTTGGGCTTGAATGAGCAGCAGCCAATAAGAGTGACAGCAGCTTACACAGGTAGCTAAACTGGGCCCAGGGAGAGGAGGAGGCTGTTCTTAGAGGAGGATGAACAAGTTCCCAGGTGTTAAAAATCAAATGTCAGCACCACAGTCATTTGGGATTTCTTCAGCACTATTTGGAAACAACCAGCTGTTTCGACCTTTTAAGATAGATGCCTTTCAACTGCCATTCTAGACTGGCCACTAGAGGGCAACTTGGTGCTCATACCATGCTCAATAGTGGGCGGGCCCCCTGGGGGGGAGCGAGTTCCGTAAGGGGGCTCGCCTGATGCAACCCCCCTGTGGACTTTAGCCCTTAAATCTTTTGCTACAGTAATAAATTCTTGTTTAAATTGCGCTGGGGGCGCGAAGAGGGGGGAACAGAATATTGAAAACGGTAACCAGAGTAATCGGTCCCCAATCTATTCCCACTGCTCCAAACATACCAAGATTTATAAGATTACTTCCCATGCTTTATTCAGCCAGGCCTTCTACTTTGCAATACCCCCATGCCTACACCGGTTAACCCAGACATCAACTCCGTCAGGTGAGATCTCAAAGACACCAGAGTCTTACATGCACAATTGTGCTGCAACACTAGCATCAGGGCTTTTCACACACACACACACACACACACACACACACACACAAGCTCTGCTTAAAAGCAAATGTTTTAATATGCTTGTGCTTTCTTACAATGGGTTTAAGATGCTTCCAACATCTCTGGATGTCTCACATTTAATGCTACGGGGGGGGGGGGCACACACCAGACCAGCTTCCCCCCCCCTCCCCAGCTGCCTTGGCACAACCCCCCCCCCCCAGCTCCCTTCTAGATGGGAAAGCAAGCCCCAGGCCAGAAATCCTGCTCAGCCATGAGAACTCCAACCTGGGTGGGCTGCATGAAGTAAGAATTGCAAGACATACTGAACCCTGGAAAGTGCTGGCTGAAGTAACACCAAGAGCGAGGGGTGAGGTGGGGAGAAGGAAGAGTGGCAGAGATGATGGTGCTTCTTTAAGAGCTCCTTGAATAGCAGACTGCTTCTCTCAGCACCACATTACAATGACGGAAAGTTACCAGGCAACTCTCATAGAGGGGCAGACCCCTTACTCCTCATTTAATATAGTCACCCTAACCTAATATTCAAAACCCTGAACGTGTCAATTTGCTTCTTCATGTATATATTCTGTACTTATACAGCTTAGTCTGCAAGTATAGGAGCTGGGAAAAAGATTTTATGCATGCGCGCGCGCACACACACACACATATATGGCTTGCAGTCCTCACAGTTGTGGAAAACTGTTTAAACTGTCTGAGGAGGGTCTTTAGAAAAAGATGAGGCTATTATCTTGACAGCTCCACATTTCTTTAAATACCTTAAACAGCAGGAGGGGGCATTAAGTTGCACCTGAAACAGATTTTGCCCTATTGGAGCAGAACTAGGTACAGGGTCAGCTGTGCTCTTTTCCAGTGTGTAAGCATGGAAAGTTAGGCCATCTCCCTCCCTTTCTCTCATTTAAATGCAGTAACTTGATCAGTATGCACAGCACCTAGTCCCCGAGAGTCCGCTGGTATCCATACTTGTTTATAATGCATGCTTTTAAAGCTAGCTGGCAAGCAAAGCGGTTACTACGCAAGTCAGTCAAGAGCATGCGGGGAACCAAGAACGGCCAACTTGATTCTGGCTTCTTACAATTCTACCTTCACCAGACACACAAAAATCTTTGCATGCCCTTTACTGAAATTGAGTCATGCTACTTTTGCCCAAGTAATTTCTCCTCTGTTTTACGACACACACAAAAAACCCGCAACAGGGATGTACGTCTTTGCAGACTGCTTCAGAAAGAGTCCAGCAGCCCCCCCCCCCCCAGTCTGCTATCAGGAAGCACACTATGCATCTGCAACACCTGTAATTTATGCCCACGCAGATGCAGTGCCAAAGAAGTACAGCTAAAGCCTCCTCCGCTCACCATCTGGAGCAGTTTTGTACACAGGAGTATTTTGCTGAAGGGACCTGATAGGAGGAGTCCCTTCCTTTGCAATGTTCTAGCCAATTCTGTTTGGGAGAAGCCATAGCTCAGTCGTACAGCACATATGTTGTGCTATACATCGGGTCCAGGGTTAGGAAGCCTCTTATCAAACAAGGAACCCTATCTGGATGAGAGAACCTTGACAAGATAAGGCAATAAGAAGTAATTCAAGTTCTGGCATCTCTAGTAAGAAAAAAAGAAGCTGGTATTAGCAGCGCCAGGAAAGACCTTTACCCAAAACTGCATGGAGTTGCTGGTATACTATAGTGAGCTGGGGAGTGGGTGAGGCCAAACTGGTCCAAGTGTGTGTTAGGCAGCTCCCAATACCATCATCATATTGCCTTGTTCTCCCCCATCTCCTTTTTCATCTTCAAATATTCAAGCAAACTTTTGGAGTACTGCAGATACCGTAATAGATATTTCATGATTTAAAGAGCAGTTACCATGGTCAGAGTTAGTTCTGCTTTAGGTGCCAAGATGAGAGAGTCCAGATTTCCAAAACCCACTCAATTCTTTAAGTTTAGCAGAGATAGCAATAATCCACGAAGCCATCAGGTTTTGAACAGTCACAACCTTGGAAGAATGGAGTCCCTGCCTTCATTAGGTACCTCCCTACAAGACACCAAATTTTTAACTTACAGGTCACCCGTATCTGCAGATTAGTCTTGTGGTTTCCTGCCATAAAGAACTCTTGCTTTCCTTTGCTGCCCCCCACCCTCCAGAAGACTAGGGGTCTTCCTGATAGAATTCATCGCTCTTCCACCATAAGCTACAAGCAGAATTATAATAGACTTTCTACACTATTGGGGGGGGGGAGATACTGTGCGTTTTCTGTGCATATTCCATCTACACCAGTGCCCTCAGCACTACACTTCCATCTTATTTAAGGGGTGTGGTTTTCATATGGGTAGTGGCTTATCAGACAGCTGAATTGATTACAGCTCAGCACACATTTACTATACAAGTTTTATTCTGTTTTAAACTTATATTATTGTATTCCTTGGTTTTAAGTATTGTTTTGTGAACTGCCCAGAGAGCTTCGGCTACTGGGCAGTTTAGAAATGTAATAAATAAATAAATAGATAGACCCTTTGCAGTAGATATAATTTTAAACACATTTTTTATTATTTTAATCCTTCTTTTAAGTAGCACACCCAGTTATGGGTGGTTGTGTTTTTTAAAAAATATTCTAATAATGAAACACCACTTAATGCCCGTACAGTGCAATACTGCATACTGGGAAAACAAGGGAGGACTACAAATGGATGATGAGGCCATGTGGATCTCCTGCAAAATGTGAGTGAACGAGCCATGGCAATTCCACAATAAATCCTCATGTGGAAGCAGCCCAGTGCTTAAGCCTGCAGTGAATGAGAGCCCAAGACAACCCTATTTGAGTGAAGCAGGCACCTAGTCCTGGACCCAAGGGCTGTCCCAGACATAAGACAAGTTTTGAGACCACAGCTACTTTGCCATTTATTGCACGTCATGCTTCGAAAAACTTTAAAATAACTTAAGTCATATTTACAGGGCACGCTGCATTTATCCTGTAGTAGTTGTCTTTTTTAAAAAAATTAATTTAAAAACAAGACAAGTTTGAATTAGCCCATGAAATCTGTGTCATGTGAGCTGAAAAGATGTATTTTGGCTCCTTAACGTCTCATTTCTGATTCTCAACAGCATTTTACAATCTGCATTTAATGAGAAAGCTGCTTTTTTTGTTGAAGTATATCAAGCTTTTGGTTTCATGCACTCTAACAAGCTATGGTTCCAGCGAATAGCTTCAGCCTAGTGGTTTTCAAACTGTTGTTCCTAGGGAGCTCATCAGGGATATCCGCGCTGGCTAACAAGCTTCCCTTGAAGGCATTCTACTATTCCCTCTCTTCTCTGCAATGTCCCACTGCAAAGGACATTGGGTCTATTCTAGGGAAGAGGTGGGCAGAATTGATTCGTAGATCACTGGGGGATTTGCAGTAGATCCCAATGGTTTAACAATAGCAGCAACAAAATTACTTCCCCTCCACCCCCCACACACCATAAATTATATTGTCTGAGTGTGGAAAGCTAAGCAGGGTCAAGCCTGGTTATTACTTGGATAGAATCATAGAAAAGTAGAGTTGGAAGGGGCCTACAAGACCATCGAGTCCAACCCCCTGCTCAATGCAGGAATCCAGGTCAAAGCATCCCTGACAGATGGCCGTCCAGCTGCACCTTGAATTCCTCCAGACTGGGAGAACCCACCACCTCCCTAGGTAGTTGATTCCATTGTCTTATTGCTCTGACAGTCAGGAAATTTTTCCTGATGTTTAGGTGGAATCTGGGTTCCTGTAACCGGAGCCCATTATTCCGTGTCCTGCAAACTGGGATGATCGAGAAGAGCTTTGTATATGGCAAGCAGCAGCAGCAATTGACAGCAGCAGGTGGCGGCAGCTGGAAGAACAAGAAGAAGGAGCAAGGGTGGACTCCATAGAGGAAACTCCTCTAGTTTCCTGCATTGAGCAGGGGGTTGGACTCCATAGCCTTGTAGGCTCCTTCCAACTCTATCTATGAAATCCACATATATATGGACTGTGAGCTCCATTCAGTTCTGGTACTAAAAACCAATTCGTGGGCTCAGAATTCTTTAACTCTGAGTGTACGTATGTCTTGTGCACCAGACTCCGGTTGGTAGAAAATAAAGGAGATCCCACAAGCCTGACAGCTGCCCACCCCTGTTCTAGGGTATACATTCAGTTCATTTGGAACAATGGCAGAAAAGGTCTGGCTAATAGCCTGCATAAACAGAGAATGCACCCCAATATACCCTGAAACACAAAGAGCAGGTACATTTGGGCTCCTTCCTTATCAAACAAGCCAGTATGGAAAGTGGTCCCTGAAAGAAGGAAGTTTGAAGACCACTGATCAAGACAGCAAGTCTCCAATGTTCCAGAGGCAGACAACGTCAGTTAAAAGTTGCCTTCCCTCTTGGAAGCTTGTTCATGCAAGGCACTTGCATAGTTCTGGGTATTTTTGAAGCCACACACACTGCTCCTTGCATGTCCTAATCTCTTAAATCAACAACATACAAGAGACACTTGTCCAGGCTTACCTCCCCTTCCCCTCCACTGCAATGAATTCAAACGGAGGGGATATTCTTAAACCCTGGTGTAAAGCAGAACACCTGGATCTGGCAGCTGCTCTGGGAAACTGCATCAAAGTGATCATACCCCCCAGCTTCTCTGGGCAGGGCTGGAAAAACTCCTGCCTGAAACCCTGGAGAGCCCCTGCCAGTCAGAGTCAACAGTGCTGGGCTAGATGGACCAGGGTCTGACTCAGCCTAAGGCAGCTTCCTATGTTCCTATATCCTATAAAAGAAGCAGCAAACTGACCCAAGCCAGCCTAAGCCGGTGTGACAACATGAGAGCAAGAGGGAATCAATTCTCTACAGTGGCTTACTGTCAGACCGTATCATCTCCTGATGTTCTGTGCATGCTTTTTAGCAGAACCCTCACAGGTGGCTCCTCTGACCTTCACGCTAGATTAGAGTGAGAGGACAACTGACCATACTGAAGATAGTTAAGGCCTTCCTTCACAAAGGCAAACTGCCAAGTCACCATGGATAAAAAACATTTCTTACTCCAAACACGTGTGCAAAAATACAATATGGCTAGGTTACCTTCCATAGGAACAGGAGAGAGAACACACACACACACACACACACACACACACACACCTCAACTCAGGATGGTAGAGAGGGGTGAGGAGCCAACTGCAACAAATACATGGATTCCACAGATTTCTGCGATCATTATCAGTCTGCTCAGAGCACAGCAGTTTCACAATTGGCCAGCTAGAGGTCAAAATCCACACACCCACGTTCTATTGAAGCAGTTTTTATAACAGTGTTAATTATGGGGTCACAGATCAAACTGATGTAGCACAGGAAGTAAATGCTGCTTTTATATTACAATGTAAGTCCAGCAAGTTGTTTAATCATTCACTCCTCTTGCCAAGCACAAGAAGCAGTATCGCTGGCAAATGTCTTACAAACAGCCACACATAGCAGCAGGGAGCTCAACTGCTCACAGGATGTTTATTTTGCTTCAGGAAGGGGGGACTCGATCGGCCTAGTTTCCAGGCGTAACTGCTTTATTTATTTATTAAATGTGTATCCCAACTTTCCACCAAACTGGTGCTCAAGGCAGCTAGCAATAAATACACAAAGTAAAAAATATCAAAACAAAAAACCAGGCAGGTAAAAAAAATATCAATTAAAACCCAATAAAGAAACAGCCAGTTGAACAAGTGCAGCATTTACATAATAAAGTCAGCTA
Source organism: Shinisaurus crocodilurus (assembly GCA_021292165.1). Taxonomy (NCBI): domain Eukaryota; kingdom Metazoa; phylum Chordata; class Lepidosauria; order Squamata; family Shinisauridae; genus Shinisaurus; species Shinisaurus crocodilurus. The sequence continues at coordinate 193,592,254 of CM037876.1, read as the reverse complement.
ATGAAGCCACAGGCCTGTCTAAATAAAAACATATTTCCCTGCCAGTGGAAGGTCATCATATGGGCCTTCCTTGGCAAGGAGTTCCAGACTTCAGGAGCATCCATCGAGGTTGACTCTGGAATGCTCACCAAACGAACTTTGGATATTGGCAGGACAGAAAGAAGGGCCTCTCCCCAAGATCATAAAAACCCAGGCAGGCTTGTATGGGAGAACATGGCACAAATATTTATTTATTTATTTATTTATTATATTTATACCCCGCCTTTTTTCCTGCAAGGAACCCAAGGCGGCTTACATAGTCCTCCTCCTCTCCATTTTATCCTCACAACAACCCTGTGAGGTAGGTTAGGCTGAGAGTCAGTGACTGGCCCAAAGTCACCCAGTGAGTTTCATGGCTGAGTGGGGATTTGAACCTGGATCTCCTGAGTCCCAGTCCAACACTCTAACCACTACACTACAAATAACCTAGTCCCATGTCCTACAGGGCTCCATAGGTCATAACCTACACTTTTGAGTTCTGCCCAGAAATAGAACAGTAGCCAGTTAAACTGCATGCAAGTCACATAATCCCTATAATTGGCCCCAATCAATAGCTTTGGCTGCAGTTTTCTGAAACAGGTGACATTTCTGAGCACTATTCAAAGGCAGCCCCAAGTACAGCATTTTTCAGTAGTCCAAACAAGATATAACCAAGGCATATATTACTGTGGCCAGTTGAAACATCTCAAGGAACGGGTGCCATTTGTGCACTAGTCATAGCTGTGCAAAATCACTCCTGGCCACGACAAAAACATGGGAGCCCAGGCTCAGGTCTGGATCCAGGAGTACAGCAAAACTGCAAACCTAAAGCCTCAAGCGGAGTATAACTCCATCCAAGAAAGGCTGAATCCTATGCTCTGATGTGTCTTTCTACCAAGCAGAAGTACCTCTGTTTTGTCTTGTTCACCCTCATCCAGTCCTATTACTGACTAGAGACAATGATTCAGAACTTCCTTGAATTTAGATGGAAAAGGAGGAAGAGTTGGATGTCATCAGAATATTGGTAACATTGAACTCCAAACCCCCAATGGCCTCACCCAGAGGTTTCATGTTAATGTTAAATAGCATGGGGGACAAAATGAAACCTTGAAAGACACCACAGGCCAACAGATAAGGTGTTGAACTGGCATTCCCCTGCACCACGCTCTTGAACAACCCTTCAAAAAGCCACCCCAACTTGGGAGGCCAACAATGCCTCCCAAGTTCTATTCCAGCCAAGCAGTCCATAAGGATACCATGATTGATGGTAATGAAAGCTGCAGAGAAATCCACTGGAACCAGTCATCAGTAATACCTTGGATTACGAGCATAATTCATTCCAGAACCATGCTCATAATCCAAAACACTTGTATATCAAAGCGAGTTTCCTCATAAGAAATAATGGAAACTCAGCAGGGAGCCAGGCTCCCTGCCAGGAGCCAGCTTGCTTTGCCTTTAGACAGAGTATCTCAAAGCAGCTAATGAAAATTTCAGAGAGAGAGAGAGAGAGAAGGGGGAGAGAAGGAGAGAGATGTGGAGGATCAACAACCTGCAGAGTGAGCAGCGGCTCCCTGTCCTTAGGCAAAGCAGTGGGAGGCGACGGGCCCTGAGTGTTGCGAGACTTGCTCGTCTTTGTCTTACGAGATTCTGTGCAAATAAGCACCCGAAAAGCACGTGGCTCTAGCACAATTTGCGCAAATTTCCTTAGCATTTAAAAAAGATGCGCAAAGTGTGGCCCATCTTGGAGACGGAAGGCCGCAGAGAACCCCTGACGCAGCTCGTTTCCGATCATCAGGTTGGAAGCAGGCAGGAAGTCCATCAGGCTCAAACGAGCCAGACTTCCCAATGTTGGCACATCTCCAATCATGGATGAGGGATGGAGGATGGAAACTCAGGAGTCAACACTGGGTGAAGGACAGGCAGGCAGAGGGCGCATGGATGTTGACATGAAGAAGCAGAAGACCTGGCCAAGACCACAGAAGAGGAATGGAAGCTGTGCCAAATAATTAGCTGCTACCCAGCCCATTTTACTACAAGCCACACCACATCCTCTTTTATTTGAATGCTTTGGAGAAGTGATCACATCCACATCTCTTCAATGGGTCAGGCTAATAAGTCAGGATAGTGTAAGTCAGGTTTGTGGCTCTGAGCATCCCATACCCCAAAGAAAAAAGCACAATCACTCAAAAACAAACCACTGCCAACCGCAAGCAGCAGACCATGCTGCTCCTACAAGCCATTGCTGCCCCACTGGCACGAGCAAGCCAGTACACCCATCGCCAAGCCATAGCAGGGCACCCTTCTGTTGCTGCTGCCAACCCTGTCGCTCACGGGTTCATAGATTAATAGATCATAGAGTTGGAAGGAGCCTACAAGGCCATCGAGTCCAACCCCCTGCTCAATGCAGGAAACTAGAGGAGGGGTCTCCCATCCAAGTAATAACCAGGCCTGACCCTGCTTAGCTTTCCACACTCAGACCAGCTGAGCCAGCGTGAGCCACAGGCCTATTGTTGAACCGCTTTCAGCCTGAGGGCTGAACTGAATTTCAGAGTAGGTCTCAGGGCCCACATTCCAGCGGTGGGCAGGAGAAAAGGTGGTGGTGGTGGTGGTAAAATACCACTATCCCTTACATTAAATCTCATACTGCCAGTAACTAAACCTTAGGAGAGGCATTTCAACCTTTAGAATGGGGAGGGTGGGTGCATAAAAGCCAGGAAACTCCAAACAATTAATGGTTGGGGGGAAAGGACATGGTCATCTGGGGAAGACCAGAGGGCCAGACTGGGACCCCAGGTGGGTCAGATTTCGTCTACAGAATTTGGTCTAGAGCCAGTGTGGCGTAGTGGTGAGAGTGTTGGACTGGGACTCGGGGAGATCCGGGTTCTAGTCCCTGCTCAGCCATTAAACTCACTGGGTGACTTTGGGCCAGTCACTGACTCTCAGCCTCACCTAGCTCACAGAGACTTTGTGAGGATAAAATGGAGGAGGAGGAGGAGGAGGAGGAGGAGGAGGAGGAGGAGGATTATGTAAGCCGCCTTTGGTTCCTTGCAGGAAAAAAGGCAGAGTATAAATATAATAAATAAATAAATAAATAAATAAAGACTCAAAATACTTTAAGAATGTGAGGGGGGAAGAGTACCACTACTAAGTAAACTGCCATATTATTAATACTTAGCATTTCTATAGCACCTTCAGGTACTTCTAACATGTATCCTTGGTAATCTTTACAATAATCCTGCAAAGCAAGCTAGTATTATCCCCACGTTGCAGACAGGCAACTGAAGGGAGTTTCTTGCATAAAGATACTTGGGTAAGCTCAGGCAAGGTCTGCAGAGGAGATTTTCCATCTAAGACTGAACCACTACGCAAGCCTCAAGCAAAAATGGTACAAGCTCCACAACCTGATACAACATCACCTGATACATACAACTGCACATGTCTGGACACATCAGGCAAGGGTGCATAACCCCTTTATGGAAAATTTGCTGGAAACACATTGTGCAGAAGGTAATTCACCGGACAAAAGTAATTATCTTGAATAAGTTAAGGACCTCATTCTCAGAGAGGTGGGAAACCCAAGTCTGTGCTGTACCACTTCAGACTGCGAGTGGAGAATAGAATGCTTTAGGGATTCATCAGAGGCTTTTTGATAACAGCAGTCATTATTTGTTAACTTGCCTAAAAGCCAACCTAAGCCCCCTGCCTGACACACACACACTCACCAAGGAGGGGGGAAGGAGACCCGGGGGGGGGGGGGGGGAGACAGCCAGTCTCCACAGATGCCAAAGGGGACAAACAACATCTACATAGAATTACCCCAGGGGGGAAGGCAGGAAGCATCACCAGGTTTGTCAATGCTCTTGCATATCAGCCCCATCTACATAAGACTTGAATACCTCTCCAGGGCAGACACTTCGGCACCCCTAAGAAATGGCCACTCAACACCATAGGATGGGACCATTAAGCAAGTGGCTTTAAAGGGACCCCATCCCACAGGGGGGGGGGAGGGAGGAAGGCGTCACCCACCTGACCCAAAAGGCCACCCCTCAGGGAGGGTGTCAACCCACCTGATCACGGAGGGAGGGGCTACCTGAAACACCAAGGTATAAAACACCCTGCACAAGGGAACTTTTCTCTGGACCTGATCAGCAATCTTGCCCATGCCTGGGGTAAGGGAACGAAGGATCAGCAACCCCGGGTAGCAGAATCCGGCGCGCTCCAGCTAGCTGGAATCACTGGCCGCTTGGGTTGACCGGACCCCCGGGAAACCAAGCTGAAATCACTCACAAGCCGCTTGGGTAGACCGGGCCTCCGTCGGGAACCCAGCTAGCCGCTTGGGTAGACCGGGCCTCCGCCGGGAACCCAGCTAGCCGCTTGGGTAGACCGGGCTTCCGCCGGGACCCGAGCTAAACTAACTAGCTGAGAGCCCTGAAATCACGTTGTCCTTGAGGCTTTTGCTTGCTACTTTGTACCGTACTGATAAGCTGTATTGCTGGCGTGGGTCTGAGTTTGTGAAGGTAATTTTGTAAATAAACTTGTTTTCTAAAATATACTTTTGTGGCTATAAGTTATCCCTTTGTTCTGGGCTAAGGTGAGGCGCTGGGGACCTCGGAGAAGGCCCGCCCCAGCACCCGCTACCCCCTTAGCATTGAACCCGCGCAGAAGACCAGGTTGTCGGTCTTCCACTGCTTCGCATTTTGATACAGAATCACCCATTTCACACCTCCCAAAACTGCTCATGGAATGCATCTCGCCTTGGAAATGAGTACCTTGCCAAGACATCAAGTGCGTTTCGGAGTTCTGCACAGCTGCAGGAATTTGGTCAGTTCAACACAGCTGTGATGAAGCCCCTCCCATAGCATGTAAATTACAGCCAGAGGGACATACGGTACTTCAAAAGGGAGATTCTCATATGTAAACATGCCCCAATTAATAGTTCTTCATACACCAACGTCTCCAGGAAACTAAGAAAAAGGAAAACTATAGGGGGAGACAGAGTGGGGAGAAAGAAGAATGGCTAAAAATACAAAGATCTACTTGCCCCAGAAAATCTAGGTGAAATTTGAAACAGATGACCAATTCTGGAATTTGCTGTACTGGGGAAGACAGATCAAGATGCAAGACAGGGTTGGAAAAACTTTTAAGTTGAGGGCCACATTCCCTATGGGGAAAGTGGTCAGGGGCCACATACTGGCAATGGGTGGCTCTGGAAGTGGGTGGGAACACCCCTTCTCTCTCCTTATCCACCCCACGCACGCTTGTCCATATTGCAGGATGGGAGGTTTAAACGGGAGGTTTAAATGTGCCTCCTGTGCCGCTCAGCTGAGTGGAGGAAACAGTGGAAGAACAGGAGGGGCTTGGAAGAGGAGGATCTCTGCACCTCTGGATCCCCACTCCTCATGCAGGACACCACACACAGGGACTATGTTTGTCCCTTGTGGGAAACAAGGAAATTAGCAAGTCTGTAAAGCCACTAGAGGTGGGAGGAATGACAGAAAAGATGACTACAAAACAGAATGGATACTTGATAGCAGATATTTTAAGTTGTGGGGTGGGGGAAGAGAGAGAATGAATCACAAATTTCCTTTTCTGGCTTCATTGTCCACCTTTTATCAAGGGGGTAAACATCACTATTATAAGAATCCTCCAGAAAGATTCTGCTCATCCCTAAATTCCAAGAGCAAAATGTATAGCAGAACTCTAAAGCTTGCTTTATAGATTGTATTGTTATTCAAAAGTGCAATAGCACCTCAAAGGGTAATGATTTTTCCCCATTATATTTATAAACAATGGGCATAAATGCACCCCTCCAGTATGGCTTTAACAGTAGTTTCTATAGTATGGTAGAAACATCAGAACATTGCCCAAAGACAGCTACAATATGCCAAGCCAGTATATGCTCCTACCTGAGTCTCTGGCGGGGATCAGAGGGAGTGCCAGTCCGTCGGGCTGTACCATAGTCTGGCATTGTGCCATAATCCAGGTCGTCATATCCCATGCTGCGCTGGTCATCCTCCAATCCATAAGGCTCTGCATGGAAGCGGTTCAAGTCCATGTTGCTTCCCCCTACCCGCACCTGTGGCTGAGGCCCATAGACATCCTGCCGGCTGGGGGCCCGGTAGCCATCCATGGAGGGACGGTAGCGCTCGTCGATGCGGGTCACACGGGACAGGCTGCCGTAGTTATGTTCACTGCCATGGTAGCCATCCTCATATGGGCGGCCATAACCATCTGGGTAGTGGTAATTTCGTGGGAGGGTGGCTGTGCCTGGCTGGCTCATGTAGCCACCAGGGCCACCGTTGGTGTTTTTCCTGAAGTTCCGATCTATGGTCTGGATGTAGTTGTTGGTAACTGGAGAGCCATCCACAGGTAACCCATCTGGACCAACAGGAACTTGCTGCACGGTGCGTGTGGTCATGGTCTTCACTACTTTCTTCACCTACAGAACAGCGACACAAAAGCTATTAGGCCTCTGGCAGTTCCTCTCAACCCACAGTAGTTTTGAGTGCTGAACAACTTGGATCACTGCTCACTTCCTGCAGTGTATATTTCCCCATTAGTTCCATTGGGCATTGCTCTCCACACCCTCCATCGCTGTAGACTCAGTTTCAAAAATCCTCTTGTCTTGGGCTTCCTTTCTATACAGCTTTGCCTGATGCCTGCAAACCCTGCGCACTGCAGGAGACTCAAGTCCAACTGTAGTTCTCTCCCAGTGTGGGGATTGGCAGAACTGCAACTGTGGTTCTTAAAACCCCACCCCAAGACACACTGGGTCAGCATGATGCAACACTGCCTAAACTGCTTAAGCAATCCAGAGCTGGTGGAAGAGTCACGTGCTCCCTCTTCTCCTGTCCAGCCAACCACCCTCCGCCACCCCCATGGTTTCAGATCCTCTGCTAAATAGGTACCTTTGTTAGCTCTAACTGCCGTCATCATTGCCAGTGTAACTGTTAATGACTGTTCAGCTGGGCAAGTGCAATTTATGCTCTTGGGAGAGGAGGTATTTGTGATCCTACAAGCCCTCTCCCAATGAATTAGCTGACTGCATTATGTCTGCCTTGACCTTTGGGAAAGATAACAAATGATACAAACTACTGAGAAAGCTACTTTAGGTAGCTTCCACAGGTAAAAATTAAAAAGCACCACTTGCTTGTACTATCAGCCCTTATTTTGTTAATAGAGGTTCTTCACTGCCAAGCGCCTGGCACACATGCACGCACGCACACACAGCCTTATTTCTTCCCTATCCGGTTACCAAGGAAGGGACACATTCCACAGAGGTAGGCAACTGGGTACCTTGCAGGCGTTTGGGAGCACAACTCTCATAAGCCTCGGCCAGCATGGCCAATAAATCGGGAATTCTGGGAATTGTAGTCCAAACCATCTGCAAGGTACCAGGATGCCTACCCCAACACGTTAGACATGGCCATTCCTCTCCAGTTCAACACCTTGTAGACTTACAACTCCATTCTTCCTGTATGCCTCTAAAACAGTTTCTATCCCTATGGGGGCAGAAATTCTGAACTCTCTGGCTCCTCACCGTGGTCTCTGTACGGCGAGTTGTCCCATCATCTGAGGTTTCTACTGAAACAACTGACATGGCACCCTCTGGGTCCTCCTCCATGGTGTAAGTCTCTTCCACAATCTGGCCTGGGTCCTGCATCCTGGGAATGGTGCTGTATATGAGGTGACTGTGATCCTAGGAAAATGGGGGTACAGTGTATCAGCCCAGTTCTGCTACACACTAGGATAGCTCATTCCCCATAAACCAGGCTCCATTTGCAGAGTTCCCTAAAACACCCACCCCCTCTCTCTAGAAACAAATGAAAAGTTGCTTAATGTTAGGGTTGTTTTTTTTTATCCACAGCTATTTAAAAACTCAACACTCACATGAGTGCACAGTCTTATGCAACCCAGAACTCTACGTTGGTTAAGGCTTTTGAGGTCAAGTCATAATTTACACCAGAGTTAATGACTGAAACAAGATAACGTTCAGGAGGCAAAATATGAGGTAGCCTTCAACCCGACACAGAGTGGGAGAGTGCAAGTGACTCAGGCTTCCTCTCTGCATGTCCATAGCCACCCAAAATTTCGTCGCTCAAACCTCGTATCACTATTAGGGCTTCCTGGCATTTTATGGAAATATAAAGGCCGCCGTATCAAGAGGACCTTGAAGTAGGGGTGGGCGATCCGCCCAGCACTCGACTCGCAGCACGCAAGCGGAGCGCTGCCGTCATGCGAGCCAAGCTGAGCACGAGTGCTAGCTGAGGCGTTCGCCGGACTTCCAGGTCCCTGGCGCTACGTTGTTGATGTAGAAAATGGCATAAGATACATTGAAAATGGCCGTGATTTGCACAAGTTACACAAATCGAGGCCATTTTTAACGTTTCTTACACCATTTTCTACGTAAACAATGCAGCACCGGAACCCGGAAGTCGCTTCCCTGGCTCGGCTTGCGAGAACACGAGTCGAGCCGGGGAAAAGGTAGGGCGAGTGAAGCTCGGGGGGGGGGGGTGTTGAGCCCGGCGACTTCCACCGCCCCATCGAGCTCCGTGCACATACCTACCTTGAAGACAACAATAATCAGGCTAGATCAACCTTCCCCAACCTGGTGGTACCCTCCAGATGTGTTGGATTACAACTCCCATAATCCTCCAGCCAGCTTCAATAAACTAATCAAAGAGACGCCCTGAGTTCCTTTCTTTACCTGTGGTCCGTTGAGTTTCAGTTCTGAGAATTTCTGCCTCTCCAGGTCAGCATTGCCCAAAAAACGACCGTTCTGCAAGGGACAGCAGTAGTGAATTTGTAAACAGGGTTAGGATGCAAGGAAAGGGGTGGGGAAGAGAATAATTTGTGGCAATTGAGCACTTTCATGCAAAAGTATAATGACTATATGTTTGGCTCGCTATAAATTAAGGGGCTAGAAGGCTGGGCTGGTGTGATTTCAAAGTGACAAGGTAAAATATTAGCTGCACAGTGTATATAGTTCCTTAGAGGGTGTTATGCTTCTCCAGAAGGGCAGAGAAATATGTACAAGTTCTCCTTTTCATCTATGAAAACACAGGCTGAAAATGGCACATTCCAGAAATAACTTAAGACAGTCAGACCCCATGCTGCCCCAACCCTACAGGCACCGAAAGCTCTTACTATCGTAGTTGACTAAAACACACAGAAGGACACCTTGAGAAACTGTTCAGAGACTGGGAACAGTACCCCACTGATGTAACAGCTCAAACTCTCAACCTTGTCTCCATCCTACAAATCTGGGAGTGGTATACTAAAATGACTCACCCGTCACCAGCGCCGGCTCCAGCTTTTGGAGGGCCCCTGCGCAAGACACCCTCAATGGGCCCCTTTCCCTTAGTGAGTCTACCTTTTCACCACCAGTCACAGTAGCAATTCCTGGGTTGTTTATGGTCTGTTGTTGGGTCAACTCTGGGTTGTTAAACCCATAAACCCAGAGTTTCTGGATTCTCACGTCATGAAACAACCCAGGAATGGGGCGTTCCTGGGTTGTTAAAATAAAAGCGGAAACAACTCACAGGCAACTCATGCTCTCCGCATCCCCACAATTCCTGGGTTAAACAAGCCAGAAATTGCCACTGTGACATGCGACCCAGGTCACTGTCTCCAGCTACTCTTGCTCCTCATCCTCTTTCTCATCACCGCTACCACTTGCTTGCTCGACGGGCAGAGAGCAAGTAGGCAGTGGCATCTACTGCTGCTCCTTCTCACCACCACCGTTATCTGGGTCAGAGAGGGAGGCAGGTGAAGAAGCAGATTACAATGTAGAAGAAGAGGAGTGACTCTAGGGCAGTGTTCTCCAACCTTGGGTCCCCAGATGTCTTTGGCCTGCAACTCCCAGCATGCTACGCTGGCTGGGGCATGCTGGGAGTTGTAGGCCAAAGACATCTGGGGACCCAAGGTTGGAGAACACTGCTCTAGGGGGCTCTTGTCAGTGGCTGCTGCCCAACCATGCCTACCCTTGATGCCGGCTCTGCCCGTTACCACCCAGAGTACAAAGGAATTGAATGCAGGGTCTCCGCAGTAGAGCACTCCAGTTCAACACCTTGTAGACTTGCAACTCCATTCTTCCTGTATGCCTCTAAAACAGGTTCTATCCCTATGGGGGAAGAAATTCTGAACTCCTGGGCTAAACAGGACCCATAAAGTAGCATGGATATTCTAACCATAAGCTTAACACAGGTATTCTTATCATCAGTCCATGTCTATTTCCTCATCTGTACCCTTTAAGTTAAAAAGACAGAATGCAAATAGCCTGCAGAAACCAAACCGAAAGAGAAAAGTAAGATGAGCTTGGTCTAAAAGCCTAACCGAAGTCGTCTGTGGTTTCCCCCACAGATCACTGGGATATTGCCATCGCCCTGCTTTATCCCTTGTCTGCCTACAGTTTTAAAAGCCAACAGATGCATGAGAGGACATTTTACTATCTGTCTAAGACAAGACTTGCATACAGCTTAGAGATTCTATTATATTAAGCGGTATACAAGTACCACTAACAAATAAAATAAAATAAAACTATTGCCACTATGAGCAAGGAGGGCTTAATTTTATTGTTTGAACAATTATTGACTATTGAAGGCCAATCTATTACCCCTTTTGTCCATCCCATCTGTTTAAAGACCTCTTCTTGCCAGATATAGCAGCTAGAGCAAGGAGACGTCAATTGCTGTTTGAGTTGATACAGCAGTTTGTACAAGACACTGGCAAGCAGCAGCTAAGGAACTATTTATTTATTTATTTATTTAACCCAGGCTATTCTCCAGGGAGCAAAGCACTCTAGTGCAATGGCTTGCTAAGGCGAACTCCACTTTCCAGCTACACATCCAACACACAAATAATAGCTCCGCACTCCCAGCTGTCACTTGCAAGCACACATTCCATAAGTACTGTGACTGCAAAACATAGCCCAGCATTGTGAGATCGGTCTAAAGTTTAGACTCAAAACTGCGGTTCTTTCTCCATCGCACCACCCCTAAACAAAACAGTTTTACGGGGCCAGCCACTGAACAGGCCTTGGCAAGCTGTAAATTTGTTGAACCCTCAGCGATTCAGAGCACAGAAACGCAAGGCCCTTGGACCAAGCTTCTCCACAAAGCGTTTCCAAGAGAAGCCACGCAACCAAGGCAGCAACCCAGCAGGCACCACTTACTCAGAGGCAGACAAGCATCCCGCTTGCCCACCTCACCTGAGGCCCTTTTACCTGGTGCCGGCGAGTGAGGGTGCCGTTGGCCATGGCCTGGCTAGCATCCTGTGGGGAGACACGGACGCGCTCCAGCTGCGCAGAGACATGGCGCCGCTCTTCCTCCAGTGCCCGTGTCAGCTTCTCAAACTGTGCCTCCTGCTCTTTGACGGAGGCAAGTATACTGGCCGTCGACTCCACTTCCGAGTCATCCATGGTTGTGAAGGCCCCACGCGGGGGGAGAGTGGGTGCAAGGCAGGGAGATGCCACGGGGGTTGTGGGAACTGACGTCACACAGAAAGGGGGTTGGAGGGGGGAGAAGGAGCCCCTCACTTCACACACAAAGTTGGGGAGAAAGTAAGGAGAGAGAGAAAGATCTTAGATCAGGGAAGAGAGATGATTTTAAAAAAAAAACTTGAAAAAGGCCAGACTCCACCTAATCACCCCGCCCTCCCCCAAAATCAAAGACCAGGAAGAGTCAAGACTACCAGCCTCCCTGTTGTAACACATTAACCGGCATAAGCACACAAGAACGTGTGAAAGGAAACCCATCCCCCTTAAACCAGCCTTCCCCAACCTGGTACGCTCCAGAAGCGTTCGACTACAACTCCCAGCACTTCCTCAGTCAGCCATACAGGCTGGAGGATGCTGGGAGTTGTAGTCCATTACATCTGGAGAGCACCAGGTTGGGGGGAAGGCTTCTTTAGACTATGGACTTCTCTACTTCCCCTGTGGTTCGTCTCACTTGCTTCTGGGCCACTTTTACTAACAATTGCTTCAAATTACGCAGGTACGCTTCTGGTACCTCATCGAACCCCACTATCCATGTGCAGAAGACCAGCAGGAGATTAATGTCTGGTTTATTTACACAAATTAATATGCTGCCTTGTAAGCTTGGCTCTCAATGCCCCTTAATGCACGGAACAAGGAAGTCTGCCTTGCAAACAGCCGTTTGGACTATATCTCCAGCTCAAGGATTCTTCCTGTAAACAAGACTGGTCAAAGTAGTCTTTGTTTCAAAACATAGGACAACTCTTTGTTAATCCCCCTTATTACACTATTTATACTATAGAGGTCTTTACAGGAGGGCCACCTCATCTCAAACATATGGTCTTTATGAGCCTAGTACAATCTGGCTGCAATTTCCAGCTTCTACTGTATCAGCAGTTCCAGATCTTACTGACTGGTCTAGGCCCAGGGTCCTTGTCTCCTGAACAGGAAGTTGCATGTCAGCTTAGTTCTTATGCATTCCGATCAAGCTACAATAGCCTCTACCACTTTATAAAGACGTGGCATTTGGGAATGAGAAGCTGGTTGATCTATGATCCACCAAAACAGTGGTTATGTTGGGCAGCAAGATGTGCCAGAAAGGATGGGGGGAGGAGAGTGCAACTCTTGAGAAAGAAGTTCCAGTATCTTATTTCAAACATATGTACATGTGGTGGGAAGCTGCAACATTCCACCACGCATACGCGCAAAATGTTTGCTACATGAAATTGTTTACATGCTTTTCAGCAAGCCCCATGTAGAAGAAGTCACCACCATAGAAACGGTGGTCCTTGACCGTATCCAGTCAAATCTGCCCAAGGTACTTTGAGGAGAGAACGTATCATTTCCTGGGCTGCATGTACACTTGTGTCTTGTGTACGGCATTTATTTCAGATTGATTCGTTTGACTTTATATTTGTAAGTGTGTTTATCTGTTTATTGTACATTGCCCAGAGAACCCCAGTTACTGGGAGACTCGGAAAGATAATGTAAATAAACAATAAATTGATCTGAGAATCAAGGAGGCAGCACAACTTCTTAAAATCCTCAGACTTATTTTGCAGTGCAAGATATTCCTCAGGCCAGTTCCCTCCAAGAGACCTTTCCGTCACCGCCTTTTATCTGCTGAAAACCACAGGTGTGAAGCTATAAGCCTTAATGTGGTTCTCAGCAATCATAACAAAGCTAACAAGACAGGCAAGGAGAGCAAGTCCTTTTGCAAATCATATCCCTAAACCTAGGGTTGATGCCAGTGCACTTAAGAACAGGCATATGTCCAACAGGAATGTCTTTGACACACAGCCTATCTACTTTATGAATTCATAAAGCTGGTGTTTTTTTTAATGTGACCCACACACACAAGAGTGGAGGAGGTGGGTGGGAGATGATACCCATGTTTGTACCCCACCCCCTGGGATTTCTGCTCCCCTTACCACAGGAGGAATTCCCAACATTTTAAAATGGTTAGTCTAGACCAGTGTTCTCCAACCTTGGGTCCCCAGATGTTTTTGGCCTACAACTCCCAGCATGCCCCAGCCAGCGTAACTGGCTGGGGCATGCTGGGAGTTGTAGGCCAAAAACATCTGGGGACCCAAGGTTGGAGAACACTGGTCTAGAAGAAATTGAACCCACCACCCATAATGGCAGAGAACATCATGACATTAAGATTGATTTTCCATACTATACACACCTGTGAAGGAAGGCCGGTCTGATTTGATTGGCTAAGGCACAGCCTGGTCTAAGTGCAGAAAATCATGGGAGAAGCAGCCCAGCCACCAACAGCAAGGAAGCAGGAGGGAAAAGGCTGCAGAGACAGCAGAAAGGGGAGGGGGGAAAAATATAAGTATGAATTTTAAAAGGAAAGAAGTAAAGGAGGCAGATAAGGAAGGCTCTGTGATCAAACCAATATTTATGTATTCATTAAAAAAGAAAAAGCACTGTATCATTCCGACCATTTATTCCCCCAAAGAAATTCAAAATGGCTCATAATAAATCTAAAATAAAATGAACTCATTAGCCAGTATAGTACAAAACCAGCAGAGGGGATCATTAGAAGCACAACAAATGCCTTCCCGCTAGCAGTAACACTTTGATGGGGTTGGGGGAAGCGCCACAAAAATACACACACTCTTTTGAGGTGAGCAGGGACAGGACTGTAACACATTCTGAATCTGCCCCCTCATGAAATGTGGCTAGTTACATTATTGCTGAGTTTGTATTTATTGGCAGGACAATCCTACAAGGTAGGGAGAAACCAAGGTGCAGGAACCACCTTTTCCTATGCCCTGCTGGCTCACACCAACAGGGCAGAGCAGGGGCGGGCACTTTAGCTTTTTACTGCTTTAAACACACACACACACACACACACACACACACCTTTTTCCCTCATATTGCTCTCAATGGGAGGGAAATAAACTTTGCCAGCTCCAGGGCTGGCATAGTTTTTGCCCCATTCCAAGTGCTTGTCGGGGGAATGGAAGGGACCCACAGCCTGCGGATCCACTGCCTCTCCCAGCACACCTTTTTGTCCTCTCCAGCAGCTGGACTTTTCCACAGCTGCAGTTAGAGGAGGTCTGCAAGGTCAGGCCTCCTGCTGCGAGAACAGAGGTCTCTCTCTTACCCTCAAAGATGGACATCTGAAAAAGCCTATGTCCCTTGGGACACCCTCCCAGGGACCGCAGGATTGCAACCTATGTTTATGGCATTTCAATTCATTTTATTAGATTCTAGTGAATAATTGTCATTACGAATTTTTATTCAGATTTTTGGCTCACAAGGGAGCCTCTAGAAGGTGGCTAACAAGGCAGGTTAGAAGTGGGGAAAATATGAAAAGAAAACCGTTCCACATTCCTGAAGTTGCCAGCTCAGTGAGCCAAGCACCTTTAAGGAGCTGGTATGCTGGCTGGTGGGAGGTAAGATACAGGAGGGGTGGTTCCCTCCAGCACTTACATCCCACCTCAGGAAAGCCTTGTCCGAGCATGCCGGAGTTCTTAAAAATTCAGTGAAAAAAACCGAAAAAACAAAATCAAGGCTGAAATGACATGCTTGGACTAGCCTAGCTGCTGAGACAGATAGCGCCTCAATGCACTTTCCCACGGTGCTGGTGACACATCAGCCCCTAGAACTGATTTAGCCCTAAGGCCTTGGGCATACCCATTTTTTTTAGGGCAAATCTCTTCGCCTAATTCCTCAGAGGCCTTTCAGTCAGTAATCCCACCTGAACACACACACACAAGACCCATCCTAAAATTGAAAAGGCTGCTTTAGGAAGATGAAAGTCTTTTAAGTAGCACCTCAGGAAAGGCCTGCTGTATGTTACTGCAAGCGTCTCTAATGTTCCCAATACCTTCTATGTGGTGGGCTTGCCCTTACAGTGTCATTTTGGGGCAGAAGGTCATCATCAGTAATGTTTTCAGCATCAAAAGATACAAATTCTAGAGACACTTTCATTCCATTAATAGGGTGCTGCAATTAAGCAGGCAGGATAAAAGCGCACACACACACCGCTTTAGCCATTTACTGGTAGCAACTGGAATTATGGTAACATTTCTATAGACTAGAAGTATGGTTTGCTATTACAGTAATACCTTGGATTGCAAGTAACTTGGTCTGAGAGCGTTTTGCAAGACAAGCAAAAAAAAATTTTAAAAATTGACTTGATAAACGAGCAAGGTCTTGCAAGACAAGTAGACCGTAGGGATGTAACCGCTCGCCTCAAGCGGGCGTAGCGGGCCGAAATCGGCCCCGCTCACACCCGCCAGAGACGCGCTTTGATATAAGAGTGTTTTGGATTACAAGCACGGTTCCGGAACGAATTATGCTTGCAATCCAAGGTATTTCTCTCTCTCTCTCTCGATATATATATATATATATATATATATACACACACACACACACACTGCTATAAAGTATGGTTTGAAACACATGGATAACATGTGCATCATCAAGAGCTTAATTGTGAAGAAAAGAGCCTTTGGGGGGTACACACACACACACACACACACACCTCATGTGTGAACCGGCTGGGGTGGGGTGTGCATAGTTAGCGTGTGGAGAAAGGGGCCCTTGGGGGTTCCTGCATGCACACACACACACACACACACACACGCCTCCTCATGTGTAAACCAAGTGGGGCCAGTTGAGGGGGCTGGGAGGAAACGAAAGCCTCGGCGCCTAGATGCCTAGAGAAGCTGGCCCAGGGCTTTCATATGTAAATAGTTCAAGCCATGAGGCATGACTCATGAGCCTCCCTCATCCTGACTGGCCAGGTGAAGTTCAATCTAATTGGCTGAGAGGCAGCAGAGTTACAAGGAGGAGGAGAGGGGGAAAAAGGTATATTTCCCAAAGCATGGGTTTTGGTCTTTGTTCTACCCGGCTGTGGTAATGGCGGTAAGCCAAGGACCCCAGGCAGCTCCTGGTGAAATTAGCTGGATTGAGGGCTCTAGTAAAGGCAAGCCTTGTGGGAGTTTTACCCATCTCGGACCTTCGGGTAGGTGTGGTAATCTCCCTCGGGCAGCGAGGCTGTGCTGGATTTAACCCTTGAAGAGAACACCCTCAGGTAACAGGTGTGTGCCTGAGAGATATTAAGGAATCAGGTTTTATTGTTTTGCAGCTTTACTGTGTACTGAAGTGTCTCTCTCTTTATTTTGTGTGCTTCTCTCATTTCCCTAATCTTGTTGTAAAATGCTACCAGAATAAACCTTGTCGTGGTTTTACCCCACATGGTGGTTGTGGATTGCTCTGTGGCTTCAGTAACTAAATCCAGTTTACAGAAATTAAAGGCGAGTCCCTCAACAGAGATCCAAGCAGGATTGCAGACAGCTGAGGCTGGCAATCTGGTACCTTGAGATCTCTGGGGGTCTTGGTTCCTTTGGGGTAGGAAAGGGTGGGGGCGTGGCGGGCCAGCCAGCCCCCCCTTCCTCCACATTAATGCACCCTTATTTTTTTACGCTTGTATGGCTTCCATTACTTGTATATGCAGAAGTTATGCTTCAGAAAAAAAAGTTAGATGCAAATACATTCGAGAGATAGGAACGTGTCACAACTCTGGATTATAATAGTAAGACACATCCCACGGTCATATTTTTAGTCACATGTTAAAAGAATTGCTTATTTGACAATCAAACTTTTTTCACTTCAGTTCAGACACCTTGGCACCAGGAGGACTTTGACCCAGAAGAGATTGTTAGTTTGTGTTAGACAGTTTTATGCTTTGCCATCCAATGGCCTCCACCCTGTAATCTTCCTCTGCAAAAAGCAGTGTAGGTCTGTGACAAGAATGCACCCAAGGCCTGGAAGAGGCCACGACACACTCCCTGTTCTTTCCTTTCTAGGGTTGCTGAGGAAGATCTTCCAGGCAGTCCACCAGCAGTACTGAATTGTGTAACCCACGGTGATGACATCATACTTTGATGACACTGCATGTCCCAATCATACAGCTATAACTCTCCCACGCCCTAGGGCACATTTGTGGCTACAGGTCCAAGGCCTAACACAAAGCTATAAACATTTACATTTAGGACTGGCAGCTCTGGATTCATTGACCAGGCCATAGGCTGAACAGCATCTTCCCCTTCCAGCAGAAGAAGCTGTATCAAAGAGGTAAGCACTTCTACACCCGTCCGTCCAAAGTGGAGAAGGCTCCATCCAATGCAGGAGCCTGCCCGGTTCCTTTCACAACATAGGTAGCTTTGATTCGACTCTATGCTCTGCTATACACTACTTTGTCATGAGAGCTGGATGACTAAAGCGTCATCTTAGCTGGCCATTTCTAAAACAAGTTTTGAAGCCTTAAACAGTGCGTAGAAGCCTGTTCTCTCAGCTAGACTATTATTTAGAGCTCCAAGGGAGACAGTTTTAGAATACCAACCAAGTCTCCTTCCTGTTTTTGCTGTGCCGCTTCCTTGCAGCAGCAAGAACAACAACAACAACGGGGATGACAATGCCTACTGCAATACCATACATCCTGCAGTCTAAGGCTCCCCAATGCTCACTTCGAAAACCAAACACATTGACAGCCATCACTATTGAAGGGAGGGTAGGAGACAATCTTCCTCCTTGCTTGTAAATTCAGCTTAAGCTTCCAAAAAGGTAGCATGACCTTTAGGTAAGAATTGCCTTGCCAGATCAGACTACCGTAAGTTCCATCTATTCCAGCATTCCATTTCTTAGGGCAGCCAGCTATACACACTTATCCTCAGCATCTGAAAAATTACCCACACCCACCCTCAGTTAAATGGAGTTCTCATTTTCAATCATGGCAAATAGCCACTGAAAGAACAAGCCTCAGCAGAACACACAATTGTATGGCCATTGCATGCAATTGTGACTAGGGCCATCCACACGTGCACAGCAAACCCCATACAGAGACTTCCTTGACTCTCACTTGCATATTCAGGATCTCTCCCCCATCCAAAGAATTGCAACAGCTGTTTGCAAGGCTGTCATGCCCCAGTTCAAACACACCTGGACAAGTCATGTTCTAACTTGCACCTAAGACACCACCACTGGACTCCTGGGACCAAAGGCAGAGAGCAAGCCAAGATACCTCTAGGTATATTATCAGAGCTGGGGCTGGCCAAAGAGATAAATCTAGCAGCACCCCAAAGCTCAGACTGCAGTTTTAAAATGGCCAGAAAAAGCCTGCTTCCAAGAGGCAGGCCCTGTTCACACAATGCTCTGTGGATGGTCACAAAGGATTTAAACCAGGCACCCAGCTGACTGGAGCTTGTGCAAATACTGCCAGAAAGGACAAGTGTTTCCTGCAATAAGTACTTTCACATCAGACACATTGGAGAAACTGCAAGCTCTCAGGGTTTCTCCCATCACAGCCTGAAGGGTTAAAAGCCTGATCCTTCAAAAGCTTCTGGGTTAGATCCAGACACAGTCATGCTTAGAGTAGACCCACTTTTCTGCCATGGAGGATTTCTGCTAGAGCATTCAAGGGTCTGACCCCACATCATCTGAGAAGCATATGAAATTCCACGTACCTTCAAGAAATTAGGCTACTACTGTCTAATCTCTAAACAGAGTTTAAACCACATTAGGAACTATAGGCAATTTGTTAGTGTGTAAAGTAAAATAGTTTGTTGTGTTTTTGTTTTGTTATAGTGTTTATTTAGAAAGTTTTTAGATAAGAGATATGTATTAGTATATTGTTGTTTATGTTTTTTATGTTATTTTTATTTTAGTTTGTTAGGTGTGAAAATGTTTTTAGTGTGTTAAAATTATTATGTAATGTAAATAAAGTGATGATGTATAATAGTTAAGTTATAATTATATGTATTTGCTTATATTATGTTTAGAGCTTTGTGTTTTAGCTAAATGTATTTTCTGCTGAGCTAAATATGAGCTCTAAGTATTTTGTACTCTGCACATGGACTCTGTACACAGAATGTAAAAAAGATGTAACCTGTAGTGACACTTTGTTATAAGTTAATAAAACAGTTAGAATAGAACTGTTTTTGACTGCAGCGTAATTCCGGAGTCCTGAGCTGAGTTGCAGTGAAGAATGCTTAAGTAGTGCTGCATAGAAAAAACTCTGCTGTGTGTAGAAGGCCAAAGCTTCATTTAGCTGGCTAGCACACAGACCGATATCTAACAAACCCAACACAATTGCAGCCACTCTGTTAGAGACGCATGGGAAACTGCAGGGTCTCACTGAATTCTTTGCTGCTTGTGCTATTCCACATGGGTCAATGCACGAATCAACAAACATTTGTATGGGTTAAGTTTGCAAGGAGACATAAAATATCACCCTCAAAACGCTCCCTTCACAAAAGGCTAATGAACGGAGTGCCTGCAAGCCAAGATGGGGTCAGAACAATCTCAAAACCCTTCTCTAAACATCCTTCCCAAATGGGGCCAGATCTCAATATTTACTGGGTTAGCCATCATGGAGCCCACACTCTTATTACAGCTCCCCCCCTCCCCCCGGTGTCATAAAATATAAACAGCTGCTTAACATCTCAACCTCATTACTACAGCTTAATTGTGAATACCTGGCACAAGCACAACCAAGTAGCAGACACTGTATGGCGATTTGAAAGAGTTCAAGAACTTGCCATTCCCAATAAGCCTTCTGGGAGTACTTTGGCATGCTACCAGCTTCTGGAAAAATTGGAAGACGTGGTCGTTGTAGTTCCTACACCCATACTGGAACCACAACTACTATGGTAGAGAAGAAACTTGTGTTGGGAAATGAAGGCTCTTTCCCCCATGCAAGTACCTTTCAAAGCAAGCCACATATAAAAACTACAAGAGCAACTCAAGCATGCTTCCTGCCCCTCCCCACCCCACAATAAAGCACTCTAGTAAAAAAACAGACTCATTTTTCCTAATCTCTTTGCCCCCCCCCTTTCTAAAACCAGTGTCTGAGGCCCAAACACCATGAAACATTAAACACGAGTTTAAACAAGTGTACTTAACCTAGCAGCTTTCATTTCGGAGAAAAAGCGGCTGCCTGGGCCCAATCTAGTAAACAGCCCTTTCAGGAGCAAAAAGCAGCCAGGAGGGATCAATTTTCAGCTGAAAACCAGTGTGGGAGCCTGGTCTGGACTGGGAACTTATTCTGGTGCAGGCCCCTGTGGCTACTTTTTCTCCAGAATAAAAGCAGCCAGGTTAAACACATGTTTAAACACGCATGTTTAATGTTGTATGTAGTTGGCCCCAAGTGTGCTGTGCACTTGGGATGACCCACTACAGGGCACACAAGACACTTACATGGCCTGGAATCCATTAGAAAGAAAGGGACATTCTGCCCCACTATAAAAGAATGTGTAACACTCTTGGATGCTGATACAGCTATGAACACACAATGGTAGAGTTCCCTAAAGTCTCACAAGTCAAAAAGCCAAATATTAACCAATATTTACCTTCTCCAGCACTAAGAACAAAACAATTGTATTCGTCAGCTTGAGTCTGTTACCCAAGAAATGACTGATTGGACAGAAAGCCTAAGGGACAGTTTTCCCTCTACATCTGATCTTAAAGGGTGTCTTTCTCCAACAGTCCTTCACAGAAGCAGCAAAATCACTTATTATTCAAAACAAGTAAGTACATACAAACTACTCGAGACATACTCCAGTAATCCCAACAACAACAACTCATGAATTTAATGTGCCACTATTATTCCATTACAGATTAGGAACTGAGGCTAAGGGGTAGTGACCTGCCTAAAGTGCTCATTTCAACCAGGGGCCTCCCAGCTCATGCTCTTATCCAATAGCCTTGTGTAAGGGTGCGCAACAGGTAGGTCTGATCTACTGGCAGATCCCCGACAGATTTGCAGTAGATCGGCAGGAATTTCCAACTCCAAATTTTTTTAACGATAGCAGAAACAAAAGGACTCCTTATCACCCTAACAAATACTGCTGAAGTGAAGAAAGCTTGGGTAACCAGGAGTGGGTTTGTGCGTGGAAGGACTGTGAGCTCTGTTCAGTCCTGGTACACAAAACAAGTTCCTAGGCTCAGAATTCAATTCTAAGTGTATGCCTTTTGCACCAGGCTCCAGTTTTTCGATCTTGGGACTGATTGAAGTAAAAAACCAAGTAGATCCCGCAAACCTGAAGTCTGCCCACCCTTGTGTATGATTTTACTCAGAGGAGAAAGCACAGACTGTGGCAGTCACATGAGAAGTGTTGTGCCGTACTCCAAGGATGAACCAACACATTAATCACACTTATTACAGAAGTAGACAGACAGTTAAGACCAAAGGCCAGTTCACCTGTCAAAACCCCATCTGGAGGCCATATGAGGTTTTCTAAGTGGTAATAGCTATATGAAACAGACAGTTTCTTATCAACCATAAGGATTTCCTGAATTGCTTAGACTCAATGCCAGCCCGCCAGGTATTTTGTTCTACCAGTCTGGACAACTCCACAGACCTGAGAGATCCTTGTGATTGGCCGGTTATAGCCCCCAAACCACACCTCCATGCAGAGGTACATACTTCCACAAAAAGATTTAAGTGGCCTTTATACATAAGATTTTAACAGGAAAACCCCCCATAAAGGATTCATCCATGAGAAGTATAGCCCAGGTTCTCAAGTGATCATTGCAAAATCTTTGGCCAAATGAAAGCCGCTGGGAGGGAGGTGGGGTAGTGGCAGTCTTCCCCACATGCAAACACTTTTAGATAGAGTAAAATGAGCTGGTTCCAAAAAGTTTGCATCCAACAGACACTACGCTGGCACTAAAGAACGTAGCCACATTGCATGTACCCCAGGCCCTGCATTTTCAATTGACATGGGTTGCTAAAACATACCATTTCCTGCAGCTTTCTACTTCATGACACATTCCTTAGATTGCCTAATGCTTGGCTATCAGGGAGATAATCACCAACAATCTCTGCAAGCTCTCCTGCCCCATGTTAAGGTAGGACTTCAAAGCCTATATTCAAAGCACCCACATAGGAAGGCATTAGCTTCTATGCATACCTTTGCCAAAGATCAACTCTTGTGGGCTAGCCTCCCTCTACTATCTGAAACAGGCATGGGGAATGTGTGGCCCTCCAGGTAGGAGTTCCAGTCCAACAACATCTGGAGGGCGACACGCTCCCCACCCCCAATCCAAAATGTCTTTTGAGAGTTTTTACTCTTCCCAGTGTCCTAAAAGGTAGGAGCATACGGCAAGAGCTCTCTCACACACCCCAAAGAAATAAAGTAACTTTGGCTCATTAGCACATGATCCTACATTGTTCACCCCGTAAAAATAGTATTTCCACCTTGAGAACAATCATGATTGACGGTAGCAACCATTTTGCGGCGAGGTTGTGCAGTCAAGAACAAAACTGAATAGATCCTGCATCAAAGAGGTGGATAAAAATACAGTTTGATGTCACCACCAGAAGTTATGGATAGCAGTCTAGACTTCTTATGGCCAGAAAGAGATCCCATGTTCTGCAACAAGGGTCTGTGATCATGCACAAAAGAACACATTAAATGTGTGTCCTTGGTTGCACTTTTGGAGTGCCAGTGTGGGACTTTTCTCCCAAGTTCCTGGGTACACAAGACCGAGTTTAGGAAGCTGCTGTATACCAAATCCAACCACTGGTCTATCTAGCTCAGTATTGCCTACTGGATTCCAGACAGGAGTCCTTCTCACCCCTACCCAGAGATGCCAGGGATTGAACCTGGGAACTTCTGCGTACAAAGTATGTGCTCAGTCACCGAGCTTCAGCCCTTTCCTTGAAAGTTTATCGCAAGAAAGGGGAAATAGGCCTGTGTCAACCAGCTTGGCAAGCCTTGAATGAACACCCCACTCCCATTTGTTCCTCTCTTTATGCTCTCAGTCATGTACTACGCAAGACTTCGTCGTAGTTCCCCCCCCCCTTTTGCTTGTTTTAATATGTACACCTAAAAATGTTAAGTATGAATGAATGCTAACTAAGCGCCACATGAATTGTACGGGTGCACTCATCAGGGAGCCACAGCTGGGTGCGCTCTCCAGAGCAAGCTTGGGTTTGCTGCTGCAGATTGAAATGGGCCTTTATTCTTGCACCAACCCTCGCATTTTCAGTTCAATGAACCTCTTCGCCCCACCTCATGCCTCACCTCAAGATCCACTTCTTTGATAAAGCATTTCCTAGTGTGGAGCTTTTGGGGTTCCTACATACACACACACGCACACGCCTCCTCATGTGTAACCAAGTGAGGCCAGTTGAGGGGGCTGGGAGGAAACGAAAGGTACATAAAGCATCGGATGGAATGAATGGCGCCTAGGTGCCTGGAGAAGTTGGCCTAGGGCTTTCATATGTAAATAGTTCAAGCCATGAGTCATGAGTTCCCCCTTCTTTGCCTGGCCAGGTGAAGTTCTTTCTAATTGGCTGAAGGCAGGAAAGCTACAGAAAGGGGGAGGGGGGAAGAGCTTTTTCCCCACGTGTAGCCTGTCTTGGTCTTTGTCTTTGTCCTGGATCGCGTGGCTACCGGCTACCCTGGCTGTTGGGTGATGGCGGCGCACCAAAGAGGGGCCCAAGCCTTCAGGGGGGCCCCCCCTCAGGATCCGACCCCAGGTTGCTCCTGGTGAAAATTAGCTGATTGAGGGCTCTAGTGAAGGCAAGTCTTGTGGGAGTTTTACCCATCTCGGACCTTCGGATAGGTGTGGTAATCTCCCTCGGGCAGCAAGGCTGTGCTGGATTTAACCCTTGAAGAGAACACCCTCAGGTAACTGGTGTGTGCCTGAGAGATATTAAGGAATCAGGTTTTATTGTTTTGCAGCTTTACTGTGTACTAAAGTGTCTCTCTCTTTATTTTGTGTGCTTCTCTCATTTCCCCTAATCTTGTTGTTTAAATGCTACCAGAATAAACCTTGTCGTGGTTTTACCCCACATGGTGTTTGTGGATTTGCTCTGCTTGGTTCAGTATCTAAGTCCAGTTTACAGAATTGAAGGCGAGTCCCTAAACAGAGATTCAAGTAGGATTGCAGACAGCTGAGGCTGGCAATCTGGTATCTTGAGATCTCAGGGGGTCTTGGTTCCTTTGGGGTAGGTAAGGGTGGGGTGGTGGCGGGCCAGCCAGCCCCTCCTTCCTCCACACCTAGGCTGAAGCCTTGCTTCAAACTAGCACCTTTCCTCCTCCTCCCCTGCTGCTGCTGCTCCTCCTCAGCTGCTCCCTAACCCACCCCCAACAATTCATTTTTTAAAAAAATTTAAGCCCCACCAATTATTCTTCCTCCATCCTTGACCTGCAGTTTCTTGCCACTGTATAGTACAAATTTGGCACAACAGGACAGCCCCTCTGGCCTGTGAGTGAGACCCCTCCAATGGAAGGGAGAAGAACCCCTGCGGTTTATTTCCAATGAGTGATTACAGATAACAGCAAGGATTTCCCCATAGCATACAACTCTCTCTCCAGTCCTGGCTTTGCTGCACTTGGGCATTCTCTGGATGGGGAAGCAGGGTCCCCGAAGCCAGGTTCCCAACCAAGGCTCCTCCAGCCGGCACCTTGGCTAGATCATGTTAGGGGGTTTGGCCACCCCCCCATGTCATCCAACCCACAGAGCCTTGGGGGGGGACGACACCTGTCCCCCCCACCCAGATAAAGTTCTCCACAGCTGCTGTATACCCTCAAGGGCAGGGGCATAGAGCAGAGGTATCTGCTAAGTTATTCACCTCAGCTACTGACTTCTGGATGTCCTCAGCCATGTTTCGGCTATTAGAAACATCTTTGAGGATTTGGTCCAGAGCCATAAGACTAGGACTATGTTCTGTCAGGGCCGCCAAGATCCTTTACTAGATTGTGGAGTGTCTACAGCCAGACTTACTGGCAGGTGCCTATACCCTGAATATAGGTGAGTCTGTGTGCATTCTGTAACCACAAACCTAAGCTTTCAATTAAAAAGCAGCCATAAAAAGCGTCCCCACTCGGCCATGAAACCCACTGGGTGACTTTGGGCCAGTCACCGACTCTCAGCCTAACCTACCTCACAGGGTTGTTGTGAGGATAAAATGGAGAGGAGGAGGAGGATTATGTAAGCCGCCTTGGGTTCCTTTCAGGAAAAAAGGCAGGGTATAAATATAATAAATAAATAAATAAATCCCTTAAGAGCTGCAAAGATGGGCATTAATGTGTGTGTTTGGGGGAGGGGGTCAGGAGGCCTGGTGAAATCCTGGTGTGGGCCCAGTGCACATATGGAGTGAGCAGCATGCCCAGTGGGTTGGGCTTCCGTGCCCTGCTGAGCCCCACACACACCCCTCAATTAGCAGAAGGAAAAGATGTGTGTTGTGCATATGCACTTAAGTTTACATGTTTTGTAGAGGCTGTAGAAAGCACCTTTCTTTGGCGCAGACAAAGAGAATGAGCATATTTTACAGCAGCATAACTTGGGATATTGATAGCATTTTCAGTAACAACAGCATCTGTTCCACTTGGCAAACAGTCTCGTGGCCAGTACAACACACTCACAGCCTTGCCTGTAATGCAGTCTTCAGAATAAGAGGCCAGGAAAAGACTGTAAGATCTGAACCTTTAAAACACTGGTTGAATTTTTCTAAACAGCCGCAAAGTAGACAGTACATGCTCCAGGTCTGAGTTTCATTCACCTGTTTCTCATTCCAAGATTTACTTTCTGCACTCCTACACCAATTCTTGCTTTTACTGGAAAGGCAACATCCTTTGCCAAGTGTGTGTGTGTGTGGGGGGGGAGTCCTGTGCGATGGCTTTGTTCATTACGCTGCTCGGACTTTGAACACTTTGCCACTCCCTGTGCATGCAAAAATATTAAGGACGCCACCAACCCAGGCAGGCAGGCAGCAAAAGACCGCCTTTCTTTTTCTTTTCTTCTTTTGGTAGCCAGCCAAACTTCAGCAACAAAGCTTGGGCTGCATGCAGGGCGTGTCCTACATCGATTAGAACTGGCCCAAGGCAGAAAAGGTAAAGCTTTGCCCCAACATGCGTCACATACACAAGACTGGTCTAACTAGTTGATCTGATCCCTTCAAGAGACTTGCCTGGCTCCCAATCCTACTAACAGCCAGCCCTGCGCCCTCCGGGGCAGAAGATTACACACCTAACCAGGAAGAACTCTTGCAAGTTACGAGTGTCCCAGCTTATGCCCACAAATGCCTCACCTGGCCATATAAGGGGAAAGCGAAGCAGCCCAGGAGAGGCAGATAAGGCGGCAGTGATAAGGGTGTGGGGGTGGGGAAAGGAAGGGTGAACGTTTAGACTGCTGGAGAGAATTAACGGAAGACATGAGATCAGTCTCAAGGAGAGCTCAACACAATTACGTAGCAAAGATGAATACATTTTATGCATGGGAAAGTTAGGGGCTAAAGAGGTAGAGAAAACTAGCCTTGGGAGTCATTTCGGGAGTGGGGAGAGAAACTGAGTAAGAGATGTAAACTCTACAAAGCTCACTGTAGCTTCAATGCAGATTTCCTTCCACGCACACCGGCCCCCCACCCAATGTCTGTATTCAGGAAGCTGGCTGAGCAGTAACAGGAACCTTCTGCCTGCTGGAAATTCTGTTATCCAGGTACACTTCACTTGGGAAACCGTACAAAAACCAACCACAAAACAGTTCTGGGGATGGGTCATGGGGGGGGGGGCGGAATAATTGCACTCCATGAAGCAATGGCAAGGTACACACCAGAAGCCACTGAAACATGAGCCCTGGCCTGCTCAGACCAAGGGCTCCGCCCCACGCCTCTCAGGAAGGGAGTAGCTGTTCCGAGGGGGAAGGGAGAATGTGGAGTGCATACACAACACGAAAGGAAATGGTGCCCAGCCGGCAGCAGAACAGAGGGAAAGGATTGTTCCAATGGTATGTCAGCAATCTGGCTGCAGGGCAGCTGTCCTTCTGGACATTCAAAAGAGGGTTTGTGAGCGCATGTTTTGAGAGCTGCCTCAGCGGGGGGGGGGGGGGGGGGGGAGGGCATGAGCTTAGCTGCATAAGCCAGATACAGCCACCCCTCCTCTCGCGGTCCTATGAAGCAGGAAGATGCAGAAAAAACCAGGCAGACCCTGCTTCTAAGTAGGGAGGAGTGAGAGAGCGCCACAGACTCAAATGGCCAAGACCGCCACCGCCACCACCACCCACATTCCATACGTGTACAGCAGGTTAACTACAGAGTACCACCTTCCAACATGCGGCTTGAGTCATCTCGGAACTAGCAAGAGAACCGGAAAGACTGCAGTCTTGAAAGGAGGCTAAGAAACGCATTCAAGAAATAAGAGGTTGTGGTGCAGAAGCATGGATATTGCAACCAATACATGGCAAGGGCCCCTGAACAGGAAACCCAACGCCAAACACATCCCTGGGTGTGTCCAGACAAGGCTATCACACCATCACCATGCCTCATTCATGGAATTTGATGGGGGGGGGGGTTTCCACAGAGACATCACCTTCCATTCATAACCCTCCCATTTTTTCCCACCACTTCTTTTGTCTTACTGCAGAAAATCCATTGTGGAAGAAAAGACAGTATAGCTGTGCAATGCCTTTCAGCTGTTAGTACTAGGACCCCACTGTCCGGAAACATCCTCTTACTTGGGAGGCCAGCAAGGCATATCTGCCCATCTAAAGAGTCAAGACATCAGTGGGTCAACTGTGGTTCACAAAGTGCCCCTTCACCAGCACCAGTGTGGCAATTCTGTGGGCCTATTAATAGTAAAAAATGGGTTTACACACTAGGCCCGTCACATCCCCCTTAAGAGTGCCGACACAACCAAGCACCACATTAGTCATCACGACAACTGTGGCTGATGCAGGAGGATGTTTCTATGAAGAAATGGGAACAAATACATGTAGCAGCCTTCCCCACCCTGGCACCCTCTAGATTTTTTTCAACTACAATTCCCAGCATTCCTGACCATTAACCATGCCGCCAGGCTGGGAGTTAAAGGCCAAAATCTCTGGAGGGCACCAAGTTGGGAAAGGCTGACGTATATCCAGGAGCACTTGACAACCACTTAGGTTATACTCTCGCTAGTATTTGTGCCTGCAGTGGAAAGATGCATATCGACGACACATGACTACACACACACGCCACTAGTGATATGTGGCCTGCATGGTCTGCCATGCCCAACATACAATACCCCCTCATTTACTTTGCTTATACACAGCCATAGAAAAAGATGCCACTGAAGATATTTGATCTCATACAAGCCCTCAGTCTTCTGTGCCCTAAAAAGAGACACAAATCTGTTCATGAGAACGCCTGGATTGACACTCCGAGCCTCTGAGCACAGGAGCTGCACAAGTTGGAAACCCTTCCGCTACACAAAGGCCACTCTTTTCTCTTGTGGGAATTTGCAGCTGAGCTCTGGGGACAAAGGGATTTCACAGGCGCGCACACAGACGTCTCCCTTCTCCCCCCCCCACACCCCTCCCCTCCAGCTTCCCCATTTCCTGTCACAGTAGCACCAGACCTCAGGCTCAGAAACAAACAAACACAGAGTACTGGATTCTGGGAAACGGGCCAGAGCATTCCAGGGCAGCCTGGCCACCAATCAGCAGCAAGAGCTCCCACTTTACCCAGCACAGCTCCTTATCATATTAGAGGAAAAACAACCCTTCTTGCTCCCTCCCCCCCAACCCAAGGCAGGATTTGACTAAAGAGGAGACTAAGATGCTTGGCTTGTGGCTAAAGTGTCAAGGATGTGGGTGGAGGGGGAGGGGGCGGAAGAAAAGGAGAGGTAGTTACCACAGTTGGCCATTTTGCTAATAGAGTGCTGCAGCCGGACACACCGCAACTCTGTGCTCAACGATCTACAAAAAAAACTGCCAACACAACTACCGACTCTATTAACAGCGCAGAGTTGACAAGCCAGCCAATATTCCCTCTACAATCATTTCAAGGCTGACGCGTTAGTGGCATCAGGACTTTAGTGGCATCAGGACTTCCCCATGCTACACAAAGATACCGTCACTCATTTGCAGGTGCTCCACTACTCCCCACCCACCCAAAAAGCAAGGCAGCTAGCTTTCAATTGCAGCCCTAAAGCAAATAGAATTTTGGTGTTCTTTGAGATAAGGCCCTGCTTATCAAGTGACACAGGACAGGAGCAAAGTCCTTTACAGCGACCAGGAGAACCATAGCCTGCCCTGCACACCATTCACAGGAAGCAGCCACTAAGGATCAGTCCTATGGCCAACGCCCGGCTGACTCAATTTTTTGTGCTCTTTTCATGTGGAGAGGGAATGTGTACAAGGAAAGGCAGCTAGCACGCCAGTTAGCTCTCAGGTACCTCTAGAGCACTGTTCTCCAACCTTGGGTCCCCAGATGTTTTTGGCCTACAACTATGCTGGCTGGGGCATGCTGAGAGTTGTAGGCCAAAAACATCTGGGGACCCAAGGTTGGAGAACAGTGCTCTAGACCATTTTTTGCTTAAGGCCCAGTTTGGGAATTGAGTTTCGCCCCTCCATCTTTGAACTTCATTCAAGTCACATCTACTTTTTGACCTTTCTACACCCAGGGTGTAGAACCACCCCACTGTGCAGAAAGATCTGGCCCATCAACCCAGAATCCCTGAGGGTGGGTAGGCAAGATGCTGGAAACAGCAGCTGCCAAATGCCCTCCTGCACCCCTGAAATCAGCTTCTCAGTCCCTGAACTACTGATCAAAAGGTTACAGAAGGGGCATTCGCCTTCTCCACACCTGACCCAACAGCAGATAACCAGCCCATTAGGAACTTGTTGACTTAAGTACATACAGGGCCTTAAAATAAACTGGGGAATGTCTGGCAGGGGAATGCTGGGAGTTGCAGGACTTTTTTCTGTCTAAACATGCACAGGATTACACCGTTACTTACTCAGGCTTGCTGCCATGCCTCAAACTTTGTTTTGCAAGCCTGCTTTTCCCCATGGGGCACAAGCCCAAGCTCATATCTCACCTGACATTCCTAAAAGGGCTAGCTAGCCAATGTTTAAAGCATACAAGCAGGACCCAACTGAAAGAAAATATTAGGTCTAAGGTGCTAAAATGGCCAAGAGTGTGTGGTGGCACCAAGGAGCTCAAAGCATTTCCAACGCTGCATACGTGACATAGGTCCACTTTCACAGTCTAGCAATGCAGCCCCACAATGTCCAACAACAGCCTTTACTTTGGACTTTCTGCATTATAATCCATGTTTGTCACAGAAATATGCCCCATATCAGCCATCTTGATTGTTGTGCACATTTTCAGGTTACCATTCAGGTACAGAATCAGGTGCCGCTACGATCACCTTTTTGTACTTCACCTTTTCTAGTTCTCAAACCAAGGCACGACATAAAATGCCTCCTTCAGAGTCCTGCAAATGATTGCTCTAGGAACAAGCAAATGATTGCTGTAGGTGTAGGACATCAGCAGGCTAACCTGCATCTCAAAAATGTAGGACAATAATGAATGCTGCTTGCAGAAATGCATCAGGTTTATTTATTTATTATATTTATACCCCGCCTTTTTTCCTGCAAGGAACCCAAGGCAACTTGCATAGTCCTCCTCCTCCTCTCCATTTTATCCTCACAAAGTCCCTGTGAGGTAGGTTAGGCTGAGAGTCAGTGACTGGCCCAAAGTCACCCAGTGAGTTTCATGGCTGAGCAGGGACTAGAACCCAGATCTCCCGAGTCCCAGTCCAACACTCTAACCACTACGCCACACTGGTTGGCAACTGATCTCAAGATGAAAGCTATGGAAGATACATCATGTTCGATTCCGTTATTGGGTTATCTGCCATGATGCTCTATAACTGCAGGATCTTACATCTTTTGCAATCGGGCATCTTCAGAATCTCAAAAGAGCTAGAAGTTTCTTAAATGCCACTACTACAGAAAAGGCTTGAAAACTGACAGCAATGCCAGGAAAAGCTCAGAAGCCAGAAAGGGGCAAACAGGGAGGGGGGAGTTGCCAATACAGTAATACCTTGGATTGCAAGTATTTATTTATTTATTTATTTCTTATATTTATTAATCGCCCATCTGGCCGGTCCCCCGGCCACCCTGGGCGATGTACAATTAAAATGATACAAGTAACTCGGTTTGAGAGCATTTTGCAAGACAAGCAAATTTTTAAAATATTTATTTAATTTTTTTTTACTTGATATACAAGCAACGTCTTGCAATACAAGTACTGTAGTATGGCTTAAATTAAAAATCTCTGTACAAATTTTTTGGGGGAATGTCGTTTTGATTTAAGAGTGTTTTGGATTACAAACACGTTTCCGGAACGAATTATGCTCTCAATCCAAGGCATGACTGTAGTCCCAAATTAACACTTTTCACAAATCCTTCAGAAAAATCCAGGTTCCCTGTGCATTGCCACCCATCTCTTCCCAAAATTTCAAAGTTCTTTGAAAGCCTCAGGATTACAACTGAGGCTTGTAGGATTACAACTCTAATAGATTGACAGAGCCCTTTCCAAACGCAGAATGTGGGTTTTCCTCGCATCAGAACAAACAATTACCCCCTAAACATAGTTACAGGATTATGTGTATGCCACAACTGGATAAAGAATTTGGCGTCCTGAACATCTCAGCTTTCATTTGAAAACACAAAAAAAAAATACAGAAAGAAGTTTCTGGCCCTTACAGTTGTAGAAGTATGGTAGACAGCATATGGGCAATGCTTTGAAATTTCATAAAGCAGAGTTGCAAACTAGGATTTCCAATGAGGAGGGGTGTCTGTCTCCTGCATAGGTACTCCCTATGCGTAGTGTACAGAATTCACCTTTCTGGCACAGAATTTGCACAGAATTCATTTTTAGCTGTGTACTCTATGCTGTGACCATGATGGCTGCACTTTTTTCTTAGTGTCATAACAACCCACCCCAACCCACCCACCCCGGACACCACCGTGTAACATCCTTGTTCTCATATCAAGGATCACTGTCTGAGACAGCAATATAAGAATCTACCTTATGTCAGGTCTACCTATCTAGCCCAGTCTCGGCTATTCTGACTGGCAGCAGCTCCCCAGGTTCTCAGGCAGGGGTCTTTTACATCATCAGCAACCTGACCCTTTGAACTAAACTGGAGATGCCAGGGATTGAACCTGGGACCTTCTGCATGCAAAGCATGTGCTCTACCGTTGAGCTACAGGCCCCTCCCCACTACCTGGCATGGCAGGACAGGACATCCTCCCGCTATGAAGGGGTTGCGTTTTCTCCAAGAGAAAGTCAAAGCACTGTGGCATTCCTCCTCCCCCTTGACACCACGACTTTTGCAAAAGTCTCCATGTCATTTCTGCGTGGCCCAGACTACTTCCTCTTTCTCCTGTCCGCATGCAAGATCAAAGAAAAGCACAAAACCACCTGCAGTCTACTTGATAAGCTCAGCTAGCAAACAGGAATAGCACAGCACAGCTCTGGAACAACAAGTGCTGCAGGTCTATTACCAGCAGACCCGCACAAGAACAAGTCTTGCATGACGGCTGATCTGCTGCGGGCGTGGGCTCCAGGTTATTTCATTTTCAGGCACCCAGAACAATTGTTAACTAGAATTCAAATCAGCAGCAGGACCTGCAACACTACATCTGTTTCTGCCACCATCCTGCTGTGTGTGTGATTGGGGAGGGAAGAGAGGGAGTGAATTCTCACAGCCATGGGCCTCAAAGTGACAGGCTGGCCTGTGCAAGACCACTACAGTAATACCTTGGATTGCAAGTAACTTGGTCTGAGAGCGTTTTGCAAGACAAGCAAAAAAAAATTAAAAATTTTGACTTGATAAACGAGCAAGGTCTTGCAAGACAAGTCCGTAGGGATGTAACCGCTCGCCTCGAGCAGACGTAGCGGGCCGAAATTGGCCCCGCTCACGCCCACCAGAGACTCGCTTTGATATAAGAGTGTTTTGGGTTACAAGCACGTTACCGGAATTAATTATGCTCTCAATCCAAGGTATTACTGTATTACTCTGGAGGCATCCATTCCTTTTTGTTACTCTGGAGGGCAGGACACAGAGGACTCCTTCTCTACCACCTGGCAGGCACTGACCATTTCCAGCATTTCAAAAACACCAGTTGGGCCCAATAAAAATCTCCTCACTTCCTAAAGGTCGAACACTGTTACTCTTCGGCAAGCTTTAAGGATATTCCTTAATTCTGTTCTCAAGTTTCCGTGTTCTCAAGTTTCCCATGAAAGCCCCCCCCCCTGCCATTTTACTTTTAAGCTCTTCAAGTCAGAAATGTCCTGCTGTTACACCCGAATGGGTTTAACTCAGAAGACATGTTCCCCACTCAAAAATGCACATTTCACTGTCCTCCCCATACCTAGCAGATTAAGGGTGTAATCCTATGCATATTTAGATAGAAAGAAGCTCTACAACTCCCAGCACCCTTCTAGCCAGCTGGGAGCTGCAGGACTCTTTTCTGTCTAAACATGCATAAGTCACTCAAATTTTATTTCACTACAGAAAAACAAGATGCTGAAGCAGTGCTTAGTATGGGAGAGTGATTATGTTTGGGGGGAGTCAGCCAATGTAGCATTTTGACCAGAAGGTGGGACTGATGCATCCCTTCCAAACACACACACACACACCATGTTTTCCACATAGATAAGGTGGTTTCCATCCTTGCAGCATGCCTAAAACCCAGGTATGAAAGCAGCACAATGAACACTTAGACATAACTATGTGCTACATTCAAACTCTGTTCCATTCAGTGTAAGCATATTGGATTCCTCTTGGACCACTCAGACACACAAAGCCTAAACAAATCAAAGAGGCAACAGGGTGGAAAAACACATGACGGTCAAGATTTCATTAACTACTAAGATGACGTAGTTCAACTACTGTAAAACACACTGGAGGTGCTACAACAGCCAAGGTGGGAGCTCCCCTCTATTGTGTTATTGAGAGAGCACATTTAAGGATCCAAGTGGGCACATATGCAAAAAGACTGCACCCGAATGACGACTCAGCAAGATCAGAACATTTCATATTTTTACTGTACCTAACCAGCCCATGAACAAGCTGCAGTTGCAACTAGACAGCTTAAGCTAAATACTCTTGTAGAATCTCTTTCATTTAGTCGTGAGGAGGAAACATCATCATTTAAACATCTTTTTCAGTCCTTTGTTGTTCAGGCACAAAAGGAAGGAAGGAAGCAAGCATTTCCCGCTCAGACAGGAAATGACATTGTGTTTCAAAACTTGTAGGAAGGAGAAGGCAAAATTGCCTACTGAAGGCTAGATTTTTGCCTTGCCTGAATGGTTGAGCAAGGGTGCAGGAGAGTCCTGTGGCACCTTAAAGACTGACTCATTTATCCTGGCATAAGCTTTTGTGGACACTGTCCACTTAATCAGATGCATGAAGTGTTCACCTCTTATATAAATCTGCCAATTTGAGGTTAACACTTCATGTATTTGATGAAATAGACAGTCTCCACAAAAGCTTATGCCAGAATAAACTTGTTAAGTCTTTTAAGGTACCACAAGACTTTATTTTTTGCTTCAATAGACTATCATGACTATCTCTGGAAGTTATGATAGATGGAGGAGTGGGCAAGTTGCAGCCCTTCAGATGTTTTGGAGCCAGTGTGGCATAGTGGTGAGAGTGTTGGACTGGGACTTGGGAGATCCGGGTTCTATTCCCCGCTCAGCCATGAAACTCACTGGGTGACTTTGGGCCAGTCACTGACTCTCAGCCTAACCTACCTCACAGGGTTGTTGTGAGGATTAATGGAGAGGAGGATTAAGATAATGTAAGCCGCCTTGGGTTCCTTGCAGGAAAAAAGGCGGGGTATAAATATAATAAATAAATAAATAATAAAATACCGCTCCCATCAGCTCTAGCCAGCACAGCCAACGGTGAGAGATCACTGGAATTGTAGGCCAAAGCATCGAGAGGGCCACAGGTCTAGACTCTGTCCTGGTCCCCCTCTCCCCGCCCACTTGGGACACAGAACTTGGCACCTTTCTCCAAGCATTCCTTCTTTTTTAAAAATATCCTCATTTTCCCTCCCCCACCCCCTTTTAAAAGTAAGAATGTGGTCACTCCCAGACCACAGGCACATCATTTTAAAGTTACTCTTCCAAAGATCAAAACTCAAACCCACCACCTGAGGCATAAGAACTCATGTTGTAGTGGGGTACTGATCTGTCTATCTCCATGCCTTCATTAGTCATCAATGCATTGAAGGGTCCCTACTATCAACCGTTTTGCTGCCTTATGACAATCCCCACATGATGACCAATTCGCCATTTTCAGAGTTACTACAGATAAGAGTTGAGAATTAGCCAGGGGGGAAAAAACACAGCCTTTCACCTAGACTTATTGCTCAACACAGAAGAAGAGATCTGAGAGAATTGGGGTGATCTCTCCTGTGTGTCACCGACTGAGATAGCCACTCAAGGCAGACATCCTCATGTAACAGGACCACTGAAAGCTAGTGGGGCGGGGGGGGGGTGGTGTCAAATGAGGATGGGAGGCAGACGGATTGCCCAAGCCATTCATTTTCACTCTCCTGGGAGGAGGGAGTGGCTCAAGCAAGATACCTAATCCAACAAGCAGCAAGTATCACCTGTAGGCTTCTTCCTCACCTAGACAAAACCAGCTTGCTTGATTCATAAGAAAGGCAGTGGCAGCAACAGTGCATGTAACAACATGTTCAGAAGAATGTATGTGCTACTCTAGAGGGCAGGGAAAGGGGCGTGCCAGTAACATGCACAGAGGACGGTGCTATGTTGCCCTTTTACTATGGGAGTCTGGTTTTAGAAATCTAAAAGGGGGGAGGGGGGCAGGGGAGATCCAAAGCCAGCAACTCACTAATGTTGCATTTATACGGCTGGTTTCTGGTTGTGTTCAACAAGCCTTTCCCCCCACCCCAGAGTTGGAAAGGGACAGTCAGGAAGGAGAAGAGCAAAGAAAAAGCAAGAGACCCTATTCAGTTCAGTTCCCTGGTTAATGATTTTAAAAGTTTTTTAAAAGACTGCAGATCCCTAAAAAGGTATCATCTTTTGCCCTCTTCCTGGCAGATAGTCATCTTTATTTCATAGATTTCATAGATCATAGAGTTGGAAGGAGCCTACAAGGCTATCGAGTCCAACCCCCTGCTCAATGCAGGAATCGTATGAAATAAAAATATGCCCTCCTGCTTTTTCTGCCACCTTGACCCTTGGGTATTTGTACTACACAAATTACGTGCCAGCAAACCCAGCTTTGCCACCAAGTGCACACCTGACAGGGAGCTGCTGCAGTTGCCACCAACCCTAGCTGGCTCCAGTCAACATTCCTGTAGGACATGCATTTCCAAATGCGGATCTCACTCACACCTTACCTTCTTTTATGTGAATCAACCCTCAGTCAATACCTAATGGGTACAGAAGTAAACCCTGAGGCCATAACAGCCTTGGAACTCAAGTCAGTCCTACAGATCTAGTCTTCAGCCAATCACACATAGCATTAAAGAGAAGAGTAAAGTGGACATATTCTATACAGGCTACTTCAACCAGATTGTTCTTGTTTTTTTAACGTGTCGAGGCTGCAGCAGCCATATTAAGTAGAATGGTCTGGCGAGCCTCACTCAACATTTGGCTTTGTTTGTAGATTGTGGGTGCTGGCAGTAGCTGCTAGCTGAAGAACTGCACAAGGGCGTGTCACAGGACTTGCTCTTATTCAGCCACAAAAGCAGCCAAGGCTGCTGCTAGGAGAAAGGCAAGGAGACTGCCTGCCTAATGGCAAAGAATACCATCAGTAGCTCCTCATCCCATTGTAAGGAAGTCCATTTGAGCACTACATTCCCTTTGCTTACATTTTTCCTGAAGCTAGAGGCCTATTCAGGCGTCACATTATCACTGCCTAAACTCACCATGTGAGCTGGGACAGGGCCGCACCAAGTGGCCCTGCCCCCGATGTCACAGCACCATGTAGCTCCACCCAAAGGAGTCCACACACACAGCGCAGACACCTACAGTGTCTTTGCATATACAGCGGTACAAGCAGAGGCCTCCACACGATTCGGAACTCTGTACATGTGGATGCTTTTGGGCATAGCTACGCTGTGATACAATACGGCGGGGGGGGGCATTTGGCATGGTCCCAGCTTGTGCGGCAAGTTTTACTAGTTTCAGTAACACCTGAATAGGGCTTCGGTCTTAGGGCCTGAATAGAACTTGAGTTTTAAGGCACTCAAGAAGGAGAATAAGTGGTACCACCGTTTGTAGTGGGTTGGTCTTCCTAGGCTTCCCCCTGCAAGCCGTGATAATAGCCGCCAGGGAGGGGGAGGATTGCAGTGGCCTGAAGAGACAAAGCTGGCTTCTGGTCTAGTGAGCCACTCAGTCTCAGTACAGTCAAGTATTCCAGGCAATCACAGAACTAGACCATCACGAACCAAGGCAAACAAGGGACGGGAACTTAGCCCTATCATGGGAGTTGGAGCCAGGAACTGGGGTGAGGCGATAAAAGGACTCGTCAGGCAATGTGGGGACATCAGTAGGGGCTAGCAGGCCATGAAGCCCAGCCTCCCTCACTTTATGATAGCTCTACCCAAGGCATATGATGATCACTCTTTATTGGGGCCGGAAAAGGAATGTTTTTATATCGTCTAGTTTGTCCAGGGAGAGCTGTGTTTTTCACCTTCATTTTGAGTAACCTTTATAGGCTAGCAGTATTACATGTTTCCGTTCCTGTTATTCGATTTAGTTTACTTAATAAAATCTTTATTTTGCTCGATGATTATTCATTTGTTGCAACCTGGCAGGTGGGACAATACAGGGAGGGGGGGAGAGGAGAGAGAACTAAGGCCCATAATAAGAACATAAGAGCAGCCATGCTGGATCAGACCAAAGGTCCATCTAGCTCAGCATTCTGTTCACACAGTGGCCAACCAGCAGCCCACGGGAAACCCACAAGCAGGACAAGAGTACAACAGAGTCCTTGTATTGCCTCACCCCAGTTCCTGGCTCCAACTCCCATGATAGGGCAAGTGTCCCCATAACAGATTTGCAATTGGACCAACATGTGCCAGCACGTGGGCATATTTGGCAATTTGAGAAACTGTCCCAGGCATCTCCACAAACATCTCCCGTCCCTTGTTTGCCTTGGTTCGTGATGGTCTAGTTCTGTGATTGCCTGGAATACTTAACTGTAGTGAGACTGAGTGGCTCACTAGACCAGAAGCCAGTTTTGTCTCTTCAGGCCACCGCAATCCTCCCCCTCCCTGGCGGCTATTATCACGGCTTGCAGGGGGAAGCCTAGGAAGACCAACCCACTACAAACAGTGGTACCACTTATTCTCCTTCTTGAGTGCCTTAAAACTCAAGTTCTATTCAGGCCCTAAGACCGAAGCCCTATTCAGGTGTTACTGAAACTAGTAAAACTTGCCGCACAAGCTGGGACCGTGCCAAATGCCCCCCCCCCGCCGTATTGTATCACAGCGTAGCTATGCCCAAAAGCATCCACATGTACAGAGTTCCGAATCGTGTGGAGGCCTCTGCTTGTACCGCTGTATGTCCAAAGACACTGTAGGTGTCTGCGCTGTGTGTGTGGACCCCTTTGGGTGCTCCCCAGCAACTGGTGTACATAGGCATATAGCTATCAGGACTAGTAGCCACTGATAGCCTTGTCCTCCAGGAATTTGTCCAATCCCCTTTTAAAGACATCCAAATTGGTGGCCATCACTACATCTTGTGGAAGTGAATTCCATAGTTTAACCATGCGCTGTGTGAAGAAGTACTGTACTTCCTTTTATCTGTCCTGAATCTCCCACTGATCAGCTTCATGGGATGACTATGGCTTCTAGTATGAGAGAGGGAGAAAAATGTCTCCCTATCCACTTTCTCCACACCATGCATAATTTTGATAGATACTCCTGCCCTGGTAACCAAAGGACAGGTGGGCCTCCCTTAGGTGGGTGGAGTCACCTGTACTCAGCTAGTGGGCAGGGCAAGGACTGGTCAGCTGATCATAGGCAGCTGCTTGCAGCCTAACCTGTATCATGACGCTCAGGGATTTACTGCAGGCTTTTAAGCTCAAGAGTGAGCACAGCACCCGAGGGACATATGTGGCATGGACCGCAGAGCCAGTTCCTCAGGACTGGAGAGTAGGGATCATGGCCCTCTTTCCTTCACC
The DNA here is from genome assembly GCA_021292165.1 of Shinisaurus crocodilurus. Taxonomy (NCBI): domain Eukaryota; kingdom Metazoa; phylum Chordata; class Lepidosauria; order Squamata; family Shinisauridae; genus Shinisaurus; species Shinisaurus crocodilurus. The sequence goes on along the minus strand of CM037876.1, from coordinate 193,552,786 downwards.
CCCACTTTATTTACCAGTCTCTACTGTATTTAATAGAGGTTGCAACAGCATTTCAACCAATATTGGTGCCTGCGACCACAAGCATCAATATTCCAGCTGTCTTCTCTTCCCAGCCCTCCGGTGACTAGAGAAGCAAAGGCAAAAGGCACACGTACTAGTCCATACTGGGAATATAACATTCTATAGACCAAAGACTCCCCCTACTTCCCCCACCCCCAGAGTGTCCAAATTCCAAGTCAATTATACGAGGTAGTTATAGATACATTTGAGCAAGTGTCCCCATAACAGATTTGCAATTGGACCAACATGTGCCAGCACGTGGGCAGATTTGGCAATTTGAGAAACTGTCCCAGGCATCTCCACAAAATGGCGGCCATGGGCAGAATGGCTAGTCACTGAGTAACATTCACGAGAAATAAAGATGGCAGCTGCTGGAGGCTCTCACTTTGCTTTGAAGCAATCCCAGCTGCCAATAAGAAAAAGTATTAATTATTAAAAAGTGGGAGGGGAACAGCACCTTGGTTGGCACCAGGAAAGGTGTCCGGGGCACATTGGTGCCCATGGTTGCCATGTTGCCTACCCTTGTGCCACCCTGTCAAGAGGTCACAGAATATAAACAGGTAAAAAGAACAAACTCCAGATGTATACATAGTTGTTTGCAAAGTATACAACTCTCAACCATAGCTTTGGCTAATAGAAGATACTTCCTATGGATTTATTTTATGGCAGGCATCAAGATGGCATATAGTCATCAGTATTTTTCACACAGGGAAGCAGCCAAAGTATAATGCAAGGCTGGGAGGAGTATGCCCCAAAGAGCTTACAATCTAAATTTTGATGGGAAGGAAGGGGAGATACATAGCCAATGAGGGAAGAACATGGGAAAGGTAAGGTTAATAAGGGATGAATGCAAGCACATTCTCTCTTCCATCATTGAGAAGATGCTTGGTCCCCTTTATCACTGCTTTCTGAACACTCCTGCCCACGTTCTCCTTTTTTTGCAGTTCTTGTGGTTGCATACAAGGCCACAAAATAGGAAACTCTGCTAGAGGGAAAAGCCACCATGGTGTACTTCCTTAAGAAATCAGCTGTGGCCCACACTTTGATGACTCAGGTAATGGCAACCACTACGTCTATTCCCACCCAGCTCCAATCCCACCATTTCCTGTCCCTATACTCAGAGTAGCTCTGCCAACAGCTCATAAGTCCTTTGATTAGCCAATACCTCAGCAGGTCCTACATCATCATGTGTCTAGGATGAATGCGCTAAATAAGTAATCACTGATAACGTCACCATCCCTTAACACTAGTGACCTCAATGGCATTAAGAGATTTCATAGATATCATAGATGTTCTGCTCTAGATCTCCAATGATATCACACTGATATCCAGACAGGACTAACTGATTTGCCATTTACAAGACTCAGAAGACCACTCACTTCCTATAACAGCACATTCATTAACCACCATAATCTACCAGGCAGAACACCCAAAAACTAAACCACCATTCTATATCACTATTACCATCCCCCTCCACCCAAGGTAGAATCTAGCAGGTATGATTTCCCAACACTTTTCAACCAACAAGGCTTAAATGTAGACAGAATGGGTGTCATACTTTGAGCAGACCCACTGAAATCAAGTGGGACTCAAGTCATGTCATGATTATCTTAAGATGCACCGATTTTAATAGCTCTACTCTAAGCATGACTCAATCTGGATGCAACCCACTCTTATTTTGAGTTAATGTGGAAGTCACTGCTTCAATTGCAAAGTCCTATGACAAGAATAGAGTCAACCAAGTTCACATTACAGGCTCATGATCCATCCCCTAGGGTTTGCCTGTTTGTCAGTCGTTGTAACTCATTAAACCTATCTGACCTTCCAGCTGCCAATACCAGCGTCTGTCCTGATAACACCATCTGATTCATGTGGGAATTCACATGAGAAACCAAGTGGTTTTAACTTGCAGACTTAAAATGTACTCTGCTTTTCCAGTTAAAATAAAACTCACCAAAGTTTAATGAGTGAGCTTGCTGGCCCTTTTATCAAAGGGCCCAAAAGCAGGCTTCTTAAAAGTTTCAACATTTTCAACCACTCGCTTCCCACATGAGTTACAAATAATTGGCCTTACAGACCAATTTCAAGTACAAGGGAGAGTACAAAAATAAGCAGAAGACTCTTTAGCTCATCCAATCTCAATCCCAGAATTTCAGAGCGCCAAAAAACATCTAAACCAGGAAATGACTGCATGGTTGAGATTCTTCTACTATGTGACCAGCCACAATACAAACAAACAAACAAACAAAGCCGAGAGTCAGCAGCTAGAGGTCTCCAAGCTTTTCACTTCCTTTCTTAAACCCACTTCAGGGTTTAAGAAAATGCAAAACTGCAACTGAGAAGCCATCCCAGCCAGGTTTGCTGCTTCTAAAAAAAAAATTTGAAAAAATAAAATAGGAGCACTACTTACAAGTGGGAAAAGGGAAGATCCCTGTCTAGAGCCAATGTGAGGGCAGGAACCGAGTAGTATGGCAAGTTCCACCACTATTGCCTGTTCCAGTTCAGCCCCCTCCTCCCTTTACCACAGAGCTGTCAAGACATATTTGTTCTGCCTTGCATCACACTACCCTATCTCAAATGTTCAACCTTCCTAGCTAAACACAGAAGCCGGTCCCTACTTCATTCCATATTTCTATAGTGGCCTAGTGACACACACACAAAAATGCTGTGTGAGACAATGCAGCAACAGGCAAAGATACAAAAAAAAGCATCCTAAAAGAACAGTGTAACTGCCCTTTAGTCTGGCAATCATGTCCATCATGCATCCCACCCTTTCTCCAAGGAGTTGAGGGTGGCATACATGGGCTTATTTTATTTTATTCTCACAACAACCTTGCAAGATCATTTTCCAGGATTTGCAATACAATCCTATACAGGTTTATTCAGAAGTACCGTAAGTTCCATTGTTTTCAACTGGGCTTATTCCCAGGTAAGCGTGTATAGGATTGCAGCCTAAGCGTGTAATTCCTGATAATGGATTTGGCTAAGTGACAATGCTTCTTGTGGATGTGAGGGTAGGCACATATGAAATGAGAGCTTCTTGGCTAAGTGGGGATTGAAACCTGGCCTCCCTATTATTCAAGTCCAATACTCTGTCCACTACAGCAGTGTTCTCCACACTGCACTACAGCACACCAGCTCTAGGAGTTCCAAAGCACAGTAAGCTAAGCTTATTAAGAGTGTCCCTGAAAAACAGAGTTCCAGCTATAACAAGTAGGCAGATCTCTCTACCACTGACTTACTGCGGGTCTTTGAGAAGTCATGGCTCTCTTTAAAATGGAGGTAAGGGAAAGTCACCTCAGCATGTGTTCAGTCTCGCTCCCTGCCCCACCCCAAGTGCAAGCAAGCTACTACTCAGGTACTCAAGTGCTGAACTTTGCTTCCTCACAGCGCAGCCATACATTTTATAAAGTATTTATATGCGCCTAATTGCTACTTTCCTTAACAATATTGAGCTCTCACAGAGTCACAAGGCTGACCAGAAATGCTTTTGGATAAAGGCTGACCAGAAATGCTTTTGGATGCAGCCCATCAAGGTGAGAGAAAAGAAGTCACTCAATTATCAATTATTTTACTGCATTTGCTCTGCTCAGATGGCTCCCCTGTCAAACAGCCTCCCCAAAGTTGTTCCATTCTTGAACAAAATCCAACCATCACCAATAGAAGCAGGAGAGTCAGACTGCTTAGAATTAACCTCCCTTGCTACGGGAAACCCTTTAGCCTTCAGTTCAAGTGCTTCTCCTTTCCAAAGCTTGATGTTCTGGACTAAAAGGATCAGAGGCTCCTCGCCATTCTTCACCTCTCCAGGGAACACACGGGCTAAGTGGCATAAGTATCTAATAAAGGGGGGGGGGAGAGATCAGAAGTTGGCAATGCAGGCTAGAAGTCCTAAGCTACTCGCCCTCTAAATATTAAGGTATATTGAAAGCTCCCTCTGTAGCTCTCAAGGGAGGCAGAAGAGGAGAAAGAGAATGAATATACACACTGCCAATCTCATGCTTCCTTTGTGTTGGGGACGGAGATTATTTCTTCTTCTGCAGACATTTGTTCACACTGGCAGAGACCCAGGATTTCCAGCATTTTAGGGAACTTGTGCTGTATGGCGACTGCCGAACCCACAAACCACACTGTGTCGTTGTTAGGCCCAAAGATAGAAAGCCCCTCCCTTGCTCCTTTTTGAAGTGCCTTTGTGTTCTGCCTCCACAGAGAGCAAGCTCTTTCTTAGGGGCTTGGTGGCCAAGCAAGGTTACTGCTATAATTCCACAGAATTCTCTACCTCAGGGGACCTGGACAAGAACAGCAGAACAGAGAAAATGGCACAGAACAGGCAGTACAAGAACGCAACCTCCTCCTCCAACAGCTGTGTGTTAAATCTCTCCTCCTTTTGCTATTCTGTCCATTCAGCACAAGATGCCAGGTACGGGGGGGGGGGGGGGCTGTGAAAAGTGTTTTCGGGTGTCAGCATCTTCATCCAGTAGCAACATCCTCCACAAGATCCAGTATCTAAAGCAGGGGTAGGCAACCTGGTGCCCTCCAGATGCTTTGGACTACAAATCCCATCAGCCCCAGCCAACATGCCCCAATAGTCAGGGATTATAGGAGTTGTAGTCTGAAACATCTGGAGAGCACCAGTTTGCCTACCCCTGATAAAACCTGCTTCCTTTACCAGGGCAAGAAGAGCCCCCTGGAACACCTGTTTTAATAATAAGAAATCCAACAAGGAATCACAAGCTCTACCCAGTGCAAAGGATATACTCAGAGGTGAAGGTATCAGTGTGCTTAACACTTAACAGTGTTAATGAAGACGGGTCTCTGCCCCAAAGAACTTACAGCCAAAAATTCAAAAATGGCGGGACAGGAGAGTAGGAAGACAAGAGAGGGATAGGAAAGGGCAATATGCGATGGATGTGAGCAAATGCAGTTAAACTTGAAGAGTGCAGCTAGCCAAGACCTTTGATGCCATCACCACATCAACATCTGAATGGAATACAAGACTAAGAATAGAAGACAACCTCTACACTAGTCGAGCATCTTCAGTTGGTTTCAAGCACATTCCTAATTTTTAGGAAACTCCCCAAATTATTAAGCCCAACGAACAAGAATGTGAGAATACCGGGCAGATAGGGGAAAAATAAGTTTGCAAGATTCACAAGGAAAGCAGGCTAGCCCACAAGAGTTCTTCAACGTTTTTAAAAAAACAAGTTTCAATGCTTTAACTCCCATCATTCCCGTGATGCCTGGGAATTATGGGAGTTGTAGTCCCAACATAGCTGGACGGAGCCAGCTTGGGGGGAGGCTGCTTTAAGCCAACAACCAGAAGCAGATAAGAGCCCATACAGCTCACTGTTACCTCCCAGTGCCTGACGGTATAAGGCCCACCCCACCACCCCTTTGGAAAGAGAAATGTTGCATTCTTCCACCCGAAGAGCAAAGTTCTGACCGGCTCACTATGGAGTCTACTTCGAAGTAGCAGCTCGGGAACAAGGGAAGGAGGCGGCCCCCACCCAAACGCACCTGGGGAAAACGTAAAATGGGATTCACCCAACCTTTTGAAGCGTGCTTGACAAGGGAGCTCCGGGGTAGCACGACTGCACAGTCAAATCAAATCTTTTCTCTATCCTCATTTATTTTTTAACTAGTGTTTTTTAGAACAGCGAAATCAAGCCCTTTCCCGGCAACTCCTTCACATTCTTCTCCTTCAGTTTCCACAAGAAAGGAAGGGGGAGTGGTCACCAAGAGCAGCTAAGAGAAGAGTCCCCAAATACAGATGACCTTCCATACAATACAAAAAAGTTGAAAGAGAGAGAGGGAGATGGATGCATTTATTACAAGATCGCCTTACCTTTGTCTTTTTTGTTCCCTTCCTCCTCCTGGAATCGCGCAGCCCCTTTCGTGGATGCTAACTAAGCAAGTTTCACTTCTCCCTCTTGAAGGTTTAAAACAAGGGAGGAAGAGGTAGAGAGAAGGGAGAGTTTTTTTTTCTAGGCAGGGTTTTGTCGCTGACCCAACTGTTCTTCTATCTCTTCCTTTAATCATTCACACTGACAACTTCGCAGAGACTGTATTGGACCAGACGCCTTTTTGTCCCTCTGCAAATGCAAGGGAAAGAAAGAAAAAATAAGCGTGCAGTTCCCCTAGGGGGAAAAAGCGCTAAAGCATCTAAGAACAAAATCACTGTCGGGGAAGCTTTTAAAAAAACACAAACACACACACAAAAGACGAAGAAAAGCAGAGCGGCGATGTAGCGATCCTTTCCTCCACCTCCTTTTCCTGCGGGACCTTTCTCTCGCTTTTCCCCCCCCCTCGCTCAGCTCTAACACCTAAAATGGAAGTTGCACCCAGCCAAAGGCAAAGCAGGCTGGGTGGTGACAAACTGAACGGTCCAGCCCAGCCCCTCTTTTCCTAAGTGATGTCAGCTTCTGCACAGCTCCAATGGGAGGCAGGCATCAATCAGGGAGCCCATGCTATCCAATAGGAAACTTCATTGTAGAGATTTTTTTAATTAAAAAAAAGACAAAAAAGGGGAATAAAACCACATTAAGAGGGGAAATACAAGGAAAGATAACTTTTAAATCAATTAACAAAAACAGGTTTCCGCTAAAAGATACCGGCATGATCCCTAGTCCTTTACATTGCAAGATTCGTTCATATTCCAATTCAAAGAGCAAACCTTTCCCTGATTTCAATGGGGAAGTTTCTGGGGACAAAGTCGGATTTTTATTCATGTTTTATTCCCATCCTATGCCTGGCTAGATTATATTCCCATCTTCTGCCTAGCTAGATTCTAGACATTTTTACAACCCCTTTTACAGTTCGATTCTGTGAATGATTACTCGGATGTAAATCCTGCTCAATTCAGTGGGACTTACTCCGTAGTAAGCGTCTACGGAATTACAGCCGTTCTCACGCAATCCTAAATCCATTCGCTCAGAAGTCTCACTCAGTTCAGAGGGACTTATTTCCTTGAAACCCTATGTTTGGGTTTGCAACCTTACGCTTCCGTTTGTTCTACTATGCCTTTTCCTCTCTCTTTGCATTCAAGCGCTCCATCTCAAGAAGGGTGGAGAGAAGGGGCACTGCCTATAACAAAAGGAATGCGATTTTAGTTCCCACCTTGATTATATTAGGGCTCACATTAGACAAGGTCAGATTCTGCGATTTGCAATCAAGTCTTGACTAGGAAAATTTGCCATCAACTGACAGGCTTTATTATTTTCAATGCAATTAACAAAATAAATTCAAGTCTACAATGAGTAAGGAATTTACCTCCACTTCCTCCCCCCACGTTTCTCTTCAGTGGAAAAACAGATTCTTTTCTTTGTCTCTCTGATTAGACTGTGTTTGGAATTTACATAGTACAATGCTTGCTTTTGATTGTGCCTCCAAGACTGCAATCCTAAACGTGCATGCAGCTCAGTCCTATACCTGCTAATCGGAAAATAAATGCCATGAAGTTCAATTTTAATGTTGTTTGTTGCCCACCGGAAACTGGGATATAAAGATTGAAATAAATAATGGTGCTTATTCCCAAGTAACTGCATAGAACTGCATCCCTATTTGGAAATACTGTATTGAAATTAATGGGACAATTTTCAGTAAGGCTGTATTAGAACATTTGATTGATTGTATTTTTATACTGCCTTTCTGAGGTCAACCAAGGTGGTTTATGAAAAATTCAAAATATAAAAGTCATCTTCACATAAAAACACACCAAAACATTAAAACAACATTAAAAACCATAACAATTTTAAAAGCTACATTATAAAGATGTGTCTTGACCCACTTCCTGAATGTAGATAGAATGCGGGGCCATTGCAACTCCAAAGAGTGTGTTCCAGAGTCTGAGAGCAACACAGGAGAAAGCACCTGCAGCTCATTTTGCAAGATGCTATAGTATAGTAGATAGGAAGCAGTAACAAACTAGATATTGTAACTGTAATAATTACAGTCAAGACAAAAAATTAGGCAGCAGTTTTAATCACAATAGGATTTACTTCTGAGTAAATATGCTTAGGATTGCACTGTGAATGAATTGCCTGCAGGACTTGTTATATATTGAGTCTTCTGAAGTAAAAGTGGTAACATTCCCTGAGTTTTGGCCCTTTAATTCTATTTGTTTTGACATATGTGGTTAATATAATAAACAAACACACAGTAGAAGGTTCTACATATGCTGTAAGTAAGGCAATATGTGATTTATAAATTGTTAATCAACTGATATACTGGATAAATTCTTACCACCACCACCCAAAAAAATCCAGCTGTTTGGCACTTTTAGGATGAAATTTGGGATTTGAAATCACCCATCATGTGCAACTGTTATAAATTAGTTTTTTTTTAATAAAACCAAACAAATTCTTCAAACATAGACGTCCCTGTATTTACCAAGTATATAATGGCATACCCTCTTTTGGTGCAGATTCAGTATTACTTAGCACAGATTTTGTCCCCTTGTTATCAAGATGTTCACTTGGACAGAATTCTAGACGACCAGCAACAGAATTTCATCCTGTTGGCCTATTATCAACTGCTACTAGCTATATATATCCAGATTCAGAGGCAATATGTTTGTTGTATGCCTTTTCCTAGGAACACAAGTGGGAGAGTGCTGTTGCACTCATGTTCTGCTTGTGGGCTTCCCACAGTCAGTTGATTGGCCACTGTATGAACAGAATGCTGGACCAGATAGGCCTCTGATCCAGTGTGGCTCTTCTAATGTTCTTACCAGTATTAGAGATGCAAAGTCAGAAAAAAATATCCAGCTGAACTATTTTAATTATTAGTGTCAAAGCACACTAAGATATCACATACAGGTGGTACCGGTAGTTGTTTTTGCAGTGCAGTGTTCCTGTCTATACTGTTAACTGAAATGCATCTACTGTACATCTGCCAATAAAGATCAGGGCTATACCTAGACCAGATGTCACCCACTCCCCGTGTTCAACTTTATATAATGTATTTTAAACATTTATATTTCACCTTTCTTCAGAACAGCTTAAAAGAGAGTTTTGGAGTACCTTATGTTTTATTCCGTTTGTAGTTCATTACACAACTTTGGTACACAATTTGTATACCACTGTCATATTGGACAATCAATGTGCATGCATGGATCTGATCACAATCGTTCATATGCACACCATTTGTTGAATGGGCAATGATGTTGTACATTTCCCTACAAAATTAACAATGAATACGCACGCATAAAGAACATTATCACAAGGCCAGCCATGCAGGTCACTGTTGCCCAGTTTTACAAGAGAAGATGAACCGTTGAATGGATAGTTAAGTAGATAACCTGTGACGAGCTTCCTACCCATCCCAGTCCACCCAATCCAGTGCCCCAGGCGATTGCTTGGGTTGCCAGCCCCTAATTCCAGCCCTGAACCAGAAGGGAGTGGATGGGTGAAGGATGCCATGTAACAGGGTGCTTTCATCGAGACTGCATGTATGTGTTGCCAGCTGTGCACAGTGCTGGCGCCAAAGGTAGGCATGGCTGGGCACCTGCTGAGGGCCTGCACCCCAGCAGGGACCCACTGACAAGAACCCCCTGGAGTTGTTCCTCCTCCTCCTCCTCCTCCTCCTCACCATTGCAACCTGCTTGTTCACCTGCCTCTCACTCTGGCCGACAATAGTGATGGTGAGAAGCTGGAGCAGTAGCTGCCCCTGCCTGCTTGCTCACTAGCTCTCTATCTGTCGAGCAAGCAAGTGATAGCAATGATGAGAAAGAGGATGAGGAGCAACAGCAGCTGGTGACAATGGCAGTGAGAAGATAGATTCATTGAGGGAGGGGGGCGCATTGCAGCTGTCTTGTCCAAGGGCTCTCAAAAACCTGGAACCAGCACTGGCTGTGCCCGTGTCAGATAGCCCACAGCAGAACCCAAGCCTCTATTGCAGGCCCACCAACCTCATCTTACACAGCCAAGCTAAGGGTGAGGGGCAGAGTACTAGATTCAGATGCACATGACAATCTCTCCGGGCAGAGAGGGAATGTTCCCTTCACAAAGAAAGGACACCCAAGACTTGTTTAAAAGTATTTTGACATTCAAACTGCTATCCTATGCCCACTTCCCAGGGATTAAGTTCTGAACTCAATGGGGCTTACTTTTGAGTAAAAATGTATTAGATTGCACTATCAGTGCTTTATAAAAATTGCTCTGGGGAAAACTGCACATCATGCTCGGAGTCACTGGAGCAAAGGATGGTAACCCTAATTGTCACGCACATTTGAACATGTTTTAGACACTTTGTTGTACACAATAAAGGTGGTTAAGGAGTGGTTAAAAGATGGATTTGTGCTAGAATTTAAATGCCAATTTGCAGTATCTTGAGGGTTACAGTGCGTGCATATTGACAGAGTCTACATTAGTTAGTTTCACCACAAAACTAGGTAATAGACGTTATTCTGGGTTAATGAATCTAGAATAAAAGAATATGGATGAAGACACAACATGGGCAACTGTGGTACTTTCCCACAAAGTGCCCAGACTGTTCTTCATAATTTGATCATCTGTTCCAGATTAATTAATCTAGAATAAAAGAACATGGAGGAGGACACGGAGCAGGAAAGTATGGTACTTTCCCACATAGTGCCCAGATCACTTGTTGCAAGAATAATTCTGAGCTTACACTGATGTATGATGGTAGAAAATCAGGGAAACATCCATATTTATTTATTTATTTATTCATTTTATTTATTCATTCATTTTCTATACCGCCCAATAGCCGAAGCTCTCTGGGTGGTGTCAAACAATAATTAAAAACAAGCAATAAAATACAGTAAAAAATATAAACAATAAAACATTATGAAATCTTTAAAACCAGTTTTAAAAATATCTCTAAAACAAGTTAATAAAAACACGACCGCTAAGAACAATTTACCACCCCACCATATACCATTTAATTATTAAAAGCCTCAACGTAGAGGGCACTTAACCTGGCGCCAAAATAGAGTTGGCACCAGGCGGGCCTCAGGGGGCGAACTAATTCCACAGTTGGGGGGCTACCACAGAAAAGGCCCTCCCCCTTGTCGCTGCCCTCCGAGCCTCACGTGGAGGTGGCAGTCGGAGGAAGGCCCCAGATGCTGAACGTAGTGTACGGGTAGATTGTCGTTGGGAGAGGCGTTCCATCAGGTATTGTGGTTCCAAGCTGTGTAGGGTCAAAACCAGCACCTTGAATTGGGCTCGGAAACATATAGGCAGCCAGTGCAAGCGGGCCAGAACCGGTGTTATATGTTCAGACCTTTTGGTCCCAGTGATTAGTCTGGCTGCTGCATTTTGCACAAGCTGCTACTGCTTCTGAACAATCTTCAAGGGCAGCCCCACGTAAAGTGCATTGCAGTAATCTAACTTGGAGATTACTAGAGCATGGATTACTGAAACCAGGCTATCCCTGTTCAGATAGGGGTGTAGCTGGGCCACCAGCCGAAGCTGGTAGAAGGCACTCCGTGTCACTGAGGCAACCTGAGCCTCAAGTGAGAGAGATGGCTCAAGGTGAACCCCCAAGCTACGAACCTGCTCCTTCCACGGGAGTGCAACCCCGTACAGAACAGGTTGAACACCCTCCATCCGGTTAGAAGAACCACCCACTAACAGCATCTTGTCTGGATTGAGTCTCAGTTTGTCAGCCCTCATCCAGTCCATTGTCGCAGTCAGGCACCGGTTCAGCACATCCACAGCCTTACCTGCTGAAGATGAAAAGGAGAGCTAGAGGTGCGTGTCATCAGCGTATTGATGGCAACATACTCCAAACTCCGGATGACACTACTCAGCGGTTTCATGTATATGTTGAATAGCATGGGGGATAAGACCGAACCCTGTGGAACTCCATACTGGAGAGTCCACGGGGCTGAGCAGTATTCCCTAAGCACCACCTTCTGGAGCTGGCCATCCAAGTAGGAGTGGAACCACTGCAATGCAGTACCCCCCCACTCCCAACTCAGACAGCCGCTGCAGAAGGATACCATGGTCAATGGTATCGAAAGCCGCTGAGAGATCTAGGAGTATCAACAGGGTCACACTCCCCTTGTCTCTCTCCCGATAGAGGTCATCATACAGGGCGACCAAAGCTGTTTCTGTGCCAAAACCAGGCCTGAACCCCGACTGAAATGGATCCAGATAATCAGTCTCATCCAAGAGCTGGATGGCCACCACCTGCTCAAGGACCTTGCCCAAGAAAGGAACATTTGCCACAGGCCTAAAGTTATTAAGATCTTCCAGGTCCAGGGAGGGTTTCTTCAGGAGTGGCCTCACCACCGCTTCTTTCAATGCAGCCTGGGACCACTTCCTCCCGTAAAGAGGCATTGATCACCTCCCTGGCCCAGCTGGCTGTTCCCTCCTTGCTGGTTTTCAGTGAGCCAAGAGGGGCAAGGATCCAGTACTGACGTGGTTGCACGAACCTGTCCAAGCACCTTGTCAACATCCTCAAGCTGTACCAACTAAAACTCATCCAAGAAAATTTGACCAGACTGTGCTCTAGGAACCTCACCTGATTCCACTGCCCTAACATTGGAGTCCAAGTCCTGGCGGATGCAAGAGATTTTTTCCTGGAAGTGCCTAGCAAAAAAATTACAGCAGGCCTCAGAGGGGTTCAGAATGTCCTTGGGGCCAACATGTAAGTTGTGGTTTAGCTTAGGCATAAACTTTCCAGAAATTTAACCAAATCAATTTCTAAATTGATCTAGCAAAATCTGCAGCAACTCTCATGCTGGTTTAAGACGCCTGGTATTACTTTTGTTTTAACAGCTTAGACCAGAGGTCTCCAACTTTTGGAGGCTGTTGGGCACCTTTAGAATTTTGAGAAAGTGTCATGGACACCATTCACAAAATGGCTGCCATGGTGGGCGTAAGTCACAAAACACCCATTTCACAGGAAGGCAAACTATTGATGCTAAAAAGAAACAAGTAAATTACCCAATAGCTTGAATATGAGGCAGAAGTAGGGACAGAGCCCCAAAACACAAGCCCACTCATTTGAACCCACAGTTCTCTCTCTCTCATTCCGGATCACCCCCAAAACAATCTCTCTCTCTCTCTCTCTCTCTCTCTCTCTCTCTCAAACACACATGCATACACACCAGTCCCATCACACAAGAACAGTCACTCCAGTCATTAATTTCTCTTTTTCTTTCAGGATCACCCTCCAATCTAACTTTCTGTCAGTCAGGAAGTTCTTCAAACTTCAAATCATGAAGAACAGTCTGGGCACTTTGTGGGAAAGTACCACAGCTGCCCATGTTGTGTCCTCATGTTGTGTGTGTGTGTGTGTGTCTCACGCACACGCACACGCACACACACACCAAACTGCAAACACACAGATAGGCAGGCCCCCTCCTCACTTTCTCCCCCCCACACATTGGGTCGCCCCATAGCCCTCTCTATTGCTCTCCACAGCTTTCCCCATCCCAGCTCCCTCCCACCCTGTTGGGTTGCCACCAACCCAGCCCTGGCCTCCCTCCTCTTACTCACACACACACACACACACACACACACACACCTCCCAGCTCTCCCCCAGTTGCCCCACTGCCACCCCCAAGCCTTCCCCTTAGCAGACAGTAGCAATGGGATCCATCCCTTCCTTCCTTCCCCCCCCCCCCCCCGCTAGCCAAAAGTGCCTCAGAGTGAAGGGCTGGCCCCAAGCCACCCACCATGGTTACCTCTTAAGACTGTCTCTGGGTCCACATGGGCCCAGAGACAGTCTGCAAAAGAAGCTGGCAGGTGGCTGAAGGGTAGTGCTTCACTTTGAAGTGCTCCCCCCGCCCCCAAAGTATAATTTTAAAATAAAATAAAATAACTCCGCCTCCCCCCCCCTGCAGCCGCCGCAGAAAGAACTGTGCTGACTGCGTCTCCGCAAGCGTTCCTGGGGGGCAGGGAGGGGGAGACTGGCGCTGCCAAGATACCCGAGGTACAGTATGCTGGTGGCACCTCAGCCTCCTTCCCTCCCGCTCCAAAGCACCTCAGTGTGGCTCACACTGGCTCAGCTTGTCTGAGCGTGGAAAGCTAAGCAGGGTCAGGCCTGGTTATTACTTGGATGGGAGACCCCTCTTCTAGTTTCCTGCATTGAGCAGGGGGTTGGACTCGATGGCCTGTAGGCCCCTTCCAACTCTATGATCTATGAAATCTATATAGCTGGACAGCCAAAATCGGCCATCCAACTGAGTTGCAGGGCTCCACCATAGGATGCCCGTAATCCTCCATAGGATGCCCGTAATCCTCCGACTGGATTGCACCCTAAGAAATTCTATTATTATTATTAATCAACAACAACGATAATAGGTCTTAAATGGATTCCACTTTATCAATACTATCAGTGCTCCAAAACGAGGCTTTTATTGTGCAATTGCACAACCTCATTCACAGAATTTTTCCGGGGATCCAGATGACGTCATCTTCCATTTGTGACCATCCCATGTTTTCCCACTGCTTCTTCCATCTTTTCTTACCAGAATCCCCCCCCCCCCCCAAGGAGGAAAAGGCGGAATAGCTGTACAATGCCTTTTAACTGTTAGCAGTATGAGCCTTGGTCTGGAAGCACCCTATGAAGTAGGGGTAGATTTACCAAAGCTTTAAGGCAAGATTTTAATATTTAAGTGGCTAGCCAGGGCAACTGCAACATTTCCTCAGGGCTAATTGCTTGATCAGATTCCCCAGTGACTGACAATTTGCCACAATGCTATTTGCATGAGAAATATAAATTACCATGTGGCAATTATCCCTCTTTATACAAAGGTCAGCACTTCTTTCACCCTAAAAGAATGTTAAGCATGTGCTCTCCATATAGCACAGGTACTCAAGGATAATTTGCTTACCTATCAAAACATGTTCAAAGGCACAATTTACACCACACCAGTTACTCCAAGATAACTGCAACAAACATTCAACTGTTTTTTATAATTTGCTCATTCATATTAAACTTTTGTGTTAATCTGATTAGCTTTAACTGTGCAGATCACACATTTTCTTATGTTATGGCAGAGTGAAAGTCTCCATTCAGCAGCCATGATGCATGAGAAGTAGGTAGGCCCTCACAAGTCACTATCAGCCTCCAAGCAGGTTGGCTTTCAAACATCCTCCCATGGGGCAGCCAGAAACATGAGTATGCCCTGAGCAGTAGCATCTTGGCAAGACAAAAGTGCAGACCTAGCCTAGCACCGCTTATCTGCTACCATGCGATGCTCCTCCTTTCCCTCCTCCTTATATGTTCCTTCTTTTCAATCATCAGCCAAGAGATTTCTTCAAAGTTTCTGCCATCACTGCTTGAGCAGAATATAGGCATGCATTTGTCTAGCTTCAGTTTTAGACGTAGTACAGTCCTGTATTGTTTTCATTGCAGTCTTATAGGCTACAGGTGAAAGCAAGCAGTTTAAGAACTGCTGGGTGAAAATGTGCAAATGTTTTTTAAAAAAAGAAAAAGCAGGCAGCTCTGTTCCATCCCAGAGAAGAGTGATATTAATGGTAATCTGAGACTCAGTAGAGGTTTGTAGTAGGGTACAGATGCAAAAGAAGGCCAATGGCCCTTGGTGCTGATTATGCAGAAATTTAATATCACAGGACAAGAATGTGACAACCTTAATCAAAGCTTTGGCTGGAGTCAGTCAGCCAATCATATTTGTGTTTAATGCATGAGGCAGATCACAATGCAGCAGCATACAAATAGAAAATATAATGTGCAGCTTGTGCTCTTTCTTAAAAACTATTTGCATATATTAAATACACTCATAAATCATAACCATGAAACATAAATGCTCTAGGCATATATTATAGTGAAACTTCTCTTGGTGACACCTACAACTAAAAATGAAACATATTAATATATGCATTATTACAGTGTGCCCACTTTAGATTTTAACTGCTGTCTACAGACATTTGCTAGGCACGCAAAACTAGTCACAAATTTATTTTTACCATTGTCCTTGGCTTCAAATCAGTTTTCTAGAAAGACGGGGAAAGTGTAAATCCTTTACTATGGAGGAGAGCTCCACTTATTCCTTTATAAAATTGTCTGTAACTATAGTTGTGCAATAGAATCAGGAAATACAGCTCTTAACTGACCGTAGTGTGCATTGGAGCAAAAAGCGATCCTGTCATGTTTCCTGTGCTGAAACAATGAAAAAGTCCCCATTTACTCTTATCATTCTGGAAGGAAGCAAAGGCATTGGTTTCATTTATGGCAAAAACAAACGTATTCTGCTAGGCAGCTCAGCTGGAGGAACAAGATGATGGTGTTCTCTTACAGATTCCAGATCTGAGATTTGGGTCAATTTCTTGCTGCCTTTTTCCCCGAGGTCCCACTCCTGTGGCTTTGACACCATACTGACACCCAGGAACCTAGTCAAGTCAAAATTTATCTTGGAAAGCATACAGCTGCTGCAGTGGTGGTGTCCCTAAAAACACTGTTGCCCCGGACGACTGCTTGGATTGCTTATGCAGTCAGCAATCCAATTGGTTGTGAATATGGGGGAAATCCAACCTTCTGGGCACCCCTCCAATCTCTCCATAATAAAAATAATGATGGATACCAGAAGGTGATGTAAAGCACTTTGCTCTCCTACTCGTGTGTTGTGCTCAGCTGTGCTGGGTACCATATTTCAGTGATAATTAGGGTTTGTACACATTAAACTTTCAGTGTAGGTCTTACTAATACTGAAAGTAGCTCCATATAACTCTTTAAATTACAAATAATATGTGTTAGGCTTGAAGCCTTTTGGGGGGGCAGGGCAGGATGGGGGGGAGTCGTGTCTTCTGTGGCTGCTTGGTCATGAAAAAAATGCACTCTGTACATGTATAGGCATATTTCATGAGTTATTATCCATAATTTTTTCCAGAATACACTAGATATTGTTCGGATATTGTTCAGATATTGTAGGAAGAAATGTTCCAGACTATATTGATGTTTTTCTTGTTTTGGATGTCCTAGTATAGTGGCATATCTGACGCACAAAGACTTCTTGCATTTGGGCAAAAAGATTTTCATAGATTTCATAGATCATAGAGTTGGAAGGAGCCTACAAGGCTATCGAGTCCAACCCCCTGCTCAATGCAGGAAACTAGAGGAGGGGTCTCCCATCCAAGTAATAACCAGGCCTGACCCTGCTTAGCTTTCCACACTCAGACAAGCTGAGCCAGCGTGAGCCACAGGCATAGAAGCATCTACTTCTTTTAAGTAGTATTCAGTGATTTGGTATCATTCCAGTAACACAGACAAATAGAAACTATCTTCATGTTGGCAAGTTTCTATATTTACTGTGATTTTTTTTGATATTTTTATTACTTTTTAGTTTCTGGAGGGGGCTAAGAGGCATTACTATATCTAATACTAGCTTTTTTAACCCGGCGTTGCACGGGCTGTCATTTTCCTATAGGCACTATTTGTTCGAAAATTCCTTAAGGTAGCTGACCGCTGTTTTGAATCGCTCCATAGGAAAGGTCCCCCGGGACTACATAATGGAATCCCAGCTCCCCTGGGACTACCAGCTCCCCCGGGACTCCACAATGAAATCCCTGCTCCTCCCTCCCCCCCCGGGACTACACAATGAAATGCCTGCTTCCCTCCCTGGACTACACAATGAAATACCTGCCCCCCAGGGCTACACAGTGAAATCCCTGCTCCCCCGGGACTACACAGTGAAATCCCTGCTCCCCCGGGACTACACAGTGAAATTCCTGTCGTCGTCCTGGGACTGCACAATGAAATCCCTGCTCCCCCCCCCCCGGGACTGCACAGTGAAATCCCAGCTTCCCACCACCACCGGGACTACACAATCAAATCTCTGTGTGTGTGTCCCCCCCCAGAACTACAGAATGAAATCCCTGCTCCCCCCCGCCCAGGACTGCACAATCAAATCCCTGCTTCCCCCTCCGGGACTACACAACAATGATATCCCTGCTCCCCCTCCGGGACCAGGGATGGGGACTCGGACTCGAGGACTCAACTCGTGAGTCGGACTGAGTCCCCCCTCTGACTCGAGTCGCACTCGAGTCCCAATATTTTTAATGGGACTCAAGACTTGACTCGGGACTCGAGACCAAGGACTCGTCAACATCCCTGCTTGATGCCACCTGCAGGTGCTGTCTGGACCTAGTTGCAGTAACAATCCAAGTTTATTTTTTAAAATCATTTTCCTAATGCAACCTTTCAGACATTTTGGGTTTGGCTGCCTCTGCCTGCCTGTTTGGGGTTCCCTGCCTCCTCTGCCTGCCTGGTCTCTTCTTAAACAGTTCCACAGTTTGAATTGTCCAAGACAAAGGCCTCTGCCTGCCTGCTTTGGGGTTCCCTGCCTGGTTATTTTGGGTTTGTCTGTTTGGTGTGTTCTTGTCAAAATCCGTGGCAGAATTTTGAGATAAAAAGGCACACTTGTGCCTAGAATTTATTTAAGCCACACATCTGAAGTAGCCTTATTTTTTGGGGAAACCCCCCATTGATTTTAATAGGGACTCGTGGAGTCAGCTTTGGGAGTGACTCGGGAGTCGGGACTCGTGAGTCACCATTTTGGACCAAGAACTCGGACTCGGACTCGAGACTCGGGTCCAAAGACTCGTGACTCGACTCGTGACTCGAGACCAAGGACTCTTCAACATCCCTGTCCGGGACTACACAACAATGAAATCCCTGCCGCTCCAGGACCACACAACAAAATCCCTGCTCCCCCCCGAGACTACACAATGAAATCCCTGCTCTCCCCCCCCCCGGGACTACCCAACAATGAAATCCCAGCTCCCCACCCCACCCCCATGAAGGCCCCAGCTGCAGTTCATATGAACATTCTGTTTTGACGTAGGAGAGATTTGCATATCCGCTCCTGATTGGGTCCCTGTGGCAGTTCATAAATATCTGACAGAAATATCTGCTCTTAAAGAAAAATCAGGTTAATCCTGAGAGTCCACAGGTAATGAAGAGTGACTGTGCCAAGTTTGGGGTAGATCCGTCAAAACATGATGGAGCCTATGCGATGACGCCCCACACACAACAGTCATTCAGGCATTTAAAAAGTTTCCCTCCCTTTTCACCCCCACAGAGAACATTCTAAATTGCCTAGGGGAGATTTGCATACCCACCCCTATTGGCCCCTGCAGGAATTCATACGAACATTCTAAGTGTCGTATGGGCTATTTGCATAACTGCTCCTATTGGCTCCTGCATAACTGCTCCCCTGTTGTTTTGCCCATAGGAGATATGAGAGTGGGGTGATTTTGCCCCCTTTTTTCACCCCCTTAGGGACGGAATTTCCAAAAATCCTTCCTTAGTGGGTGTCTACGTCATAAAAACTATGTTCCTTCAAAATTTCATGTTCCTAGATCAAACGGTTTGAGCTGGGCATTGATGAGTCATTCAATCAATCAGTCAGTCAGGACTTCTTTTATATATATAGATTATTGTTTGCTTCTTATTACTATAATGTACAGTTAGTATATCTGGTTTGGTATAATCTTTTGTTTTGTTAATATTTAAACCTTGTCTCGATAGCTTGTGATGCAAGCATTCTCTGATTAGGAGCATATTTATAATATGGAGTGGGCTCAGTAGCAAGTAGTTTGTGTTTTACTGATAGCTGCTTGTGTACATATTTTGCAGCTTGATTGTGCATTGGCATATAATCAAAATTTTCCAGGACATTGCACTCAGTGATCACATGGATCTATGACTGCAGCATCTAGCTACATTTTGGACATAATCTAGACAGACAGACAGACAGACAGACAGACAGATAGATAGATAGAAAAAATCTGGCTACATTTAAACTTTGGGTGGGTAAACTTTTACCAAGTAGTCTCACATAGGAACACTATAATCTCTATCAAGTCTGTCCCTGTGCTGAGACAACTGTTTCTATACCCTTGCAACTAATTGCGAGTATGGAGTAGCAGGGGTTTGATCATTTCCCTTCACCATGTGTCTGAACACTGCACACACTACTTTCCAGCAACTGCCACATGGTAAACATTCCTGTCCCCTAATTCAGCCACACTGAGTAGTTAATTTCCGTGTCCTTCACATGCCACAGTTTTGTGATTATAGGAGTTGCCTGGCTTGGCTTCCTGTCTTCTACTGTACCTGTTTTTGCCCCATTTAACCATTATGAATCAGAAATCAGTCATGGCGGCTGAAATTTATATCTCTACCTTTATGAAAACAATCAAACTGTTTAATAACCACAAATGGCCATAAAGAATTTGATCCCACAGGAAAGAGAAGGATGCTCACAACTCCTTGCCTCTGGGGTGACCAGTACTGAATAAGGAAGTGCACCGCCTGTTGGTGCATCAGTGCTGTTTCAGCACATGCTTTGCCCTTCCTCGAATGGGTATTGACGTTGTCCAAACTTAACCTTTGGAATCTGTTACTATCTTACCCAAAGCTTTAGGTATGATAAGAATGTGCATTGTAAACTGCCCTTGGACAGATATGATGAAGGGTGGTATTTAAATGCCTTAAATAAAATACTCCCAAAGGGAAGCTACAAAGGGGGATGCTTGGCTCTCTGTCTGGGGCTGCAATCTGGGACAAATGACCCATTTGTCCATTGGATGAACTATACTAGAGTCAGTCTTCCAAGTGCAATGGCAGTGCAAATTCCACAGCAATGAATAGGGTTTGTGTTGTGCAGCAATTGGAGGACTGAAGTTTTGCTGTTAGATTGAAAAATTAAATCTCTACAATTGTATTTATTTCTTTATTTTTTTATCTAAATGTATTCCTTGGCCTATACTAGGGAGGTTTACAGTGTTTTAAGAAGAAGAAGAAGAAGAAGAAGAAGAAGAAGAAGAAGAAGAAGAAGAAGAAGAAGAAGTCATTGAACCACAGAATCTTATTAGCTTTAAAAAAAAATGTGTTGCCAGCCATGACCTAATGGCTTAAGACTACCATGACAGAATGGGAGAATAATGCATGCTCTCTTGTTTCCAAGGGCAATGTTTCCTTATGTCATTTGTGGGAGGCCTTGATCCAAAGCCCTTCAGTGCAAGTGAAAAGGCTTCTGATGGCTTCTGTAAGCTCTTGCACAGGATCGAAAGAACCGTCTCAAATTCATTCGTATTCTTCACACAGAAGCAAGTGAAGGAGTCAGCCAGATGCAAAATACAATTAGAATCAGGATCGGAATGAACTAAAATCTCAACTGAAGGGCAGATATAGAGTTATCCATGTTAAATATAGAAATATGCTTAACTTGTATTGCCTTAGCCAGCCTGACTCCATTTTGGAGGGGAAATATTCAGTATTTATCTGCTATATTCATTTAGGCCAGGGATGATGGACTACTACAGATTTGTGAGCAACTCGCGATACCTTTTCATCTGATCCCACCAAGAGCGTAGGGAATTCTGGACACACTGTGTTGGACGCATACAGTCATGCCTTGAATTGAGAGCATAATTCATTCCGGAAACGTGCTTGTAATCCAAAACACTCTTATATCAAAATGAAATCCCCCCCAAAAAAAATTGTACAGAGATTTTTAATTTAAGCTGTACTACAGTACTTGTATTGCAAGACGTCGCTTGTATAGCAAGTAAAAAATAAATAAATAAATATTTAAAATTTGCTTGTCTTGCAAAACACTCTCAAACCAAGTTACTTGCAATCCAAGGTATTACTGTATTAGGAAAACCATTTCTTCCTCCTTTAACAACAACCTCTTTCTCAAGAATCTAGCCCTGCCTGAGTCCTATGTTTTTACAGGTTGAATGCCCCTAGTTTTCCTGGGCGCTATAGGAATCCTTCTTTGAGGAGTGCGTGAATGGATAGCCCCTGAAGCCTGGCTGCTAATACCGATAGGGTGCTAATGCATATGATCTCCCTGGCTTAAGAATTTGGCCATCTCAGCCTTAGATCATTGCTTCCGGTTAACCAGACTGGATACCCATTGTCCTCTTGCTGGACTTTCTGATAAACCCCTCTGCTGAACAAGCTTACCGAATACTAACTTCTTTATCTTGCTTCCTGGTCCTATGCCTCAAGCCCCTTTGTTCAGATTTGAAAATGGAACAGGCACACTTATTAATTGGCTCTAAAAAATACACCTTCCAAAGATTCATAATTATAAGACTCCGGATTTACATGAAATCCTGTTTATATTTGTTGGGACTTGAAAAAGATACTAGGAGAGGATATATTGTGGAGTAATATCCTTCCTATCTCACATTAGTGAGATCAGCAGAGTAGAGTCCCTTTCCAGCTTAAAAGAAGCTTAGATTTGGCTAGTGTTAGCCAGTTAGCATTTGGTAATCCAGGATGCTTTAAGGCAGACTGGATTTCCCTGGTTTTGCCCCCTTTTCTCTCCCTCAGAACAATAATCAGAGACACAGTCTTGTAAAAGTTAAAAGTAACATTTACTCACTCAGATTATGCAGTTTCATTCAGGCAGGCTTAAAAGAGTTTCTTACAGTTGGTTACAAGTACATTAGTAGTTACTTGGGGTCTGAACTTGTGGAGTTCAGACCAGCAACTCTGGCTACATGCTGCTACAAGGACCACGTGGAGACAACAACCTGGTGGTGCCACGCTCACTTGAGTCTGAACAGAAAGAGGAAGAAGCTGGGAGCAACGCCCACTTCCTGTTCAGGCTGTTAATAATTCAATGAGTACCTTCTAGGAAAACCATCCTAGAAGGTATCAGTGATCTTAACCATTTCACCCAATTACCTAGTGAAACATTAGCCATAGGTTTTGACTGCAATTTTAGTTATCCAACAATATTAAACAAAAATATTTTAATATGAACCCTCCTTTGTTCTTTTACCCCTGTATACCTGGGGTTGTAACATGTGCAGGTTGTAGCAAAGAACTTGTTTGCTTAAACCAGGGATGGGACTCGGACTCGGGGACTCGACTCGTGAGTCCGACTGAGTCCCCCCTCTGACTCGAGTCCCACTCGAGTCCCAATAATTTATGTGGGACTCGAGACTCGACTCGGGACTCGAGCCCAAGGACTCCGCCGCCGCCGCCGCCGCCCTCACCTCAACTCCTGCCGCCGCCGCCCTCGCCTCAACTCCGCCGCCGCCGCCCTCACCTCCTCCTCCTCCTCCGCCGCCGCCATCGACCTCGTCGCCATCGCCGTCGTCATCACATACAGCACACCGCGTCACGCCGCCAGCGCCGTCACTCTGTTTTTGGCGGGGTTGCTGTGGTTCCTCCCGGCAAAAACAGAGCGCCGTCACTAGCGGCGTGACGCAGCATGCCACGTCACGCCGCCAGCGCCGTCGCTCTGTTTTTGCCGGGAGGAACCACAGCAACCCTGCCAAAAACAGAGCGCCGTCGCTAGCGGCGTGACGCGGCATGCCACGTCACACCGCCAGCGCCGTCGCTCTGTTTTTGCCGGGAGGAACCACAGCAACCCCGCCAAAAAGAGAGCGACAGCGCTGGCGGCATGACGCGGCGTGCTGTGTGCGATGGCGATGGCGGCGGCGGTGGCGATGGCGGCGGAAGAGGAGGAGGAGGAGGAGGTGAGGGCGGCGGCGGTGGTGGCGGCGGTGGCAGAGGTGAGGGCGGCGGCGAGGTGAGGGCGGCGGCGGCGGCGGAAGTGAGGTGAGGGCGGCGGCAGTGAGGTGAGGGCGGCAGCGGGGCGGTGGCGAGGTGAGGCGTCAAGGCGGCAGCGACTCGAGCGGCGCAGAGAATGCTCCGCGCCTGCTCAGAAGAGCGAGTTTGGGCCGCTCCGCTGCGGAGAACTACGAGCCCAGGGAGGGCTCGTAATACATCCCTGCCCCCAGCGGCAGGCAGGAGTAGGGACGAGGGAAGGACGGTGAGTGGCGGCGGCGGCGGCAGAGGCCCATGGAGGGAGCAGGAGGGTCTCTGCGGGAGGAAGGGCAGCTCTTCTTCCTCTCGCGGAGACCCTCCCGCTCCCTCCATGGGCCGCCGCTTTGGGAGTGACTCGGGACTCGACTCGAGTCACCATTTTGGACCTCGGACCCTAGACTCGACTCTAGACTCGGGTCCAAAGACTCGGGACTCAACTCGGGACCAAGGACTCTTCAACATCCCTGGCTTAAACTGGGAAAGAATAATTGTATCTACTTCAAATGTAAATAGTACATTAAATTTAAATGGACTGAGACCTTCTGCACACAAAACATGCACCCTGCCACTGAGCTGTAGACTCTGTTCAGGTTAACCAGCCCTTGGGGTATGTATGATACCATATGTAGTCCAAGGCCATGCATGTTTGCTAAGAAGTAAGGTCTACTGAGTTCAGTGGGGCTTACTCCCAAGTGTGTGTCAGTAAGACTGCAGCTGTGACACAGGACCATCCTGTGATACAGGTTCATCCATCAGCCCTTCACAGATCAACAGATGCAATCTAGGGCATACTGTGCAACAAGCAGGTACAATACAGAAGGTAATTTAAAAGAAAATAGCCAAACTATGTACTACAGGACAAGGGGGGGAAACATATGTTCTGCATTACTGGAAAGGATAGTTGAGCTGATGGCATATGGGTGTGTGAGAGACAGTTCCAGTGTCTGCAATTTTTTAAAAAATACAATTATTTGAAATGGAATATCTTTAGGTTTATAGCATCTTTTCAGTATTATCTTTTATTTCTCTTTGTACGTTTGTAGTGTATGAGTGGGCAAAAGGAATATCTGGATCTTCCGCTAGGTCTCTAGGTGATTTGCAGTAGATCGGCAAGGATTTCTGATTCCCAATTGTTTAATAAAATGATCCCAACCCACCCTAGATTATATTGAAAAGAAAAACTTTGGGATAACCAGGAGTGGATTTTTGTGTGGAAGGACTGTAAGCTCAATTCACTTCTGGTACTCAAAAACAAATTCCCTGGGCTCAGAAATATTTAATTCTAAGTGTATATCTTTTGCACATCACTCTGGTTGGTGAATCTCAGGGTTCTAATAAAAAACCAAAACCTACAAGTCTAAATTGTCTGCCCACCTCTGATTTATGCAAATAAACCAATATCTAATAATGTCTAATAATGTTTTCACTTTTTGTTCATGGATGGAAAGTGTCCCAGTTATTTTCAGTAAATCCTTTGTAACTCACTAAAACCAATGTTTAAGTGTAGAAGTGGAGAGGTTGCTTCATTATTGCCTTAACGCCTTGGTGCAAACTGTCACTGTCACATCCTTCTTCCTGTCTATTGTTTTACCTACAGTATTTTCTTTGTCGGTTAACGATGTAAAATCCAGTTTGTGTTCACAAGATCCTAGCAGATTTGAGATCTATACGGGAAACACACACAGAGTCACAGGAGAAAGCAATGCTGGAAGGATGGCCCCAGATGTGAAATCTGGGAAATTTGTCAAATAGCATTTGAATTCACTTTTACCTCCTGAAGACGAAGTTGAAAGTCAGCAGACCTCAAAATGGTGGATGAACCAGCTTGAAATGAAGGAACTTAAACCTCTTGTAAACAATGTTATGGAGTGTTGTACTGCACGCCAAGGGACCAGTACTTGGAAAACCTCGGAAGGGGTAAATTATTCTATGAGGACTTTGTACTCAATAATAATATTATAAGTAGAGTACAAACAACCATATCCTCCTGTGTCTGGCCTATATTCTCCACTGTAGGTACACTAACCTGCCTGTGTGTGTACACTAACCTGGCTGGTTTTTCACCGGAGAAAAAAGAAAGATTGCTAGTCACAAAGTCTGCAACAGCAACAGCCTTCAGTGTCTAATGGGCATAAAAGGTATGTATGGGTGTTAAGAGTGGCAGGCAGTGGCTCTGCCAGGTTTGAAGGGCACTGGACAAAGTGCACTCAAGCCAGGGGCGTAGACTTCCCAATTTCCCGGGTGGGGGGGCATGGGGCTAAACAGCTGGTTGCCTGGAGGGGTCTTTGCCAATTCTGGGAAATCCGGGGGGGGGGGAATCCCAGAGGGGGCTTGAGCCCGCCGCCACCACCACCCGTAGTTTATGCCCCTGTTCCCCCCTTTCTCTTCCCCCCTTTTTCCTACACACTTTCTTCCACCCCCCCCAACCCACCCCACCCCACCCACCCCTCTCTCTCTCTCACACTCACACACACACACACACACTCCCTGGAAATAATTTAGATTGCCCCCCAAACACGTAACAGCTGGTTGCCTGGAGGGGGCTTTGCCAATTTTGGGAATTCCCGGAGGGGGCTTGAGCCCCGCCCCCCGTAGTTCATGCACCCCTGACTCAAGCCCACCCCCAACACACACAGCAGCTCAGTAGCTGCTGCCCCGCTTTCTCCCTCGGTGCTCCGCTGCCCTCTCTTCCAGCACCTTGGTCACTCCATTCTCCTCCTCTCCCCACCCCCAATTTACCAGCTGGCAAGGGAAAGTGGTCCCCTTTTCTTTTTAAACATTTAGTCGGTGTGTGTGTGTGCGCTACACAGTCAAGTGTCTGTGACGGCTCCAGTCGTTTCCACCACCTTAATTTCCCTAGACTGCCCCAGAGTGTCTACATGGGGCCAGAGGCACTCTGGGAGAAATGAAAAAGGCAGATGCTTCTGGAGCCTTGCCAGTGGGCACTTCACTACGCAACGCACCTGCCCAACTAACTGAAAAAGAAAAAGGATGTTGTGTAGTGACAGGTGTCAGTCCTGGTATGCGGCTACCCATGCTGGGTGCTGCTGCTGCTGCTGCTGCCTCCACTGGCAGCTGTTTTCAGGGACCGCAGGCTGCAGGGCTCTGAAATTGTACTACAAAGTCCAGTCCTAGCAGAGCCACTGGTGGCAGGAGTTTAAAGAGGATTTTCTAAAGAAAATCAATGCAAACCAGAGTAGTCAAAAACTAGCCTGGGCTGCCATATTTGAAAGCGCCATCTGTCATAAGAGCATTGTTGCATGTTGTGAGAAAGAAATTACAGAGAGTTGTTAGTAAGAGAATCTCATGTGTCCATTTTCCACACATCCTGGTATTGTGCAAGAGTGGAACTTGGTTTTACCCACATGGGGAGCACTTCCTTTCTCCTGCTTCCCTTAGGGACCAATTCATATGTCTTTGTTCTATGTGGTAACATCAACACATGTTGTTGATGCACTGAACTGCTCTTATGAATGTTTTAACACATGTCCAGATTACAACCCACCACATCTTTCAAAACCTTCCAAAAGTAGGGTTAAACCCGGATGTGAAAATGAGAATACGTGCATACACGCACATGCTTGCATGATATCCAGCAGCATGGAAAAAAGATGTGCTAGTCACTTGCACATTCCGTATCACCCATCCTTATAATATGCAAAGTGGGTAGGGTGTCTAGATGCAAAAGAGGACAGGGCTCCTGCACCTTTAAGTCATGTAGAAGAGGGAATTTCAGCAGGTATGGCTTGCATGGGAAGATAATCTCCTGAAATTCCCTTGTCTACATGATGATTAAAGGTGCAGGAGCCCTGTCCTCTTTTGCACTTGGCCATCCTAAAAATGGCCCTTATGATAGCTGACCCTTTAAAATATGGTAACCCTAGCATAGCCTAGTCTCTCACTGCTGTGTTCTGAATTTCCTAGCTTTCTTGTAGCGTATGTCTGTAGGCATGTTGGTCCCCTTGTTACAAATTATTTGGTATGCATGTATGCTTTCAATCTTGTATAAATTAAATAGAACCACAAAAACTAACCTGTTTTATTTTAATGCTCGCAAAAGAGTTGGTCCCCTTGTTACAAATTATTTGGTATGCATGTATGCTTTCAATCTTGTATAAATTAAATAGAACCACAAAAACTAACCTGTTTTATTTTAATGCTCGCAAAAGAGTTGGTCCCCTTGTTACAAATTATTTGGTCAATTAGTGTAGAGCAACATTTGTCAAAAATGAAAAAAGAAGGTACAGTACGGGGAACTTAGGACCACTTTATACATTATACATGTAGCTGGTGCATCCTGTGTACATGCAGTATACCCTATAAAAGGCGAGGCAAAAATACACATTTGGTTCCAACTCCTATATAGACATAGTGAAATAAACAGGTATATCAATCTTTCATGTTACAGGGCACCTGCTAATCTGTAACATGGAAGCAGCCCAGCTCAGGTGAACCTTTTAAACTCCCTAGTGCTTGAATTGCAGCCCTATCCTATGAAGAGTTAAGGGCACCTAAAACCATGGATTTCAGTGGGCTTGGCCATGCCTCTTAATAGGACTGGGCTGAAAGTCTCTTGGCTGTACTCTACACCTACAATCTTATTGGATTTAAAAACTCCTCATACCTAGAGACCAGCTCAATGCAATAAGCATCTAGTAAGCGACTCAAAGTCTAATAGAAATGGAGGGTATGCTGCGTGTCTGTTAGGAAGACACAGATATGAATATGCACTGATTTTATGCTCAGTGGAAGGAGACTATTTGCCACTAGCTTAAAGGGGAGAAAAGGAGGTTGAGAGAGAAGAGGTAGCTTGAAGTTTAATATTGCTGTGCAACCTGTGCTTTAGTTCCCATTCACTGATATGCTAAGTGCAACATAAAGAAAAACAAACAAAACAAAAAAAGGGCTGAGGATAAAAGGGAAGAAAATTCAAATCCCTTGTTCCTAAGAATAACAGGGTGTGTTTGCAAGGCCTGAGATTCGTCCTTGTGTTGAAACTTGCAGTGTCCTTACTGTGCAATCCTATGTTTACTCAGAAGTGTCTCACTGTGTTAAATGGGGCTTACTTCCTAATAAATGTGTCATGCCTTAATAAATGTATATATGCCTTAATATAGCAATAGCAATCAGGGACAGTGCCCATGGTACTGGTAAATCTGTTTGATGTACCCTTTTATTTCCACTAGGGTTGCTGTTGCTGGCAGGTGGAGCGGTGGTACTACATAACAGGCAGAAATTCAACAGGCTAAGCCTAACCCCATGACTGCACCTTATAGAATCATAGAAAAGTAGAGTTGGAAGGGGCCTACAAGCCATCTAGTCCAACCCCCTGCTCAATGCAGGAATCCAGGTCAAAGCATCCCTGATAGATGGCTATCCAGCTGCACCTGTGGAAAATAGGATTTCAATATGATTTCTATATTATATAAACATATAACTTGTAACAAATATTACTATTATTATTTTGCTTGAATATAATCCTATGACTTACATATGTTAAGTTCCTGTTCTGACTCTGTATGCAGAAAGTTCTATCTCACATGAAGGAATGTAACACTAGGATTGTAACACTAAGGGCCTCTTGACTTCTTATGACCTGTTAGAGTTAAACCTGTTGAGCTAAAAGTTAATTGTGTTGAGATAAGGTAAAGTTACTTCAAAGAAATGTTAATCATGGAAATTGGCCGAACAATACAGATTTACAAGGACACTAGGGCAATTAACAAAAAGTGTGAACCATCTTTCCGCAGTTTCTAATTCCACTCCCCATCACTCCCCTTTACACACATGTCAATTAGTTATTTACAGCTGGGAAGAGAAACCAGATATTGTAAAAGCATAAATCTGTCACAATAGAAACAATTAAGACACATCAGAGAATTTGTTAACACGCATGCACGAAAGCAAGACGCTTGTCAAAAAGTATAAGAATGGCTGTATTCTTGCTAGTCGGGGTCTCACTCTTCCTTTCTGAGTGATACCATACAGCGCTGTATTTTGAATAAAGGAATTCTTTTTTTTACCCGCTCTGGCTGGTTTAGTAACACAAGTCAGCTGGAAAACGAACTCAGGAAGTGGCTTTAACTTCCTTACCACACACCTTGAATGCCTCCAGATTGGGAGAGCCCACCACCTCCCTAGGTAGTTGGTTCCATTGTCTTATTGCTCTAACAGTCAGGAATTTTTTCCTGATGTTCAGGTGGAATCTGGGTTCCTGTAACTTGAGCCCATTATTCCTTGTCCTGCAAACTGGGATGATCAAGAAGAGATCCTGGCCCTCCTCTGTGTGACAACCCGTTAAGTACTGGAAGAGTGCTATTATCATATCTCCCCTCAGTCTCCTCTTCTGAAGGCTAAACATGCCCAGTTCTTTCAGTCCCTCCTCATAGGGCCTTGTTTCCAGTCCCTTTATCATCCTTGTTGTCCTCCTCTGAACTTCATGATGGAGTGCACTGCTCCTTTTGAACTTCCTCCTGACATAGCTATTAAAGTAAGAGAAGTCAATCAACTGGTATCTCCTGGGCCTAATGTAGCCTCCTGAGAAGTATACTTTGGACAATCAGTAGCCAATTCAACTCCTCAGATTCTTTGCCAGAAGTAGACATTTCAGGCAATCATGAAGAGAAAAACAGGAGGCAGTCCCTGGGTCCTAACTGAGAGGAATGAAATGCTGGCGGGTCCCTTTTAGAAGCTGGAAGTGTTTGCCTTTTACCACTTTCTGCTACCCTCTCCTCAGGATAGTTGCTAACCAAAACTTTAAAACAGCCTTCCCCAACTTGGTGTCCTTCAGATGTTTTGGACTTCAACTCCCATCAGCATGAATAATGGTCAGAAATGCTGGGAGCTGCAGTCCAAAACAATCTGAGGGGACGCACCAGATTGGTGAAGCCTGTTTTAAAAGCATGAGAGCTCTTAAATAAATAACCAACCCAACATGGCTTGGCACCCCCATTTTCCTATACCCGCGCATTGCCCCAGGCCTCCCCCCCTTTTTTAAACGTCATGATTCCTCCCGCCAAAAGCCACCCTCCGTTGTTATTTGCTGGGACCGCAGCCAATAGAAGGGCTGTCTCTGAGACGCGGCGCGGGGAAAGGCGAGGAGGTGTGGCCGGCGCGTGCGGGTAGCTTTCCCCCCTTTGTGGTGGGAGGACGTCGCGTAGGCCGCGTGGCGGCGCGGGTGGGTGCTGGGGCGGGGCTCGCGTCGCGTGCTTTTGTCGGACTCGGGCTGCAGCGCGACGCAGCCGCTGCCCCTTAGCGGGGAGACAAACGCCCACGCGACTGTAGGAGTGAGAGCTGGGGGGGCAACTCCTTTAAGGGAGCGGGCGGGAGATCAATGAATGGGGAGGTAATAAGGAAGGATCCACTGAGCTCTCTAACTGTGGGTGCCTCTCTTAATAATGGGTGGGGAGTATTAATAGAAGCAATGGAGTAAAGGGGAAGGTAGAAGGAAACGGAAATTTCCTCAGGGAGTGTAGACTCTCAAGGCAACTGCTGACCTTATTTGCTACTTCTTTGAAGTATTTCTCTGCTGATATTCGTGGCAGCTCATACAGTTTTTAGGCTGTACTGGGTGTGTGTGTGTGTGTGTTTAGTTTGTTTGTGGCACTCCTATATCTGTCTTTTAGTTGGGTTAGTTGCCTTGAAGGCCTGATGTTGTGGAAAGGTGGGATAGGTATTTTTTTAAAAAATACATTAATAAAACAAAATGTTATTTAAAATGTTGGGTTACAGTCAGACAGAACTGGGCATTACCAATCTGGGAATAAAATGATATAAAACACCTATGGTTGCCCTCTATAGAATCTGGAAGAAGATCCTTAAGTAGAACTTGAGCTATGTTTCCTCTCTGAAGGTGACTTGTCTGGTATTTTTGGTGATGGTAGTGGGAGAACTTAGACCCATAACTAGAGCTTCTGCCTTGATTTTGGCACAGAAACGTAGTGATAGAAATGTTCTCTGTTGGAACTTTTGCCTATGCGGTTGTTTTAAGACATTGGAACTCTACCCAGAGCAATGTTTTAGGGTGTGTACTCAAGATAGCTTACAGTACAGTCTTATGCATATCTGTTGAGATGTAAGCCCCATTGAGTTCAATGGGACTTACTCCCAGGTAAGTATGTATGGGATTGTGGCCTTAAAGTAGATTAAGCTCCTTCTTAACACCCTTTAGCAGCATTCTTCTGTTCTTACAATCGGGAAAGGGGCCAGGGTTGATTTTGATGCATATTTGTGGGGAGAATGGGAGATCCTGATTCATGTTAGTGACTGTATATAGACCGATTTGAGGAAGGAGTAGGTGTTCTGCATTAGTACAGAATAGGTGTGGTTTTGTTGGGAGTAGTGGGTGTCAGGCATGCTGATCCAGTGTATACTTGATACTTGCAGACTCTTCCATCTGGAAATGCTTAAAATGGGGCTTGGCTCCTGCTATTCTGCCTGCCTTATGTGATTGTAGGATGCCAAAAACTAAAGATCTGCAATACATCATAGCACAAGAAAAGATGGGGGTGGCGGCGGCAAAGCTTTGGTTACCCTGGCTCTAAAAGAATATTGTAGAGCTGGAATACTTGCAGAAAAAGGCTGGAGCACCTTCCCTATGGAGAAAGGCTACAGCGTTTGGGTGGGGAGAGAAGGTGACGAGTGGGGTTGTGATAGGGGTTTATAAAATTATGCATGGAGTGGAGAAAGTGGATAGGTTTTTCTCCCTCATAATACCAGAACTGGGCGGGTCATCAATAAAACTGATTGGCAGAAGATTTAGAACAGACTAAAGGAAGTGCTACTTCCCAGCCCATGCAATTATTTATAGAACTTGCTGTCATAAGATGAGGTGATGGCCATACTACTTTAGATGGCTTTTAAAGTGGATCAGACAAAATTATGGATGAGGAGATAGCAGCGAGGGGATGCCCTCAAGGAGATTCCTCCAGTGGGGTGGCTTGGGACCTAAGCCCCCCCCCCCCCGAGGAGCCCCAAGAGGCTGCATGGGCTGGATTGGGGTGCCTCATGGGCCAGAGGTTTTGCACCCCGGCTTTAAACAATAGTCATGATGGCTATATGTACCCTCCAGGCTCAGGAGCACTATGCCACTGAATACCAGTTGCTTAGATTGGAAGCAGCAAGAAGAGCTTCAGCTATTAGGCAGTATGGAAATGTAAGAAATGAAATGAAGAGGAACTTATTACCTTCCCAGGGGCATCCATTTGGCCATAGTTGGAATTGGGATGTTAGACTGGATGGCCCATGCATTGGTCTGATTCAGCTCGGTTGTTCTTAACCGACAGAAACTCTATTAAGGCATTTTTCTAACATGCCAGCCTTTAAATCCTAGGTATATGAACCAAATCTACCAGCTGATACTACTACTCCTACTCCTGTTTTCTGTTGGGATTTAATGGTGGATCAAGGCCAAAAAGGCTACATGACCGCCACCTGCTGGGGGGAAAATGCAAGGGGAGGAACCCACAATTCTTGGAATAGATGTGTGTAGCTCTTAACAAATCTCCATAGCGGATACTTTAATGTGCTTTCTCATGTTATCTAAATACCTATTAGGATTCTAATTCAGGTTGTTTCTGGAGGATCAATGCAGATGTGCAGCTGGCAATTTAATTATAATAGTCTTTGTGTATATGACATGTTTTAAATAGTAAATTGTCACTCCATGCATACAATCTGTGGAGTTCCAGGGAGTAACATAGTAAGGCATTCTGAGAGAGCTCAAGCTCTGCTGGAAGTGTTATATTTACTTCTCATGATTTAAAGAAAGGGAGAATTTCTGATGATTGAAGTATCAGGTTAAGAGTAGGTTCTTCATGCCCACGCATCTGTTATATCAATCTGAAAATTGCTTGGGCTTCTTGCATAATACAGGGTTGTCACTTTCTGGAAAGTCAGTGAAATGGAAATTGGTCAAGGATCAGGGAAAGTTAGGGCAATTGTGATTAAGATACAATCGTGTAATTGATTTTTTGAGATGCTGCTGCCAGGGGCACACGAGTTTGACACGTCAAACTGAGCCCTCCATCCTGTCATTGGGAATCCCCTCCAGTTTTGAAGGTTCCCCTGATGCTAACAGTGGAGGGACACTTGCAAAACTGGGGGACCACTAGTAATACCTGATCTCCCCCAAAGAATCCAGGTGATCATGCTGTGAAAAGGGGGGGAAGAGCCGCCCCTTTCTGCAAACGGTGATCTCTTGGGGCTTTGCAAAGAGCTGACGGGTCCAGCTGTCAGCTCCTTGCAAGGGGGGGAAATCACTTACCTGCAGCCTGGGATAGGTACTGTTTAGGGTGAATGCCTGCTGGATTTGGCCAGTGGGCACCCACCCTGGCCAGTACCTAGCCCAGGGACACCCTTGCGTTAACCCGCAGGTTGGGTTAAAAAAAATGAGGGCAATTATTTGCACACATATTTTTTTTTAAAGGAGAGTGACCATGGGCAGCCCCTCTGAGGTAGCATGGGGGGTCCTGTCATCTGGGTTCGGATGATATGACAACTCATCGTGGGTCAAACAGACCCTACTACAAGCGATGGCTTCTTAGCGTGGCCTATCACGCAAAAATAAGCCACCCTGACAAACCTGTCCTGGGTTCGCACAACACGACAACTCACCGTGGCTTATAGCCCAGTCTCAATGTTTAAAGAAGCTTATATTGAAGCTCCTATCTTGACAAAAAAAATTGCCTTTCAGTACTTGTGTAGTTTTAAACCATTTAATAAAATCGTTATTTAATGTAATGTAACCTATGAATTCTTTTAACTTTGAGTTATTTTTGAATGGTGGTCAGGGAAATTGGCAGAAGTTGGGCAGGGAAAATCAGGGAAATGGAAAATGAAATTTTAGTGGCAACCCTGTAATATGACTGTCACAGGGAGAATGTACCAAAATTTTACATGTGTATTGTTTGTTAGAAACCTTTTCCAGATTTCCAGTTGAAATATATGCCCAGGATTTCCCTCTTCAGGTGTGCCTTTTCCAGAGCATAAAAGAATGATTTCCTCCCTTATTTGCCCCTCTTATGAAATTCTGTCCTTTGAGGGTGGGGTGGGCTTTTTGCTAAACTCAGCTTGTTTAATGTCAACTGTTTGGGCAGATTATTAGTTCAGTTTATTATATTCTCATAGTTCCTTTTTGCACTTCTAGTTTGAATGTATACTTCCCAAAGTGGCAAGTGTTGTTGCATTTTGCCACAATAAGCATAGTAATAATTAGGAATATATCTTTTAAATGGTCTCTGAACAAAGTCCTCTGTAGACTAGAGATGTGAAGGCCTAGGGGGAAAATTAAAATATGGGGGGGGGGATACTTTCTCCTGTTTTGTTCTGATTTTATTTTCCCCCTAAAAAAAATTGGAACAGCTTTGGATTATGAAATATTTTCTTTTAGAATGATGAATATATTTAAGACAAGGCATTTATAATATTGCTACCCAGCCTTTACATCCCCATAAATTAGTTCTAAAAACTTATCTAATAAGTCTTTTATAGAAAGACTAGTGATGTAAAATTTCTGGAAATAATGGGGGGAATGTTTTTTTAATCCTCTCTAAGATTCCCAGCCTAGTTATTTCTTCCATTCCTTATTAAAATTATTGATCAAATGTATGTTTTACTGATAGACATTTAAGGATGCTCCAAGTCATGCTCAGTTTCCCAACACGTGAGTAGACTCACCATATCATAATATGGAAGAAAATGTACATTCTTGACGGTTTTCATTTTGTCCTTCAGAGTCCTGTGTTTCTGGGCTTGTTCTGGTTAGATGCTGTAGCAGAAGTCAATTAATATAGTTCTAATCTAAAACTCACATGTGAAAGAAACACTGTGGTTATCCCAGCACTGCCACCAGATGCAACAGAACAGCATGTGGGTTATCCCACCTATGTTTGTTTCTTCCTTTTTTAAATTAACTTTGAGGCTTGGGTGTATAGAACTCACTGCCCCAGTTTTTAATAAAGTTTTCAATTAGACCTCACTACTTGGGAATGCTACCTCAGGTATAAAACCTTTTAACTGCTGCCGGTAGAATAAACCCTCTCTACCTTAAAGAAACTCAGTAACCTTATTCCTATGGTGTAGGCATGGGACTGATACTGCCTCTAGAGACCACCTTTGAAAATGAAGAAAAAATAAGATGTTCATTAGCGGAAATGATTTACAAAAGTGAATACAATTTCACTCTTCAAATGATAAGTTGACATTGCTTAAAGGTTCTTAAATTAAATATGGTTGCTTCCCATTCCTAACAGGTGAGAGAGTCTTTCCCAGCTAAATAAAATCTCAATAGCTTTTCCCTCAGACCAGATTTCCTGAGACTCTACCCCACAAATAAGAACAGTTTTTCATAATATTATTCTTTAACTTTGTATTTCAACAAGAACAAACAGTTTAGGAATTTCACTAAACTTCCTTACAAACAGGAACAGATGGCTGTACACCAGTCTTCTTCTGCCACCTGTTCTTCCTCCTCCTTCTGGCCTCTAGGATTCTTCAGATGTTTCAGGGGCTACTTGCCGAAGTTCCCTCTGGTAAGACATGACATATACCGGTACCTGAAATATATTATGTAGAACTTGCTTTGCTCATAAAATTATCATGTTTGGTATAATAAATTGAAAAGTAAGTTTATTTAGACAATTACAAGTTTACTGGGTTTACTCAGACAACAATTACAAATTTACTTCTTAATTTTAATGATAATTTTCTGAGCAAAACCAAGTTACACATAATATATTTTATGTTCCTAAAGCAGCCTTCCTTGGTGCCTTCCAGGTGTTTTGTACTACAGCTCCCAGCATTCTTGACCATTGGCCATGCTGCCTGGGGCTGATGGAAGCTGAACTCCAAAATACCTGGTGGGTACCAGGTTGGGGAAAGCTGTCTAAAGTGACTCTAGATCTGAAAAGTGCACTTAAAATACAGGTATTGCATATTTTTGTTTTCCCCCCAAATTTCAGTTTTTTCCCAAACCACCTCCAGAAAAACAAGTATTTTCCATGGCTTTAGAATTTCTGGAAATTTTACATCTCTAATGGTTTCCCTCCCATAGTAAGGTGTACATAGTAAGGTGTACATTGCAGCAGCAGTGTGTTTCCTGAAGGATGCTATGGAACTACTGGGTTCTGAAATAAGGAAGGTCCATTATCTTCGTATAGTGTTGTGAATCTTTGAAGGGAGTAGAGACATTTGGCAGACCTCATTGTGTTACACACAATAGGTTTGGACTTTGTGACCTTAATAGTTCCTTCTCGGATTGCTGTTTTTTATTTTTGAGCTGTTGTTTCCTAAGGTGTGTGTGTTTTAATTGACTGTAGTATCCAGAGACCGTTTCTGTAATCCATTTTCTGTGCACCCTGATTGAAATTGGCAGCTGGGATGTTTGAAGTCCTCTGCCTCAGAATGGATTACTAAAATAATTTGCAGTATCATTTGAGCCACTGTCATGATCTGTATTGCAATAGTGAAAAACACAGGTACTGCTAACAGTTCATAATTTCTGGTACTTCCTCCCAGGCCATTTGTGTGCTTTGGAAAAAAATATATTCATGGAGGTAAAACTAACATAGCTCTCACTGAAAGTATGGTGTGGGGAGTACTGCAGATTAACATATTTTTGCAGTGTAACCTGAAGGAAAACTTGCATAGATCTTACTTGTGCCTAAGTGGCTGGAGACTAAATTTAGAGCATACAACTAAAGTTGCAATCCAGTGCACACTTAATTGGGAGTAAATCCCATTGAACTCAGTGGAACTTACTTCTGAGTGAACTTGCACAGGCTCTAGCTGCACATAGTTGAAGAGCAGCACTAATAGAGAATGGCAGCTACATTCCCAGGACTGTGTTTACTTCCCAGAAATCTGACACCTGACAAAGGGAGGGAGGTTCTGCTGCCATGAACGCTCCAGCTACGAATCCCAAGATTCTGTATCGGAATTCCCGCCTGCTCCGCATGGTGTTCCTGCAGCTCCATCGCCAACAGAGGGCTGACTTATTTTGTGATGTTGTTCTGCAAGCAGAAGGTAATCATTTTAAAACTGGGAGGGATTAGGATAAGGGTCCTTTGACTTATATCAGGGCTGGAAAATCCCAGATGCCTGGGTGCTTAGAAATTCTGTTCCATTGGCCAACATCTCAGAGTACTTTTTCAGCTCCAAAAGGCTGACACCTAGAATTCTGATAGTAGCTCCTAAAAAATCCAAGTATTTTTCTAGGAGCTGATGCCTACATTGGCTGCATCATTATCCAAAAAGCCTCTAATTCATGTGGTTAGTGTGGTGGTGGTGGTGGCAGTCGTGGTTTTACATCGAATGTGATGGATGGATGTACTTAACTCCCAGAACCTGTTCTTGGTGCCGTGATCCAGCCTTGAAATTTGAAGTAATAAGTGCCTCTGAACATCTGTAGAATGCCTTTCCCTCTCCATTGAATTCCTGCAAACCATCCCTACACCAAGTGGGGCTTGCAAGGCGGGTGTGTCTTCTGGGTGAGAACAACTGTGGAATCTTATAATGGACACAGGGAGCAAACTTCAATCAAAGTTAAGCACTTTGAAGTCCTGTTGATTTTTTTTTTTCAGTCGAGATTTAAGCTTGTGCTTAACTCACCCATTGGAATCAGAGGGGCCTTTCCAGTGCTTAACTTTGACTAGATTGTGCCTAGGGCTCTTATACCTGTGTAGCCCACCTGTTGTAGTGGATAAACTATACAGTAATACCTTGGATTGCAAGTAACTTGGTTTGAGAGCGTTTTGCAAGACAAGCAAATTTTAAAATATTTATTTAATTTTTTTTACTTGATATACAAGCGACGTCTTGCAGTACAAGTACTGTATTACGGCTTAAATTAAAAATCTCTGTACAAATGTTTTTGTGGGGGTTTTGTTTTGATATAAGAGTGTTTTGGATTACAAGCACATTTCCGGAATGAATTATGCTCTCAATCCAAGGCATGACTGTATACCGGTAGATGGCTTTTGAGTGCTAGGTAACTCTTCTTTGTTTGTAAAATCCACTAAGAATTTGGCCTAAGCAAGCCCCTTTGAAACAAACAAGAATATTTGCATTGGGGAAATTTTCTCCGTGTGTGTGTGTGTGCTTGTGTGCATGTGCTTATAAAAATGTATACCAGTGGATTGCTTTTGTTAGCATCAAATTTTCCTCAAAACTGGGAGGACAGGGTGAGCTAAAGTAACTGCCCCCCACAACCATTACATTATTCTTTTAATTTATAGCGTCTCCAGAATAATTTGTGGAAATAAGTATAACAATTTAAAGTGAGCTGCTGAGAAACAGACTCATGCGCACACAAGGTTTATAAAATAAGTTGTCTCAAGCTACAATATGCATATATGGAAGACTAAACAATGCAGCTGTAAGATAAATGCCTGAGATACCACTTGGGGAGTCCCAAGAAAAGTGTTTAATGGGGCTAGAATGCTTCAGGATCAGCCCATGGGGAGCATCTTCTGTCAAGACAGGTTTTCATAGATTTCATAGATCATAGAGTTAGAAGGAGCCTATAAGGCCATCGAGTCCAACCCCCTGCTCAATGCAGGAAACTAGAGGAGGGGTCTCCCATCCAAGTAATAACCAGACTTGACCCTGCTTAGCTTTCCACTGCTCAGAAAAGCTGAGCCAGCAGATACCTGAAATTCTCTATTGATACAGTGCCTGCTAATGATGATGTTGTTTGCAGGAGAAGCCGTTCCAGCTCACTGTTGCATCCTGTCAGCCTGCAGCCCCTTCTTCACAGAGCGTTTGGAGCGAGAAATGCCCTCCAAGGGACATAAAGTGGTGCTGGAGATCCGGGGGCTGAAGATTGGGACACTGCGTAAGCTGGTGGATTTCCTCTACACTTCTGAGATGGAGGTGTCCCGGGAAGAAGCCCAGGATATACTTGCAGCTGCACGGCAGCTGCAGGTGTCAGAGTTGGAGTCGCTACAGCTAGAGGGAGGAAAGCTAGTAAAAAAGTCACTGGGCCGGCAATTAAACCGGGACTGCCTACAGCTGTCCAGTCCAATATTCATTCCAGAGGCAAGCTTGGTGCAGTCTCCCCCTGCCTGTGGCCATAGCTCTCTGGCATCCTGGCTGGTTTCAGGCAAGCAACATAAAGTGGCGAAGTTTCCATGCACCAAGGGAGTGGGTAATGATAGTGACACTGACCAAAAAGAGATAAAGAAGGAAAAACCTGCTGTAGCACTGCTGAGGGGGGACAAACAGATTCCCAAAGGCCCAACAGTTACTGCTGAACCACCGAGAACAAAAGCTAAAAAACATCCTGTAGGCATTGTACAGAATATATTGGGCAGTGAAGAGAGCGGCAATCTGCACACAGTGGAGACTGGGACTGAAGATAGGCAAGCTACGGCCAGCTTGCAGAAGTCAAAAAAGATTAAGCTCAGCCGTCCAACACTCTCTCCACCACCTTTGCCGGTGCCTTGTGCCACCAAAGACCATAGCACTGTAGCATCCATCAAGGCATCCTCAAGGTCCATTAGGCGTCTCTGGAGGCAGAAAAGTCCTCCTGGCCAGGATGAAGCAAAAGGAGAAGATAGTAGCCGTTTGCATGGCTTCAGAAGCCCTCCTCTCCTTCCAAAGTATACTAAAGGCAGAAAGCGCAACTCCAGTGAGCCAGCTCCGAGATCAAACGCACCCCAAGAGGCTGAGCAGATTGGCCGGGTAAAGCTCAGGAAAGTTATCAATGGTGGCTGCTGGGAGGTGGTGCAGGAACTGCCTGCTGCCCAGCTCATGAGGGCAGCAAACACTGTGTGTGCTTTGAAAAAGGAAGGCTCCCAGTCTCGGTCCCAACATCCTGAGCCAGATGTAGCAGATTCACAACAGACCGTTAGCTCTACTGGACTGCTGGCAGCAAAACTAGACACTGCATCTCATAGTGAGAAGAACCTCTTAGAACAAGCAGAGAACAAGGTGGTCTTAGATGAAGGGGATAGTGCTGCCGGGAACCCTTATGATCTGGACATGTTTATGCTAGACCACCTGGATGAGGGTGAGCAGTATGACAGCCTAGCTTCGGCTGGAGAGTTGGAACACATGCTAGATTTGCTTCTGGCAGATGATGATAGCATTGGGGAACCCCAAGGCTCCACTATTATGGAAGGCATGCATACTTCATGCCCTGCACCAGGAGCAAATAAGCATCCACTGGGAAGCACTGTAACTGAAGAAAAAGATAGGTGTCCTGCTGAAGTGTCAGTTTATCCACAACTTGTCAAGACAGAAAATAGTCTCCTACAAAGGAAACAGGAAACGACTGACCCAAACATTGGCAAAGGAACTTGTGGCTCAGCAATGAGGGTCCCTTGCTGGACCCTGCTCCTGGCAACCTTCCGTTTGTGACATCTGAACCCAGTAGTGACTCTCTTCCCTTGTGCAGGCCACCTTCTCCTCTGCTGTATGATTGGGGAGTGCCTCAGCACCAGCTGTCTGTGTCAGAGAATGGGACTGCAAAGCTTGCTGAGCCTTTACCTGTCATTTTGATGGATGAAGTGGACCAGGGGCTTCTGTCTTACAGAGTGGGGATCTTGGCTGCAGAAACACAGCCCCATACTGAAGCAATACTAAGGAGCCCTTTGCAGCACAACTTGGACTGTAAGCTGCCACCTCTCTTAGCCAACTTAGAAGAGGAAGAGATAGATGTTGGTGGGGTAGAGGAGCCCTTTGTTAGCATTGAATGGGTCCGGCCAGATCCTTCTCCGGTGTCTGAAACCGAGGTGGATGTTCTGAGCTAGTGAGTGTAGGCTGTGGTAAGGAGTTGCCTTGACTACTTGATGATAGTCAAAATGGGATCTCTTGCTGTTTCAAGTACATATATCTGAAGTTCTGAGGGAAAGCTCCTGAAATTCAAAGGGTGGGGCAGGGCTGCTACCTCACCACCACCACCCTTCAGCCTGATCTAATCATGGCTGTTACATTCATAACTCTGTTTGTGGGCAGTCTGCTAGGATTCCTGGATCTTCTAGTCTATGGGATAGGTAGATATGGGTCTTTTTTTCCCCCAAAAGGAAACCTGCAGCAGTACTTCTGTGAAGAGTAATGAAACTTTTTTTGTGTTGGGGAGAGACTTCTCAGAGTAAGCAATGATTGCACGAGCACATTTCTGTTTAACTTCAGTTTATATCTTTGTCCTGAATAACAGAAGAGTATAGCCCCATAGTGAACAAAGGGGACTTTATTAACACCAGCCAGAGCACGTGTGTGCCCTGTAATTCAGTAAACAGTTGTGCTTTCTGGGGTATGCTGAGGCCTGTCTGCTGTGCAACAGTGTTATCCTCAACTATTCAAGCTCCTGCACTTCTCTGTAGGCTACCTTTAAAAAAATGTTGTTTAATTGGTGGGTGGCTAAGTCAACTTTTATACATCTTATTCTTTGCCGTTTGGATGATTTTTCTTATAATCTAAGCTAGTGAACCATTACACTGAGTCAGCAGCTTGAATTTATGTAGAAGGGGGCACCTGGCAGTAGTGGGGAAGTCACAGATGACCTCCTTGTACTGGCCCCCATCAGCTCTGCATGTACTCAGTTTCTGCCATAAAGGTCATCTTGGAGCTAGGAATAGCAGTACAACCTTTGCTAATTCCACATACGGTACTACTAGGGGTCTCTACTACACTTCCCAGGAGTGGGTGCTCTGTAACCGCTGAAAAGCATTTATTGGAGAAGTTGCTTGGCTGTAAATGTTAAAGCCCCCATGTGTTGCCATAAGCAAAACCCCTTGCCCTCCTGCTATGCCTGGCAGAATCGACCCACTGCTAACTACATCACCCTCAGACAGCAGGCCTACTGTGATCAGAAGCTGATGCAGTGAACAGTTAGGTGTCCTGCTGACTTTCTGTATTTTATATAGAAAAGGCTCTCCAGAGGCTTAAAAACAAATGCTAAGTTGCTTGTTTTCATTGAAACCATCTCCCTTGTGTTTACAGCTTCTACACAGAGAGGTGTATTCAGGTGCAATGACCCATACCTCCTTGAAGCTGTGCTTCCTTCTCACACCCCAAAGCTCTCAGTGTACGGAGAACATTCTGAAGAGCAGATGGCACAAAGACAACGAAATGTTGAGTTGTGATTCATTCAAATAAAGTTTCTAAGTTTTCTTGGGACTCTTGTTTTACTTTAACTGATGTCACCTTATGGATTTAGCTGTGGCTGGGAGAAGGCATCTATTTGTACACACAAATTGTTTAAAACACTGGGTGGCAGGGGAGGGAAAAGAGGATTTAGGGACTTGGCAGATTTTACAGGTGTCTGATGCACATAAGAGCTAAGCACAGTAGGTGCTTAATGAGAATTTTGTGTGGATTTCAATTCTCCCCCTAGCAATCCTGCTCAAGGTCATGGTTTCCCTGCCACTATTGTGATCAGTACTGTTCAGGAGGGATGAAGTTAAAGCCTCTCCCTGCCGCCCTTCCAGCAACCTGGATCTGGGTCACAAAGAGGCAGAGGACAACTAATGATGGAGGATAGGTAGCAGAAAGTGTGGGAAATACCAAGGCTACAGCAGTCATTCTTTCCTTTACAGGAGGTTTCCGGACTCAATCCTGTGTCCCTGGGAAGCATCTTGAGGACCATAGGATGTTTCAGGCCTCCACCTCTGGGGGTAGAGAGAGATCTGACCTTACAACCCCATTCCCAGCTGCCACAGACTTCCGTGGCCCTTGCCTCTCCAACCACCAGTAGGGGCAAAAAGGTGCCTTCTGTGGATATGTTGGGGAAGGCATGGATCTACAGGACCCATTGTCTTCCCATTCCCCTGGCACACCCCAGAATTGGGGAAAATGTACACCATATGCAGGGCTGGTATACATCATTTCCCTCCCATTGATTGCCAGGAGAGGGAAATTGTAAGACATTGTTCCTCCCTTTTGCCCTGCCAGCATAAGCCTGGTAGGGCTTTGGAGGTGTTTGCTGTGCCTTTGGATCCCCCACTCCACTATTTGAATTGCTCTGCAAGAGATGCA
Organism: Shinisaurus crocodilurus; assembly: GCA_021292165.1. NCBI lineage: Eukaryota > Metazoa > Chordata > Lepidosauria > Squamata > Shinisauridae > Shinisaurus > Shinisaurus crocodilurus. The sequence goes on along the minus strand of CM037876.1, from coordinate 193,509,244 downwards.
CATACAGGGACCACTAGGGTAGAAACTGTGGGTAGGTACAATTAATAAAAGGTCAATCCAATCAAGGACAAAGTAGGCATTTAAGCTTGTTTCAAAATGACTCTATAGAAATGAAATGATTGCAGGGTCTGTGTGGATCATAGCACCAGGATATTGGACTAGAGAAGGAAATGGTGTGCTATAATGCAAGTGGAATGTTAAGGTATGCTTTCAGAATCCATGTACTGTTGCAGAGGTTTGTGAGGGCAAGACAGTTGCTTAAAAGGAAAGGCTTCACACTTGTATTTATCTAGGAAGGACAACTTTAGTGAAGCTGCAACATATACTGTACTAAGATACACCAAGACAAATGCTCCAACACCTTTAACAGAATTAAAGACAGGACAAAGCATACAGAACAAGCTTTATTGAAAAACAAGGTGGTCCCCTGTAAATTCCTAACAGTATGCAAACAGACTTTAAAATGTGACTAGGGCAGGAAATGGCAGTATCTGGTCCATTTCTCCTGAAGGAGCGGCTGCAGCTTCAGAGATGTGACTGGAGTTTCATTATTCACCCCACTTAATCATATCCCATCATGGATGCTCCTACTCAGGATGAATGGTTTATCATATGTGCTGGGTAAAAATAAGACTGCTGTTAGCCACAGATCATGCTTAGTAGATCAAAAGCTAATGTACCCCTCCCAGCTTGTTTTGAGGTTTTCTGAAACATTCACTCTTTAATCAGGAGAGTGAAGACTTGAGACTTTCCATCTGGGTCAGGAAAAAGGGCCCCATTGTAGCCTCGGGGTGAGGAACCCAAACCCATGACCATGGTTTTTTACTTCCATTTCTCAAGTAAAGCCAGGACTGCCACAGATATACACAGTAGGTGAATATACAATCATGCACCCTAATAGTTTTCCCTTTATGGGCTTGTAATGGGAGTTGCGGAAGATGGCGAGGAGTGCAGTGTTGCACAACAGTCCTAACTCAATGCCCTGTATTATGCTTTGTATGATACTATGCTCTGGTATTATACCCTGTATTTTGCTCTGTAATAGCAAGGCATGGCCTTGCTTAAATTGTGAGTTGGCTGCTAGCCAGGCTGATGAAATCTTCAGCAACTTGCTGGCATGTGACTTGGCTGCAGGCCAGAGGAATGACACTGCACAACAGCCCAGGTGCTCCCAATTAAGCATGAGGTTTGCAGCCCATGGAGTTTGGTGCTAGAAAAGTATATAAGACTAGCAAATGCAGACTAAGTGGTGGTGGTTGGTAGTGGTGATGGTTGGCAGTGGTTGGTAGGTTGTGTGTGTAGTGGTGGAGTGCTGAAGAATCGGAAGGAGCAAGGAGGAGCAGAAGAAGCTGTTCAGAGAGCCCTGCAGAAGCCCCAACGCTGAAAACTGATACCCAGGCGGAGAGCTGCTGGAACTAGCAGCGTTGGTTGGAAATAATACAGTGACTGTGTAGCTAAGGGGTGGGAGTCCACCAGGGAACTTGGAAGAAGGCATAGCATTGTTGTATTTCATGCTCAGCTTTGCAATAAAGATGTTTGGCTTTAACTTCCTGGAGGAGTATTTATTATGGTCTGAAAATCCCTCAAAGAACCTTTGTCAATCCCTTTTGGGGAACCTGTGGCAAAACAGGGCTCAATGCATGCGTTCTGCTCTCACACAGGATCCAACTAATTACCACACAGGTCAGGAAAGAATTTTGCTCTGGACAGACTAGATACCACCCACTCAAAGCTTTCCCTGTACTGCAGCTCACTTACTACATCCAGAACATTTTGCTTTGCTAATCTATGCAAGACCCCTGCTGTGATCTTGTGTAGGTGATACATACAGGGCTGGTAGAGGGACGGACCAACCTTACCTTGAAAGATGGGTTTTTGTTTTTTTTACTGGGATGGTAAAGACATGGGGCAGTTGCTTTCTTCCCAAACCCTACCATCCTGCTTCCCATGTACTCCCAAGGATTATTTTTGATAAAAAGGGGAAGAGCAGTAGAGAAAACAAAAAAAAAGGCCTAGCTAATTTTTAACCCTATTTCCTGCTCTAGCAAGGTAGCAAGCATTTAAAACAAACAAATGTCATAACATTCCGAGTCTGCACCAAGCAATTGCACTGGAGGGTCAGGCCTGCCAAATACCCGTATTTTTCCGTCTATAAGACGCCCCCCACTGGGCAGTTTTGCAACCGCGCGGTTCTCTCTTCGGCTTACTTCCGTGTATAGACGACCCTCAATTTTAAGTCTAGCAATTTTAGGAAAAAGTATAGTCTTATACATGGAAAAATACTGTACTGTTCTGACTTCCAGTAGATCATAAGAGGAAACAGCCTCTTTTTTTTGTACAAACGTACCATTGGCAATCCTGCCCAGCTGTTGTTGGCTTTAAACCAAGTTGCCCTTCAGGATTTCAACCACCTTGCCTGGTTCTGGGAACTTCAGCTTGCGTGGTGGCCCTTTCTTAAGGCCGCTCCATATCTCCACCCCTAAATCATAGAGGCAAAAGATAGTCACCAGCAGCATTTGTATGACATTATTGCCAATAAACAGCAAGCATTCAGCCGAGAGACCACCTCCCTCTTGGCTTATAACTGGGGCCTTCATGAAACAGCCATCTGCCTTTACAAAGAAGTGGGGCTAGCGGTAGCCACATCTGAACTATTCCAGACTACTACTGTTTTTCTCTCATGTTGAGCCAGTTCTATAGATGGCTCTGGGTCTGTGTGGAGTGGTGGAAAGAGAAACGAGGATAACTGGATTGCTGCAGCTCTTGAATCAGAGCTGCCATATGGGCCAGGCCAAAGACTGTTCACTTCTAATGCAGCATTCAGCATCAGAGAAGCCCTGTGAACAAGGCCCCACGTGATGAGAAGTCTCCAGATGACTGTAGCGGCTGGTAGCCCCAACAGCAACCTCTAGGGAACTCCCAACCTCTCTGCATGGCCATTCACCTTCCAGCTGCACCTAGCAGCAGAGGGGAATGAGCAGGTAGGCAGCACTGAGGCACAACTGGGAGGGCACCTCAACATGGCTTTGGCAGGTGGTGGAGCTGCTAGAGTCACCTGGAGGTGTCTCAACCTAGACAGCCTCATTCACTGGCCCATGTGTGGCCCAGGGCTGTCTCTCCAGGTTAGGTACCAGAACAACTTACACAAGCAGGGCAAAATGACAATAATAGCCATTCGCCCACATTAGCCATCAGCACCTGGTAATGAGGTATATTGTCTCTGAATATGCTATCTCTAACTATTGTAGCTAATAGCCAATGATAGGGGGACCTCCAACAGCTTATCCGGCTCCCTCCCAGAACTTAAAGACACATGTGCCACTGCTAGTAGCCAACTGAATAGTCCATGGTAATTAATGTCATGTGTCAAGGTTCAAACATGATTCCAGGTCAGTGACAGAAGGTCAATGGAAACCAATTAAGAAGCAGCCATCCATAGCACAAGAGTAGTTTTTGTACACCTTCTTTCAGCCACATTCAGATACCTTGGAATCCAGGGAGGATCCAGCATCACAGCCAATGGGGAGGCAGAATACCTTGGGGAATCACATTAGGCTAAGGAAATAAGGAACTGTGCAGGTGAGACATCAGTGAAGACTGCTTGGAATAAAGAGGGCAGCGGTAGCAGGAACTGTGACTGTAAAACAGCCTTCCCCACCTGGTGTTTTGAACTTTGACTCCCAGTCAGCATGACAAAGAACTGCATCTGTAGCTTACATGAAAACAAACAGGCCATATGAAAATGTGGTATAGACATTTGCATAATGGATAAAAACAAACGGGAAAGTGACTTGTTTGTCCTTGCTTTTCATGTTTTCAGAATGCAGCAGTTAATAATTGGGAAGAGGTTGCTATTCCTCATTTCAGAGCTCATCAGCAGATGAAGAACACACAAATTGATGCCCAAACCCTGCAGGCACAAGGATCACTGGAAGCACTGCCCTATGCAATACTGCAGCCTTCCCCAACTTGGCACCCTCCAGATGTGCACACATCTGAGGGGGAGGGCTGCAACAGATATTCTGCTGTCGATGTTTCAGCTTCAACTTCCATGGCTAGACAATCTTCTGATTGATCCACATAGGCTGGCTTAGCTTACTAGCCAACCATTATTTGTGGTAGCCAGAAACACTGCCCCTCCCCACAACAATCCTCTGGAACGCACAGAAAAATGGGAAGAAATCTCCTCTGATTTGCACTGGAGTAAGCAGCAGGAGACACAGTCTCCCTGCTTGAAAGAGCTTTTGACTGCACTGCAAATGAGAACTCTCAAGAGGGCTCTGGATGCTGATAAGTGTCCTGCTCTTCCGGTGAGTGGACTTGCGGGCATCCAGTGATGCATTTTCTAGCACAGGGGTGGGGCAACTTGTGGCCCTCCAGATGTGTTCACCTACACCTCCCATCAGCCCTCACCATTGGCTATGCTGGCTAGGGCTGATGGGAATTGTAGGCCAAAACACCTCAAGACTACAAGTGGCCCAACTCCTGCTCTAGCAGTTCGAAAACTACCGAGCTAGCCTCCTTCTGAAACTTCTCCAAAACAGATACGGCAGCTGCAAGGGAGCCTACCCACAGTCTCTCGCCCATCGGAAAGCCCCCTGTGATAGGGCCACTTACTGGTGCCATCCTCTTTCAGCAGAGCCACCTCAAAGCTATTCCTGCGCGGCTTCTCAGGGTTGATCTCCACCAGGATGTCAGAGAAGGCCTGCTGTAGTGCCCGACTGACAGCATCGGCATTGCGCCCAAAGACTCGTCAGCTTTTACTGCAGGAGGAGGAAAAGCAGGAACAAACTTTTATTGTTCCGGAACCATTCCTTGAAAATCTGCACTGAACCCAAGCAATGAATGGTTTGCTCCCCTCCGCAGCCGGCATTCAGAATTCGCCCCATGTATCCCATCCATTTCTTACTTCCCATGAGACATTTAATAGTGGGGAATGAGATCTCCAGTTCAAAATACAAGAATCCTTATTACAGCTGCAAAATTTAGGGTGCAATCCTGTGCATTTTTAGACAGAAAAAAAGTCCTACAACTCCCAGCATGCCCCAGCAGGACGTTTTTCTGTCTAAACATGCATGGGATTGTACCCGGTAGCCAATTTTTTTTAAAAAAACAACAACAACAACAACCCCAATTGATTAGATAGTGTTGACTGACACACACACACACACACACACACACACACACAAATTATACTGTTTTAATACCAGTACTTATAAGAATTGTAGATAGGCAGCCACCATCTTAAGAAAGGCATTCCCTCCTGAGTGAGGGGAAAAAAGGGGGAAATATGCCTCTTCTAAAGATGATGCCTGCGGCAAGACATGTGCATCATCTAAAACAAACAAATAGATGTTTTCCCCCTTTAAAACCATCCCCCCCCTCATGTACAGATTTAGGGCACAATCCTTTGCATGTTTAGACAATAAATTCCCCCCCCTACAACTCCCAGCACCCCCCAGCCAGCTCTGTTGGGGAGCTGTGGGACTTTTTTTACTGTCTAAAGATGCCTAGGATTGTGCCCTTAATCGATTAAAATGCAAACAATTAAGAGACTAAGATTTCTTTCATCCAGTGACCTAATGCTTAGGAATCCCATCCAGAATGTGAAGTGCCTTGGCATGACACAACCCCTCAGGCTGCCCTCCAGTTCCAACAGGTAGGAGACACAAGTAGCAGGCAGATGCTCACCAATGCTCGATGATCACGTGAGGGCCCACTCCCTCATCCTTCTTCACTTTCTTGGGCAATTTCTCAGCGCCATTTGCTTCCACTCCATCAGATGCTGCTGTGGCTTTTGCCGGAGGGCCATTTGCCTTCCTCTTCCGTCCTTTAGGGGGCATTCTATGCCAAAGGAAAGAGCAAAGACAATGTCCGTGCCAGGCCCTCCTGGGAGGAACAGCCCAGAGGAAGATACAGCAAAAGCAAACATTGGAAGCTGCCTTATGCCGAGCCAGACCATTGGTGCAACTAGCTCACTACTGTGTACAGCAGCCTTCTCCAACCTGGTGCCCTCCAGATGTGTTGGACTACAATGATCATCATCCTCAGTCAGCACAACTATGTTTTATCCCACTCCTCAGCCGGGAAGGCTCCTGGAGCAGCTTACATGCAAGCAGTGAAACAAGTCAGTCCCTGCCCACAGGCTTACAGTCTAAAAAGTCACAACACACAAGGAAAAGGGGATCAGAAGGGAAAAGGAAAAAAAGTAAGTGGTCTTTCAGCAGGGCTGTTGGGATGGCGCCACTTCCCTTTTCATCTCCCTCTGTACAGCCTGCTAGAATGGCAGAGATTTATTTAGAGATGCCAGTCACTGAACCACGGATCTTCTGAATGCAAAGCATATTCTACCACTAGCTACAGTCCTTCCTCTTCCACAACAAATATCAAAATATTGTCAGACATAGAAGAACCCTGAAACCATGGCAAGCATGCCAGAATGGCTTCTTTCAGTGTTAAAAATGTATAAATAGGTCCCCCAAGCCTCTTGCAAAACACATATAAGGTATATTTAGGTAGTGGAGCCAGGGCGTAGATTGTGGTGAGCTTTCCCTGTGGTAATGCAAAATATTTTGCAGTGGCTTGGTCTTGAATGAGTAATTAAGACCCACCAGCTTTACAAAAAACCTCTCCTGATGGAGATAAAAATGGCTAGAACTGGTTTGCTAACTATGAGATAAAATGTTTCTGCTCGATGCTGCGAATCTCCTAGAAAATCTTGCACTTATGCTATTTGGGGACATGTTGGCCCTGGTTGCATGTAACGACAACCCGTCAGTTTAAAATTTAGCGGGTTGTTGTGCACATGTGGTCACCCTGCCTGCAGCACACTCACCACTTCTGCTTCTAGTCCCCACTCAGGCATGAAACTCACTGGGTGACTTTGGGCCAGTCACTGACTCTCAGCCTAACCTTCCTCACAGGGTTGTTGTGAGGATAAAATGGAGAGGAGGATTATGTAAGCCGCCTTGGGTTCCTTGCAGGAAAAAAAAAGGTGAGGTATAAATTAATTAATTAATTAATTATCGACTCCTTCATAGGTTGTGGAGCACAATGTGCAAGGGGCTAAACAACCCAGCAGTAAATCCAACACCAAACCATGGGTTAACTGCTGGGTTGTTTGGCCCTTAAACAACACAGTGGTGTGCATTCGCACATCACGCTACACAGCCTACAAAAGAGCCAATTGTGGATTGTGCAGTAAAAGCAGAAGAGGCAAGATCACTGGAGGCAGTGCACCTGCTCGTCCCCGCTCATGCACAACAACCCATCAGTATTTAAACCGATGGGTTGTTATCATGTGCGAAGCCACTTCCTTTCTCCTGCAATCTTAGGTCTCTCCAGCCAAAGTTCAACATGCTAACCGCTACACTGCCCTTTGCCAGCTCACTGTTCTATGATTGTCAGCTCATCCTAATTAATTGGGTATTATGCTATGTACTGCTGCTCTTTAAGGTGTGTGTATGTGTGTGTGTGTGTGTGTACATGCAGATGGACGCTGCCTGCATTTTTGGACTCTCCTTGGGGGTAAGACTATGTGGACTTTCATGATGAGCACCTGCACTTCAAAATTTACAACCACACCACTGTATTTAGGTTCATTTGTGTATTCACCGATGGCCTTTCAAGCAAAGAGAGTGCAATATTTTTAAATATTTCCATCAACTATAAAACTAATGCAAAGAAATTCATTACAACCATAGGGATCTTGAACAATGTCCTTAAGCAAGGAAAGTCGGTTATTATGAAACGTGTAAGATCCTGAAGAAACGAAGAAAGAAATTGCATAAGATAAAGGCAGAAACACCTCAACAACAAGGCGATGATGACACCTACCTAGAGAAGGAAAAGCAGCAGTGTCGGCTGCCCAATGAGGACAAAGACGTATGGCAGTGACGGTAGAGAAGATCAAGGCTAAGCAGCAGCGAATACAAGTAAAACCAAGAATTAAAAGAGAAAGGAGTCAAGACCCTGCATGGAGCTGCAAAAGAGCAAAGCTACCTTACCTGGCTTTTTGCTGACAATGGCCCAACCCACGTGCAGCCTGAGACCAAGAAAGGAAACTGCGCTGCGGCTTCAACCATTTGTGCTTGGAGGGTGGGATGGAAACAGAAATGGGGAATTCGGCGATAAAGCAGGAAAAGCCACAAAAGGCAGCAGTCCGTAGTGCCAAATTCAGCAGCTGACTAGCGTCGTGGACATCTCTGCCTCAGCTACCAAGGCAGCTAGGCATGATTAAGTCCTAATCATCCAAAGCAAAGGTCTTTTAATCCCCCTCCCTTTTTAAAGTTTTGAAAGATGGTTGCTGCCGCCCTCCCTGAATCGTGATGAAGTCCCACAGCGACCAATCACTGCTCGCGTCGAATCCTGGCTTCCGGGAAGCCTGGCCTGGCCGTCGTGTTGTGATTCTACCCTGGAACTGCCCGTCTAACCTAGCATGGACCACTGGTTTGTTTTTCCACGGTGGGCGTGGCTGTAAAGCAAAGAAGCCCTTGGATCATGTTGTATCTTTGTGCTGACCCCCGCTTAAGATCATTTAATACGGATTTAGGTTGCAATCCTATACCCCTTAGCTGAGAGTAAGCCTCACTGAAATCAATGGGGCTTACTTCTGCGTAGACCTGCATAGGATTGCACTGTTAGGGCGCAATGCTATGCATTCGTTCTACTACTCCCAGCATGCCCTAGCCAGCCCATAGGATTGCGCCCGTAGTCTTTTAAGTATCACCCCCAACACACACACAAACACTCCTAGGTGTGGGGAGGTTAAATACGGGTAGAAAGCGTGATTGTTTCTACTGTTCGGCATGTGATAATGCTATATGAAAACCGTGGCCGAGCGTAGTGGTACTTGAGTTGAATCATATAAGCAATTGCCATTTTGCAGTTTCCAAGTAACGTTGCTATTTCAATGTCCTAGGATTAAAGCAGTTTATAGGTCTGAGAAAATAAGTATCTTTATAAACTGATGAGGAATTAGGAAAACTATGAAACTTTTGAGAATTGGGGCCTTACTTTGCTTTGTTTTCCATTCCCTTTTCCTTTTGTGGTCAATCTTTTAAATTTTAGGCATTTCACAAATACAATAAAAGACTTGGTATTAGATGCATCTCAAAAATCAAGGCCCCCAACCTCTCCTACCATTATCCCATACAGTATTTTTTTAAAATTATATTTACTACATTTATATCGCACCATTCTTCTAGTGGTGACGCTGTGTCTTCCAACACTTACCATTACACTACACTGGTACTCTCTTACAATGTGGAAACAGGCTAAGGATTGATCCACACTACACATTCATGACCACTCCTCACAGCTGATCATGTGGAGGCCCTGATGAAAAGTAGCATTTGAAGTGATGCAAGAGTAGTTCTGTGGGGGTCATTGGATGAAGGTTGATTCACACACTCAAATCATTTGACAGCCATCATATGATCTCAACAGTGGGCGAACAGTTCCTGCCATCATGGCTTACTGAGGCATATCCACTTCCCCAGTTTGGTGTCTACAACTTCTCTTAAGCAACTTGTGCTATGGTAGCAGGACCTCCTACAGGTTGCATTTCAAGCTGAGCCAACTGTTTATTCTTCTTTCCGCTAATAGCTCTCTGGACTATCCTTATGAAAATTGGATGCCCCAATAAATTTGTGAATATCTTGCAACTTCTCCATGACAACATGACGGCTACGGTCTTGGACAACAACAGCTCTCATGGTGCTCCATTTAAAGTGGGATCAGGTGTTAGACAGGGATGTGTTATTACCCCAACATTATTTGCTATTTTCATCGCCATGATTTTACATCTTGTCGAGGGGAAACTTCCTACTGGTGTGGGAATCATATATCGAACAGATGGAAAGCTTTTTAATCTCAGCAGGCTGAAAGCAAAAAGTAAGGTAATTACAACCTCCGTTGTGGAACTTCAGTATGCTGATGATAATGTGGTCTCCGCACATTCAGAGGATGATCTCCAAACTATCCTAAATGCTTTTGCAGAAGCATACGAAAAACTTGGTCCCTCACTTAACATCAAAAAACCCAAAGTGCTTCATCAGCAAGTGCAAGCTAGCCCTTTGGTGATGCCATCTATCCCGCTTGGCGGGACAATACTGGAAAATGTCAATCATTTTCTCTATCTTGGCAGCTATCTTTCTGTTACAGCTAACATCGACAGTGAAATCCAGCATCGTCTGAGCTCCACAAGTGCCGCGTTTTCTCGAATGAAACAGAGTGTTCGAGGATCGGGATATTTGTAAGAAGACCAAAACACTGGTTTATGAAGCCATTGTATTACCAACTTTATTGTATGCCTGCGAAACATGGACTATCTATAAACGTCACTTCCACCTCCTTGAAAGATTTAATCAATGTTTAATTGCCTCCGGAAAATCCTGCGAATTACTTGGGAAGATAGGCGAACAAATGTCAGTGTACTGGAAGAAGCAAAGACTGCTAGCATTGAAAAAATGATCCTTCAACGCCAACTTCAGTGGACCGGTCATGTTGTTCGAATGCCTGACTGCCGTCTCCCAAAGCAGTTACTTTATTCCCAGCTCAAGGATGGAAAGCGGAATATCGGTGGTCAATATAAGAGGTTTAAAGATGTTCTTAAGGCTAGTCTAAAAAAATGCAATATAAACATCAAAAACTGGGAAGCTCTGGCCCATGAACGATCTAACTGGAGGTTGGCCTTTCACAAAGGTTCCATGGACTTTGAAGAAGCCCGAGTGCAAGGTGAAAGGGAGAAACGTGCTAAGCGAAAAGCACGTCAAACGAATCCTTTACAGGACCATCTTCCATCTGGTAACCTGTGTCCTCACTGTGGGAAGCTGTGTGGATCTAGAATTGGCCTCCACAGTCACTTATGGACCCATCGCTAGTCTACACAATTTTCTTTAGAATTTCCTCCTTTTAAAATCTCCTTTTTGTAAATCTTTATCCTTGAAGACAATCTTACTCGGTCACGAGTGATCGCCTGACTTGACTGTTACGGAAGCCTTTTAGATTCTGGCCAAGAGGGTCTTGCTCTGTCCATTGCTCCACACTAGACTGTTTCCATCTTTCCTCCTATACAATGCATTTCAATCTGTTCCTATTTCTCAAATCTTTCCCTCTTTGTATCAACCTTCAATATACTAAATTGGCACACCACACATGAGCAAACTGGTGCTGTTAAAATGCAAGGATTATTTTTTCTTCCCTTCCTACAATGGCATCATATTAGTACCAAGTTGTAGACGACAGGCAACATGTTTCCTTCACTTGTAACTTAGCAATGTTGCATTTATAGTTATGCATTTTTGTTCCAGCTATTTGTCCCCTGGGGAAAACATACAGCTGTCTGCTTGGCAACAAATAGCAGTAAGGGTGTAGAGAGTTATTTGAATCAGGATAATGGCACCAAGAGTTAAACCACTCCACAAGATGTAGTCCTGATTCAGATTAGCTCTTGCCCCATCTGCTTGAAAAAAACACCTGAAAGAAATCCAGTTTGGAGGTCTCCTGAAACACCAGCTATAACCTTCCAATCTACGTATTCAGATTTTATTACATTTATGTAGTTGAAGCTCTCTGGGCAGTTCACAAACAAATTTCTTCACAGTGAGATTCATCTGTCTTCTGCATAGCTATCATGATTGTAGCCTTTGGCCTCTCTGCCAGGTAGGAGCGAGTAGCTGGGTACTCCCTCCCATGGATGAGCCCTAAGCAGGGAATGCAATAGGACACAGATGCCAGAAAACCTGTAATATTTTTTTTAAAGAGTCAAGCAAAAAGGCTGCACAATATACTACAGACGCTGTTCATACTACAACTCAAAAAAAGAAGGCGGCCACACAGGAACAAGACAATACCAGGTTGGTTTATTAGACGCAACTGTACAAGACCATTAATAGAAGCACGAAGATGGGTGAGCATAGTGAAATGGAGCTTGTTTCTACAGCAAGCTCCCTGTATGGAGTGCAGTAACAGCAATCGCAAGTTACAACCCTACATTCTGTACAGTATAAGATGGCTGATAGAAGCAGCCGCTCCTCCAGTTCAAGGAAAAGGCCCTGGCTGCTACACACTCTGAGCATGTTACAGTAAGTGGTAGCAGTTAGAATAGAAGGACCTTTAGGGCTGCATGGCAGCCACTTAACTCTCTGGCACAGCAGCATGTTCAGGTTCAGCAAACATTCTAGTTCTGCCCATCAGCTTCTAAACCCCAAAACAGGTGGGAAGAGACACCATTAGAAGTTTTGCTGTCAATATGGCCGAGGACAATGGGTAGGAAGTAGTAGAAACTGGTCAATGATGCCTGTATCTTCTCAGTCACAGATATCACCCTGCATAACATCAACCCAAATAAAATGGAGGTGTCAGAGCTTTGACAGGAGGGAAGGAAATTGATTTCACTAAAGGTGATGAGAGTATGTCAAGATTTTTCCATTGAACCAACATGGATTTCTGCCAACCCCCCTTTCAGTGTCCATTAAATCCATGTTTTTCTCAGTAGTTCCTATTCACTGCCAGAGAAGCTTGCAACCCCTCATCTAAATGCCGAAGAGTTTTCACAGGTTCTAGTCTCCACAAGCAAGGGGAGAGATCTCCCTTTGCTGGTTCTAATCTACTGAAACTATCCCTAGCCAATCCTGGAAAGTGGATCAGGGACAAAAATGTGAAGTAACATGTATAGCTCAAGTGGCCACCAGCAGACAGACACTGAGCCCAGGACCAATAGAAGCTCCCTGGCAGTTACACTTATCTCCCAGCATCAGCATTGTTGGGTGGAAGCAGATTTTGGCTGGCATCCCAGGAGAAATCAAGATGGAAATGAAGAGGTGGGGACCTAAACTGTAAGGGACCATGATCCAGTCCTATGAACTCTATTTGTCCTTCTTGGTCTCCCCATTGGGAAGCTCAGTGGCAGCAGGCTGTTCTGGAGACACCTCAGGGATTTCATCAGATTGCTTGGACACTTTCTTTGCCCTCTGGAACAGCTCATTCAAGTTGAATTCCCGGATCACGTTCTCCTGTGACAGAAAGACAGATCAGCATTGCTTTGAGCCAATCTCATATACTCCCCAAGCTTATTTAGTGCAAGGCTCACATCCCCATCTTCACAGCAACTCTGCTTTAAAAAATGGGTGGATAACCGAAATGTCACCAGGAACCATGGTCAGTTTATCACTATGTCCGGGGGGACAGGGCAGCCTTTGTATGGTTGGGCAAAGAACCATACAATGACAGTGCAAATCAGGCATACCTCAGAGAAGTTCCATGAAACTGCTCGCCCCTTTTTATCGATCTGTGGCCGACGCATCACCTCCTTCCCACCCTGGAAAAGGATTAGGGTGGGCAACTGCTTAGTGAGAGGAGAGGTGCTGACTTTGTACCTGTGAAGAGATAAGAGGGTGTGAGTCCAAGAAGAATTTAAAAAGGAGTGTCTAGCCAGTGTCCTCTCTTCTCCCCACACTGCCCTGCTATTGCAAATAAATAAATAAGTCTTCAAATGGCTACATATCACAAATCTGGCCTCTTGTCCTTCTTCAACGTTCTAGTGAGGTCACTCCTAAAAAGGCAGCTATAGCGAAGACTACTGAAGAGCTCACCTGGTGCTTACATCAGGGTAGCGGCCCACATCTACTTTCCCAAAGTTCAATCCAGTGCAGTTATACCTGGTGGGACACAGTGATGGTTAGTATATAGGCAAAAATGTGAAACTAGAAATTTATCATCAGCACCATCATCAACTTTCATTCCTTCCAGCACGGGATTCAAGGCAGTGTACATGTTTCCCATCCAGGCACTGACCAGACCAAGGCCAGCTTAGCTTCAGCAAGGTTGTGGCATCATGTGCCTTCAGACCATACCATGGGAATGCACAAGCAGAGCATAAATGGTACCTTTAGCTGATGCGTGAGTTTCTCCCTTCTCTCTAGTTTTAACCACTCTTCTGATTAAATATCAATCCAGTTATACAACCACTCTTTCTTCTTATGTAACAATCACCTTAATGTTACATCTCCAGGGAGCAGGGATTTTCCCTTGGACTAAAAATGAAACTTTCTACACTATGGCCACCTACTGGCCATTACTGGATGTAACACAGCTGCAGCTACCTTTTTCTGAAATGGCAAGTTAGCCAAGAACCACAGAAAGGATAACCCTCCCTTCAGTGCATCAGTTGAGTGGGAGGGCTCCCAGGACTTACTGTGGAGTTTTAACCAGAAACAGCAAACACGCTAACTGCCATTCTGCATCAACTTGCCCACTAGGCCTCAGTTCCCCTTCCCCATGTCTCTTCCTAGGGTCACAAGAATAAGAATCGCAAAATCTCTTCAGTTTGAAATGATGTCTTTAGAAGAGGATTGATATGGCTCCTGTGCAATCTCAAGGGCCCAGGTTTATAGGTATTTCCTAACTATTTGTTAAGCCTTCTTGCAAAGCTGGCTTTGGAGAGAACTCTGGATTCCCATGCGTTGCCCATTCCGGTTTTAAGTAATAGGTTCCACTGCTATAGATGACCCCCCCCTTCCTAAACCATCAATACATCAGGGACTACAGCCACAGCAACCTGATGATTGTATCTGTGTTCATCAGAAAAGTGCAGTGTTGGGTCTTAGAAATCATGTGCATTTAGACACTCATCCGAGGCCAGCAGCATTACATTGGAATTATTGCTATTTGTCTTTGTGCTTATGTTTCAGATTGATTAAGGAACCATGCAACTACTATCTGTATCCACTGACCAGCAGAGAAGCAATGCTTTACTGAATGCGACACATTCCCTGGCTTCAATAATGTTGAATGTCTCAATAATGTCTCAATATTGAGACATTCAATAATGTCTCAATATTGAGTTGAGACTTGGAACGTATACCTGGCAGGTCTCCTCGGGCATATCAGCACAGGAACTGCACTGAAGCTTTCAAGGGAGGGCAATACTAATCATTCCCTCTATTTCTGATGTTCAGGCTGTGACAGCCATTGCTTATGTAGGCAAAACTGTACCACCTACACACACGAGGGAGGTATGAGCAGGCTTAAGGGAACCCCAAACTTTGCAGAAATACAAAAAAAAAGCTTTAGAAAAAACCTAAGAGGGCCCCCCCAAAACAGCCCAATGAGGTCTGAGCATGTTTAGTGGCCACGGAATGATGACAGACCATTGGAGGGGGCTGGAAGGGAGGAATGAAGTGGTTAAAACCATGAACAGAAGCACTCCACACTGCAACATTTTGTTGCAGGTCCCACTTGTATGCTCTAAGGTGGGGATGGGCAAATGGTCAATAGCCAGCTGATTTGAGGTGGACTGGGGGTGGGGGTGGGGTTGTTGGCTCCTGGCACTCTGCACTCCCTTCCTTTCCTCTGAGCACAAGTAGTGTCTGGTTGTTGTTGTTGTTTAAAAAGAAAGGCCTCCAAGAGCTATAGGAGTAGTGGGGAGGGAGAATGTCTGCTTTTAATGCACTCCCAGCATGTAAGCACTGTTCCACTTCCTCCTCCTTCTCCCCACTTTTGATTCAGGCGCATTGACTTCACGCCATTGCTAACCACAAGTTATAGCCAGCCTGGACAGTTTGAACTTTTATTTCCAAATGGCAGCTGTAGCTACTCGGAAAGTCTCAGTGTCAGTTTTGTCATTATTTGCTGTAACAAGAGAGGGAGGACTGAAGTCAATCAGCAATGCCTGAAATAAGTACAGTCACACCTTGGATTGAGAGCATAATTCGTTCCGGAAACGTGCTTGTAATCCAAAACACTCTTATATCAAAACGAAATCCCCCCCAAAAAAATTTGTACAGAGATTTTTAATTTAAGCCATACTACAGTACTTGTATTGCAAGACGTCACTTGTATATCAAGTCAAAAATAAATAAATAAATATTTAAAAATTTGCTTGTCTTGCAAAACGCTCTCAAACCAAGTTACCTGCAATCCAAGGTATTACTGTAGTATCATAAAGTTGGAAGGAACCTCAAAGGTTATCTCACTTCAGTTGCGAGCTAAATGCTTCTGGTTCAGTTTTTTGCTTTGCTTTCATCTACCTCCCCCCACTATCTTCGTCTAAAGCATGCTTTTTAAATATAACACAATGAGAGGAGCAGGAGTAGACAAAAACAAGGAGCTAAACAATTCAAATTAAATTGTATCTTGGTATCTTCAAGAGAAGAGAGCCAGTGTATGGTTCATTGTACACGGTATGAAATTGTGACTGACACTGCCCTCTGAACAATCACTTTTATGACTGGCTCCAGTTGGTGGATCTCAGGTCTCTAGTTAAACAAAGTAGATAATAGACGCCTAAAGTCTGTCCACCCCTGCTCCAAGCCACTGTAGTATGACGAAGAGTAAGCCACTCACTTGAGAGACAAGTCAGCATAGATGGGAGCAAATGACTGACACTCATTGGACCAGTTAGCAAAGAATTCCACAATCCAGGTTACTCGCTTGTCCCGTGCTAGTTCCTCCTGCAAAAAAAGGGATCCGGCTGACACCATATGCAACACTCAAATGTATGTACGATACTCTAACAGAGATGAGAGGAACTAGAAGTTTAACCAATTCACCCAAGAACAAATGGTGTGCAGAGAACAAAATACTCACATCTATGGTTTTATCACTGAAATATTTGATGTATTCAGGACCTAGGTACAGAGGTGGCTTGCAGGTCATCAGGAACACTGAAAATACACACACCAAGCACAGCTTAGCACTATGCTGGGATGGGGTTAGGAAGCTGCTTTATACCAGACCAGCCTATTTGTCCATTTAGCCCAGAACTGACTGGCAATAACTCTCCAGGATCTCAGGCAGTGCTCCTGATCCTTTTAACTGGAGACACTAGGGATTGACCTTCTGTGTTCCAAGCACGTGACCTACCAGACCTACAGCCCCTCCCCACTTTGAGACTGACACGATTTTCAAAAAGATTCCCAGGTTGTATTTCCCTACTGGCACTAACAAAGATTCCTCAGCCCTCCTCCCATAGCTCAAGCAAATGTGTTCAGTTTTGTCTCTTGTCTAGAATTCAAATTGCCATGTACAAGTACACAAAGCCCAGACCCCCAAGATCCAAAGAGGCAAGGTGTATTTTGCATCTAAAGTCCTATTACCGTTGGTGTCTAAGCCCTGCATAAATTGTGTAACCTCTACCACAACAACCCTAGAGGTCTCACCTATACAGAGAGTGAGGTAAAGCAGCCCCATCCGGATGTCAAGTCGGAAAAAAAGGATGACATTGGCTACTTTGCTGAACATGAAGATATTTCCCACATGCTGGTCCACAGTAACTTGAGAGAGAGACAAACACACAAAAACAGATGGTTACCGGTGGTATTATCTGCATCACTGCTAGGCCCAGTAGCTTCTACAGCCAGCTAGGTCCTGAGCCTCAAAAACATGAGCTTGGAGCCAATTATCACTACACAACTTGTGAACGCTCCCTACAAGATGAATTGTATACCTTTTGCATTCTGAGTACCGGTATCTATTTATATGGATACTTCTAAGGTTTGCAGGAGCTGCTTCATCATACAAGTGATGTTGTATGATGTCTTAACATTTTACTGTTTTGTTGTATTTTATAGCATTTGTAATAGCTTTCTACATTTAATGCACACAATACAAGCATTGGGATGGACCTATTGAGTGTTATTTTCATGCCTACAGGTTATTTCCCTGTTTTGCAGTTCCTTTCATCCTAACCAACTCTCCTCCCCAGGCTTTCTGCTCCCACCTTGTTATCACCTCTAGGCTGTCCTTCACTTGACCCCACCCTCAAGACATCACTGTGTGGCACACAAAAGCTTTCCCCGCTGGCCTCCATATCTTCATATTATGGATAAGCTGCAGAAAACAAAAGAAATGGCAAAGACATTTTGAAGCCACGCCTCCAGTAAGATGCACAGGGAACCTAATGGCGGTAATGCAGCTATTGTACGCAAGCCGCAAACACCTAGCAGCCACTTGTCCTAGAGCCTTTCAAGACTTTATGTTCCTTCTGTTTCTGTGTGGATTTACTGTATGGAGATATCCTGTGCTAGCTATTTGTTCAAGTTGAACAGACTTGACTATCACATTTTTCAACACAAGTAAGGGCTGGCTGTGAAGTTTCTTTCCTCTGAATATTTCAGAAGTGGTCAGACCCAAGTTAAGAATCTCTCTTGGGAGAGTGAGCTTTACTCCTGAAAAATAATAATAAAGAGAACAAGTGTTAACTCACTGGATCTGCGGTTCTTCATCATCACAATGGCACTGAGGAACATCAGGATCTCCACCTCCCGCTAAAAGAAAGGCAGGGTATTGAGTGGCAGTACAAACAAGGGAATAAAGGGCCTGCCCATCTATACATCCATTCTAAACATGCATAAGATTGCGCCTTAAGCCACTTTCATTAGCTAGCACATGCTCAAGTTAGGGCCAACTCTTTTTCATTATATATAAATATTAATTCTGTTTCCCAATACAACCATTAAAAACAGCTACAATACTTCATCTAACACATATATAGTATATCTATAGTTGCTAAATCACCTGGCTGGAACCTATTCTGATAACTGATAAATGTTATCCAACTTTTTTGGAAAGTCTGAATGGAGTTCATTCTTCCCTCACATACCAACTTATAACTTGTTATTTTATTCATCACCATGGCAGTCCAAATCTTATTTTACCATTGACCCAGAGACAGTATGTATGTTATCGCCAAGCTTTTGCTAAGTGAATCCTTGCAGCTATTAACATATAACTCACCAAATCTCTAGGGATCTGATCTTTAATATCATGGAGGAGAGATAGCTGTTGGGAGTTAATTGCAACTCATAGTCTGTAATTTATCTGATGTTAAATTAGGGCCAACTCTTAATACAAATCAGTCCCAAGTGCCACTGCAACTCATGCATGTGCTAATCTTGCCATTGGTAATGGACATCCCTTGAACTGACCAGTCACAGATCCACATGGGGTCATACCCATATAATTACAGAACCAGAAAAGACCCAATTAATCCTAAATTGCAGCCCACTGGATTGAAACACTTACAACTTCTAAAGAATCCCCAACAGATGTCTGTCTAGACTTCTTCTGAAGACCAACTATGAACAGGTTTCCACTACTAAACTGCTCTTGTGATCAGAGAGTTCTTCTACAAGTTTAACGGTGGGAGAAAATCCTACATGGTAGCATGAGAACAAGCTCCAGGTATGATCACAGCCAACTCCCCATCCCATGGGGCCTGGAGATATGGCAGAAGGCACAGAAGGGAAGGATATTTTGCTCTCTTGATGCTGCTAGTAACAGAGGCTTGCCTCAAACTAGGAGGTGAGTGTAAAAAGCAGAGAATCTCAACCAAGAGCACAGGAATGGAACTGGAGAGCAGTTCTTTCATTTTACTGCTGTTGCCCCAACCCCAGGGTGGCTTATCGGGAAAAGGAGAGTTTGGGTTACATCACCAACCCCCCTGCACCCACAACAGCAGAATCTATTAACATGTTTCAGATAACAACACTGACAATCCAGGACTGTCAGCAATGCTTGCTGGGAGTTGTAGTCCAAAATACATGGAGGGCACCAGGTTGCACAGCTGCTGGAAGAGTTCAGTACAAAAGGTTGAGATTTGTGCAAAATGACCAAACCGTTTTGGAGGAAGCCCACACCACTATAAAATCAGGTTAGGTGCAGATATTGCAGATATGCTCTAGGGTGGCTCCGGCTCCTACCTAAGGTGAGAAGGGGAAACCGCTGGGTGCTCCAAGGTGGAGGACCATATTATTATAGTCTACATTAAATGTATTTATATCCCACCTTTTGGGCATAAAGGCGCCTTACAAGGTGGCTAACAAAAATAAATGTGATACATCAAAGAGAAACATATTAAAAACAAGTCGGTCAATTAAGAGCTAAGACATGAAACCAGCATAAAACCATCAATTAAAGATGAGCAGAATTAAAGAAGAGGTGCAGCAGGAGGAGGAATTTTGGGTTTTTTTCTCCCGTTGCTCCGTGAAATTCTGAATGAGGATTCCACACGGAGGACCGGCCCCGTGGATCTTTCCGGGCAAATGAGGGAAGAGGAGGAAATGCAGCGCCCCCCCCCCCGCACCCACCGGAGTTCACTGGCATGCGCGGAAAGAGACGAGGCCCGGAACAGTTCTGAAAACAGTCCCCCACCCCGCTGCAAGCCCAGAAGAGAAAAGCAGGAGGGCATGACGAGAAGTAAAAGGGGCCACGGGGTACCGCGCAGAGTCTCACCCAGTCGAAGTCGCAGGGATTCCCGTCCTCGCGTTGGCTGGGCAGCCCGTGACATAACGGCGGCACCTTTCGCACCAGCAGGAAGGCAGCCGACAGCAGAAGGGAGAGCGGGTAATAGGGCTGGGCTAGCCACCGGCAGATTCCAGGCACGGAGTAGATCAGGGCCAGCAGAGGTGCCAACACCGCCATCTTCACCTCACACTGACCGAGCCTCGGCGCCGCACTACTACCACTCTCCTGTGACAGGAATCTTCGTTCGTACCTTCAGATTCACTGGCCGACACAAACGTCAATCAAGGAGGAGGCGGAGCTTACAGGGGCACTTCGTGGTTTTATTGGCCGATTCCAAAATCACTAATGGCTATCCAGAACACAAACAAGGGAACATTTTTGATCCCCGACGCGTTCTATTGACGTAACAGACCTATCTAAAAATACGTCACTGAAGTCCTAGACATCCAACCAACCGGAATAGGGTCGAGTTTCCAGGGTGGCTAGCGAATCATACGTAGAGGAGGGTTCACTGTCCTCCAATGAAAGCAAGGTGAACGTTTGGTATCGCCAAGATGCGAAGCCAATGGGAGGAGATTGCGCGGAGCACGCCGGGATGATGGAGAATTTTTCCGCTCTCTTCGGAGGGACAGACCCTCCTCCGCCTACCACAGCCGCTGCACTAGGCTTTGGTCCTGGAAAACCAGGAGGACCCGGGGCTGGGCCGACTCCCGTACCTACGGTGACTCCTGTCGGAGAGGAGGCGGCGCGCAAAGCGGGGACTGCCAGCGGCCCTTTTTACCTAATGCGGGAGTTACCAGGTAGTGGCTGTTGGAGGCGGGCTTCAGGGACTCCTTGGCCAACCGGAGTTTAGAGGCGGGCGTTGCGTCCTTGGCCAATGCCGTTTGGCACCATTAGTGGCGTCACGGGCGGGGGGGCCAATGAAACAGCCCAGCTGCACCTGATGGGCACTTTACCCGTCTCCGTGGGAATTTATTCCCAGCAACTGTCGAAGCTCGCGACTTGGCGGAAGCGTAGTCTGTAGTGACGAGAGTCGGTGGGCAGCTGCTGGGACCAGTGAAGAAGCAGGGAGGCGGACTCAGGCCGCCTGCCTGTATTTGGCGCTGCCAAACCGGAAGTTGCCGAAGTTCATTGTTGAAAATCGCAGGGCGATCCCCTGCATGTTTACTCTGAAGTAAGTCCCATTGAGTTGAATGAGGCTTACTCCAAAGTAAGTGTGTTTAAGGTTGCAGCCCCAGAAACATAATGTAGGGTTGGGATTTGGCCCACTGCTCTCCTCCCCCCCCCACTCCATCCCCGATCCCTGTCCTGTCCAATGATCCTGAACACGCAGCCGCCTCTTCAGTAATAGCTCGGAGGGCGATGGTTCGGCTCAGTTCTGTTGTCCGTGTGGGAGGCAGTCGGGCTACCAGCTGTATACAACCTCCTCCTATTGCATGTGTACTCCGCGGAAGTAAGTCCTACTGAGTTCAGTGAGGTTTATTCTCAAATATGCATAGGCTTGCAACCTTGGAGAATAAGCTACCTACCTGCAAGTGTTCATATAGAGATTGGTTATCGATGGAGAAGGTTCCTATGCACACTTACCTGTGCACGTACTTTCAGGTAAGTGTGCATAGGAACCTTAACCACAAGCCACCTTGAATACAAAGGGCCAATTTTGAGTAAACATGTATAATATTGTGGGGCTTGACTTATTCCTGAGATGCCTCACCTGAAGGCATCATGAGGAGAAGTGCTACTTCATGTTCAGAAACGAGAGCAATGGTTTAACTAGAATACCTTTTTCTGGCTTCACTGAAAGCATTTCAGGTTGTATGGAGCAGAATGTGTATTCTTGTCATCTAGAAAGAGGAGCTGGCTGCAAAAGCAGTTTGTGCCAAGCTTGAGGGTTTTGCTTGCCAGACTTGGTCTGCTTCTGGGCTGATACTTCAGATGAGCCTATTCATAGCCCATATCGCAATGTTTTTTGTTCCCTGTCAGGCACCACCGAACTAACAGGGAGCACAAACCTGATCACCCACTACAACCTGGAGCATGCTTACAACAAATTTTGTGGCAAAAAGGTGAAGGAGAAGCTCAGCAACTTTCTACCAGACCTGCCGGGGATGATTGACTTGCCAGGCTCTCATGATAACAGCAGCCTGCGTTCTCTAATTGAGAAGCCCCCCATCTGCGGGAGCTCATTTAACCCCATCACCGGTACCATGCTAACAGGTTTTCGTCTCCACGCAGGCCCGGTGAGTTAGAATTTGGGGATGTAGGTGGACGAAGGATGGGATGGAAGAGGGGAGCCTTGAATGTTGATGGGGGGAAAAACACAATAGTGTAAGGAATGGAAAAGAATCTGCCAGAGATGATGATGATGATAATAATAATAATATATATTTTATTTATTACCCGCCTCTCCATCCAGATCGAGGTGGGGAACAACAGAAAATATAAAATACCTAAACTAAAACAACACAATATATACTATTAAAACATCCTTAAAACATCCTTAAAACATCTTTAAAACATCTTTAAAACATCCTAAAATTCCGCCAGATAGGCCTGCCGGAAGAGTTCAGTCTTTACGGCTTTTTTAAATTCCAAAAGACTGACAAGTTGACGTATCTCCTCCGGCAGGCCATTCCATAATTTGGGAGCAGCAGAAGAGAAGGTCCTCTGGGTAATGCTTGTCAGCCTAGTTTTGGCTGACTGAAGCAGATTCTTCCCAGAGGACCTAAGTGTGCGGGGTGGATTGTACGGGAGAAGGCGATCCCGTAGGTAGCCTGGACCCAAACCATGTAGGGCTTTAAAGGTAATAACCAACACTTTATACTTTGCCCAGAAACTGATTGGCAGCCAGTGGAGTGCTTTTAAAACTGGTGTGATATGGGCACCCCTAGGTGTACCAGCAACCAGTCTGGCTGCCATATTTTGCACTAATTGAAGTTTCCGGACTAGGTATAAAGGTAGCCCTATGTACAGCGCATTACAGAAGTCGAGCCTCGAAGTTACCAGTGCGTGCACTACCGTCTTTAGGTCTTCCAACTCTAGGAAGGGGCGCAGCTGGCGTATCAGCCAAAGCTGATAATAGGCACTCCTAGCCGTCGCATCTATCTGGGATGTCATTTGGAGCGACGGATCCAGGAGCACCCCTAAGCTGCGAACACAGTCTTTCAGGGGGAGTGTAACCCCATCCAGAACTGGTTGACATACCTCCAAACCCAGGTTGTGGCCTTTGACAGCAAGCACCTCCGTCTTGTCTGGATTCAATTTCAGTTTATTTTCCCTCATCCAACCCATTACTGCCTCCAGGCAATCATTCAGAGGAGACACACTATCCTTAGCTGATGCTGTTGACGAAGGCATAGAGAAATATATTTGGGTGTCATCAGCATACTGATAGCACCCCGCCCCATGCCTCCGGATGATCTCTCCCAACGGTTTCATGTAGATATTAAATAGCATTGGGGAAAGAATAGCTCCTTGTGGCACGCCACATAGCAGCTCCTTTTTGGAGGAGCAGCTATCCCCAAGCATCACCATCTGGAATCTACCCGAGAGGTAGGACCGGAACCACTGAAGCACAGTGCCCCCGATTCCCAGTCCCCTCAGGCGTTCCAGAAGGATACCATGGTCGATGGTATCGAAAGCCGCTGAGAGGTCCAGAAGCACCAACAGGGACACACTCCCCCTGTCGGTACTCAGGCGCAGATCATCTACTAAGGCGACCATAACAGTCTCAACTCCGTATCCTGCTCTGAAGCCAGTTTGAAATGGGTCTAGAAAATCGGTGTCATCCAAAACTGCTTGGAGTTGGAAGGCAACCGCCCTCTCGATCACCTTGCCCAAAAATGGAAGATTGGACACTGGTCTATAATTGTTAAGGTCCAAGGGATCCAGGGAGGGCTTTTTCAGAAGCGGCCGCACCACCGCTTCTTTCAAACATGATGGAAAATTCCCTCCCTGGAGAGATGCATTAACAATACGCTGTACTTGTAGTCCAACTGCATCTCCTCCTTGGACAACCAACCAGGAAGGACAGGGATCGAGAGGGCAGGTAGTCTTCTTCACTCGGCCAAGCAGCTTGTCCACGTCCTCGGTACTCACCAACTGAAACTGATCCAGTGTAATCCTACTTGCGGAGTTGCTGGACACTCCATTGTCTGCTTCTGCTACAATGAGGGCGTCTAAGTCGGCTCTTATCCGAGAGATTTTATCTGTGAAATGATTGTTAAAGGCATCACAGCGGGCAACCGTAGGCTCTAAAATCGGGTTCAGGGGGGAAGGTGTCTGCGTTAGACCCCTCACCACCCTGAACAGTTCTGCTGGACGCGAATTCGCAGATGCAATGCGTGCAGAGAAGAAAACGTTCTTCGCTGCACGTATTGCCACCCCATAGGAGCGAAGATGCTCCCTATGACGTGTCTTATCGGATATGAGTCGAGTTTTTCGCCATCAGTGCTCCAGTCGTCGTCCTTTCCGCTTCAGTTCCCTGAGATCTTCTGTAAACCAGGGTGCCCGGTTAGAAGCGGGCCGGAGAGGACGTTTGGAGGCGATCATGTCGATAGCCCTGGTTAGATCTTGATTCCATCGGTCAACCAGGGCTTCAACAGGTTCGTCGACGGTACCAGCCATAGTACCCCTCCAAGGCTCTCTGGAATCCAAGAGGATCCATTAGCCTTCGAGGGCGGACCATCTTAATAGGTCCGCCACCCCTGCAGGGGCGGATAGTAGCTGCGATACTAACCCTAACCAGAAAATGATCTGTCCATGACAATGCAGAGGTATTGATGACCTCTGCCCACAGATCTGTCTGTTCAGAACTGAAAACAGTATCGAGGGTGTGACCTGCTGAATGGGTGGGTCCAGAGACCAATTGGGATAGGCCCATGTTTGTCATGGATACCATGAACTCCCAAGCTGCACCTGACAAACTGGTCCCAAATGGGATGTTGAAGTCGCCCAGGACCAAGAGCCTGGGTGAGTCCAACACCAGCTCCGAGACCAGTTCCGTGAGCTCGGCCAGGGAGTCTGTTAGGCAGCGGGGTGGCCGGTACACCAACAGAATCCCTAGTCTATCCTTGGTCTTCAGACTCAGGTATACACACTCAATGTGATTCAATTCCCGAACAGGAAGTCTGGTCAGGTTAAGATTATCTTTATAAACCACAGCTACTCCACCCCCCAGCCCACTTTCCCTCACCTGCTCACTAACACAGTACCCAGCTGGGAGGGCCTGGACCCATGTTGGGCCACTGTCATCTCCCAGCCAGATCTCTGTGAAGCATGCCAGGTCTGCCTCCTCATCCAAAAGGAGGTCATAGATTATATTTGTTTTGTTTTTAACTGACCTGGCATTGCATAGGAGCAAGGAGAGGTTCTGTGGGTGGTCTGGTTCGTTCTCCAAGTTCCCCAGGTTGACAGGGCGATCGGAAGGTAAGATGGGTATTATATATCTATCTCTCCTTCCCCTGTAATGGCATTTCGCCCTGCCATCGCCATATCTCCCTCTGCCCCGCACAACACATATTCCTGCTCCCACACACATTATGCCCTGCTGGCAGCAGGTTGCCTTCAGGTCTCTCAGAGGGCGGGGTGGAGATGGTGTTCAGGCGGCTGCCTTTGCTCCCTCCTCCTCCCAGGTATTACTTCCTCGGGGCTGCTGCTCAGATTATTATACATAGCTGGGTGGATCTGTGTTCAGACTTGGAGCTGACACAGATTTTGAGAGGGAATGTGCATTCCCCCTCGAGAGTATGTGGATCATGGTGTATAGTGGGATCAGCTTTTGAATTCAGCACCATGGGATCCATCTTTCTTGCTGGATTAGGCAGTAATAGGTGGGCTGAAGTTAGGGAGAGATCCCAGGCAGAGGATGATAGAAACCACCTCCCTGTCGTGGAGAGAAGCACTGCAGACTTCCCTGCCCCCTGTTGCAGAGCAGGTATTAAAAGAGAGGTTAATAGAGAAGTTAATTCCTACCTGAACTCCAAAGTAACGCCCAGTCATGTTCTTTGAAGGGCAGCTTCTCCATTGTATAGATGGCATTAGGAGAGTGGCCTTTGCCAGGCTTTTCATCTCTCCCCCTCCCCATATCTGAAAATCCTTTCATCTATGCTTGTCAGATTTTGCCCATCCTTCCATGACTGTGATTTCTAGCCAGGGACAAAGCAGCTCTTGCAGCATACTGAAGCCACTTCCAAGTAGGCAGAGAGCTAATTGGGTATGCTTTACCCTTCAGGCACCTCTGACTAGCATTTCCCAACCCACTCGGCCTTTCCCATTGGGAAAGGCTGGTGGGAGAGTGGCTGCTTAGGCAGTGTTGCATGGAGGCAACCCCAATCACCTCTGAGCAGCAGCATCCAAACTTCCCTACCCACCTTTCCTGCTCTGGAGCATGAAAGGATGGTGTTACTCTTCACACTTGCCATGGGATGGCACCAAACTCAGCATGGTAAGTGGATTTGTCAAAGCCTGCCTGTGGGTCCTTCCCTGGCCCAGGTGTTGCTAAAACATGTATAGGGGGTACTGCAGGTAGAGGAACCTGAGTCCACAACCGTGTTGATAGGTTAAAACTCTGCAATGCTGAATTTGGAAAGTCGGGGGCTGACAGTGAATTGAGAACAGCTGTGCATAAGAAGTAAGCCAAGCTAAATCAACTGAGTAGGAACTTTCCCCCTGCAAATTATGATGGAGGACAACAGTGGGACTAGATCAGCAAAGGTACAGCCCCCTAAGACCCTCCCCCCTTGAGTGATTGCACCTGTGGTTATCCTCTGCCACAAGAGATGTGGTGTTCCATGTACTAATGTGCCTCTTTGTTTCTTTTTGTGCTGTCCTCAGCTGCCAGAGCAGTGCCGCTTAATGCACATCCAGCCACCTAAGAAAAAAAACAAGCACAAACACAAGCAGAGCCGTACTCAGGATCCGGTCCCCCCAGGTAAGAAGCTCACTGTTCGGGCTTTGTGGTTGCATTGCCACCCACCCACCCACTGCCAACATAGCATTCCACAGTCCAGCAACCTAAGCTGCCACAACTCCTGCCCTACCTAAAGTGAGTGCCTACTTCATTTGCTGTGTCTCTTCTTGGCAGAAACTCCTTCAGATTCTGACCACAAGAAGAAGAAGAAGAAGAAAGAGGATGATCCTGAGCGAAAAAGAAAGAAGAAGGAGAAAAAGAAAAAGAAGGTAAGCTGAAGAGAATGCTTCCAACACCAACTTCGGTATTTGTAACCAGATATATGAGAACTGATCAAAGCTTGGAACCCTGCTCAGAACTTGGTATGAGATCTTGGGTCTCTTCCCTTGGTCTAAAATGCCTTCATGGCCCTTTTTCATTATCTTTAGAGTTTCCATTCTCATGCATGTGGGTGTTTTGTTTTTCTATAGAACCGACATAGCCCTGAACACCCCGGTGTGGGCAGCTCTCAAGCCAGCAGCAGTAGCAGTCTCCGATAAAGTCCTCCCTAGAAGCATGATGTAGAGTGTTCTCCAGGAAGGTGCTACAGAGTTGCTGAGAAAAGGAGGAAAAGCAAGAATCGTGGAGCCACTCCTCTCATATACTTCCTCTTCACCTTATGGAGCAACATGTAGACGATGGCTACTGGGTGGAGCTTCTGGGACTCCATTGGTCTCTCTATGGGAACACAGACTTTGCCTGGGACATAAAGCAGGCTGGTGCCTTTATATGAGAGTCCTACTTTTCTTTGCTTTTTTCCTTTTGTACAAAATGAGTCTGACTAAGTTGGGATGTGTCACGTTTTAATTAAATCTCTGTTGGAAGAGATGCTAATGATTTGAAGGAATCCTGACTTCTGGAGCCTCCTTTTCCCATGTCATGGGCTTACAAGTGGCTCTGTATTACTCTGCAATTAATAGATGATGGATAGAGACTCCAGAGGGGCCATATTTTAGGATATGGCCTGAGGCTGGTAGATGGGTTAGTAGTCCGACTGGAAAGAGCTGATCTGACGACATGTTTTCTGAATAGGAGAGGAGAAAAGGCAGAACTTTAAGATGGGAGTAGAAATCAGATAAAGCTGGATTTCATTTTCCATTTATTACCCTTGCCAGTAAATAGGCTTGCTTTAGTATCAGATGGACAGCTAAGTGAAAAGCATTGACCAAATTCCTTTAGCAGTGGAAGCATGTCAGAGTCAAGAAAGTGTACTGTGGATTCAAGGACAGAACTGTTACAGGATTCTTTTCCCCAAGGGCTCACCTATCAGGTAAAGGCTTTTCTATAGGTTGTTGTTTAATTTTTTAAAACTGATAAGATTTGATCTTTGCCAGGAGGAGGGAAAAATCAGCAACAGACTTAAGCGGAAGATGTGGAATCCTCTTCCAGGAACCTCAACTGGACAAATAGCAATAACTGATCTGCTTTATGCCTTCTGTAGTGTAGCTCTGCTCTTATGTCTTACCCTGGTTAAAATGGTTACTTAAATCTTCAGATGGTCATCTTCTGTCTTGGTTCTAAACAACAACAGACCAGTGACAAATCTGGCCTCATATACAGCTACAACTGAAAATAAAACCCTGATGGGGTGACAAGAGCAACATGCCTGAAACTAGCCCAGTGTCTTAGCTGCCTCTTCTACCTACTGGAAGGAGAATTCCATCCATAGTTAACACAAGGATCAGAATGAGGTTGGATCTGTGCTTTGATCAGAGTGTCTCTTATGGCCACATTAGATGGAGATCTCTAATCGGAACTCTCATGGCTTTCATTGGGGTGGGAAGTTCAGCATGAGAGTCATGGTGGCTGCGGGGCGGGAAGCAGTAGAAATTGCCCGTCCTGAGCAAAAAAAGGCAGGTACAATATGGGTTTCTATCTCTTGCTTCCCCCACTTGCTCAATAGCTAAGCACTTTGAAGTTATATGCAAGTCCATCCGCTTGCTTCTGGGGGTCAGTTTCTTCAGGAACGCAGCATGGGGGGGACACCCCACACCCACTCACAGTGCTGTGACCTCAATGCAAATTTCTCCAGTTTTTAACCAAAGAAAAAGATGTTGGGAAATCTGCCCAGGGACTGCCCCTGTCCCTTGAAAGTTCTATCTCGATAGAGCTGTAGATAGATAGGACTGGGAAAGTAAAATGGAGATGCTCTGGCATTATTAAACTGCTTCCTAATGGCTTGCTCTATATTGTTAGCCTCTCGTGTGCTGCCTTGCTTGCACTGGAGGGCTTGCTTCATCCCAAAGGAATGCATTCCATGAAGCAAAGGTGTTCATATACCAACTGTTGTGTGCAGGCTTCATGTTGCTCCGTGGCTAACTGGACTGGATGGAGAAGCAGGTTTGCACCTGATACTCCTTGTGGAAGAGCTCTGAACCCAGACTTCTTTTTTTATAAACTAGAGGTACTTCAGCAAATATATATGCCCTGCATTAACTCTTAACTAGATGCAGTAATTCAGATGGTAAGGTGGGAGGTAAAAATAATGAATCTTGTTTATGCGGGAGACATAGGGTTGGGTTCTCTTCCCCACTACCTCGCCCCACCTTGGGTGGATGGAAAAACAGCTAAGCACTTTGAAGTTTTATGCAAGTTCATAAGCACTTAAGGCTAGAAGGATTAGACACTTAGTAATGCACTCATTGACTATGAACTGCAGCTGTTTGTATCTGTTTTGCATCAGAACTCTGCAGATTTCCATTTTTAAACTTTCTGGCTATCGTGTTGGCAAGGGAAAGCATGTAAATAGTATTCTGATGAGTCATAAATAAAAGGGTGGCTGGCAAGGCTGTCCAACCTCTGCACCCACGCCTCCAGGCTTTGGCCCTAGCCACCCTTTCATCCTTCAGTCCAATGCATTCTATAGTCCATTGCAGCTACCATGCTATTAAAAAGAGCAGTGTGTTGCGAGAAACAGCAATAATGGAAATATAGGTTGGTCTGTATCTTGGAACATAATTTCTTCTGTTGCAAAATTCTACTGATGCATGGAGTAGAATTGTTCATTGTTCATTGCAAAGGATCCTTTCAAGAAAATCTCTTTATAATGGTCCTCTACTATAGGTTGTAACTCTGTTCCTCCTAGAGGAAATAGATGGTGTTATCCAGAGGAGGGTTCTCCCCCTGCTGGGCTACTAACTGTATCTGTCAAAATAGATTATAGATTTCATAGAGTTGGAAGGGGCCTACAAGGCCATCGAGTCCAACCCCCTGCTCAGTGCAGGAAACTAGAGGAGGGGTCTCCCATCCAAGTAATAACCAGGCCTGACCCTGCTTAGCTTTCCACGCTCAGACAAGCTGAGCCAGCATAAGCCACAGGCCTGTATAAATTTGTACATCTATGTGTTGCAAGATCTTCTGCTACCTCTACAAAAGCTAAGATGTGGCAACATGTAGCTTGAGCACAGTATCGCCCACTTCAGACAGTGCCTGCCCATTGGGCACTAGTTGCGAGCTTGATCACTTCTTCCCTTCAGCTGTACTGATTCCCTTCGCTACTTCCAGGTGTGATAAATATAGTCTCCAAACTCACATTGAAAACGTACTGCAAACCATGATTTCTGATTCTAGGCTGAAAGCATAATATGGCTGCTACAGACAGGCATATGGCAAAGGGAACTTGTCGGGGCAGCAGGGTGGGGGTGAGCTGCAAGCTAACAGCATGATCCTCATGGCCAAACAGGGGAAGATAAAGGGCTCTCATTTGTCCTATAAAATTCTCCAGGACAAACAAGGTGAACAGGCTGCAAAATAGGACACAACTGAGGGGGGTGGAAGCCATGCCTCACCCAGACACAGGTTAACAGGAGCAAGCTTAGCCTCTAGTCCAGTGTTCTCCAATGCTGGCTGGGGCATGCTGGGAGTTGTAGGCCAAAAACATCTGGGGACCCAAGGTTGGAGAACACTGCTCTAGTCAAAGCAATACACTGAAGCCAAGTTTGGGCTGGAGGAAAAATGTGTCCACCACATTGGGCAGTGCCAGTAGAGGGAAAGGATGCTTTACACCGGTGGTGCACAACTCAGACCACCCTGAAGGCCACTTTGTTGTTAAGCATTAACACAGTTATTGTGTCAGAAGCTTTCGGAGGCCACAGCTCACTTTAAGAGGCACAAAACCTTACCCTCAGTTGATGCATGTGCATGTGTATTTCATAGATGAATGAATACATACAACACAGACGCTTAGATCTAGTGACCTTCGCCATGCCCCCTCCATGATGAGCTTCCGCCGTGCATTAAAAACATGGTTGTTCAGGCGGGAATATGGGGTGGGTTCGGTTTTTAAAAGAATTTTTATATTGTTTTAATTATTATATTTTATTGTATTGTTTTATTGTGTTTTAATTGTACATCGCCCAGGGTGGCCAGCCAGATGGGCGATTAATAAATATAATAAATAAATAATAAATAAATAGATGAAAGGAGGTACAGTCATGCCTTGGATTGAGAGCATAATTCGTTCCGGAAATGTGTTTGTAATCCAAAACACTCTTATATCAAAACGAAATCCCCCCCAAAGAATTTGTACAGAGATTTTTAATTTAAGCCGTACTACAGTACTTGTATTGCAAGACGTCGCTTGTATATCAAATAAATAAATATTTAAAAATTTGCTTGTCTTGCAGAATGCTCTCAAACCAAGTTACTTGCAGTCCAAGGTATTACTGTATTACAAAGGAAAGGCAGCAGGCTTGGCAATGCAAGAGACAGGTGTGTCACATTACTATGCGGAGCACAAATGTAAAGGGACTCCCAGCCAAAAGAGTAAAAGATTCCATCAGTGTGGGTGTGACCGCTCCCAAATGGTGTTGCCCAAACAAGATGGTGCACAGCAATAACTGAAGAGAGACAGTTTCAGCAATGAGAGAGCCACTTCACAACAGTATGAAGCCCAAGTTAGGGTTAGCGCCAAATCTGCAAAAGAATTCCAACTCAGTAGCTTCATACCAAAGCCTCACTTTAAAACCTTTTTGTTGAAGCATAGTAATTTATTTATTTATTATTAACATTTATTAATCGCCCATCTGGCCGGCAACAGGCCACCCTGGGCGATGTACATAGGCTAAAAACAAGATAAAATACAATTAAAATTAAAAAAAAAAAATCTTAACCCACCCCATATTCCCGCCTGAACAGCCAGGTTTTTAATGAACGGCGGAAGCTCAGCAGAGAGGGAGCATGGCGGAGGTCACTCGGGAGAGAGTTCCACAGTACGGGGGCCGCCACAGAAAAGGCCCTCTTCCTCGTCCCCACCAGTCTAGCTGCTCTGGCTGAAGGGACAAGGAGAAGGCCATCTGTGGCAGATCTTGTTGAGCGGCCCACTTGGTGTTGCTGGAGACGCTCCTTGAGATAGACTGGACCGGAGCCGTATAGGGTTTTAAAGGTCAAAACCAACACCTTGAATTCGGCTCAGCAAGCAACTGGTAGCCAGTGCAGCTCCTTGAGCACTGGCGTGATGTGGTCCCGCCGGCGGCTGCCTTTAACCTGGCGAGCCGCCGCGTTCTGTACCAGCTGTAGCTTCCGAACCGTCTTCAAGGGTAACCCCACGTAGAGCACATTACAGTAGTCTAGGCGAGAGGAGACCAAGGCATGAACCACTGATGGGAGCAGATGATTAGGAAGGTAGGGGCGCAACTGCCGTATCAGATGAAGTTGATACAGCGCTGCCCGGCTCACAGCTAATGTGAAAAGTCTCTTACAAAATGGCAAATAGACTCACAGGGTATTCTGTAACAGACTTGATAGTTGCCATACTTCATTAGCAGGCACACCCAATCCAATTAGATCTTTTAGTCTTTTGACTGGATCTCATTTTCCTTTGTGCTTTGCATTGCGATAGGACACACCCTTCGCTTGCATTACTGGGCCTTCTGACTGTTATGTGTCTGTGCATGTGTGTATCTGCCAACATAGGCTAACACTCCATGCATCTGACAAAGTGAGCTCTGGCCCATTAAAGTGTATGATACAATACATTTGTTAGTCTTTAAGGTACAGTTAAGACTCTGTTGTATTTTATGTGTAGATTAACATTTTTACAAGAGCGTTATAATGTGGTGTTAATTGCTGGAAAGCAGTTTTCCTTTCCTTTTAATTGTTTTGATTGCCCTGTTCTGTACCTCTTCCTGTTCTACATCCTTTTTGAGATGGGACAATCCGAATATACACAGATCAGACCCCATCAGTGAATATGTGAAGTTTTGCATCACTTTAAACTTACCTGCATTAAACCTAATTTGCCATTTACCCAGTCTGAAGAGATTGCAGTCATTGCTGTCTTCCCCCTCCCGCCCTTTTTCTGAATTCAGTAGCACCACCACCATGTGTGGATGGCTGAAAAAGCTGATGTCAACTCTACCATAGATCTTTGAGTGCAGGCAAGGAGCATTAATGCAAATGTAGGGGCTTAGGCAATTTCCACCTCCCCTTTTGATGACCTTATACATTCTCATAACCTAGGAAAGGGACATGAAGCAATGGTTATTTGCCATTTCCCGGGGGTGGGGGCGGCATACATAGTTACGGAAAGGTCTGCAATCTGCTCCCAGGCCTCATGTGGGGAACCATTATTTTGTACCCCCTCCCCACAAAACTCACCCATCATAATGGCCATTTCACTTTTTATATAGAGACAACAAATATTAGCACTCAGATGAACTGAAAACTTCAAACAGCATGAAATAATTATTGCAATTCATCAAAAACTAGCCGCCCCTTTAGAAAGCACTGGAATAGGATTTTCATCCCAACAACATCCTATTCTATAGTTTTCTCTAAGATTTTAGCCACAACTAACTTTAGATGGGTACTGCATGATAGTAAGGTAGAAAAACTTTAAAGGACTATTTTCAGACAAAATGGATACATAATGGGGATAGAGCTCTTTTTGCTTTTGGCAAAAGTAACCAAAATAAGAACTTGACTTTGTCTACAGAGCATAGGCTGCCTTGCAGACCACTGCCTTCTAGAGAAAGTTGGGGAGCCTCCTTTAAGGACATGACCATATTACATGCTAACAACCAACTATGTTTTAATTATCTGCCTATGCTTCTGTCACAAAGTTTTTAAGTTGTTGTTTATGGTCTTATTTTTGTAAAATATACACTGGGCAGTTCACACCTAATGGCAGTAAATTGTGGATTAATTAACCCAACATCCCCTTCCTGGGCAAGGTCCTTGAACAGGTGGTTGCCGGTCAATTCCAGGCACTCTTGAATGAAACTGATTATCTAGACTCATTACAATCAGGCTTCAGGCCTGGTTTTGGAATGGAAACTGCCTTGGTCGCCCTGTGGGATGACTTTTGCCGAGAGGGACAGGGCGAATGCGACCCTGTTGATTCTCTTGGCAGCTTTCAATGCCATCGGCCATGGTATCCTTCTGGATAGGCTATCTGGGCTGGGTGTTGGGAGGCACTGCACTGTAGTGGTTCCACTCCTACTTGGATGGCCGATTCCAGAAAGTGGTGCTGGGGGATTATTGCTCTGTGCCTTGGCAGCTAAACTATGGGGTTCCACAGGGCTCTATTCTATCTCCCATGCTGTTCAACATCTAAATGAAAAAGCTGGGGAGGTTATCTGGAGGTGTGGGCTGAGGTGTCATCAATATGCGGATGACACCCAGCTCTATCTCTCCTTTTCATCATATACAGGTGAGGCAGTGACTTTTCTGAATCAGTGCCTGACAGAGGTACTATTACTGGGTGGTTTGTCTGCTTGGCTAAGTGATGTTCAATCTGTTCTGGAGGGGGTTGCACTCTCCCAAAGGATAGTTTGGGGGTGCTCTTGGATCCAGCATTGTCACTAGAGATGCAAGTGGACTCGGTGGCATGGAGCACCTCCTATCAGCTTAGACTGATATACCAACTATGTCCTTATTTGGACAGAGATAGCCTAGCCACAGTTATCCATGCTCTGATAACCTCTTGCCTGGATCACTGCAATGCGCTGTATGTAGAGCTGCCTTTGAAAATGGTTCGGAAACTTCAGCGGGTCCAAAATAGGGCAGTGAGATTGTTAAAAGGGACTGGCCAACGTGAACATATTATGCCAGAATGTTTATCCTCACTGGTTGCCAGTCCATTTCCAGTCCCAATTCAAAGTGCTGGTACTAACATTCAAAGCCCTAAACGGCTTGGGGCCAGGGTATCTGGAAGGATCGTCTCTTCCCATATGTACTTGCCCGGACACTAAGATCCTCTTCATCAGTCCTTCTCTGAGAGCCCCTGCCAAAGGAAGTGAGGCAGGTGGCTACCAGGAGGAGGGCCTTTTCTGCTGTGGCACCCTGGTTGTGGAATGAGCTCCCCAAAGAGGCTCCCCTGCTGCCTACATTGTACTCTTTTCGGTGCCAGGTGAACACCTTTCTATTTTCCCAGGCATTTTAATCATTTTAATCTTGTAGTTGTTTTTAACTCTTATTGTAATTTGAACTGCTGCTGCTAGCTTTGCTGTTTTTTAATCTGTGGTTTAAAATTTTATCTTTACATTATATTGTATTTTATGGTTTTAACTGTTGTAAACCACCCAGAGAGCTTCGGCTATTGGGTGGTATAAAAATGTATTAAATAAATGGCTTGGGGCCAGATTACCTGAGGGATCATCTTCTCCTATATATACATGCCCAGACCCTAAGATTGTCTTCAGCAGCCTTTCTTTGGGAGCCCCCGCTAAAGGAAATGAGGTGGCTGACTATTAAGAAGGCCTTTTCTGCTGTGGCACCTGTTGTGAAATGAGCTTCCCAAAGAAGCTCGCCTGGTGCCTATGCTGTGCTCTTTTTGGTGCCAGGTGAAGACCTTATTTCCTCAGGCATTTTAGTCTTTCAGTTTCTGTTTTAAATCTGTTACTGTATCTTCACACTGTAAATCTGATACTGTATCTTCACACCGCTCCTAGGTTTTATTTTGGTTTTTATTTGTATTTTATTTATTTATTTATTTTATTTTATTTTATTATTTTTTTTTGCATATGAGTTTTTTAAGAGCCGGTGCTAAAAATATTTAACATTCTTAAGTTCTTTTTTTGTTTGTTTGTTTGTTTTGTTTATCATTGTCCAATTTTTATTTCTATATAAAACAAACACATAATATGAAACATATAACAATTAACAAAACAAAATAGATCTCCGATTTTCTTCTACAGCAAATACAGGTAACAATAATTTTTCTTACTCGATAATCCAAATGAGAAATCTCTTCCCATTGTCCCAGATTCACTTATTATTCCATAAATCCACAAACAAACAAATCATTATTTTTCAGTCTCTGCAAAAAGTCAATTAGAGGTTTCCACTCAATAATAAACGCAGGTGTTGTCCTTTCTCTAATTAGTGATGTAAGTTTGGCCATCTCTGCCAGCTCCAGCATCTTGACCAACCATTCTTCTATCGTAGGCACTGCTGGACCTTTCCATTTCTGTGCATATAGTAGTCTCGCTGCCGTTGTCATGTATAAAAATAAAGTTCCATATCTTCCTTCTAGCTGACTGTCCATTATTCCCAATAGAAAAGCCTCTGGTTTCAATTGAAAAGTAATCCTTAAAATCTTTTGCATTAATAAATGAATTTCAATCCAAAATCTTTTAGCTTTCTTACATGTCCACCACATATGATAAAAGGTTCCTTCCTGTTGTTCACATTTTTAAGACTAGAGCATAAAGTAAATTTCAAACCTTTTAACCACATATTTTCCCATTGTGTCATTAATATAGCCAAATTTTTGAGCCCATTTTATCATACATTCCTTCAGTTTCAAATTTCAACAAAAGCTTATACATTCTTGAAATAAGATGTTCATCATTTAGAC
The DNA here is from genome assembly GCA_021292165.1 of Shinisaurus crocodilurus. Lineage (NCBI taxonomy): Eukaryota > Metazoa > Chordata > Lepidosauria > Squamata > Shinisauridae > Shinisaurus > Shinisaurus crocodilurus. Next base: position 193,472,249 of record CM037876.1, on the reverse strand, counting down.
ATAATTCCCTTTCAAAGTCAGATACACTCTGTTCAAAATCATACAACCTTTTATCAACTTTAAACCTTTCTACCATCTGTAAATAGGAGAACCATTGACATGTATGACCTTCTTTTATCAGTTCTTCTCTTGATTTTATTTTACATTCATCTTGTGAAAAATTCAGCAAATCACGATATGTCAACCAACTGTATTTACTTAACATTTCTCTTCTATGATGGGCTTCTTGTGCTGATAGCCACAATGGTACTCTCTGTCAAAACCTAGGTTTATATTTATTCCAAATTTTCAAAATGGCACTTCTAACACAGTGATTATTAAATTCTACATTCACTTTAACTTTATCATACCACATGTACCCATGCCATCCAAATCTCAAATCATATCCCTCTAAATCTAATAATCGACTATTTTTCAACAAAACCCATTCTTTGATCCATACTAAACAACAAGCAGCAAAATATAACTTCAGGTCAGGTAGACCCAACCCCCCTCTTTCTTTTGCATCCTGTAAAATCTTAAACTTAACCCGTGGTTTTTTCCCTTGCCATACAAATCTAGATATATCCTTCTGCCATTGTTTAAATGATATTTGCGATGTCACAATAGGTATAGTCTGAAACAAAAACAGCATTCTAGGTAATACATTCATCTTAATTGTGGCTATTCTCCCCAAAAGTGACAATTGAGCTTTATCCCATCTTTCTAAATCTTTTTTCATTTCATTCCAAGACTTTACATAATTATTTTGAAACAACATACAATTCTTATTTGTTAATGTGATACCTAAATACTTTACTTTCTTTTCAACCTTAAAACCTGATTTATTTGACAATTTTATTTGATCTTGAATTTTCATATTTTTTGTTAATATCTTTGTCTTTAGTTTATTAACCTTAAAACCAGCTACAGCACCAAACTCCTTCAATTTAACCATTAACGTTTCTATTCCTTTCAGAGGATCTTCCAAAGTTAACACCAAATCATCTGCGAAAGCTCTCAGCTTATAAGACTCTTTTTTAATTTTTATGCCTCCAATTCTATCATCTTGTCTTATATCTCTGTTCAATATTTCAAGCACAAGAATAAACAACAAAGGTGATAATGGGCAACCTTGTCTTGTTCCTCTATGTATTCCACATGGTTTCGTCATATCGCCATTGACAATTATTTGTGCTGTTTGTGAAGTATAAATTGACTTTATCCATTTTATAAAGTTCTCTCCAAAATCCATTTCCTTCAGTACTTTAAATAGAAACCCCCAATTTAAATTGTCAAACGCTTTCTCTGCATCTAAGAAAATCAATGCAGCATGTTTTTCATTATGCTTTTCCAAGTATTCCAATATATCTAAGACTGTTCTAACATTATCCCTCAGCTGTCTTTTAGGTTTTTATTTGTATTTTAGATTGCAGTTTTATATTGCAGTTTTAAACTCGTATATTGTATTTTATCATGTTGTATTTTATGGTTTGAACTGTTGTGAACCACCCAGAGAGCTTCGGCTATTAGTCTGTGTAGAATGTAATAAACAAATACTATACAAATGAACAATCAACTAGGCACACTTTCACAGCTTGGGAAAGCAGCAGTAGGAATCATGAACACTGCCAGTTAACAGATGCTGAAAGATTAGGGCTTGTACTGACTTGCAGAAACTCCATGCAGCCCACATGTTATCCAAATAATTTAGCAGACACCACTACTAATCATGTCTGCAGCACTTTTAATTAGTAAAGTGCTGGACAATCTTTGTGTTTAACCTCACAACAACCTTGTGAGGTAGGTCACTATTATACCCTTTTTTAAAATAGGGGACTGAGGCGTAAAATGACTTGCTAAATGTGGCTATGTCAGATGCAGGAGTTCAGTTCATATCTCCTACCTAACCCCTAGCCATATTCTTTGCACACTGGCATTCAGGAATAACGAAGCTACAACTGTGGGAGTGTGGCTGTGTTCTGGAACACTTACCCATTTGTTTCTTGTAGCCAAAACCAGGAATCGCGGACTCATCTTTAACAAGTCGCCCACTATCCATAGGTTTTCATCTGGAGTGTGCAGGGGGCTTCAGGGGAAGGGGAACTTGCATTGCATGAGCAGAAGTCCATTCGCTTAACATTGGATTTAGCACAGAAGTATTAATACTATTCTGTGTAAATGAGTGGTAAGAGATACTGACCTGGTTCAGATGACATGACAACCCATCATGGGTAACTAGCCATGGTGGGTTGTCATGTCTGAACCCTGACCGCTTCTTTTCTTACAAACAAGCCACCCTGAGAACCCATGGGCTGTTGTAGGGTTTATTTTACCCATAGTGGATTGTTGTTTTGTCCAAACCCGGGCAACCGATCCCACTGTGGGTAAAGTGAAGTGGCGAGCGAGGTACCTGGCAGGAGCAGCAAAAAATCCCTTACTGCTCTCGGTGATCTTGCCTGTGCCACCACCAGTGACAGCCCTTCCAAAGTGCCCAAGCGGCATATTAGAGGGGCTGTCACCCCTTTTTAAAAAATGACACTCTAGATGTGCATTTTTAATTTTAAAAAATCTATTCAGACTTGTGCAAGTGTGGAGGTGCACACTTCCACGGGTCCAAAATAGGAAGCCTCACCTGGGCAATGTCCAGGGGGGTACCTGCTGTCCCTGACAGAAAACACAGATTGCCCTGCCAAAATCCCATTTTAAATGGGACACAGAGTTTTGACAGCTAGCTGTCAAAACTCCTTTTTCCCCGAAAAGGGGGTGGGATAGAATTGTAGAACAGTAGAGTTGGAAGGGGCCTATAAGGCCATCGAGTCCAACCACCTGCTCAGTGCAGGAGAACAGATGTGGGCAGCCCAGGCAGTCACCCATCCAAGCACTGACCCAGCTCATACCTGCTTAGCTTCAGCATGTGGCCTGCATTATGTGCTCTCGACGCCATGTACTTTTGCACTTTCCCAAGGAAATGGTGTTTCAGGGAAAAGTGAGGATCTTGCTGCAAAGGGGGTGTAAATCTCACCACCCCCTTTTCGCAAGCAAAGATCCCTTGCACCTTTGCTTTCCCTTGACGGCTCGCCTTTTGACAGCTGTCAGGGGAAAGCAAAGTGAAGGAAAAACCTATCTGGAGCCTTTCTTGGTGAATGTTCAGGGCTGGTACCTGCTACACTTTGACAGCAGGTACCCCCCCCCTCGGACATTGCCCAGGCAAGGCTTCCTATTTTGGATGTGCACACTTCCGCAAGTCTGAATAGATAATTCCAAACGTTTTAAGGATCAATATGGCCCACATAAGGGAAGCCAGCACCAGCAACCCCTAACCATAGCTCACTGGCCACTCTAATCTGGGAGGAAATATCACTGCTTTTTCATCTGAGAGAGGCTGTGCATCTAACTGCTATGTGTTAGAAATTCAACAGGTGAAGCATTCCCCATCATTGCATTCCTGTCCAATTAAAGGCAGGGATTCGTTTAGACAGAGGCCATCTCTTTCCATTTGCACTGTGTGTGTATTTGCTGCATTGTGGTATGGAAGCATGCCATGGTGAGGCACACTGTGCAGAAGAGACACAGACAGCCTTGTTCTCTAGCAGACAGACAAAAGAACAGCAACTAGATAATGAAAAGCCATTTACAGGGTTCCCAGGATCACTTGAATTAGCCCTTATTATAAAGCAGCCTGATGATTCCCACCCACAGGCTATGGGACTTAAAGCTTTCTACAATCCTGTTAGTCTGGATAGGGAACTCCCTTTTCTTGCAGATTACTTGCTATAGGATTATAGCCAGCTTTCTTTAAAGCACTTGTCAGATGCTCAGTCTCCATTTCTGTACTACCAGAGCCTTAGTCAGCTCTTCCAGGTGATAAACAGGTATCAGGAGATATAAGCTAGTTTCAAATGTTTCTCCTTGAGGCAAAGTAGAACATCAAGGCTCTGGCTCAGAACTGTAATTGGGGCAATTAGCACTCTTGCTGCCTTCAACAGGGGCAGGATCCTTAGAGTCACTAAAGAGCTTAAGAATGCATTCAAATGCAACTGTAGGTAAGTCACTATGGAAACAATCACTCTAGAACAGGGCTCTCCAACCTTTGATCCCCAGATGTTGCTGGACCACAGCTCCCAGAATCCCTTGCCATTAGTCATGCTTGCTGGGTATGATGGGAGCTGTAGGCCAGCAACATCTGGGGACCCAAGGTTGAAGAGCCCTGCTCTAGAAGGCCCAAAACTCATTACCACTGCAGCCATTCTTCATGGAAGAGGTTATCAAGGGCTACTAGCCCTGATGGCTATATGCTACCTCCAGTATCAGAGGCAATATGCCTATGTACACCAGTTGCTGGAAAACATGACCGGGTGGGTGCTATTGCACTCATGTCCTGCTTGTGGACTTCTCACAGCCAGCTGGCTGAACACGTGAGAACAGAATGCTGGACTAGATGGACCTTTGGTCTGATCCAGCAGGGCTCTTCTTATGTTCACTAGAGCCCATTGCTTCCCTAGTTAGCTTTCAAAGTACAAAATTTAGGAGACTCTGTTTCCAAAGTTAAACACAGAGAACACATGGAATAAGTAATGCAGCTTCCTTCATGTAACATTTTGCTCTTCTCTTCAATCACCATTGTTGGAGCCCCCCAGCCCCACATTTATAAGGTTTTCTGCATGAACAGCATCAGGTCCAATAGCAGCTACAACACAAATATTTCTGAAGATGCAGATCTACCTAGTTCACAGGTAATGGCAATCTGTAGGTTGTCACCATGGCTCGACTGCTCCTACTTGGCTTTCCCACCAACAGGAGCACAAACCAGAGACGCTTTCTCTCTTACAGTCTAAATTTCAACAGAGGCAAGAGCAATGGGAAGACTATACACAAATGCAGTTGTGCGTACTTTGCCTTCATATGATTTCTAATGCAGTGGCCCAGTTCACACACAACATCCGAACCCAGAATGGCTTGTCTCTCCCTCAACAAGCCAGAGTTGGAACCCAGGTTTTAACCATGGGTTCCACCTCTGCCTTGCCAGGGGAGAGACAAGCCAGAGCTCCGAGTTTGGCCATCACGCTAAGCAACCCAGGAACAGAATGTTGTCGTTGCATGCGAACTGGGCCTCTGTAAAGTCTGTATTAGAAATCATATTAAGGCAAAGTACATGCAACAGCATTTGTGCCTAGTCCACGTATCACCTTTATTTATTTATTATTTATTTATTATATTTATACCCCACCTTTTTTCCTGCAAGGAACCCAAAGCAGCTTACATAATCCTCCTCCTCTCCATTTTATCCTCACAACAACCCTGTGAGGTAGGTTAGGCTGAGAGTCAGTGACTGGCCCAAAGTCACCCAGTGAGCTTCATGGCCGAGCGGGGAATAGAACCCAGATCTCCTGAGTCCCCAGGCCAACACTCTCACCACTACGCCACACTTACCTCGCTGAAATTTAGACTGTAAGCACCTTATGGTACTATTTAAATAATATTGGGCATAGCCCACAGCGAAGTAATTAACTTTCCCATTAAAATAAATAAAAAAGCAAGCATGGGCTTAATGCTCTCCCACTGAAATTAGAGGGAATTGAAATTGCTTAACTTTGGCTGGACTGTGTCCTCTGCCAGTTCTCTTTGACCAGCATCACTGCAACATAGTAGGAAACTTTATCTGAAGCTCATTTTCCCAGTGTGAACTTCTCCTTAGCCTCCCCCGCCTTACTGTTTTGTTCTGATCATTCTTCATCTTATCATTCAACTTTTTTTTCCAGAATGCTTTTTCTGTGCATCACTGAAGTGGACATGCAATTTTGTTTGTATGTATCTGGTGAAATGAAGCACACCGTCTTCTAAAAAGAAAAATTAGGTGTCTTTAATTGTAGGGTGCCCTATACATGCTTGATGTCTAATATTTTCATCAGTGTGCAGAAAACACAATGAGAGCTTGCAGACTTGTCAGTGTGAATAGATAATCCACCAATTACACAAAAATTCCACCCACAAACCTCATTTGAAATCTTGTCTTCACTTATAGTTACTTTTGGTGGAATAAATTTTAAAATATAGGAAGTGCAGATGAGAAGTACTTATATTGTTTTAATTGCATTTTAATATTTGTACTGTATTTTTGAGGGCCTAGCAGGGTATAAGTCTAAAGTTAGGATGAGGAGCAGAAAAGAAAGTTTATGCTTTTGAGATGAAACCAATAGCACGGCTTTTTAGCCCTGCAAAGAGATGGTTAAAAACAGCAATACAAATGCACTTCTCCAAAAGTTACTTCAGCATGGAAGTTGACACCATAAAAAAGGAATGCTACATTTAAGAATTAGGAGAACATTAGCATAAAACCTGTTCATTAATAAATTCAGTTTTGACATTAGAACAGTTCTGATTAGGAATGAATTACAGGAGAAACAGTCACATTATACAGCTTGAAGCTTCCTGTATAGTGAAATGTTGTAAGTTGTAATCATGGTAATGGTTTTAGGTTAACTCCCCACCACCACCTTTCTAGCATCAGAAAAAAGTGCATGTTAGAGATGCTAGACTGGAAAGGCTACATCGTCGAGAACACATAATGCAAGCCACATGCTGAAGCGAAGCAGGTATGAGCCGGGTCAGTGCTTGGATGGGTGTCTGCCTGGGCTGCCCACATCTGTTCTCCTGCATTGAGCAGGGGGTTGGACTCGATGGTCTTATAGGCCCCTTCCAACTCTTACTATTCTATGATTAATCTCATGCTATTCTGAAAGCAGGCTTCTAACTTGAGGGCAGAAAGAATTTCCCCTTCTTTGCTTTCACAGCTTTCAAGGCTTCACAGCTTTCAAGGTAGCAAGGCCTCTCTCCTATTGCACCAGTTTCCCTACCGGAAGCAACCTAGTATGGCCCAGTCTGTTAAGGATGTTGGGTGGAAATATTTGCCTTAGTTCAGGAGTGAACTACTGATCTTCAGGTTTCTTCTTAGCCAATTACACTGTAAATGCATATTTAGAACAGCATTGAACTAAAAAATATATCCTTCCCTACATGGCCTTTGAAACCATTCAGCAGACTATTGAAGCAAGGTTACACATTCCATTGGTAGTCTCTTTATCACTCTTCCCCATCTCACACCATCTTGCCAGCCACCTTTAAAGACATGTGGCCAGTTTTACAATACCAAGGTGCAGGCTTATAAAAGAGCAGCAGTTCCTGATGACCCAAGATGCTATCTTTTGTATTCAGGTTGACTTTTGCTCTAATCAGAAATTGTGCATCAAAAATGAAGTTGATTTCTTATTTTTTCTGTATCAGGCAGTCACCTTAGAACAGCCGTGTGACTGAAGAACCTCCACAGATTCAAAATAAAGAGCCAAACATGTGACGTTAATTGTATGCAAGTGACAGATGTGCGTGTTTTTCTAAATGTAAATAGCCACAGCAGGATCAGGAGTGTGGTGGGCACAGAAGGGAAATCTAACCCTTTCCCTTCCTTGCCCTTGTCTCAACAAACATCTCCCTGCCCATAAACTGCATTGAGATGCCCAATGGAGCTTCTCTCCCAATGCAAATAGTAACTGGGGTGTGGTGGGGGGACTTTTTCTAGGGACCATTGCAAGGAGGAAGAGGGTGAAACTTGCCCTTGCTAGCTTACCGCAGTCCTGATACTGCTTCTCGCCCATCTCACTGGGGCTAAACATTAAAGACAAGTGCATATTAATTGCTTCCACCCAATTAATGTCACGTCTGCTTTGGCCCTTAACTTGGTTGCATTTTTGAAGAATATATTGCAGTTTGTAATCTGGCTCAGCACTTGGAATGGAGATGAAGGAATGTGCACTCCGCGGTTACCTGAGAAAGCCCTTTACACATCAGTAGAAGGCTTGCAGTTCCAGTTACCTTGGGTCAGAAGCTTGCGATGCTTCACTGAAACATTGTGGGTGGTACGGCAAGGATTACGGAAAGACAACATCATGTCCTCTCCCCTCCCCCAGTTACAAAGCAAAAACTACACAAGCATGGAGGGAGTGGCTCATTATATTTTTTATTCCTCATTTTAAAATGGCTAGTCATAATAAAAATAAAAGTGTGGCTCAGTTGAGACCACAGTTAAGATATTGCCATAGAGAAAGAGTCAGTAGCGACTAGAGATTGTTGGATTCCTGGGTTGCTCTGATTTTTACTTTCATAGGCGTTTATGGGTGGAGAGACATTTTTGGCATATGGAAAAAATATTGCTTTTTGGTTTGTTTTTTCCTCTTCTTTCTCTTGCCCAGTTTGTGAATAAAGAACTGTGACACCACAAGAAATCAATATGGAGCAATTCATAAAAGCCATGTAAAAAAGCAGGGGAAACCACCTGGGGAGGGGTTTACTAAATACAGTACTTCCACATGAGGGACCCAGCCCCAATGCCACTGCCACCCTCCTCCCGCCACTCAGAACCCCAAGCACCTTCCCAGACCGTAATGGTATGCAACTAGTACTGTGCATGCTGATCTGCTGAATTTTCAGGGGATAGCATGCTTTTACTGGGAGTCATTTTCTTGAGAAGTCAACATCCATCTGGAACCTGAAAACTCCCCTAGTTTTCTGAAACCCTTCAGGTCCCCCAGGAAAGGAGGATATACTCATGGGGAAAGTCTTCCAGCACAATATAGCCCAAGTGAGCAGGGATGTGGAAGGTGGTGGGCCTCAGTATGCTCCTTTCTGGTATGGACAATCCAGAATTGGGTACAAGCCAAGCTCATGCCTGGCCACAGGCACTGGGATGACCAGGCCAAGTCAAATGCCTTGCTAACATTTCCTCTGCCCTGGGGTGGTGGCAGCTTTACAGGAGCTTCATTTCTTTTGGGATGCCTGAACTATTCAAAGTAAACCGTGGCTGATCTGATACATGCCTCCAGACTCTCCTGAACTTAAATGCCCCTGAACTTAACTTAATATGTGGTTTCCTCAGGCCCAGCTAATGGGGTCTGTCTGGGCCTCCCTCCCTCAATATGGGTAGATATATAATTTCTTTTTATAGTTATATTTATATATTTATAGATATTTATATATACACACACCCAGTAACTCAGAAGAGGAAAAAATAGAATCCGTAACAATAATAATAATAATAATAAAAATTAAAAATGATCCACTCCTACTGCACTAGGCGAGCGATTGCACGAGGTCCACAATTAACTGTCCTGTTGGTAGTGGGGCAGGCTGCAGCCTGCACCTTCTCCCACAGAGGGGTGCTGATCGCAAACCCCTCCCCTTCTCTCTCGGCAGTGTGTGCTACAAATTGCAGTCTCTTGGTTGTTGAGAGGAAGTGTGCAGGCTGTGGAGGTGAGCAAGGCTGGATCCTGCTGTAGTGTTTAGGGACTCTCCCAATCCCAGATAGTTTAATTTAAAAAGGTCATTGTCCCTTCTGCTCTCTCCCACCCTCCAGAAATTGGATTTGTAAAAAAAAAAGGTCCATGCATGTGATGGGGCAACCATCTGCTGAGAAAGTTCCTGTCTCCTGCTCATCAGGGACAGGGCATTTTGGAATCAGCCAAGGAGGAGTTGACAGTGGGGAGATCACCTCCTCATACGGAAATCTCGTACGTAGTCCCACCCACTCCAGAGACCTTCTTGACTCCTCCACGAGTGGGGCTGCTGAGAGGTGGCTGGCCAGGGGTGGGTGAGGTTGAGCCCAGGCTCTTGGGCTGTCCATTGGACTTGCTGTAGGAGGGTCTCATCTGCACCTCGTCTCTGGGGAAAAGGAAGGATAAAAGGGCGTCAGGAAGTGACCACTCATTCAATGGCAATGGAAATGGAGGATATCTCTCACTCAGGGTAAAGGAAAGGAAATCTTGGGATACAACTCACACTGCCTGGGCTAGAAAGAGTGGAACAGAACAGTGGATTATTAATATCCACAGAGAACTGGCAGGGCATGATAAACACTTTACAATACCAGCATGGTGGAGCAAATCACACACCTGTCTAGCAGAAGATGGGATCTTACACACCTAGAACTATTCAGAAAGGATGCTACATGTACCCAATGCAGCACACTCTGAAAAAAATAAAAGGAAGGATGTGCACTGCATAAGAATAAAACTTCCCAGGAAAGTGACAGGAGGGGTCATGCTTCCACCATCTTCAGAAAGGCAGATGTTTCCTTACAGCGTGTTTCACCCCACCTCAACCCCGTGATGGTAGACTTGAGTTTCTCTCACATGCATACAGACATGACAGGGAAGAGGAACATACTGAGGGTAGGTAGAAAGAAGGGCATATAGAATATTTTTATCTGTGAGGTACAAAATCAGGCAGGCATCACACAGAAGGTCCAGGGATCTCATACAGAAGCCAATGACCATCTCACACACCCAAGGAAAGTGAGGATGCTCAAACATACACATACCACAAAAAGGAATGTGATACTATGGGATTTGCACTGCATTGTACACTGAAGGGTGAGGAAATGGCTTGGTTCACACACTGGAGGGTGGGAAGGAAGATGGGAGAGAAGGAAGGGGCAGACGAGAGCAGGCACTATTTGTAGATCGCCCCCAGCCAATCCCTCCAGATGATGCTGAAAGGAACCAAAATTATCTTGGGGTCCTTGGTCAGAGCAGTGATGGGGCAGGGCTGAATGTGGCTCATCCTCCACCAAGTCAAGGAACACTTAAAACTTGAGGCAGGTGTCACTTGTACTTACTTTGGTGCCAGTAAAGGCTGCAAGGCCACCTCCTCAGTCTCTGGGACGATGGCCTGGGGCGACTGTTTTTGGCTGCTATAAGACACAGATTTGCCCAAGTGGGAGGCTGCAGGCTGGTCTGGTGAGCCCAGTGAGCGCACTCTGAGTGCATGTGGTGGTTCTGGTTTGCCAAAGCGAGGTGCCACTGGGCGGGTGAGTGGGTTCTTGCCCAGGGGTGAGCGCTTTGAATCGTCCGAGGAGGAGCTGGTACGTGGGGCATTGCTGGAGCCTGGTGTGGACTGGATGCCTGAGTCCCCCAGCCCTGTATCCTCCTCTTTGGCCAGGGGCGGCGGTGTGGGTGACTGCTGAAGCAGCTTCTCCCGCTCCTGCATAGAGGCCACAATGTGGCGTGAAAGATTGTCATAGCGGACAGGTGAAGAATCACGGGGTGGCTGGTGCTTGGGAGAGCCAGAGCTTGGGAAACGACTGTGCAGGTCAGCCTCCCGCTGTTGGGCAATACGGGCTGAAAGGAAAGGAGACGTGTAACCCATGGGGGGATCTGGCTCTGGGCCCGCCTGCACTGACTCAAAGTCAGGGCTATCAGAGGGTGTGAGCAGGCTGTCATATGACAAGCTCCCATTGCGTGTCTGGTTCACCAAGCTCTTGTAAGATGTGGATGTGGTGCCCTCAGAGCGGATTGACTGAAGATGGCCCAATTCAAAGCCTGTGCCTTGGGCAGACTTGAGGCTGGAGGAGCGGGAGCCACTTGAAAGTGGATCAAAATGGAAACTCTTGCCAAAAGTGGGAGAACGAAAACTCTCTGGCTCCAGACTTGGCTCAGAGCGGTAACTGGGGTTTCGGCTGCTCTCAGCAATAGAGGTTGGCTCCTTCAAGCTGTCTCCTCGGCTTAGCTGCAGAAGGGGAGGGACAGATATGACAGTCATTTGCAAGCAGTCATTTTTCTGTCTAAACATGCATAGGATTGCACTCTTAAAATAATAATAGTTTAATTTAGCAAATTATATCCTGCCATAGTAGAAGAAGCAACTACGTATTATATGGGTATCTTGCCCAGTATCATTACCACTAATAGCGAACTCAGGTGGTTGAGTGCCTATCAGTTTAGAAGCAAATCAGGACCATCCCAAGATAAGGTAGTGGATGACTCCATAGGTACACAGAAGTACATGTGTTTGTGAATTAAGAAAATATTTTAAATTAAGAAAAATGTTTTAAAATACTGAAAATGGCTTGAGGACCTCCACTTCCATATCTACCCCGCCAAAAGATCTAAATCAGGGGTGCAGATCTGTTTCAGCCCCTGCACTAGGCTCTCTTTGGGCTGGATGACATGAATGAGCGTGGCCACAGCCACCAACACCATCCCCCTGCCCATTTTGCCTTTCTCTGTGCTGGGAGAGGTACAGAGAAAGAGACTCGGCTGGTGTCGGGAGGAGCAGCTGCTTCTCCTGGTGCTGGCAGAATCCCTGGCTTTGTGCAGTGTGTGCCACACAAAGCCACTCTGCTGGCGCTGAGAAAAACGCCCGCTCCTCCTGGCACCAGCCAAGCCCTAGGCTTCATGCTGTGAGAAAGGACTTGGCCAGCACTGGGAAGAGCAGAGATAACATTATGTCACAAATACAGAATTCCAGCACAGTGCATGTTGGGAATCGCATCGTCCACTCTTTTTTTAAATAGAGCCCGCATGGTTTCTGAGTAGCTTTAAAAGGTGTCACATAAAAACTTTGATCCTCAGATCAGAGATAAGGGTGGGGATTCCTCCAAGGGGGAGGGGCTTAGAGACCAAGCCCTGCCCCCTAGAGGAACCCAAAAGGCTCGGTGAGGGGGATATGGGACCTCTTGGGCCAGATCAGGCCTGTGGGCCAGAGGTTCTGCATCACTGATCTAAAAGGACCAGAATTTGGGCAGACTGAATGTGTCTATCAATTTAGTCTATAGTTGAGAGTAGCCGAGAATAGAATGTTAGGATGCCAGATGAAAACTTTTCCTTTCCCCTCTTCTTCAATCTCCACCACTACCACCTCAGGCTTTTCTAGGCTATCTGGAGGACCTGGAGCATTCCTAGGAGGAAATGGATACACTGCAACATTTTGTTGCAGGTCCCACTTATGTGTCTGCAAACTAAGGACAATACTTCATGTATCTGATGAAGTGGGCTTTAGTCCATGAAAATATATGCCACAATTAGGCTACAATCCTATACACACTTACCTGAGAGTAAGCCCCTAGACATGTATAGGATTGCACTGTAATTCTGTTAGCCTTTAAAGGTACCACAATATTCTGGGATTTTTTCCTGAAGCAGACTAACACAGCTACTTCTTTGAAAGTTGTTTTATTAGAGATTAGTTGGAAGGAGCCTACAACATGTACCACTTTGGACAGGTTAGGTCTTACTAAAAAAAGAGTGCAAGCAACAGAGGAGGAGGGAGGTTGTGGTGAAATTTATATAATCTTGAAAGGCATTGAGCAGGGAAATTGGGACTGGAGTGTGTGGAAAGAGTCAAGGAGATGTGAAAGGTGAAATGGTCACTCTGGCCAGTGGATGATCCCTCCAGACCTAGTCTAGGGTCAAAGCTTTTAAGTGGACACCTTTTAAAGCTACTCAAAAATCGCAAAAGCTATATTTAAAAAACAGAGTGAAGGATGTGGTTCCCAACATATGCTATGCTGGAATTCTGTATTTGTGGAATAATAGCAGTGATATAGTATACCAGAGTTCTTTCTTGTAGGGATGGGCAGACGGTAGACTTGAATCAATAGTAGATTGCTAGGTGTTTTGCAGTAGATCAGCAAGTGTCTCCAGCTCCCAACTGTTTAACAATGTTTAGGTCTTTTAAAGGCAATTAGACTGTTAAAATCCCTGTTCTGTAGGGATACAGATTTGTATTTGTGCATGCAGCTCATTCCAGTGTATGGCTCATGGGATTCAGGAGGCTACTGTCTACCCCTTTAATTGCCATTTTGCATCTGGTTCCAGTTGGTGGACCTTGGGATTCTAGTAAGAAATAAAGCCTAAAGTCTGCCCTCCCATTACAGAGAATGCATGCCAATCAAATTAAGGCACGAAGCCACTGTACAGTCTCAAAGGGAATGCCCCTTCCAACGCCTCACCCTGTATGATTGCCCACAACCCCCCCACTCTCATGCTAAACAAACTAGTTTTTCAATACCTTGGCGCTGGTGGAGTGAGGCATTGCAGCTGAAGTACTACTGCTGCTATAGCCAGGTCGGTACTTGTACATGGTTGGAGTTGGAGGGCTGTCCTTGCCTAGCAAACCGCTGTCTGTAGAGAGAAAGAGAGAATATATATATACACACACACACTCACACTCATAAGTAATGTTTTTGGCAGTTACTTGTAGCTTTGCCATGGGAGGCTCCAGGAATAACTCTATGAACACTGTACAGAAGTTTCATGTATGGCAAACAACTGATCTGTAAGAGCCAGGTAAGAGCCTCAGGCAGGTGGACACACCATGGAGGTCAAGGAATCAGTCAGGAGCTAACGGGTGTATAATAGGGGTGGAGATGAAATGGAACAAGAGGAATATTTCCCCAACAATGAGATCACACAAGTATCTTCCAGCCTGTGCATGCAAGCCTTGCCAGTCCTGACCCTTGGGGCTCTCAATTTTGAGCACTGCTATATGGGAAGTGGTAGTACTGACCAGAGAACTCTAATGCAGAAATAGAAAAAGAAAGTGTTGGGAATTTCTCCACCTATCACATTTTCTTTCAGGGTGCTGCTTCCTCCGGGAACACTGGAGTAATAGCAAAAGCAGGAGGTATCACACCTGCACATAGGGAAGTAACACTAGCCTTTTGTTCCATACTAGCTCAATGACAGCAGAACAGAGCAGAGACCTTTCTACCCTAATAACCTCACTTTTCACATATGAAAGAGGGGAGCAATATAGTCAATCAATCCCCAAATCCTGACAGCTCTCAGCAATCTTTAGAAGACAAGAGAGAAAGTTAGAGATTTAAAATCTGCACAAATTCTAAAAGTCATAACCAACTTAGTACCTGCTTCAGTACCTAGTTGAGCTCTTCTCTAGAAAGGTAAGATGGGAAGTTGTATGTTGAATGAGGTAATCCTGCCTTAGTACTATGCCAACAGCACACAAAGCTGGCCTAGTGGTTATTTAAAAAAACAAAACCACTGCATTTTGCCAGAGGCTCAGTACTGACCAGCATCGCTACCTGTATTGCAGTTAGGGACTACTTCCCTGAGAGCAGACTGTGGTACAAGTACAAAGCTGACTGTGTCCCTTGACTCCCTGGCATGCTCCTCTTACCCTCATTGGTGGTCAGGGTTAAATGCGTCCTCAGACCTGTGTAGCGGCTGAGGTCTGGCTTGGGTGGGGGTGGTGGCTCAGCATCAGCGGACTGGCTCTCCGTCACTTCAAGGCTTCCTTTGGACTGCAGAGACAAAGTGCAGAGGAGCAATCAGAAGAATGAGGCAGGACCCAAAGTCCTGAGCATTGCCTCCAATTCAACAAAGGTGCAAGTGTGATTAGAAGGACCTGCAGCTAGTTAGCATTTCTGCACATGTAGTTGTAGACTGTGCATGTCTCAGTTGCTGGATGAGAAAGGAAAGGGCAAGTCAGAATTATCCAGGATACAAGGGGAACAACTCTCATGTAGCAGTGACCACATGGGAGGGAAACAGACCTTCACTTGCCAGGGAAAACTGGGGGGGAAAGGAATGGAAACATGGAAGAAGAATGTTCAAAAGGCTCACTTGGGTCCTACTCACGTATACAGCAGCACCTTCAAGGTTTTGAGAAGGCCACTGCCTAGGCAGCACCTTCACATACTCCTCACCTTTGATCTCTTCAGCTCAGCCTGGATGCCATTGTCCATTATCTTTACAGCAATCTGCCCATCTGATGTTTCTGGCCGCAGGAATGGTGGCCTCACTAACACAGTCTGCTCTGCCTTTGGCCGCCCAAGATACCTAGTGAATCATGGGAAGAAAAGAAAACACTCCTAGACTAAAACCAAGAAAGATGATGCAGTGCCTCCTGCAAGCATGCTGTGGCCTAACTGAGGATGTTTACCTCTCCAGCAAGACAGTCTGAAATTAGAGTAATACTTGAGGCATGAACCTCCTTGTATCCAAAGAACTGCAAGGGCAATATTGCCACAAGATAAAAAGTCCACCTTCTAATGACTCATTCTCCAATGTGTGTTGTCCACATGATTCTCACTTGGTATAAATGGAATCACAATACCTGTGAATTCATGGCAAATGCTCTTGTGCCTTTCCCTGCAATATTAAATGCACTGTAAGTACCATCTTTCCCTTAGCCTCCCTGTTACATAAACAACCATACTGCCATACTCTCATGTTAACTAGGAAAGGAGGAAGGAAAGTAAATTACACTAGTGATGTGACAACCCCTCAAGAACATGTATTTCCTTGAAGTTAGTAACCTGTGTGCTCTCCAAATGACATCAATGCAGTAACTTTTTATAAACAAAATACTAAGCAAATTGATCCATATAGCAGATCAATTACAAACTGAGAATAGGAACAGGCTAAAGTGCCTTCTTTATTCCCTTTGTTTCTCTGGATATGAAGTTAGGATTAGAACCTCAAAATAATTAGCTGTGCTTCAAGGATGTAGGCAAAAGGGAACAATATACACCAGGAATAGTCACAAATTAGTAACTTCATAGCACACCAGCCAGTACAACTCCAAAACAGAGGAATAGCCTACTAAAAGTAAAGTGTCACGGATGGCCTTCTCCTTGTCCCTTCAGCCAGAGCAGCTAGACTGGTGGGGACGAGGAAGAGGGCCTTTTCTGTGGCGGCCCCCGTACTGTGGAACTCTCTCCTGAGTAACCTTCGCCATGCCCCCTCTCTGCTGAGCTTCCGTCGCTCATTAAAAACCTGGTTGTTCAGGCGGGAATATGGGGTGGGTTAAGATTTTTAAAATTTTTATATTGTTTTAAATGTATTTTATTGTTTTTATTCTATCTACATCGCCCAGGGTGGCCAGTTGCCAGGCCAGATGGGCGATAAATAAATATAAATATAAATATAAAATAAATAAGTGTGACATCATTGAATAATACTGCATTCTATCCTTGCAGGTTTCTCTCATATTCGTTAATGTAATGAAAAGTAAATGACCTTTTCACACCAATTCACACTTACAGGAAGCTATGAAGAGCACAACAGAGAGCATACTGAAATAATTCATACACAGATAATTGGTAATGTTGAACAGAGAAGTGTAGTGCTACTAGATTCTGAGAACAGACATGCAGGGTACAGAAAAGCAAGCTATGCAGCTAAGTGGCAGAAATACATAAAATATATATTCATGCCAATAGGCAAAGCAAAATCCTATTATAAGGAATGGTTTATCAAAATTTCAGACTGTGGCATGTCTTGAAAAGGGAAATTAGGGTTTATAGAATTGTGTTAGATGCAATATTCAATTATTTATTTATTTATTTATTGCATTTATACCCCGCCTTTTTTCTGTGGCACAGTCAGTCATACAGAGTTCTGTCCTCTCTAATTACACACACAGGTGTGAAGTACACAAGAGCACTTTGTAATTGGAGGTATCAATGAAAACATCAAGTTTAATATGTGGCTAATGCGTTTTGCACATGACCTCAAACAGGAGTATTATGTGTGACACACAGGTGGTCCTCCCTAAAAAGCTGGATGCTGGGAGAGCTACCACCCTGGGAAAGGTTTGTTCAGGTGAACAAAGTTGGGGGAAGACAGCCACCCCGCAAAAGACTGATTATACCCATAAGTATGTAAAGAAAATCAGAGACACCTTGAAAGATACAGAAAAGGACAACCAAAATTATCAGTGGGCTGGAACTCCCTATGAGGAAAAGTTACAACATCTGGGACTCATCAGCTTAGAAAAATGGTAAGAGGAGACATGATAGAGGTATATAAAATTATGCATGGTGTGGAAAAAATGGATAATACTAGAATCCAGATCATCCCATGAAGCTGAAAGGTGGGAGATTCAGGACAGATAAAAGGAAGCACTTCACACAGACCATTGTCAAACTATGGGGCAGTATCCAATGCAACACTATTCCTAATGTAAATTACACTGAGCTAGTGTAAACGACCTCTAGTGCAACACCAATAGTGCTTGCTCCTGCGACAGGTTTCCTATTATGCCAGCAAGCACTATTAGTGTTGTGCTAGAGGTTGTTTATGCTAGCATAATGTAATTTACATTAGCTGTAGTGTTGCATTGGATATTGCCCATGGGATTTGCTATGTTACACTCATGCCCTGTTTGTGGGCTTCCCATGGGCATATAGTTGGCTACTGTGTGAACAGAATTCTGGTCTAGGTAGTCCTCTGGTCTGATCTAGAATGGCTTTTATGTTCTTATGAAAGAGTGCAGACTCCAAGAGAATAGCTTTTATATAAAATTAATAGATTTCCCACATCTCTAGACCTGGCAGTCTCTCCTTCCTTTACTGCAATCTATGACAGGGAGGAAAACTTACAACTGCTCCAAGGTCTGCTCTGGCTGTCAGCAATTGCTTTACCTGCCCACCACCTCCCTGCTGAACCATCCACATGGCTGAGCCCTAAGAATCCTCCCCCATCTTTCCACTCTCTTTCACTAGCAAGTAAATCAAGGTCCTCCCACTCCAAGAAGAGACAGGGCCTCTACCAGTTACAGGGGTGGGGCAGAACTTACCTGGGGGCTGGGGAGCTGCAGAGGACACGACTGACATTCTTACAGCAACCGTTGGTGAATGGATTTACCCCACCCCGGAATTTACCTGTAACCTGCAAAAACAGAAGACTGGTCAAGGGAACCAAGGTACAATTAAGTGAAGCAGGACAGCAACTGTGGTATACGTACCTGTTCATTGGTAGTGCGACCCCTGGCTACCAGTACCACATGGAATCCCGTAAGGCCAGCTACAGGAATGAAAAACAAGCCAGCCACACACATCACAGCCATACTGCCAATGAAGTCAAGGAAACAATACTCAAGAATCATCATGCAATTATTATTTGGGGATTTCTTTCCCACACACCCACCACTTGGCAGTGTCTCAGGTGGACACATCCAATTCCTAGCCAGGGGTCTCATGTAAGGAACTGTTTGTACCCCAGAGAAATAAAGGAAGGATACGTGACAGCCATGCGGATCCCAGAGAGCTCTTCTACTTTATACAGGACATACAGCAAACCAAAACCAAATACACCCATGATATGAACTGTGAGAGAGAGTAGGAACAGGAAGAAATAGCGGTAATTGCGCCGCCCTATGCAGTTGTTCACCCAGGGACAGTGATGGTCAAACTCCTACCAATCAAAAGATAAAGAACAAGGTTAGAAAAACTTCACTTCTAGAAAACAATGCTACAACACTATGTCTTCCATTACTTACAGAACCACCCTAAACTCCAGCACATCTGACTCCCACCCAAATTTGTACTCCCACAGAGGGCAAGTTGCAACTCCTGTAACAAGGGTAGATAGAATTACTGTTGTCAACTTGTAGACTATGGATTGCAGTACACTGGTGACTTATGCATTATCGCCTCCACTTCCTTTTAAAAATGTGTTCATTGTGTATGTTGTACAGACATGTACAAAGCAGGAAGAAGCTGAAAAAATGCATGTATACATCCAGATTTCGGTGTGCAAAGTTTTGGTAATAGCCATCCAGCCTCCCTCTCTTGTTCGAGCCCAGGCATTCCAGCCCCCATGAGCAGCAATGAAGAGCTTGGCTGGCTCTCTCATTCCCAATCTTCACTGTCAGATGGGGTGTTAGGTTGCTCAGCTTATAGAGGTGAGCACAGAAGATTTGATTCAGATCTGGCTTCGTTGCTTCTGATATTTATTAGTACTTGTATACTGCCCTTTTTGCCAAAAGGCCACCAGACACAACCTACTTTGTCTCAAGTCTGAAGTGAAACTTTGCTTTGGAAATCCAATGCTTCACATGTCTGTCATCTTCCCTACTGACTATCATGGGGAAAAAGCGTGGGGGAGGGCTCACCCTTTGCAAAAGACCACTGGGACAACAAGGCCCTGGGTGGAAGGGTGGGCTTTCCCCAGCTGTTTTCAGCGATGCATGCTTTCCCCCCACCCTATGCAAACCCATGGGGGCATCAGTGTCTCCACTGATTTACAGAGAGGACAAAGAAAGCCTGCACCCACAAAAATAGCTGGGGAGGATGCCCACCCCCACTAAGGACCCTTGGGGTAACATGGTCCTTGGCAGAGGTGGACCTTGCCCCCACCATTTTAGCTGGTACATGGACTACTTTCCCTCCTTGATGGCTGCCCTGATACATGACTTTAAAGTAGTCCCTGCTGGCACTGTCAGCACAAGCAAGGGCTACTCTGAAGGAGCATGTATTGCAGCAGCTGTCAGTATTTTTTTTATTGATTGATTGATTGTATTTCTAGATCGCCCATCTAGCCGGTAACCCGGCCACTCTGGGCGATGTGCAGCATACAATGAAACAAAACAGATTAAAATACACTTAAATCCTAACCCACCCTATATTCCCGCCTGAAAAGCCATGTTTTTAATGAACGGCGGAAGCTCATCAAGGAGGGGGCATGGCCCCAATGCCACCTTCAGAGTAGTCCCGTAGGGTCTGCTCTGAAGGAGCATACTGGGAGCTCTGACAGCTGGCCTGATGACCTCCAAAACAAGTCCAAAAGCTTTGGGACCAGTCTGGTTCGCTTTGAGAAAGACCCGCTTCACTTCGGAGGAGGTCTGAATATCTTTAAAGGTATCTCACTTCAGTTCAGTATTTGGGCTTCATCTGAAGCAGATGCAGACCCCTAAGCAGCAGTGGTGATATGAAGGAGATATGTGGAAAGGCAGAACTCTCACATTTGGGTCAGCCAAGTCCAGTCATCTGGTGGTACTTGTGGTGTGTGCACACAATCTCTCCTTTTATGTTTTGAGTTCTCTGCCATGGATTCACTATGCATGTCCTTAGGAACAGTGTATGCCTCTGTTTTCCCATATGGAAATGTGAACATTTTCTAGAAGGTTAATCCCTTGCTGCATGTGCGTGTTATATATATGACCTAATGTGACATCCATGTGTGGACTCATCTGCTGGAGTTCTCTGATCAACATGCAGTTTTATTTCTGGCTTTGTGCTTGCGACACAGCTGCACTCAGGATTGTTGATCTATGGTTGCCAGATATCATGTATGAATTGTATTACCAGATAATAATTACCTGATGACATAGGACTTACGGTATATACATGTGCAATAGCTGTGAAATATGTACTATATGGCCAGGGCATAGTCTGAAGGCACATGATCCAGTAACCGTGCTAAAGCTAGGCAGGTCTGTCTCAGTACCTGAGTGGGAGATAGCCTGGGATTCCTATGTACACCACCTTCAATTCCATTTATGGAAGAAAGGTGGGATAGAAGTGTGAAAATAAAGAATACTAGATGAACAAAGTTTTCTGTAGGCTCCCTTACCCACTATAATGGAATTTATTCTGCGCCCCCTCCCACCTCAAGCCATCATTTTGTGACTGGCTCCAATTGGTGGAGCCTGGGGCTCTGGGGGAAAAAAAAGGAACATGCAAGCCTGAGATGTCTATCCTGATCTATAATGCTCAAAATTGCATCCTGCAGCCAGACCACCCAACAATGCAAGTCTCTGCACATGGATGCAAAAAGCACAGAATATCCTAACTTCATAATCCCTTTTAGGACAAGCAATTCCAATCACTTGAACACAACTCTCTTCTTTGCCCAGTTTCTCACCTCCACACAGTTGTCGCAGACACTACAATGGGAGCAGCGTGGGGGCCGGTAGAATCTGCATGTTGCACACCATTTCATGCGCACCTGAATACCCTTTATCTCCACAGTCTTGTATAATGGAGCTCGGAAGTCATCCTCTTTGTCCTCATCTTCTTCAGCTGAGGCAGAAGAAAATAATCAAAGCCAATGAAGTGTAACAGAGCAAGCTCCAATGCCTCCACCCCCAATTCACAAAATGCACTCAGCTTGCTACTAGCATTTGCTGTTGTTCTGGTGAGATCTTCTGCCCTTCTCCCAAGCTTGGAGAAAGGGAGGGATTGTGCTGAACATGTACTGAGCCTTGGAGAAACTTTGAAAGCAGTGAGATGCCACAGTGGTTTCTGAGCTTCTCAGAGGCTCAGCAGGACAGGAATAAGCCCTTGCTTACCTTGAAACTGGGGAGGATGGAAAGGTTTTGTCTCTATGTCTGTGCTGGGGGCCTTGGATGTACTCCAAATACTTAGGAATTGCAATATAACATCAGAATCAGTACACATTCCCTCCCACTCCGAACGTGGTTGTTGGAGAGCACACTTTGGGCAGGTTACTAAAGCCAGCCCAAATTTATGGACTCCTACCCTCCCCAAATATTGCAAAGGCTTCCAAGAATCCATTACTCTTACATCAAAGTCAGCAGCATCCAGGTTGCTGTTGGCCTTCATTTTCTATTACCTTGGGAGACGATTTAGAATAGCCTCCCCGACCCGGTACCCTCCACATGTTTTTGACTCCAACTCCCACCAGCCCCAGACACCACGGTTAATGGTCAGGGGTGATGGCAGTTGTAGTCCAAAACATCTGGAGGGCACCAGGTTGGGGAAGGTTGGTTTCTGAAGCCATCAGTATTCTCCAGGCTTTCATTTCTCAGTGGACAAATGGAGTCCAAGGACTCTGACCAACAGCCTCAAACTCAAAATACCAGTTCATGGTACTGCAGTGGTCAAGCATAAATTTCTCACACGGTAATGTAAGGGTAGGAAAACAGGTGCCCTCCAGATGTTTTGGACTACAACTCCCATAATCCCTGACCATGCTGGCTGGGACTTATGAGATTATAGCCCCAAACATATAGAGGGCACCAGGTTGCCTACTCCTGCTGAAAGATTCTTGATCACCAAGATCAGGAAAGTTTATGCACTAGAACTGGAGAACCGAAATAACCATCCCCAAATCAAAACCTTTTCAGATCATCAGTGCCTTGCAAGATGCTTACTGGGCAGGAGCAGTTCTCACCTCGAGGAAATATGCCTGGATCCATGAAGGTGGCCATACTGAAGTTGGCCAGCACAAAGAGGAAGACCACAGCATTGTAAATGGGTATGACTGGGGAGATATCAAAGCTGAGCCCCGGGCACCTGCACAAATAAGGAAAGGTAAGCCAAGACAGATTACTAGCTTTTTAGCTAAATTAACTATATTTTGTTTCAATTTCAAATAAAAGCTGTAAGATCTTTCTATCTAAATAAAGCTGGAAAAGTGGAAATGAAGAAGAGCAGCTGACTCCCAATACTCTTTGAATGAGGAATGAATTACCCTTCTTATACTCTCTACTGCTGTCTATTTTCATAGTAAGCCCTGCATGACTGAAGCTGGTCTAAAGATGAGAGGGAGGGTGTAGACATGCAGAGTATAGGACAGAGTATCCGTTGCATTTCACTGTCTCATAGTAGAACATAAGGAGGAGAGGGAAGAGGCTTGAGTCTACTCCTTCAACAAGTGCTCTACTGAGCAGTAGGAAAATTACCGGTACATCCTTGCTACTTTTCTTTTCTAGGCTTAGCTAGCTAGCATTCCCAAGCACATAGTACAGACAGGTAATCTGGACCGGCTATGCTTTCAAGTTCTAAAGAAAATGGTAGCCTACTGAGCAAGAGGAGCCAATCCAGGCCTCTCATAATGGGCAATAAACACTGGAGCAGGGTAGTCAGGACCATCATTAGCAAACAGGCTTCTCTTACAAACAAGATAATTTGTGCCTTTGTAGAAACACTATCCAATATAGCATGGGAAATTGACACTGAGGCACATACAATTCAGAAAGTGGTCTAAGAATTTATCCTTATTCTATGAAAAACAACCTCCTTCATAATCAGGGATCTACTAGAAACCATACTTTGCCTACCTCATAGCAAATTGTGGCTATTAATCCAAACATTATCAGGAACCCATTCATCATCAGTATGGAAGTGCTGCTTTGCCAAATCATTCTAGTCTAATCTATTAACAAAACTGCTTAAATATACATCACCAACCCACTACCCCTCTCTGGTTCCCAAAGCTGAGGATGAACAACTTCTACATTCAGCCTCACTGGACTACATACACTGTCTCCCAGCATAAACTTACTCCAATTTAAGGTAAGAGTATATAGAGTAGACAACTCCAAAATGTAAGCTCCTCCTAGTTGCATCACTGTTGGTGCACCCACTTCTGTCACATCATGCAGTACCATGATTGCCCAACTCCGTACAGAACAGCTCTCCTGTGCTTTTAATAGTAATATACGTGTGGTACTTTCCCACTTACATCTGCAACTTCTTCACCCATAATGCGATCAAGGCATAAAGGTATTTGCTGAAATCTTCGCTTCTACACAGTATGTTGAATCTGGCAATCCTAGCATCTCTTCAGAGATGAGCAAAAATAATTTTGCTAGTTTTCAGTCCTGACTGTATTAAAACAAAGTGATCAAAAGCTCTCCCACAATGCCATTCACATCTCCAACTGCAGAAGAGGGATACCTACTGAGGCCTAAGTAAATGTTCAAGTTACTACTCACTCCAGTAATCAAGAATCCACTAACAGAGCCTCTGATGGCTCCGATGGATTGCAAATAATCGGCTGATATAAGAGGTGGGAGTCTTTCAGATACATAATATTAGTAAGGTAGTAGCTAGCTTTTAACATTGGTATCTTACCGTTTACTGTTTTAGATGGCATTACCGCTCCATTCAAGATACACAGTATGATGTAGTTATCACTGCTGAAAATGTTTATGTAAATGAGAATACACTACTAGTAATATTTGCTTAGCCAGACACTACAGTATGTGTATGAGCCCTATGAGGCTGGGAGTTTTGGACACATTAAAACCAGATGCAACCCAACTTATCAAGGAACAGGATGTAGCAAGAAAGAGAAACAGGCCTAGCTTGTTTGACTAGAAGATCCATACGAACAACAACACCCCGCATGAAACCTGCAGTAAAAATATGCTAACTATAGGAAGAAGGGAATGAAAGAAGGAACAGCAAACATCTGCTTAGAACAAAGTTAGATAACCCTAAAATGTTTACCCACTGGACTGAAACTATTAATGGAACAGAACTGGAAGTATATCAGAGCTAGATCATCTTTATCTTTAATACAAAAGACAGACACAAAAGCTCTGTACGCATAATTGAAAGATGAGAATAGCTTGACGTCTAAGGCTGCTATCTCAGTGAAGATGAAATCAAGATATAAAGTTTGATCATATAGATTCAGATTTGTCACTGATGATTAAGTACAATAGTGACTCCAACCTAATATGGAAAGGAAAGGGAGTACACCTGCATTTGCATCCTAAGGCAAACCAAGACAATTCAACATTAATCAGTTGTCTTACCCCTTTAGGCAGTATGCCTATGTACACCAGTTGCTGGGGAACACGGCAGGAGGGTGCTGTTGCACTCATTTCCTGCTTGTGGGATCCCGTGGGCAGCTGGTTGGCCACTGTGTGAACAGAATGCTGGACTAGATGGACCCTTGGTCTGATCCAGCATGGCTCTTCTTATGTTCAAGGTATTATTTCCATCTACACAGGCCTGTGAAAGGCTGTACTTTTTCAACCTTTCAGTACTTGACTATATATGAATTGGGATTCTAATCTACATTACTGAATACAACTCAAGAGCCTATAAATTATTATTTCGGATTAATTACCCTGGAGTCAGGGATGTTGAAGAGTCCTTGGTCTCGAGTCACGAGTCTTTGAACCCGAGTCTCGAGTCCGAGGTCCAAAATGGTGACTCACGAGTCACTCCCAAAGCTGACTCTACGAGTCCCTATTAAAATCAATGGGGTTTTTTTCCCGAACAAAATAAGGCTACTTCAGATGTGTGGCTTAAATAAATTCTAGGCACAAGTGTGCCTTTTTATCTCAAAACTCTGCCACTGATTTTGACAAGAACAGACCAGGCAGACAAACCCGAAAATAACCAGGCAGGCAGGACAAACCCAAAATAACCAGGCAGGCAGAGGCACTTGTCTTGGACAATTCAAACTGTGGAACTGGTTAAGAAGAGACCAGGCAGGCAGAGGAGGCTGGGAACCCCAAACAGGCAGGCAGAGGCAGCCAAACCCAAAATGTCTGAAAGGTTGCATTTTAGGAAAATGATTTTAAAAAATAAACTTGGATTGTTACTGCAACTAGATCCAGACAGCACCTGCAGGTGGCATCAAGCAGGGATGTTGACGAGTCCTTGGTCTCGAGTCGAGTCTCAAGCCCCATTAAAAATATTGGGACTCGAGTCAGAGGGGGGACTCAGTCCGACTCGCGAGTCGAGTCCTGGAGTCCGAGTCCCCATCCTTGCCTGGAGTAAAAGGGTGTGAGCTTGTGTATGTGATGTCAGACCAAGGATATCTACTGTCTCTGAAACACATTTAATGAATCTCACCATTGTGAAAAAATACTTACCTATATTGCTTTTTGGCCAAAAGGTCTTCAAAGTTCTTTACAATAAAACAGCATACATTAGATTTAGATAAGGCCTTAGATAACTAAAGTGGGTGTAAGAGGATTAAAAAAACCAACTATATACGAGAGTAGATTATTGCAACTGGTTTCATACATAGCGGCCTCATCCCAAAGTCTACAAAATTTTGTAAAAATTATTCGATTTCTAACAGCCATTTATAATTCTGATTTGCAAATATAGCCAAGGCAAGATTGATGAAGTTTAGATGCTACCAGAATTAAAGGTGCCCTGTTTCATCACAGTAACTGCACAGAATAGTATGTATAGGTGCTCTTGCATGAGTTCCTATCTAGAGGTAACTGTGGCTATGCTGTAAGTCAGTCCTAATACTGTGGTAACTGTAGTATGACATACTAGACACACTGACCTGGTTCACATGATCACCTTGGCTTAAACAATGGCCACAGCCTGTTGCTGGGTTATTTGAAGGTTGTCCCCCCACTCCCAACAAGCCATGTTGCCTGGGTTTGGATGACACAAGCTGCACCCAAGAAGGTAATTAGGCAAATGGTGCCCAGCTCACGCTGTGACTTAAACAAGCCACTGTGGCTTGTTTAAGCCGTGGTGATCACGTGAACCGGATCACTGGGTTTCAGGGTGGATAAAAATCAATCATTTTTTTTAAAGGATTTAAAAGATTTAAAACAGATTTTTAACTTTAAAAAAAATCATAAATGAAATACTAGATTTCTCTCTCATTTAAAAAACGTAATTACAATTGAATATCATAAACATGCTAAACCTTTACTTAGTCTCAAGAAAACATATTAGGGTTCAATCCTATGCACGTTGGAATAAATCCTACAACTTTCAGCATTCCCCAGCCAGCCATGCTGACTGGGGAATGCTGGGAGTTATAGGACTCTTTTCTGTCTAAACATGCTTAGAATTGTAGCCCTATTGGCTCTGTCAGACTCTCACACACTGAATTACCTACATCAAACATGGACATTTATTTCAGGCTTTCATCTCATGAAAATGGCTCTGTTCTGTACTGAGTTGGGCAATCATGGTACTGCATGATGTGACAGAAGTGGGTGCACCAACAGTGATGCAACTTGGAGGAGCTTACATTTTGGAGTTGCCTACCCTTGCTTCTTGAAAGTTCTGTTTCTGTGTCTCATGTACAAAGACTCAGGCAGGATAGGATTGTTCTGTGCTTATGTGGTGGTGGAGCTGGGCAAAGCAGTTAGTTCAGACAGTAAGAAAATAGCCAGGTAGATGAAAAAAAATCATGTTGGGTCACTGGAGAAGTAGCAGTGTGCAGTTTTCCCCTGAGGAAAACCCAAATTTTGGGGGGAAATAGAAAAATATGCAATACTTATTTATTTTTTTTTAGTGCTCTTTACAGATCTAAAGTCACTTTATTACTTTAGAGCTGCAATCCTATCGTCCCTGCCCTTCTATGCACATAAGCCTCCAAACTTGGAGGCTTACGTGCAACCAATGCATGGCATGAGGCACAGCAGTGACAAACTTCACTGCCACTGCACTTCACACCCTGCATTTCATCTAGATGGCCATTTTCAGCCGTCTAGCTGAAGCTCTTTGGAGGGGGAGGAGGCTGGGGTGCCGTGTGGATACGGTGTAAGCCGTTGGTCCCAGCCTCCTCCCCTCCCCGCCCGCTAGCATACCCTTTTCCTCCTCTCCGAGGCCAGTTTGTGACCTTGGAGACGCAGCCAGTGTGGTTCTTTCCGCACTGGCTGTGGGGAGGTGGGGGCTTGGCTGTGGGGAGGCGGGGGCTCAGCGTTTGGAGACCCGGCTCTGAGCTTGCAGGACCTCAGACCTGGGACTTCAAATAATGGACTCCCTGGCAAGGTTGGAGGGCCATAGGATTGCACCCTTAGGAAGATTAAAATGTATTATGTATGACTGGGTTTGCTCATAAAATTATCATTAAAACATTTAAAAGTGAAGTTAGTCAGTTAATTTGTAATTATTGTCTGAATAAACTATACTTTTAAATTTAATATACCAAACATGATCATTTTATGAGCCAACAAGTTATATATCATAGTTTTAAGAACTTCAACAGAGTTCCATGTGCCCTGAGCTACGTGGCCTGCACAATGTGCTCCCCATCCCAGGAGGGAGGCGTCTGTTGTCAGAATCCTCATTGGAGTTAGTCGATGAAAAGGCACTCCTTTGATGAGAATGCTCTTGTCCATCCACCACAGCAAAGATGTCTTGATGTTCTGTGGAATGGTGAGGCAAGTGGAAGGTGACTGTCTTTGCGGGTCGAAGGAGCGGATAAGCCAGTTTTGAAGAGTTCTCATGTGAAGGTGAGCAGCATAATGCATTACTTGCATAGTTGTTGCCATATGGCCGAGAAGACGTTGGATTGACCTTGCTGAGGATGGAGGAGCCCGGTACAGGCGTTCCAAGATGATAAGTATTTTGTCTACTCTGTCCTGAGGTAGAAATGCTCAGCCGTCCTGAGGTAGAAATGCTCAGCCGTCCTGAGGTAGAAATGCTCAGCCGTCCTTCGGATTGAGAACTGCTCCGATGAATTTAGGTTCCTTTGCAGGATCAAGGACTGACTTCTTGATGTTTAAACGTAAGTCGAGATCATCGAGCATGGACAGGGTTGTCTGAAGTGCAGACTGAAGACGTAGTCTGGATGAATTGACGACCAGCCAGTCGTCGTGTCCTGTGTATTTGTCAAGGCCAATGTAGTTGCCAAGTCCTCTAAAATTCGAGAGGAGTCAAAAACTCAGTTTCACGGAAGACTTGGCTTTCTTAGGGCCTTGGTAATGAAACTGCAGGAAGGATTCCTTAGTCCTGCAGACTGACTATTATGTGAACATGCATCTTGTCCTCCCATTTAAAAAGAGGTTGAAAAGGAGCTGTGGGAGATGTGAACCTAGTCCACTGTCACGGCTTGTACTGCCTTGGCAGTGTACCAAAACTCATCTTCTGGGCATTGACCCTAGCTCTTTGGACCGCATCCAAAGAATCATCTGTATTCACGTGGAATAGGCCTTCCCCATCAAACGGAAGGTCTTCTATGTGAGTTTTAACACTTGATCTATGAAATCTATGATGTTAGCGTGGTGAAGCAAAGCCATACATGATGTCCAAGTGAGACGGTACTAATCAGAGACCTGGCATGGCAATCAGTTTAGTGTCTGGCATTATTCGTCTGCAGGGTTGCCATACTGATTACCTTCGCTTGTAGTACCCTTGCCAAGTCTCTCTTTTCCTCTGGGAGGTAATTACAGAGATTCCCTAACTTTTCAGTTAGGAATAACTGATATCTCACCATAATTGCCTGGTAGTTGCTACCGTTAGACCCAGAGAGCTTGAAGAATCCATGCATCTGCTACACGCATCCAGTTTCTTCCCTTTTTGATCCACAGGCATATTATGTTGCTTTGCCAGTGTGGGATTGTGTGGACTGCACAATGATAGAATTTGGTGCTGGGTGCAAGTAGAAGACTTTTTCAGCTTTTCCTCTTGTATCTGGTATATAAATTCCAATTGTCCAGTAACGTTGGTAAATAAGGAACCAAAGTGGGAGACATTTGTGTAGAATGGACGCTGCTGTACACTGGGTCTTCTATCTCAGGTGTCTCGACATTAGTTTCTATGCCTAAGGCTGCCATCATCTTCATCACATGGTCTGCAAATGTATCTAGGTCTTCAGTTGGTAAAGTGGAGTTTATATTCCACCTGCAAATCAGGAGAAGAGCCTAGTAATTTGTACATTGTAGAATCTGAGTCAGAATAAGGCATGTCTGAAGAGGATTGATGGTCTGACAGAAGTTGGAGTGAGGCAGATTGTAGTTTAACTGAAGGTTGAATTGCAGGCAACTTTTCTCTGGTGACAACTGCAGCATGATGTCGAGGTCAATGCTCGACATCTAGTGGCGACTGTCGACGTCAAACTCGAGATTCCCCATCAAGTGGACTGTGGTATCTAGGCGATTCGACATCAATCTGGTTCCTTTGATGTTGAGAGCGCTATTTCGATGTCGAGCATGTCATCTCGATGTCGAGAGCAAAGTCACCGACAATCTGGTCTGCTCGATGTCGAGATCGATGGTTGATGTCGACAGGTTCTCTTCGATGTCGAGATCGATGGTTGATGTCGACAGGTTCTCTTCTACGTCGAGATCGATGGTTGATGTCGACAGGTTCTCTTCGATGTCGAGAGCGATGTCGACGGAGCCCGCCCCATGTCGAGAGTGATGTCCGATGTCGAGATTGATGTAGACAGGTTCTCCTTGATGTAGAGATCGGTGTTCGATGCCGAGCGGTTGGAGGAAGAACGTTTTCTTCTCCGTGGAGTATACGTCTCCTCTAATGTTGGGAGTTGCAGTAAGCTCCGTAGCCAGGAGTACAGGTGAATCCATAATTTCTCCATCGG
The DNA here is from genome assembly GCA_021292165.1 of Shinisaurus crocodilurus. NCBI lineage: Eukaryota > Metazoa > Chordata > Lepidosauria > Squamata > Shinisauridae > Shinisaurus > Shinisaurus crocodilurus. The sequence goes on along the minus strand of CM037876.1, from coordinate 193,441,683 downwards.
AGAGTGAGGCTACTTGCACTCCTGACACTGAGGCACGCTTTGTAGGCGTGAATGTAGCCGGCTCGTCTCCTCTAGGTGTCGAAGACTCAATCTGTGTCGGGATCAAGACTGGGCAGTTCAACATCAAAGCTGTGAAACTCACAGCCAATAGGGCTGGAGTGATGGGCTTAGAGAGAGACTTTCAGTCCTTCGATTTTTTCTTGGACATGATCTCTTTCTTTTGCTCTTCCTTAGAGCATTTGTGGGCTTTTTTGTCCTTTCCCTTAAGTGGGGATTCCTCATTCTGAGTTGCCGCCACTGTAGTATGAGGCATCGCTGATCTTGGTTTGAATGCCGTGGCCCGCGATATAGAGGGACCAACCGTGGATAAAGTTTGCTGCCAGAGAGTCATTTTGAGCTTTAAAGCTCGGTGTTTTCGCATCAGCCTAGTGAATGCCTTACAGTGGTGGCATGTTTCTACCACATGCCACGCTCTCAAACATAACAGGCACAAAGAGTGGCCATTAGCCGGGGGTAATTTAATCCCACAATGGACGCACTTTCGAAAAGGTGCCTTTAAACGGCATTTCCTCAGAAGAGAATAATTTCATTTCATTTTATTAATTTAATTTTATTGTTTTTTAAAAAATTGTTTTCCGATGAAAGGAGGAAGAGAAAAAAGGTTTATGAGGATTTTTTTTTTTAAAAAGACAATTTTAAAGTACTCAGCCGAGTTGTAGTTTTTTAGAAGAACCTCCAGAGACGACTAGCCACAATGGTGGTTGAAGAGGAACTGAGGGAATGGGCGGGAGCCTGCGCTAAGGAGCACGCGTGAGGGGAAGGGGCTTCCGCCCAGTCTACCTCAGCTTTAGAATTTTCCGGAACGGTCTCAGTGCAGGCGCAGAGCCCATATGTGTGATGCACAGAGACCACGAAGAAGAACACATAGTTTTCAGAAATCATTTTGGGGTAATAAAGGCTAGGTATGAACACCTTGTCTTAAACATTTTATTCATCATTCTAAAATAAAATATTTCACAATCCAAAAATTGTTCAATTTTTCCATTTTTAGGTAAGAAAAAGGTCCCCTCCCCCCAAATTTTCCAGGGTTTTTTTTGGACCTTCACATCTCTATCTTTAAAGCTCTAAATGGTTTGAGTCCAGAATACCTAAAGGACCATCTCCTCCCACACCAGCCTGCCCACTTTTTCAGAGCTGCACAGGATGTTCTTTTCCAAAGTTTAAGAGTGGAGTAGGCATGATTGGTTGAGACACATACAAGAGTTTTCTCTGTGGCTATGCCCAAATAGTGAAATTCTCTTCCCTTGGAACTTCAGTTGGCCCCCTTTCTCTTGGACTTGTCATCTGGACAAACATTTTGTTCCAACAGGCATTTGGCTTATGGATGGAGTACTTTTAACAGGTTGATCCCACTCTTTTCTACATTTTATCTGCTGCTACTTTCTACTTACGATTTTAAGGCATTACTTTATGTAGATATTTTTGTACTGTTGCAACTTCCCTGAGCATTGTGACTGCATAGAAGGGCAAGGTATACATTTTCTAAATACAGTGCACCAACTAATGGTACATTGCCATGCACCACCCACATATGATTACTTGCTAGTCCCCACCCCATTATCCACCCTATATAAGCACACAACCTTCCCAAGTAACTGTGAACACACTGTTGCATCATCCCTGTGTTAATTTGTTAAATTAGGACATCCGGAAGAGCGGTGCATTTCCTGTAGTAGAATTAATTGTTCCAGATGCTTCAATCAGGATGGGGAACAAAAGGATGTCCAACTTGAGGCACTGGCAGTATACAGTCCCTGGAAACAACCGGGGAAATGGGGCAGTAGTGTGCCCATTACTTGCAACAGTCTAGGCTGGTTCACTGCAATATGCTTGGGTGCAATATGGTGGGGTAGGAATGGGAGAGGGCCATCACCCTTGCAACTGTGCAGTCATGCATTCCAGAATAGGTGTAACACTCAGAATAGGTGTTAACCACTGTGCTGGGCTACAGCATTTTAGTAAGGCTACAAAATTAATACGCCACTAACTCCCCACTTTTTAAAATCATATGCAACTCTGTCTTGGGGCAGAATCCAAACTCATGTCAGAGGAAAAAACAGGCTTGCTATTCCATTTATTTACGGGGCACTGCAGTCATTGTACCAGGCAGAGATAGTCTGCTTCTATGGGCAGAGAGTGCAATGACCCCCTGTATTTTATTGCATTGTACATCGCTCAGAGTGGCCGGATGTCTGGCCAGATGGGCGATTCATAAATATAATAAATAAATAAACTCCCACTCCCAGAGAGAACAAGTTGGTGTATATTTATATAATCACCAGTGCAGCGCTGACTAGTCTTATCTCACTCCTCCTTAGTCAGCTCCGAACCAATGACAACATCCATAATTATTACTTAAGTGTGGGAGGGGAGGGAATGGCCTGGCGCGCACGCAGCCTGCTCTACTCTCACCGTCAACTTTGCAGGAACTCTCAATCTGGCAGAATGCCAGGGAGCACTGCTCTTCCGGATGTCCTAATTTGATCCTGTTCAGCTTCCCAGAGCCAGTCTCAGGACCCAGGTATTCATATAAGGAAAATAGAGCACAACTGTAGATGCCCACAGCCAGTTGTATTTATTCTTCCCCTGCCTGCGCTTGCTCAATGGAGTTACGGTAGTTGAGAACAGACTCAGACAACAAAGGGAAGCAGCAGCGATACAATAGTGGAGAGTAGAGGTGATAAGGAAGGGGGGTGCAGACCCTGGCAGTCAGTGAATTGTTTTATTTTTAAAATTAAATTATGTTTTGTTTGCTTGTTTTTAAAATAACCTATCGGCTGGGGTGCACTGAAACTAAGTCAAACCCTGGCCTCCAGCCAGCAATTTTATTTCCTAATCACTACATCCAACTGCTCACCCTCGTCCTCCTTCCTTCTCCTCTTCCGCCTTCCCCTTCAAGTTCCTGTCCTCCCAGTTAGCCTCTACACTCCTCTCTCCTAGACCCAAAAGAACATGAGTTTAAAGAAGTAGCTAGCAGCAACTATATCCCCCCACCATTTTTACTCTAGAGTAAGCACAGGTTCCCCAGTCCAGATTGGGACCATAGTGTGGAAGTTTCGGGAGTGCTAGGGTCTCAATCCAGATCAGGCCCCCATGTTTGCAATTTATATTTCAAAACAGTGATTCATTTGCTTTAAGTGATCGCTATTTTGAAATATAAATTGCATGTGTGAGCTCCCTGATCCAGATTGCAATCCTAGCAGGGGGAATGGTTAAAGCCCCCCAATCCCCCATGCTAGGGTCCCAATCTGGATCTGATCCCCTTGCACTTACTCTAGAAGAAGCATGAAGATGATGTAGTTGCTAGCTGCAACTGTGAAGACATGTCTGCTTTGGAGTTTATTCAAGTGGTGAGCTGCTTCCCACAGAAGTACTGAGTCATGGGAAGACGGAGACAGACACACACTCTCACCAGCATTGCAACTGCTTGCCCAAGTGCAAGGAAGAGGGTTTTTTGCTGTACAAAACTTCTCATGAATGGCTGTCCCAGCACACGAACAACGGGAGAGGTGAAAACTTTGTGCTAGCTGGGTGAGAGGTGAAAACGCTGTAGAAGCTGCAAGTGACTGTAAAAGAAAACAGTTCACAATAACCTGGTAGGATGACAGGGGCAATCAAACAGAACACCGAGAGGGAAATGCAAGAGAAAAGATGAGTTCCAGCCCAGGCAATCTGAGGAAAATAAAAATGGTATCTATAAACTGGGGCTTCGCTTTTCAGCATGCCCTGGCGGGTCGATAGGTTAAAGAAGGGAATTGCACCTGAATGTACTGTGTGCCTGGTAAGCTGGGATGGGTAGATGCTGGGCAGCCATACGCTGGTAGGAGCAATGGGGGAGCAGGTGGGCTTAAGCAGTGCAATCTTATACATGCCTACTAATAAGTAAGTCCTACTGATTTGAATGAGGCCTACTCCCAGGTAAGTAAGTAGAGGATTGCAGGCTGAATGTGAAATTTTTTTCCTTCCATAGCTTTATTTTTCCCAGTTTTTTTCTTCTGTGTAATGGAGATTGCTGCTGCAGCAGAAAAATGTGGATCCAAGGAGTGCTTTTGTGTTGCTGAATGGATCTCTCCCCTGCTTGGCATTCATGATGTTAAAACTTAGTTGCCACAGTTGACCCTTTCTGTTCAATGTTTTGTTGGTAGAGCAGGCAAATGTGGGTTCAAAGGAGTAGTTTTGTGGTGTGGTTTGCATCAGAGAGACTCCCTCTAAACTTTTGCATTGCACTCATGATCTTTAAGTTTATTTATTTATTTATTTATTTATTTTTATTTATACCCCGCCTTTTTTCCTGCAAGGAACCCAAGGCGGCTTACATAATCCTCCTCCTCCTCCTCTCCATTTTACCCTCACAACAACCCTGTGAGGTAGGTTAGGCTGAGAATCAGTGACTGGCCCAAAGTCACCCAGTGAGTTTCATGGCCGAGCGGGGACTAGAACCCGGATCTCCCGAGTCCCAGTCCAATCATTTGCATGCCTCAGTTTTATCTTTCTGAGGAAGGGGTTCCTGCTCTGGAGCAAATACCATGGCTCTGCCTACTGTTAGCTGCCCTGCCTTCTGCCCCACCACCCTCAATGAGCACCAGCCACCACTGATGCCAGGGCAGGTACTAATCCACAAGGAAACACAGGTAGAATCTAGGTCACAGAGTATTAAGATGGCACCCACAGTAAGAGCTGTTTGAAAGTAGAACAGACTGCCACAGGAGGTCGAGGGCTTTCCTTCATTGGTAGTATTTAAGCAGAGGGTGGATAGCAAACTGATAGGGATACTACAGCTGCATGATCCCTGCCCTGATCAGGGAGTTGGATTAGGAGACTTCCAAGGTACCTCCCAACTCTAAAATTCTATGATAGAAAGGACTCTTTAATATAATATTCCTATGGTAAAGCCTGGGCTCAGGACCCAGCGGGCTTCCCCCTTGAAGATGCCAGTGTAATACCCTAATCTGCTTTGCTGCAGGGAATTTAATCCCACAGATTTAGGGCAGCATCTGTCCCTCTTCCCCCAATCAGAGCAGTCTGTGATAAACAGATGGATTTAAGCAGCAGGAGCAAAGAGCTGGGAAGGGAAATTCATTGCTACCTCAACAAAATGACATATGGAGCAAACCAAGTAATTGACAGCAGGCTCAGCGCCTTCTAAGGATTTCTGAGGGCCACATACTAAATTAACAATGAGGGTGAGATATTCTTCCCTAAATATTATATATTCTCCTCCCATTACCAAAATATTCACAAGACAAAGCCATTTCAACTCCACCTCTCATTTGTGGGTCAGTGGGAGCACAGGCTTAATCTTTAATACAGGGCAGGAGGGAGGCCACAGCAGCAGCTACACACTGACTCGACAAACCCTGCCTATTGGCACTAGGCCTGCTAATCATTAAAAAATAGTAGGGTGGTAGTTGGAGGCAGGGAGAAACACTCTTAAACTTCAGTGTATTCTGAACAGCAGTACCAAGCAATGAAAACAGACACATAAAGTCAGGAAATATAACTTGCTAAGTATCTAGAGAGAATGCAGCACATATGAAAACTCAACATAGGTCAATGAGAGAAACTGCCAAACTCTTTTAGGTGAATAAAAGGAAATTGATAGGGAGCCTTTTTTGCCACTTGACTAGAGCAACCCCTTTCAGTTTGGCAATCATCTTCACTCCTTTTCTGGTTCCCCAGGTTTTGCAGTGATATGCAATTTGATGATTTGAGTGTGTTTGTCCATTTATCAAACATGCACACATCCTGGAGCAGTTAGCATGCAAGCTGTTCAGAGAAATAGTCTTAAGGCCAAACAAGACCATGAGGAATTAAATGTTACTCAGAAAGTGAGCCAGAGGGCAGGGTATGATAGGGGAGACTGATGGTGATGCCCATCCGCAAGTACTTTTTGATTATTTTTAAAAAGACATTTTCTGCATATACATCGCAGACCAGACACCTAAAAATCTGAATTCAAGGTACAGAAGCAACTTGCAAGCAAGGAAAGATCCATGTCTTTCACCCACCATTCAGAATGAACTACTCCATATAGCTGTATTTTAATTATAAAACTTTCTGCCATGGAAAAATGAAAAGAAGCAAGAGAAACAAAGAAGGTGGTGACAAAATGAAAGGCAGCCAAAGTGTTCAAGGCAGATTCAGGCGCTGGAGACTCCACCCTGGCAGAGAAGACAATGTTCAAAGAACTATTCAGGTAGGAACTCTCATGGCCTATCCCAGCAATTAAACTCATTTATTTTATAACTTTCTCCCTACAGGTCAATATCCCTCCCAATCACCTAACAACACAGGCATGCCCAACCCACTTTTATATTTTACTTGGTGCAACTGACTGAATGGAGGGAGTGACTCATTCACAGCCTAGCTCAGGTAAATTCAATTTTGAATGGCTGGGGCTTCTAGCTAGGCAGAAAAAAGTGGTTAGGAAATGACAGTTGACAGTCAGGGATTCAGGGAGTCCGTCTGTGGGGTCAGAGAGGGAGAACGTCTGCTGGTTGGTGGGTGGTGTTACAGAAGGACTAGAAGAAAGCTCAGAAGAGAGTGAATAGCTAAGGCCTGAATATTAAGCTATTCCTTCTCTGTGGGATAATCACACATGGCTGGTAACAGGGCCGGCGCTACCGCTAGGCAGACCCAGGCGGCTGCCTAGGGCGCGTTGCGGAACAGGGCGCAGAAACGCCCTGTCCCTGCGCCCCTTCCTCGCCTCCGGCGCGCTCCTGCCCCGCCTGCCACCTCCGCCTCCCCGCCCGCCCGCCGCCGCCGCACCTCCCCCCCTGTGCGCGCGCGCGCCCGCCAGCCACCTACCTACCTTCCCGTCGTTTCTGGCACGAGAGGGGGGGCGCTAAATATAATTTGGCCTAGGGCGCCAAACAGCCCTGCACCGTTCTTGGCTGGTAAAGATCATTATGCTAGGAGGCCGCCCTAAAATCTTGCCAGAAGGTTTTAATACAAGCAGGTATTAAAACCCAGATATTTCTGGGTGTTTTCTGTTGTATTTCTGTCCTAGCAGCCAGAAATACAACAGGAGGGGTCAGAGAAAGACTGTATCCAAGAGCTGGACCTGGTTGTGAGTGTATTTGGCTGGGATGGAAGTTTAGAGAATTTGGCCTGAGACCTGGTTGTGAGTGTATTTGGCTGGGATGGAAGTTTAGAGAATTTGGCCTGAGATAAAATAAGTCATTAAGAGGCTTGTGTTAGCAACAGTGTCTCTTGAGTCTTTAAGAAGTGTCAGCAAGTATTCTATTGAAAACCCTAAAGTAAATATTGGTATTCCCTTATGTACAAAATAGCCCTTTAATAAATTAACCTGTTTAATAGTTCAACTTGTCTCATGTGTTGGCACCCATCTCACACCTAAGCTTCTTATACCAGAAGGTTTTAAAATATTCTAAGAGAATTGGTGGAAATGGGAACAGGTCAGGCTTGTGGAACTCATGGCAGAGTGTTCCTTAGGCCCTGAAATATGAGCATTTGCTTAAAAAAAAAAGAAAGAAAGAAAGAAAAGAAACCCCATAGGTGGGATTGCCCAGTGAAGGAGCAGTTTTCCCATAGGTGGCTGCAATGCCAGACAGAAAACCCCCCATAGTGCCCAAATCACCAACCACCGTAAAGTAGAATGGGGTTTGATATGAATTGTGGTTTCCAGTATGAATAATTGCAATTTTTCATGGCAATCTGAGAATTTGGTTCCAACATCTTTTTGGTACAGATTGGAGAGATGGGTCTTCACCGATGAGTGTTCAGTTAAGTGACAAAAACTGAGAGGGAAAGTGTTTCTGCAGCTATTGTAAGCACAGTCTATTCAAATTCTTTTAGAGCACATATGTGTATGGAATCCTGCCCCAATCAGGAGCTACCACATTCTGTATTAGAGATAAAGTTCTGTGATTTGCAGTTACGTAGTTTTCTAGATTCCTAGGAAGGATGTGATCACTATGTATAAGATATTTAGGTATAATTATATTGCAATTCCACAGTCTCCATGCTTGCTCAACTACTTGTCTCCTTCATTTTTTCTGTTTACACCATGGGTGCAGAACCTCTTTTAAGCCAAGGGCTGGATTCCATTTTGGAGAAGCTTTTGGGAACTGCATTCCAGTAGTGGGCTTAAAGCTCTTACTGCCAGTAACTAAGCCTTAGGAGAGGTATTGCAACGTTTTAGAATTAAAAATACTGCACAAATGCTGGGAAATCACCACAAAATCGGTGGCTGAGAGAAAGGGGGTATGGCTGTCTGGGGAACCTCAGAGGGCCAGATTGGGACTCCAGAAGGGGTGGATGTAGCCACCAGGCCTGAGATTCGGCACTCCTGCTTTACACCCAGTCTATTATGCATGGAATGGTTTCCTATGACTTGAATTTCAGCTGGTCTGTTAAAATTACTGTCCCTTTTCTCATTATCATTCCTCTACCTCAACAAAATGACATATTGATCACTAGGGTGGGGGGAGAAGAAAGAAACACAGGTTCCTGGAAATGTGGAAGTGATATCAAGGCATTTCCAATATTTTTCTAGCTCCTTACTCTTATACAGCCCACAAAAGAAAGGCAGCTACATCACATATACTAGACACAACTCACCAAGAAACTTTACTGAAAGCCCAATTATTAGTGTTCTGAAGACTTAAATAAGGCAGATGTCCTCCACTACCATTTTGTAGATGTTCGAGGGCATATATGCTTGTTAATCCAGACAAGCTCTTTATTGTGAGTACTAAGCACCGCCTTACATGTCTTGAGGTCATCTGAAAAGACCCCCATCAAGTTTCCCCGCCACCTGAAATTAATTACGGTAGATTTTGTATTGGATGCCAATTTTGTGAGCTGCTTCGGAAGCCAATTTCTGGATAAAGAATGGGATAAAACAATATAATAAATAATTATGCGAACCATTCTATTGCTTCATAGGCAGGCAACCTAATGAACACAATATGGGTACACAATACAGTTGGGCCAAAATGCAGCCATTGCTGGAGCAAGCTGTGGAGAATTTGACAATATCATCTTTATGTTTTTAGCATTTACATTTCATAGGCCCTCATCACATAATATTCCTAAATAGCGTTTATAAGACAATTCAGTGACAAAAAGACAGTGGGTCCACCTATAGGTTTACTTGGAACCATCTCTCCATCACAAGAGGAAACATGTGTATAACATTAATGCATATTAGATCAATTGCACAACACTACAAGTTGGCTATGAAATGGTGAAGTGTAGTAACTGATGAAACAGTACGCTATTTAAAAGTTCTCATCTATTTGAATCTTATTACTGTGTATGACTTCTTTCCAGCAATTTCAATTATGAGACATAAGTTTACTTTTGTGGTTACTTTTAAACAGGGTTGCAATTATTTAAATCATTGATTAAAACAATAAAAATTGATTTTTTGCAAAAAAATAATGATATTTTGCAACCCTGTCATGTAGGTAGCCTAGTAACCGATAATACTGGTAACATTAAAAAAATGAGGAAAGTGTTTTCTGTATAATTTGGTGTTCTTAACTATTAAGTGTAGGCTATTTGTACATGTGATTGCCTGAAACTTTGAAATTAATTTTACTAAAAAAATGGGGGGGGGGAATTGATTAAATAAAAAACCCATTGATTTAAATTTTTTAAAATCGATTTTTTGCACACACACACACACACACACACACACAAAATAATAGAGAACTCCCTCCCAGCCATTCCCTACATGATTTACGGTATAAACTCTTGCTTGTTGTCACAACACTCCAAGAGTAATTTCTCCTACAACTAAGTCCAGACATAAGTATTTAGAACTTCTTATGGTTTCTGCAATAAATACACTAGAAAAATATTGCGGTACTATCAGGAATGATGCCATCAATTTTAGGATCTGATGACTTTCATACATTAAACAGCAACAAACCTAGGTTTGTAGCCAAGTGCATACTCAACAGAGCCCTGTAGCCAGTCCCAGACCTGATACATGTATGATAAATGTTTACAAACAGCTGTCATATTTACATTAAGATGTACACATTAAAAAGTAGATGTAAACCTAAAGTAGTGTCTGAAGAATCTCTCAGATATTCAAAGCTCTAGAAGACAATCACAATCTGCAACTGGGTATGATGTAGAGGTGTAAGTTTCCAGAAATATTGAGTGATTGAGACAATTGGGGGATTGAGACAAACAATATTTTCTTATCAAGCCTAAGCCTACTTTATTACTTTAAGAATATGAACTGTATTATATGTAACAGTACATAAAATTGTACCATCTGGAACATTTCTGAAGTGTAAAAGTATAAATGACAGTATTTTTATACAAATAATAATTACAAATAAACCCAAAGTGTTAGAGCTGCAAGCAAGTATATTTGAGCTATCATTTGGGGAAATGGAGGAGAGATGGGAGTTGAAAACAGAAGCCACCAACATTGCATTTATTTAGCCATTTATCCCTGCACCTTTCAAATAAAACTTTCCCAATGTAGCTTACACTATAAAAAACAATGTACGCTACAATGCAGAACAGGATAAAACACACATCAGCTTACGTCATATAAGAGGCAGCAAAAAGATACATGAAAAGCTTGGGGGGGGGGATTTCACTGAGTTCGCATAACACGAAAACCCATCACAGGTTGTTGTGTTGTTTGAATGCACACCAATTTGCCCAGGGTGCAGGGTGGATAAAAATCAATTATTCTTTAAATTTAAAAAATCTTATTTTTAAAATTTAAATAATATTTTTTATTAACTCTCTGAAAGTGCACACTTTCAAACACTGAAAGTGTCAATGAATAGATTATTGGAGGTGGAGTCAATCTGGGCAAGGAGAAGAAGCCTGGAGATAAATGTGAGAAGGGAGGGGCAGGCAATAGAAACAAAAGAGAAACAATATGAGCAGAATACCTGACACAGTCTATTTAATTTTGGGTTTTTTAAAAATAAAAACATAATTTAAAAATCAACTTGATCTCAAAATATCTGAAAAAACTTAAATGTTTAATTTTTTTTTAATTTAAAAAAATCCCATATGCTTGTTAAATATTATATCTTTACTGTTGAAGAAAACACACACACAATACACTGTTGTTTTAAATAAAATAGTTTCAGTGCCTGTCTGGAGTTGGTGTCGATTATGCCTAATAGAGTAAGGTAAGAAAATCCTCTAAATATTCATGATTAAGCTGTTCAACTGTAGATTGTTCACTTTCCAGTGCCTTCACAACTATCTGTTTCAGTGAGCTTTGGTAAGTTGTGTAAAATATGTATTAAGGTTATAGCAAGGAAGAGTGCGCCGGGGGGGGGGGTTCACATGATTAAATCGAGTTTTTCTGAATACTGACTTAAATTGTGATTTAAATCAAACTGATTTAAACCCATGGGCTGTTCTAGCGGTTGTTGTACTCACAATGCGTTGTGTCACATCATCTGAACCCGGACAACCGACCCTATCGTGGGTATGGGGAATCGGCTAGCGAGCCCCATGGTAAGAATGGCAAAAAAACCTTGCCGCTCTTCCCACGAGTATTGGGCAAGTGCCAGTGCCACCCACCCACAAAGTGTTCAAGCAGCACTTGGGGGCAGCTGGCACTGGCTTCCCCCCCCTCCCCACCACAAGCTGTTTTGGGCTCACCAGGGCTTCCCCCCTTTAAACTTTTTCCCCCAGGGATTGCAAAGGCCATCTTGACAGCTATGACCGGTCCCTTCAAAGTGCCCCGGCAGCACCTTGGCAGGGTTGCCCATGACTGCCCAGCATTAAAAAAAAAAAAAGTGTGCAATTTAAAAAATAATTTAAAAAAATTAGCGCAGTTGCACAACTACGATCTTTCGCAGTAGCGCAACTGTGGGGATTTGAAACCTTGGCTGAGGCAATGTCCAGGGGGTGCCTGCTGCCAAGGGGCAGCAGGTACCCACTCTGGACATTACCTCAGCCAAGGCTCCAAATCCATTTCCCCCCACTTTGGTTCCTCTTGACAGCTCGCAAAAGGTGAGCTGTCAAGAGAAACCAAAGGAACGACGGATCTTTTGCTAAGAAGGGCATGCTGGGGTGGGTGGGTTACACCACCTTTAAAGCAAGATCATCTTTTTCCTTTCCCCCGCTTTAGTTCCCATTGGGGTGCACACTTTGCACTTTTAAAAAAAAATGTGTTTTATTTATTTGGAGTTTCAAATAATATACAACAAAAACCATACCAACATACAAATAACAACTACAGTGCCCCTTCACCATACAGAACCAAAAAATATTCATCCTCTATATTCCCCTATTATTCAATATTCAAAAAAAAATCATATCTTGACAAGGCATGCTCCCTTTTCCCTTGACTAGCACAGAATCTAAAAATAGCCCCCAAATATCCTTAAAATTATTTCTCTTTAATTGTCCCTTTTTGCATTTAATACAGCAAGTTAACTTATCATTTACAGCAATGTCCCATACCTCCTTGTACCAATCAACCATTGAAAAAACATGTTGGACTTTCCATTTCCTTGCTATCATTAATCTCCCAGCTGTTAACAAGTTTACAATAAGTTCCTTTATATCTTGGGTACAAACCAGTTTCTCCGTTACTGACAACAATGCTAATTTGGGACAGACCTCCAAATTTAAACCAGTTATTTCTGAAATTTCTACAAAAATTTATTCCAAAAATCCAAAACGCTTTTGCAGCTCCACCACATATGAGCATATGTACCAAGTTCCTGACAGCCCCTCCAACATGCTGTAGAATAGTTACTATCTATTTTATTCAATCTTACCGGTGTCAGGTACCATTTCCAAATAAGTTTATACAAGTTATCTTTAATCCTTACTGACATATTTCTTAGTATTCTTCTGCCCCAAATATTTTTCCACCCTTCATTCGAAATCTCCTCCTCAAATTCCAGTTCCCATATAGACTTAAGGTTATCTTTATGATCTTCCTTTTTTTGAATCATTTTATAAATCTCCTTAGTTATACCCCTTGTTGAACTATTCCCCTCTATTATTTCCCTAATACCTTCTTTTCAAAACCTGTAAATTCCCTATTATACTCTTTTCTCTTCTTCCACTTCTTAGTCCTACTGCTCTAACTGCAATATTGTTAACCATGATATCTTTCCTACTCCCAACATTTCATTTATTTGCTGTCTAGTACCCATTTTACCCATCCAATCCATTATTCTAATAACTTTTTCTCTCTAAATAATCCAACTGCTGTACATTTTCTGGAAAATCCTCCATCGCTAGTCACTGGAGTCAACTTGGGATATCCCTGCTATAAATGTTTGTGTATTGCTATTCCAAATCTCTAACATAGTCTTTAAAAAGGGATTTTTTTATTCTTTTCACTATACTTTTATTTTTTTAAGAATAATTTTTTTTCAATCCCACTACCTAGTTCCTGTGCTTCTAACTCTAACCATATATTATCTTTCCTTGCTATAATATCCATTATATGCCTTAAATGGTTACGGTAGCTATATAATACCACTTAATATTAGGAAGGCCTAGCCCTCCTTCTTTTGCACTTTATACCATTTCGACTTGGTTAATCTTGATTCCCCCCACATTGCAATAATTATTAATCATTACTTGCCAATCTTTAAGATCCTTCTCTGTTAAACTTATTGGAGCACACTTTGCCCCGAGCTTCTAGGTGCTTGGGAAAGTGCAAAAGTGCACTCCCCCCCCGCTTTTCAAGGGAAAAGGGGCTTTGACAGCTAGGAGTTTGAGTGGGAAATGAGTGGTTTTCGGACTGAGACATATGTCTCTGTATGTCCCAGTCCAAAAACCCCAGTTCCCACTGAAAACTCCCTTTTTAAAGGGACCCAGAGTATTGACAGCTAGCAGTCAAAACTCCTTTTGCCAAGAAAAGGGGTGTGTGTGTACTTTTGCACTTTCCCAAGCACCTAGAGGCTTAGGGACAAAGTGCAAATTGTGCACCCCTACAGGAACTAAAGCGGGGGGAAGAAAAAAAGATGAGGATCTTGCTGCAAAGGTGATGTAAAGCCCGAAAATAACCCTTTTCACAGCAAAAGATTCCTCGCACCTTTGGTTTCTCTTGACAGCTCACAAAAGTGCTGTCAAGAGGAACCAATGGGGGAGAGAGAAATGGATTTGTAGCCTCAGCTGGGGCAATGTCCAGGGTGGGTACTTGCTGCCCGCAATCGTGATATTGCACTAAAAAGACTTTAAAATAAAAATTAATGTTTTGCGTGCAATTATGTATACAAAAAAATAAAAAAATGCTGGGCCGCCACCAGGGTGGGTTGTCATGATGTGCGAACGCAGCCATAGTCTACTTAAAAAACAAGACGACAGATCTTTGTGGAGCATGCTTGGAAAGGACTACCACCAAGATGGCCCTCTTACTTATACCCACTATCTGATCTTTACTAACTATGGGCCACAGAACAGGGCCTTTGAAACCGATCTTAAGACTTGGGTTCAGATGGCATAGTCCAATCTTTCCCATCCTGGTGCTCTCTAGATGTTGACAACTTCCAACATTCCTGACACTGACCATGCTGACTGGGAATGATGGAAGTCCAAAACATCTGGGGGGCACAAGGTTGGGGAAGATTGTCACAGGCATTCAAATAACCTTATCCTATACCATTAAGGGCTTTAAAACATTAAAACCAGCACTTTAAAACTGAGCCGGTAAACTAATTGGTAACCAATATAATTGGTAAAAGTCCTTGTAGCATAAACTGACTGCCTTGCTCTTACCAACAGTCTGGAGGCTCCATTTTCAACCAATTGCAATGTCCAAATTGTAGTTAAAGTCGTTCCCACATAGAGCGCAGTACAGTAGCCCACCCTGGATATAACCAGTGCATGAAAAACTGAGTCCACCTTCTCCAGACAGGGTCACAGTTAAAGAACTAGCTAGAGTTGGTAAAGGGCACTCCTAGCCACCAATGTCACCTGTGCATCCACAGATAACACCAGGTACAGAAGAACCCTCCAAAACTTCAAGAGTCTTCAGAGGGGAGTGAAACCGCATCTAAAACACATTGCATTGTAGTAAACAAAGGAAGATTTTATTATCAGGGCTAGAAACAGTATTCAGACCTCAGCATAATTTAGAAACAGAAGGATCCAATTTTTAAATACAAACCTCAGAAAGCAAATATCCCTATGCCACCGAATATCAATAAATCTGGATATTTAGTTAAACACCACTCTGAATTCTCAAAAGAATATCACCATACTGTAAGGCTGAAATCGTATGCACACTTACTTGAAAGCAAACCCATTAAATTCAGTGGAATTTTTTTCTGATTAAATGTGCATAGGATTAAGCTGCATGTGTCATAGTAACTAGACAAAATTAGCTATGCTGAATCCGCAACTATATCCTGGTCCATCCCAGTAGATGTTTTTGAAAAAGGCCATTTCTAATCAGAATTAGAATCTGAAAAACCAATAGCTTCCAATTCTGATCATTCATTCTGAGCTTCATGGTCTTCAAAAAAGGAAGATGTATATATTTCTTCTTTATTTCACTTGATGAAGAAGATAGAGAGATTTGAGGCTGTGTTGGCAAGGCCTCGCTATGTACAAGTTGCATGAACAAAATGTTTGGCAGACTCCCATATTGCACTTCTGCATCAAATACTTGGAGATGTTCCATATTCTGAAACATTTGAAAGTATTTTTCCAGCAGCAAGTATTGAGTGTTGTTTGTTTAATAATCTAGTCAGACAGTAGCAATGCTATAATCACCAGCATTACCTTGGAACCTAAGATTTATAACAGTACTGGGTGGATAAATATCAATGGTTTTTAAAAGATTTTAAAATCAGATTTTAAAATTAAAATCATTTTTAAAATCATAGACTACATTTCTCTTTTACATCTCATCACAAGCATGTTAAACCTTCACTTATAATCTCATAAAATCAATTAATGGTTCTACTACATTCACACACATTGAATAACCTACCAAGCAAACATGAGCATTCATTTCAGGTTTTCATCTCATGAAAATAGCTCTGCCCAGTCAGCTCTTGCTTCTTGAAAGTTCTGGGCTTTCAGTTTCTGTTTCTCTGACTGAAGTCCCATGTGCAAAAACACAGGCTAGATAAGATTGTTGTTGTTCTGTACTTATGTGAGGGTAATACCACTTAATATTAGGAAGGCCTAGCCCTCCTTCTTTTTGCACTTTATACCATTTCGACTTGGTTAATCTTGATTCCCAAGATTAACCAAGGCAAGCAAGGCAAAGGGAGTTAGTTCAGGCAGCAAGACAATGTGGCTGGGTAGATAAAAATGGGTGATTGAAAGAATCAGAAAAATTGGTTTTTTTAAACTTAAATTGGATTTTCTGATTTTTAAAAAAATGTAAATGCTAAGTTTCTCTTTCATAATATCTAGGTTAACATTAAATAAACAGGATATAAATGTGTTAGCCATAAATGTAGTTAATCTCTTAACTGAAGCAACAGCTCTATAGGATACATTGAGTTAAAGGATACATTTCTATGGAAATGAAGAACCATTTCTATTATATGTTCTCTAGTCTTCAATTTTTCCACCCAATCCATTAATTTAATCACCTTTTTTCTCCTTAATGTAGCTTCTAGATGTCTTACATTTTCTGGAAAGTCCTCCATGGCCATTACCGGAGTTAACGGGGATACCTCTAGTGTAAAAATTTTCCTTGTGTTATTCCAACTCTCTAACATACTCCTCAAAAAGGGATTTTCTAGTCCTTTTATAATATTATTTATATTTTTCTTAAATAATATATTCACCATCATGTTTCCTAATTCTCGTGATTCTAGTTCCAACCACATTTTGTCTTTCCCTGCTATAATATCCAAAATATGTCTTACTTGGTTGGCTAAATAATACCACTTTAGAAATAGTAGGAAGAGAGAGAATATCATGGTTAAATTCAATGCAATTGGAATTGTGGTTAAAGAAGTGGAGGACAAGAATGGACAGCGAAAGAGAACTAACCAATTTTGAAAAGATAGTTTTGACTAGAGAAGCTATAGAAGGTAATGTTTCAACAAGAGGTACAACAAAGGCTTTATATACGATGTTACAAAATGAAGAAGAGCATAAAGATTCTCTTAAAGTGTTATGGGATAATGAATTTGATGAGGAAATATCGAAACAAAGTTGGAAAAATATTTGGGATAGACGTATTGTAAGAGTTATGTCAACTAGGATAAAAGAGAACTTTTATAAAGTGGTATGGAGATGGTATTTAACTCCAGTAAGATTAAATCGGATAGATAAAAATTGCTCCGCATTGTGTTGGAGAGGATGTAATGTAAAAGGTACGTATGCCCACATGTGGTGGAGCTGTAAAAAAGTTCTGGAATTTTGGCAGAAAGTATTTGCAGAAATATCAGAAATAATTGGAATGGAATTAGAAGTCTGCCCAAAATTAGCATTGTTAACAATTGCAGAAAAGTTAGTTTGTTTAAAAAATATAAAAGAATTGATTGTGAATTTGTTAACAGCAGCAAAATTAATGATAGCTAGGAATTGGAAGGTTCAACATGTGTTTTCAATTAATGAATGGTATACAGAGGTATGGGATATCGCGTTAAATGATAAATTAACTTGTAATATTAAGTGTCAAAAAGGACAATTGGAGAAAGACACCTTTGTGAACATTTGGGGCAAATTTTTGGATTATGTGTTGGTAAAGGGGAGGGGGAACAAACCTTGTCAAGATTTGTTATATTTTTGGAATATAGAATAGCAGCTTGTATATATACACACACAAAAAACAAACAAACAAACAAAAATTGGGGTGAGAAATATAACTTGGTCCCAAGAGGTGGGGGGGGGGTGCACAATGTTTATATTGTATTTTTTGTTGTTGCATTCATTAGTAGTTGTAAGATGTGAAAAATTAAAAATTTAATAATAATTTAAAAAAAAGGAAATGAAGAACCAATCTGATCATTTCTCAAATATGAATATTTGCACTGTACCTACAAAACACAAGCATTTAATTTTCACCTGATGAAAATAAACTGTTCTAGTCTGTCCAGTAACAATCAAACTTTGTTTCAACCTATCAATCATGGACATTTCGTTTTTGTTTGGTACTTTGTTTTTGTGAGGATGAGGCAGTGTGAAACAGAAAGGAGTAACACTGGAAAGAGAAGACAAAATTGTCTAGTGTGCATCTTCCTGTATTCCCATACTTCAGCTACAATCCTATAACCATTCACCAGGGAGTAAGCGCCTTTGAACTCAATGGAACTTATTTCTGAGTAGACATATATAAGTATTGTTAACCCAAACTCTAATGGATGCTGGTCAAAAGACACACCCTATCTGGGAATATTTAAAATACATTCCCTCATTAAAAAGGAAAGCATACAAAATATCTACAATGAGAGAGAGAGAGAGAGCTCTAAAGCCTGTTTATAAGAATGAAACAGTGTAAAAATACAGTGTAAATAAATAATGGTTTAGTGGTCAGATTTGCACCATTTTTCAGGAAATGTATGAAAAAGTTTCAATGGGAAACTTGATTTAAATCAACCTTTTTCCTCGCTGATTTAAATCAATCCACCCTGCAGCAGCATTAATTATTGTAACATTTTAAAATGTCTCATGACATTTCTCTTGCAGAAAGTTAAGTATTTCCTATGCATTTTTCACTTTTTCCATTTCAGGCCTTGGAAACCTCTCTCTCTTCAGCCTTAGGATTTCTTGCACATCTCTCCCCTCCCTACAATCTACCCCCTCCCCCCACCGGCTCTGCTGATCAGGGAAAGAGCTGAGCAGCAGCAAGAAGAAGTTGCTTCTTGAGGCAGTGGTTCCAGGATCCAGCTTCACTCTTCCTTCAGGGAGGGGGCAGAACCTTAGCGGGCTGGGCTGTATGGGGGGACCTGGCAGGCTGCATCCAGCCCACAGGCTGGATGTTCCCCACTGCTGTTCTATACAGTGAGTTAGAGACAGATCCTTCCATCTGCATGGATTTCAGCATTTCCACAGTGAAAAACTAGAACTCCAGATCACTACATTTTTACTCCTGGATACCCAGCCTGTAGAAGACTCCAGTAGTTAAAAGGTGGGGGGACCTCCTATGAAGTGAAGTACTTGAAAAACAAACATAGTGATATAGGTGTGCAAACTACAAAATTATAGAAACTGTGCAATTGAAAGGAAAAGCTAGGAAACCCCTTCAGTGAAGCTCTCGTTACTGGAGCCTGAACATCACTGTTTACATTAGAAATGGTGAACCCCATACAAAGATTGCACATAATTAAAACAGGCAAGTGCTTGATAGAGAAAATGCTGAGTCATCTGTCAAACAGGAATTAATCCTTCTTCTGGAACATAGGATACTGTACCTAACTACGAAAAACAGACTACTCTTGTAGGCGGATTGATCTCAAGCTTTTTAACTTTAGAAAACCCTTTCTGCATCAGCTAGTATAACCAAGAACCAAGCTCTGCTACCACACAACCATGGTATTGCAGAAATTTTAAGTTGCACATATTTCATGGAGAGTGCTGACAAGTTACATTGGTTCTCACTACTGCCCTGCATTAACTGAGAACACAGCTTATAACACTTCTTGCAGCTATGCATTTTAGGCAAAGATATGTAATGATACTTGTCCACCATTCCAGACCAGTCTGAAAGCCACTGTTGTAGAAGAGCATCGTCTTGAATCAGAGAGCCATACTGGTAGTTCCATGTGCACAGTGGGGCTTTTAGTCCCTCCGCAGTGGCCTCCTGCACTATTTGATAAGCTTGTGATTTAGGAGGCTCACTTAGATAATGGAATTAAATATGCTGCAATGATATACTAACACTAAGGAGCTTTCAGGAATGCAGCCTCCCATACTACTGAAAAATAACTTGAACCTTGAAGGAGCCAGAGGACTGTTCTTAGATTCCTATGGTACACAAACACATATCTACTCTTAATTGAACTGCAGTTTCAAAACAAAACTGTCACAGAACTGGACAGAACAAACCTGTTCCAGCCACAGAAAGAGCCAACGTTCCAATTCCAATGGGTGATCTTGCCACCTCTAGGGATGTGTGAAGAATCCAATGGGGGATGAAAATCCAACAGATTTTCTCGACTTGGCCCCATGGTGTCCGTTTGGTCAACCCTGCACTGGTGCTGACTCAATCTGGTGCAAGTTGAGCCTGCATGCAGACTTCCACTTTTAAAGTGGGCCACAATTTGTGTATTATTTTTTTAAAAAGCTGGGGCAATTTGTGCAAAATTTGTGCCTCCGCTCCACAAATTTGCACAAATTATGGAGCGGACCCCTGCATTTTGCACAAACCTGAAATTAACTGTCAGAAAATTCAAAGTGGCCAAGGTGGAGTGTGTACATATGCAGTGGGAGGAGGAAGCTTCCATACTTCACGTTAAATGCTACAACAAGAATAACAACACAAATCTAATGAGTCTGTCTGATTTGCACAAATTTAAGAGTTTTGTGTAAATTTATGCTATTTGTGCTAGAGATATGCAGTTCTTGGCTCCAAATTTATGCAAATATTTCGAGCAATTTTGCAGAAGCCCAAAAAACCTAACAATCCCGACTCGGCCTGCTTTGGCCATCAGGTTGGAAATGTGCCAAAAGACCATCAAGCTATACAGAACAAGTTTTCCAGTGTCACACATCCCTAGACACCTCCTTGGTTAGAGCCTCAAATGGTTGAACTCTCTTCATGAATTATGATGTGCTAGTTTAAAGGGAACATGTTCTCTCATTCAAATCAGAGGCAACACTGCTAATGGAAATGTGATTTTATCAAAAATGCAATGCAACTAAATTAAGTGCAGTACTAAGGACAATTCACATTCTGAAGTATGAATGTCAGTTTGCAGTCAGTTTTCATTTGTGGCACCTGAATGTCTCTCTAAAAAGGGAGCATCAGGGCCAGCTCCAGTTGGCCTGCCCACCCCCACAGGGCTGACTTCAATGGTGTGGGAAAGGAGGAGGAGCAGGATGGATTTGACTTAAATCAATTTGATTTAACCACTACTCAGAACGACTCGATTTAATAATGTGATTCCCCCCACAAAAGTGCACTCTTCCTTGCTATAACCATATGTATGTATGTATGTGTGTGTGTGTGTGTGTGTGTGTGTATAATAATAATAATAATAATAATAATAATATTTTATTTATTACCCGCCTCTCCATCTAGATCGAGGCGGGGAACAACAGAAAACATAAAATACCTAAACTAAAACAACACAATATATACTATTAAACATCTTAAAACATCCTTAAAACATCCTTAAAACATCCTAAAAACATCCTAAAAACATCCTAAAACATCTTTAAAACATCTTTAAAACATCTTTAAAACATCTTTAAATTCCGCCGGATAGGCCTGCCGGAAGAGTTCAGTCTTTACGGCTTTTTTAAAGTCCAAAAGACTGACAAGTTGACGTATCTCCTCCGGCAGGCCATTCCATAATCTGGGAGCAGCAGAAGAGAAGGTCCTCTGGGTAATGCTAGTCAGCCTAGTTTTGGCTGACTGAAGCAGATTCTTCCCAGAGGACCTAAGTGTGCGGGGTGGATTGCACGGGAGAAGGCGATCCCGTAGGTAGCCTGGACCCAAACCATGTAGGGCTTTAAAGGTAATAACCAACACTTTATACTTCGCCCGGAAACTGATTGGCAGCCAGTGGAGTGCTTTTAAAACTGGTGTGATATGGGCACCCCTAGGTGTACCAGCAACCAGTCTGGCTGCCATATTTTGCACTAATTGAAGTTTCCGGACTAGGTATAAAGGTAGCCCTATGTACAGCGCATTGCAGAAGTCGAGCCTCGAAGTTACCAGTGCGTGCACTACCGTCTTTAGGTCTTCCAACTCTAGGAAGGGGCGCAGCTGGCGTATCAGCCGAAGCTGATAATAGGCACTCCTAGCTGTCGCATCTATCTGGGATGTCATTTGGAGCGACGAATCCAGGAGCACCCCTAAGCTGCGAACACAGTCTTTCAGGGGGAGTGTAACCCCATCCAGAACTGGTTGACATACCTCCAAACCCAGGTTGTGGCCTTTGACAGCAAGCACCTCCGTCTTGTCTGGATTCAATTTCAGTTTGTTTTCCCTCATCCAGTCCATTACTGCCTCCAGGCACTTATTCAGAGGAGACACACTATCCTTAGCTGATGCTGTTGACGAAGGCATAGAGAAATATATTTGGGTGTCATCAGCATACTGATAGCACCCCGCCCCATGCCTCCGGATGATCTCTCCCAACGGTTTCATGTAGATATTAAATAGCATTGGGGAAAGAATAGCTCCTTGTGGCACGCCACATAGCAGCTCCTTTTTGGAGGAGCAGCTATCCCCAAGCATCACCATCTGGAACCTACCCGAGAGGTAGGACCGGAACCACTGAAGCACAGTGCCCCCGATTCCCAGTCCCCTCAGGCGTTCCAGAAGGATACCATGGTCGATGGTATCGAAAGCCGCTGAGAGGTCCAGAAGCACCAACAGGGACACACTCCCCCTGTCGGTACTCAGGCGCAGATCATCTACTAAGGCGACCATAGCAGTCTCAACTCCGTATCCTGCTCTGAAGCCAGTTTGAAATGGGTCTAGAAAATCGGTGTCATCCAAAACTGCTTGGAGTTGGAAGGCAACCGCCCTCTCGATCACCTTGCCCAAAAATGGAAGATTGGACACTGGTCTATAATTGTTAAGGTCCAAGGGATCCAGGGAGGGCTTTTTCAGAAGCGGCCGCACCACTGCTTCTTTCAAACATGATGGAAAATTCCCTCCCTGGAGAGATGCATTAACAATACGCTGTACTTGTAGTCCAACTGCATCTCCTCCTTGGACAACCAACCAGGAAGGACAGGGATCGAGAGGGCAGGTAGTCCTCTTCACTCGGCCAAGCAGCTTGTCCACGTCCTCGGTACTCACCAACTGAAACTGATCCAGTGTAATCCTGCTGGAGACTCCATTGTCTGCTTCTGCTACAATGAGGGCGTCTAAGTCGGCTCTTATCCGAGAGATTTTATCTGTGAAATGATTGTTAAAAGCATCACAGCGAGCAACCGTAGGCTCTAAAATCGGGTTCAGGGGGGAAGGTGTCTGCGTTAGACCCCTCACCACCCTGAACAGTTCTGCTGGACGCGAATTCGCAGATGCAATGCGTGCAGAGAAGAAAACTTTCTTCGCTGCACGTATTGCCACCCCATAGGAGCGAAGATGCTCTCTATGACGTGTCTTATCGGATATGAGTCGAGTTTTTCGCCATCGGCGCTCCAGTCGTCGTCCTTTCCGCTTCAGTTCCCTGAGATCTTCTGTAAACCAGGGTGCCCGATTAGAAGCGGGCCGGAGAGGACGTTTGGGGGCGATCATGTCGATAGCCCTGGTTAGATCTTGATTCCATCTGTCAACCAGGGCTTCAACAGGTTCGTCAACGGTACCAGCCATAGACCCCTCCAAGGCTCTCTGGAATCCAAGAGGATCCATTAGCCTTCGAGGGCGGACCATCTTAATAGGTCCGCCACCCCTGCAGGGGCGGATAGTAGCTGCGATACTAACCCTAACCATGTTTCCCTAATATGTTTTCCCTCCCAACATATTATATCATGTTGGGAGGGGAAAAAAGCTCCAGGATTGGAATAACTTCAGTCAGAGTTGGAAAATGGGGCTGATCACATCTGTTATTTCTCATATCCATATATTGCTGTTAACAAGTATGTATCTCTGGAGACTGCAAAATTTTCTAGATTACTGCAGAATTTTGAGATGGTATCTTCTAGACTTAGTACTAGACTGAGTACTTGGGGACATAGAAAGATTAATTAAATAATCTATACAGAAGCCTATGGAACCCCATAAAATTGAGACCCCAATCCAAGACCCTATTTACAAAACTTCTTTTTAAAGATTATATAAATACATTGTCTCATAATTCAGAATTAGAATTTATAATCCCTATTCCATAACGAGATCTTTGAACTATAACACATTTTAAATTAAAACTATGATAATTTTAATTAAAATAATAAAAATCCGATTTAAATTTAAAAAGATCTGATTTAAATTTAAAAATTTGATATATATATATATATATATATTTAAAGAATCATTGATTTTTATCCACCTTGAGAAGGAGCAAGGGAGGCAGGAGCAGGCAAAGTGAACATCAGGGCGTGCTCCAGTTGGACTGTCCCCTGCCCACCCTGGGAGATGAGAGGGGAAGCAGGGCCACAGGGAAGCCAGTGTTTTTGTGATTTGTTGTAAACTGCCCAGAGAGCTTCAGCTTTTGGGTGGTATATAAATGAAATGAAATGAAATAAATAATAACAAACAGAAAAACAATGAATAAATATTCAATAAAGTACTATAAAAACACTATAAAATGGATAATGCAAATAAAACATGCAGCCCACAAATTATGAAAAGGTCAGCAAAAACAAGCATATCTTCAGAGCCATCCTGAAGACATGCAAAGAAGGGGTCTGATGAACCCCTGATGGAAGCTGATTCCAGAAGTGCAGGGCCATGAATGAAAAGGCCCTCTGCATTGTACTCACCAACCTAACTGCCCTTGGTGGCGAGCAGGTGAGAAAGTCCCTAGTTGATGACCTCAGAATGTGGACAAGCTGGTACATGACAAGGCAGTCCTTCATGTAACTTGAGCCCAAACCATTTAAGACCTTAAAGGTTAAAACCAGCCCTTTAAATTGGGCTTGGAAATGCACTGGGAATTTATTAGTTTATTATAAATTAATTACTAGTTTTTAATTATTATTTTGGGATTTGTGGAAATGAAAAGCGATATAGAAATATTACTAATAATATCGCTAATAAAACATGCCTACTAAATTAACAAGGGAAATGAAGCTTTCCTGTAGTCTCTCTGGAAAAAGAGCAATCAACATGTCCAATCTTCAGAATTCTGGGCATTCACTGCTCAGATTATGCAGGTGCAGAAGCCCCACAGTACAGTAAAGGGGGGGGGGGATGCATTAATACACAAGTCACAGAAAGGTCCATTTATTTGCAAAATACTTTCTCAGAATGAGGAAGAAAATCTTGAAAGGCACACTACCAGGTGACTAACAAAAGAAGTTCTCAATAAAGTTCATGCACTCTCGTGCGGCACAACATACCAATCAATGTACGGTATATTTAGAGGCAACATCATGCTAACTATCAAGACCCATTACCAGACTCCATTATAAGAATGGAGGAGGAAGAGGTACTTTTCATACAACTGCTTCCTGAGCTACCATGAAAAACCTCAAGCAATCTTTAATGTAACCCCCCCCCCCCCAAGATCTGTTGAATCTTATTTTTCCATTGTAGGTAACAGGCCTCCTCAAAACTCAGCACTTCTTGATTGCCGAATACAACTGAGTCACATTTTTGGACCTAGAGGGTTTTCTTTTTATGAATAGCTGAAACTGGGCCAAGACACCAAACTTCAAATTAACCAAAAGGAACCTAAATAAACAGTATGTGCCCAAATCTAACATCAAACAACACACAAGGTTCTGTGTTATTTGGAACTAGCAGCAAAGGGAACATTGTGAGAAGAAGAACTTATGCGAGTGTACTGCTGAGGAGCTCAGCTAAGTCCACACACACCACGGCAGCTAGGCCATAGCTTGGCCACAATACAGAATGGAAGAATGGCATCATAACAATGTATCATAACAATCCCTCAGTGCAACCCCTGCCACCCTCTGAAATTAAACTATTTTTTTTTTAAAGGCAACCATAGCAGCTAGAGAGGACTAAACTGCCAATTTAGCTTGTTTGCAAACTACATTTGGCCTATTTAGTGCTCCATAGCTGCTACAGTGTCCAAAAGGGCCAAATTTAGCTTCGAAACAAATTTAGCTTGTTGTAGCACTATGTAGTGGCTTGCTGCTGAAATTCAGTGACAAACTGGCCATTTCCCCCTTTTGGGGGGGTGCCCCACGGAATGCGCAATACCCTGCAGCATGCAGAGTGCAAAGGGGGGGGCTTGGGGGGCAAAAATGGCCCCCAGAGCTCCTGAAGTTGCCCACCCCTTGGTATAAGTGAACCAAAGAAGCAGAATAAGCGGCCAAGGAGACAAAACTTCTCACATATGGATTACCATAACAAAAGACAGAAAGTAATCACTCTTTCTAGATTTGCCAGTGTCTGGAATAAAAAAAACCCTCAGACAGTAGCAACATGCCACTTAGTAGAGGCACTTTAGACAATTCAAGTCAGTTTAACAGAGAATTAAATTTAATTCAAGACAGCCCAATATAGTATATTTGTGACATCTAGATTTCAGAGATGGGAGGCACAGTAATACCTTGGATTGAGAGCATAATTCGTTCCGGAAACGTGCTTGTAATCCAAAACACTCTTATATCAAAGCGAGTCTCTGGCGGGAGTGAGCGGGGCTGATTTCGGCCCGCTACGCCCGCTCGAGGCGAGTGGTTACATCCCTACACTTGCCTTGCAAGACCTTGCTCGTTTATCGTCAAAATTTTTTTTAAAATGTTGCTTGTCTTGCAAAACGCTCTCAGACCAAGTTACTTGCAATCGAAGGTATTACTGTACTAGTAAACAAAAGTTGAAAGATTTTCCTCCACAACCATAAAGCAGCTTAATCCAATGATAGGTAAAAGGAGACACACTGGTACATTCTATCAGACAGAGCAAGACAGAGCACAGCAGTGTCACACAACAGCCCACCGTGGCTTAATTTACCTGCAGGGGCTATTGCATCATGCTAAAAGCCCATGGGTTGCATTTTTGCATGGCACCCATGGGCACCTGGCTTCCCAGGATGTGCGAACTTAGACAGCCGGGCGTGTCTGTGGATTAGAAAACCTTCAAAGAACCCTAAAACAAGCCATGAGTTATTTGAGGGTTGTCTAACCCTCAAGCAACCCCTGCCACCTGGGTTCATACAACATGGAAAGCCAGGCACCCATGGGCACCATGCAAAAATGTTGCCCGCAGGCACCCTGACACTATGTGACAGCCCTCCACAGGTAAATTAAGCCACGGTGGGCTGTCATGTCATATGAACCAGGTCATTGTCTTCTCAGTGCTATCCCTCCGCCAGCTCTGGAATTTAGGGGCTCTGCTACCACCTTTCCTCACCAGTTGTGACTACTCAAATTCCTACTTAGCTCCTACACACTTGGAAGTAGCAAGGGATTTCAATACCTACAGACTGTGTTCATTGAGTACAAATATTTCCCCAAAATGAAATGATTACTCAAACGATGTTGCAATATGAAGCCTTCAGGCATTATGCCAATATCTTTTTCTTAGTAAAGAAACTGAATAGCTACAAATTACAACAGAACTGCACTGAAGGTATTTCACAGTTTTTGACAATCAGATATCTAACAGTACAAAAACACTGGTCTGAAGAACTCTTCAACAGTGATTAAATTATCTTTGAAAAACTGGGAATATTCTTCACCTCAGTTTGCTTAGGCTCTCCCCCAACAGAGCAATCAAGAAGAAAAATCAGTACTAATTAGTTTAAGCTGAATCACACGACCTGATGCCTCTCCTAATTAAGTCCATAAATTAAAATGGACTTCTTGGCCCAGGAATATAGTTCCTAGGCCAGGAGTCTGATGAGCCAATAGGAAGTACAGCTAGTGAAGTGTAAGGATGCTATACAAGATCAACATGAGTCATGTAATTCTGGAACTTCTATAAAGATAAGCGCACAAAGACTAAACAGGAAAAATCTACAATCAGCTTCTCCCACCTCAAAGCAGAAAACTATCAAAAGCTGAACAGTTGGAGTTCATTCAGTTCAAAGTTTAGTTTTTCCGTCCCTGTAACTATGTTATTTGAGTTTTCCAAACTCAACAAATGCTTTGCAGCAGAATGCATGCCAGTGCCACAGGGCAGAATCCAGTATCGCATAAGTGGACATCTGCTCACGCAATGAGACTTACTCATGTGACAGGACTTCCTTTTCCTCTCCTCCCCCTGCAGCTCCCCCCATGTCCTCCCAAATTCTGCTCCAGAGGGTCCCCCAACCCTCTGGAGCAGATTTTGAGGGCACGTGGGGGACTGCAGGGGGAAATACCTCCCTCCCTGTTCCACTGACAAAACCATTCTATTAGCTGGATGAGTTAATTGGATTCCACCCATAGTTCTTATAAGCAACTCTACAATAAAAAAGCCTGCCTCTGAATAATTCTGCTAGACGATGTATGAAACCAGTACTCATTTTCACTGCCCTCAGTTGCCTAAAGGCCAAAGCACCAAAATGAAAGAATGTTTATACAATGTTTCATTTGTCTGCAGTTTTTACTGTCACACTTCTACTACACAAAAACAAGGTGGTTTATTAATAAAACCAATTTCAATGTCAGAATTCCGCCCCTAACACATGATGATGATGATAAAGAAGTCACAGATGGCTCAGGAAAAGAAAAAACTTTAAAAGGCCAGCTCACACATGTATGCTCATTACAGGATGACTATCGCCTCACTTAAATGACTTGAACATGTGGATGTACTGCCACAGATCGACATTTCATATCACCTCAACCACAGTGCTTCAATGGAATCAGTTCACATTTAGCTGTAATTAATCAAATGATGAGAAATCAAGTGATGTACATGCATGAATCAACTAGTCCAAAGTTACTTTTACATATTTCTCAATGTCACACCCTGCATCACTTCTGAAAGAAGCAAGAATGCTCATACCTCTACAAAGACCTGTGAAAATGCGATATGCCCATCTCAGACAGTTGCGTGTTGGGAAAGATTACAATGTATATTTCAGACATTACATTTTAAAAAGTCTTTATGGGGGACACATGTCAGAGTGCACCTGTATCTTAAAAAAAATATATGACAGAAGCAGCCCTGTTAGAGACAATGCTTAGACATGATACAGGGCAAAAAGAGTACAATTAAACCCACCCCAAATGGCATTGAATAGAGCTGGCTTCTCAGGGCTTTGCTCCTGAATGATGATTCAGTTTTGATTTGATGCTGTAAAGTAGGTTAGTCAACTTTAACTGACCTCCAATGGCTCTTCTCTAAAATGCTCATTCTGAACAAGCAACTCTACAATACAAGTGTTGATCACAGAAAAAGCTATGCCCCATGGATTTACATCCTGTAATACTGAATGGAAGTACATTCTTCTCTTAAGTTACTGGAATGTTACATCTCTCAAAATACAAGGCACTCACATACTAACAAATACATATTAGAAACTCATAAAAACTAGTCTGAGAAATGTGTATATTTTTCTAGCTAATACACTGTAGAAACATTCAGTAGAGAGAAATGCAACTCCCCATGCAATGTTACCATGGTACTCAGGGTGAAAATAGCTCAAACATTAGTTTTTGTGAGTACATTATGTGAGTCTGTAGTGTAACGGTTACAACTAGTGTGTGAAACAGTCCTAAGAATTCCTTCCAAAAATTGCTTTCCTACTATGTGATCCTACAGCTAAGGCCCTTTTCCCCAGACAAATTATCACCACTGGTATTTAAGCTTCCTGACTGATTTACTCATAGGATTCCACTTGTGGAATGCAAGCACTTTTGATCACAGAAGTGATTATGGTTATGGATATATTTCAGACAAGAGTTACTAACTGTTGTGGTAAATCACTGATGTTATGAGCTGTTGATTTCCTCTTGGCAAAGCATTACTCACTACACTACAGTGGTCAAAAAGCTGAATGTTGATTTGTTTACCCAGCAAGAGGCAAATCTTCCTGCAAATATAAAGTCACAGTAACACACCACAAATGATATTAATATATTCTAGTTGTTGGAGAGCAGCCAGGCTAGTGTCTTAAATCTTCAATTATCTCTCAGATTTAATTAACTTGGTACCAATTATAATGTGGTCATCAAAAACATCAATTTAATACTGCACCAACTTGACAAAAGGTAAGTCTGCTTTGAATTTTATTAAAGAATGTCTGTTGGTCAAGGAGCATTCAAACTTTTGAGTTACACAGAAGAGCTTTCTTAAGGTAAATGCTTGTTTACACCATTACCAGCAGAAATTCTAGTACAAGATACAAGTTTACCAGGAGTGCTATTTCATTAAGGCATCCCAAGCAAGTTAATAATGCTGTTACATAAATCCTTGGTTCAACCAGTTTTAGAAAACTGTATGCAGTTCTGGTCACTCAATCTCAAAAAGGGTATCACAGACAGAAAAGGGCAACTAAAGTGTTCAAGAGGCTGGCACGCCTTCCCTACAAGGTAAAGCTAGTTTAGAAAAAGACTACATGGGTCACCGATAAAATAATAATGAGTGTTTTATACTGTGTGTATGTGTCCCCTCCCCCTTGTATTTTTTGAATTGTACATCGCTCAGAGTGGCCGGATGTCTGGCCAGATGGGCGATTCATAAATATAATAATAAATAAATAAATAAATAAAGATCAGTCTCTCCCCACATTATACTAGGGCTTGGGGCCACACAATAAAGTGAGTTGGCAGTAAGCTCAGAGCAACTGACTTATGGTGGACTGTAAAGGCTTTTTATATGGCTTTTTAAAAAAAGATTACCGTACCTAAATCCATGACCAGGAAAATTAGTCTATCAGCTGTTTAGTTACAAATGGAGCTTCCATATTCAGAGGCAGTATTCCTGAGGAAAACGGGGGAAGGCTATTACCATCATGCCATATTTGTGAGCTTGCACAAGTAATCTTGCTGGCTAATTTTTTAGTGACTGCATGGTAGGCTGGACAGATCCTTGGTCTAACCCAGTTAGGTAGTTCTTACATACAGAGAAAGCAATTCAATTCTCCCCTCCATAAACATGTTTCAAGACCTCATGGAATCCAGCTTCAGGAAAGGGTATTTCCTATTTCTATCACTGAATAGCTGAATGTTGCCACCCTTCTCCTCTGGAAATCTGAAATGGACCCAATGGACCATACCAATTTATCTTGCTTTCTCCAGGACTGAACAGACCAAATGCTATCCATATAAAATTCTGAAATTTCATAACCAGCTAAATCTCTCCTCTCCCACCATCCATCCCAACAGTAAGCACGTGATGGTCCAGAAAAAAATCAGAAGGAAAAAAACACAATTTCCCCCCCTAGGAGGTCCCCCCCCCCATTTTTCCAATAGAAAAAAAAAAGGAAACTTGGGGAAACACTGAAAAAACCTCCTATGAAATATTTTCTTTTTTGGAATGAGTGAAATGCTTCTTAAGTCAAGGTTTTACTCACTCAAAATGTGTAGTATGACAGTGTTTACGCAAGGCAATCTACACAGCATTAGAAAATGATAATACACTACTGAAAAGTTCAATGTTTTCAATGTTGTTACAAAGTTTAACTCACTATCTAAATATGCTGCTAGTGCTTAATATTGTGGCTATATGAGACTATTTATGTTTACAGAGTCACAGAGACCATGAAGAAGAATTTGTAGTTTCTACTTTCAACTCCCCATCCCCCACCCCCAGTTCCCAGATGGCAAATTAAGATATGTGTGTTTAGCTAGCATAGAGGGCAGCAGTTTGCAGTTCTCTCTCTCGCACTCTCTCTAGTATTGAGTATATTCACAATTTTGCTAGCACAAAACTAAGGCATTTATACTTTTGAGATGTAATCTGATACACACTTACCTAGGGAAAAGTTCCACGAAGGGCATAATCCTATGGATATTTAGAGAGAAAAAGTCCTACAACTCCCAGCATGGGGTTGTACAAGATTTTCTTGTCTAAACACCCATAGGATTGCACCATAAATAGAGTGGATCAGTTCTGAGTAAACATACATAGGATTATTTTATGTAAGCTGCCTTGGGATGGGCTTAAAGGGCAGCCTAAATATACTTAAAGAATATTGTTTTGTAAATTCATAAATATGCCAAATAATGCAATTGTATATTCTAACTAAGTTATAAATGATCAATTTTAAGTTGTTAAAGCAGTACAATAACTTTAGGTTTGATAAGTATTGCATATTTAAGTTTTTCCATGGCTTCAAAATTTCTAGAAATTTTATATCTCTAACCACCAGCACAAGAAAAATACCTTAAGTTCAATCAGCAACAGTCAACTGAAAGCCTGCAGTCTGTTTTCAGTCCACAAAGCAATTTTATTTGGTAAGGTATGGAAAGGGAAATTTTAGTCAAAGTATAGTTGAGTTTTGTTCCAGTTTCACTTCTAAGGATTTCCCCCCAAAAAAGTTGTATGCAAGAGACATATTCCACAATTTAAAGTTACATCTGCGTTTTGTATGTAATGTTCTGGCCATGCCCAAGCACTTGTGCTCCATAACAAACCTTTATTATTAGATGGTGTTGACTTTAGCATAAAGTCTGGGCACCCACAAGGTTATGTCACACAGCATAAATAGGGCTTTATATGGTAAAATGGGCAAGGCAGCTGCAGCCTGGGAAACTACTGAAGCCACTTGCAATTAGTAAAGCTTTCTTTCAATCTATATACTATATAAACAAGCAGTACATTCATAGTTCTGCTTATTGTTCACCTAGGTATCATGCAATATAATCCAATAGAGAAGTAATGTCTGGTCTAGTATTCCACAAAAATAACTAAGCAGTTGACAAACTGACCTCTAAAGGACATTTATTAGCATCTCTTGGGCTTCTGTACGTCAACCTATGCACAAATGTCCATCAATATGCTATCATATACACACATATTACACCAATCATTTCCAAATGGTGGATTGGGACTCACTAGTGCAGCTCAGTATGTTTGTGGGTATGTCTACCAGCAGGGATTGTTAGGAATAATGCAATACAAGGGGGCTTCCCTTCAAAATGAGAAGCTTGTTGACTCTGGGAGTGGCTCCTTATTCTGGCATTCGAGGCAAATGGAAGCCCCCTACCGGTCTGGAATGCAAGAAAGAGGATCCTGATTCCGTCAAATCAGAATGGGTACCCAGGGCAGGAGAGAAGGGGAGCCCTAAGCACATGACATAGGAGATTACGGTAAGCTCTCTAAAATCCTAGAACTGCCCCATTTGGTATGCTCAAAGAGTTCTTGTGAGGACAGATCAATCATTCTCCTTGCACTATACATTGGTGAGCACATTGTCCTCACACAAAGCGAAAGAAAATGATGTTACCATAAGTTCACATATTAAAATGAATATATTTAAACCAGAAATTGTATAAAACTATCCCTTCAAGCCTGTGTACAACATAACAATTTTTAAAATTTACATTACTGCAATTACAACTTAAATATTGAATAAGGGTATCAGCATGTAAGATCACTACACCTGTGGTTTATTTCCCTGCCTGTTATCAAATCTATTTATTTATATCCCACTCTTCCTCACAAGGAGCCCAGGGTGGCTAGATCCAGCTCTCTATACAAACTGAGCTCTCTAATCCCTCTTGATCAAGTGAAACATTATGTTCTATACTGAATATGTATTTCAATCAATATTCCCCTTACATGACATTTACATTTCTTTCCAAGGGGTCCTATCTTAAAAGCTGTAGGAATGAACACCTTCATCATAGAAAGATTGAAATAAACCTTGCCCGTTCCAAGTGAGCAAGACATAATACCTTTTCCCTTTAATTCATACGTAACTTGTCTGCAAACTTCAACAAGGCTAACCTGGGTTTTGAACAGGTGAATTTATGTGTCTTGCTTCAACCAGATTATCATTTCTGCAAAGTCAATTTAACAGAAAAGAGTGCATAATGGGTTTTTATATCCAGTGGTACCAGATTTTAACACAGCTGCTAGCTTTATAGGAAATACTGCCAGACCAACCCACTCTATCCACCCAATACTTTTCTTGACTCACGTAAAAGCGAAGAAGAGAGTGGTGGCTCCTACTAGGAAGATTGCAGCAGCCGATACTGGGACATACTTGCTGGGTTTGAATCTCTTTCCAGATGCTGCTGGCATGTTGGAGCTCTGGTGGATGATCTGCCCTGCAGCATAGCCCAGGCCCAACTGGAGTCAGAATGGACAAGAAAATGGGGAGAGGGACCTTCAAAACGGAAAGCAACTATGAGAGGGGAGAGGATTAAACAATAATCCAGGTTCTTGAAGTTAGCTGTTAAAAAACAGAGCAGATTTATAGTATGATAAAGATGTAACTGACATCAACAAAATAATGAATCAGGGTAGTATTCACAACTGAAATAAGTATCAAAATGACAACCAAGGGAATTCAATATCTATTCCCAAGACTCCTGAGGGGCAAAAATTAAAAAATATAAAATAGAAGCTTGTACTCCAATTTATAATGCCAGCGATTGAAGAGAGCTAGCTGAAATTATGCAGGTTCTTATACCAGGTAAATTGGGGGGGGGGGACCACACCCCTTCAAGTAGCTTTCGAGATGGTCCTCTTCTGAAGGTGGCACAAATAGTTAAGAAATGTAGCACTGAAGTAGCTGGACTGGAACTTTTAGTGCAAGAGGGCAGGATGAGCACTCCAAAGAAGATGATCAATAAAAGACACAAGGTCTCCACTATGTTTTGGTGTTTTATTTATTGTTTTATTTTCAGAAAGTCCACAGTAATTTCCAATGCAGATTCTGGGGCCAAGTTTCTCCGTTTTAATCTGCTCTTAGTATAGAGCAGTGCATTCTGGTTGCTGCTCAGGGAAGGGTTATCCTGCTAGCAAATCTGCCAGTCTTGCAGACATCTTTCTTCCACCCCCCCAAAAGTCCTCTTCTCCTAAAGCAAGAGCACTCTCCCCTGATTTCATCAGGAATTGGGGCTGTATGTCTGGCAGTTGTTTAATTTTGTTTATTTCTCTCTTGACTGCTAAATCCGGGTAACAGCTGGCGCAAGGTTGAGATGTAAATCCTTTTCTTTCAAGGGGGAGTCGGAGGCATGTTGGAGGGTTAGTCTTGTGTTTTAGTCTTATTTGTGCCCTCGTATACAATGCCCAAAATCCCTCAACAAGTCTAGTTTTTACTTCTGAAAAGAGAAAATTAAGTCTCAAGTTGCTTCTTTAATGATGCATCAGTTGTGTCTACAACAAATCCAGACAGGGAGACTCCGTTTTCAAATAATGTCTTCCTAAAAATCCAAAATGTAATCAACAATTTAAAAAAAGCTGTCTGGGCCCTTCACATCCATTCCTAGAGCACTCTGTCTGCTCCAAGCTGCTCCATTGTCATTCTCCCGTGACACAAGAAAAAATAATCCTTAATCATTCATATTTGCTTTAATAGTCTTAACCTTATTAAAAAGCTTGTCATCTTGAGCTCCTCCCTTTACCTAGAAGAGATAAAGATAAAGTTATTTTCCATCAGTAATATGTTTTAAAGAATATTCATGAGAAAGCATGGCTTAGTACTGGATCTTTAGCACAGATCTGAGAGTCAAGAGGTAGAGCTACTCCCAACTAAAAACCTATAAACATGACTAACAGTCTTCTGAGACTCAGTTTCTACATCCACAGGAAAAGCAGGACAACACATTTTTCACTCTAGGAACTTCAAACATCTAATAACCCCTCTGTAGTTTGGATTATCTCAGCTTTAATGTTAATAAAACTGAAGCTCAAACACTGACTGCTTCTGTTTATTCTAAGCACAATCAGAGCCAGGTGGGTCTATAAAATTACTACACATTGAAAGAAAATGCACATTAATTCAACAAAATCACTGTTCTGCTAGAATTATGTAATTGCCTGTCAAAATGTCAAGGACCAAGCTACCCATTCAAAGAGGAACCAGAAGGAATATGCAAGTTTGTTCTTTGGTGAGGTATTCCATAAAATGTATCTTGGAAATATAGCGAGTTCACACAACATGACAACCCACCCTGCAAATAAGCTACACAGTGTGGGTCGTTCACAGAAGAACCCACAGTGCACCCGATGGACGATCAGGCTTATCCTGGGTTGTTCTCCCACTCCTTCCCCTCCAGCTGGTATCCCAAGGTCCTGAGCAGCAGAACCCATCTTGTCTCCCCAACCCTGCTCTGATCACTACCCCATTTTCATTCATGGTTGTTGGTTTTTCTGGAGCCCCATGCCTCTGCCAGTGACAGCTGCTCCACCGATACCCACTTTGGAGCAACTGTCACTGACTTATTACTGGGGGGGGGGGCAGAAATGTGTGCAATTGAGATTGTAAATTTTTTTCCTTTGGTCTTTACCTGGTGCACACTTATGACTGCCTGAAATGTGGAGTCTTCTTGCCTGGCCAATGTCCTGGTAAGTGTCTGCTGTCAAAGTGCAGTAGGTAATATCCACGGACATTGACCAAGAGAGGATGCACATAGGTTACTTTGTGCACACTTGACAGCTGTCAATTGGCGAGCTGTCAACTGAAAAGCAAAGTAGCAAAGGGGGTTTTGCCCTGAAAAGGGGTGGCAAGTATATCCCCCCGCCTTAAGCAGTGTGATCCTCTATTTTTCAAGTATTGTCAAATTCTGTATTCCTACAGAAAGTGGAAGGAAGAACTAGAGGATCGGCTATCCTTGACTTTACTCTAACCAACAGAGATGACTTAGTGAATAAAGTCGCAGTTACAGGAACTCTATAGACAAACTGGAAAGGGTTCAGAGGAAGGCAACAAAGATGATCAGGGGACTTGTGGGTTGGATCCAGGCTTAGTCAAACTTATAGCAGACTCATTGAAATCACTGTGACTTAAGTTGGTCATGATAAATTTAAGTCCCATTGATTTCAACTAAGCTGAACAGAATTCTCACCCATCCCAGCTGACTCCAACCTCAAAGCTCTTCCATCCAACCACCACGCCTCCAGCTTTAGCAAGGCTACCGATGTAAGTGACTCTCTGCCCTTCACTCAGACCTTTTCTCTAGTATTTTTTTTCTTCAAATCAAAGTGCTCCCATCTATTTCCCCATCAATTTTGTAGTTCTCCCTAATCAACCTTTTAAGAATCTGTTCCACAATTCTCCCCACCCTACCCCTGACAGAATTCTTCAGGTCCCATCCCTAGTGTACTTCCGATTCTATGAACTCAGTCCCAAGCCTTTACCCAAAGCAAAGCCAATTCCTAAAGCCATGGGTTGTATCTAGTGCTGACCATCTGCCAGCAGAAGAGAAACTGCTAGCAGAATGATTGGAGGACCATCTGGAGCAGATCTGGAGGGTGTGCAGGGGGATATGGGGGGGAGGAAAGCAAGGGTAAGTACTGTTGCGCATGTGGAAGTCCACTTGCATTATGGTTTTTCCCCAATTTCTTTCCCTAATTCCTTGTCCTATACATTCTCATAGTAGCTCCAATACTAAGCTAGCAATTTCCAGAGGGGTAGCAGTGTTAGTCTGTTGCAGCAAAAACAAAGTGTCTTTTGGCAACTTAAAGATTAACAAATTTAATATGGCATGAGCTTTCGTAGACTAGAGTCTATTTAAATAGATACAGCTGATGAAGTAGACTAATCTATGAAAACGTATGTCATAATAAGTTTATAACTCTTTAAGGCAGGAGTCTACAGCCTTTTAGGATCCATGGGCACATTTGGGAATTAAAGAAACTGCTGTGGACATCACCACAAAATGGTGCCCATGAGCACCACGTTGGGGACCCCTGCTTTAAGGTGCCACACAACTTCCACAAGACTGTTTTTTATTACTAAGCTAGTCCCTTAAGTGAACCACTACAGCAGTACCTTCAGTCTAACTCCATATACAGGTTCTCTCCTCACTCCACTGTTTCTTCTTTTTATATCCCATCCCATAGCTATACAAATATTGCTGTTAAGCAACACATATATTCTTAAATAATTACTGCATTACTGATTGCAAATTCCTCTCCCACCCACCCCACCAAATTCATACCTTCCTCACTCTAGTCTAGGACATTACCAATAGCAGTCACATTAGCCATCCTGAAACAATGTCATATTCTCAAAAACATATTAGCTTGCCACTCACTGCCATAAATTCAAGTTCATATTCAAAGTCCTATTAGATGAGAAGACCAAAGATGTCATTCTGTGCCACATGCTGCAGTAGGTATAGAGGAAGTAGTGCTATATGTGCCATGTAGGCCCACCTTTCAAGCTACCATGCAAAATCATGCTCTCTAAGCTGCTGCTCCGGATAGAGTGCCATCTATCACAAACCACTTTGCCCAATATAGTTCTAACTACAAAGCTACATAAAAACAATCTCAATGGCTCTACATTAAGTAGGACTAACATTAGAGACAAACAACCCCTGGGAGAGTTGCTCCAGGGAAGGGACTGTGACCACCATCAGAGGCTTTTCCAACTGCTGAGCATTTCCACCTGTTTTCTCACACCTCCCTGCTAGAAAGCCTCATCAGAAGCAGCTTCAACATAGACGGTGAAGTAAAATAAAGTAGCCAGAACAACATGGAACAAGAGTAGACTGGGTTTTTAAATTAAGTTTGTGGTGTCTTTGGAGTCCAGCATTTGTCTGAGGGGAGGATGGGGAGGGAAGGGCCACCACAGCAGTAGCAATGGGGAGAAGGTATTATGGCAGTGAGGGACAGGTCTGTAAGGTATCACTAAGAAAATCTTGACATCTATGTGCTATTTCATCTTCCAGCCAATCCTCCAGCCTCGATAACAGTGGTGGCCTTTTTGTGGTCCTGTCAAGTCTTAAAGAGATGCTGATAAATGACCATCTGTGTTCTGGCCCAAGAAGAGAAAGCTGACCTGATGTGCATAACAGAGACCTGGTTGGACAAAGTGAGAAGTGTAAACCTCTCCCAAATGTGTTCTCCAGAGCATGGGGTGCAGCACCAATCAAAGCTTGAGGGGCGGGGAGGTGGAGGTGGTCCATATAGGGTCAGGGAGGTGGAGGTAGCTGTGGTCCATATAGATTCCATCTCCTTGCCCAGATACCCATTTCAGCAGTTTTGAGTGTCTGTACCTGGTGTTGGGTAGTAGAGACAAGATGGGGATCCTGTAGGTGTACCACCCACCCACTGCCTAACAGTCTGCATACCTTAGCTGACAGAGGTGGTCTTGGAGAGGATGTTGAAAATCACAAGACTTCTTGTGGAACTTTAACATCTATGCTGAGGCTGTCTTGTGTGGAGCGACTGGGGACTTCATGACTGCCACAACAACCATGGGCCTGTCTCAAATAATATCTGGCCCAACACATATGACAAGGCACACATTGGACTTTGTCTTCTGTACTGGAATGGGAGAAGCCTACTATGAATCCATTGTCATGGATTGATCATTATCTGATGAGGTTTGGGTTGCAAGCTGCCTCTACCCTTTGCAATGGCAGAGGTCCAACTTTAATGGTCTGCCCTCAGCAACTTATGGATCTGGATAGTTTCCTAATGCCAGTGGGACAGTTTCCCACAGAATTGGCCAGTGGTCCTACCAAGGTCCTGGTCAACTCCTGGAATCAGGCGGTGAGTAGGGCTATCAATACGATCGCTTCTAAACATCCTCAGTCAAGCTGTAGACTCATATTGTATTTTATTGTAAAATTTTATCATGGTTGTAAACTGCCCAGAGAGCTTCGGCTATTGGGCGGTATAGAAATGAAAATAATAATAATAATAATAATAATAATAATAATAATGGCTCCCTGGTATTCTGAGGAGCCGAGAGTGAAAGCTCAATGACAAGGACACAGGTGGCATTTGACTCAAAGTGAATTACGACTAAACAGAGATTAGAGCCCACTTTAGGTCCTACTCTGTGGCTTTGATGGCAGCAAAAAAAAGCTTATTTCTCCACCACCATTGCGACCTGCACAATGTCAGCCGATGGAGCCGTTTGGGGTGGTCAGAAGTCTGCTTGGTACAGGCCCAATGAGTCAGCAGTTGGAACCTTTGAAGGCCTGTTGTGATCCAATTTGCATTACATTTTGCAGACAAAATATCTGAATTCACAGTTTTGACAGAATCAGAGAGGGATGTAGCCATGACATCATTTGATCCTGTTATGGATAGTTTTCAGCTTGTGTAACTTGAT
Source organism: Shinisaurus crocodilurus (assembly GCA_021292165.1). Classification (NCBI taxonomy): domain Eukaryota; kingdom Metazoa; phylum Chordata; class Lepidosauria; order Squamata; family Shinisauridae; genus Shinisaurus; species Shinisaurus crocodilurus. The sequence continues at coordinate 193,401,805 of CM037876.1, read as the reverse complement.
GATATTGACAAGCTGCTTGGAGGACTAAAGCCCACCAACTGCTCTTTAGATCCTTGCCCCTTCTGGCTAGTGAAGTCTGCCAGGGCTGGGCTCAGAACATGGATATCAGAATTGGTCAATGCCTCATTAAGGGATGGGGTAGTTCTGGCGGTCCTGAAGGAGGCAGTAGGGGTAAACCCACTCTTGAAGATCCCAGGTATTGATCCCTTGGCTACAGAGAATTATTGCCCAGTTTCAAGTCTACCATTTCTGAGCAAGGTCTTGGAACAGGTGGTATCGTGTCAGCTCCAGGCAATTTTGGATGACACTGATTATTTAGATCCATTCCAGTCTGGGTTCCAACCTGGATTTGGAACAGAAACCACTCTAGCTTATGCTGGGGAATAGTTGGGGTGTGTGTGTGTGACCCTATTGGTTTTCCTGGACCTCTTTGCAGCTTTTGATACCACTGACTATCGTACCTTTCTGGACCATCTCTTTGGGAAGGAAGACTTGGGGGCACAGTGTTGCAGTGGCTCCAGTCCTTCCTGGGGGGACAGATCCAGAAGGTGGTGCTAGGGGCTTTTGTTCCACCCCTTGGTCATTGACATTTGGGGTACCTCAAGGTTCCATCTTGTTCCCCATGCTTTTCAACACCTACATGGACATGGTGGGAAAAGTAATCTGGAGGCTTGGGCTGAGGTGTCATCAATATACAGATGATATACAGCTCTACCTCTCTTTTCTACCATCTAATCCAGGGATGCAGTTGAATCCCTGGACAGGTGTCTGGGGGCAGTATTGGAATGGATGAGAGCTAACAAACTGAAACTTAATCCAGATGAGATGGAAGTACTGTAGCTTGGGAAATCCGTTAATCTGGCTGGAGGTTTGGATCTGACTATGGATGAGGTCACACTCCCTTTGAAGAGCCAGGTACACAGTCTGGGACTGCTCCTGGACTCAGCACCGTCTATGTTCGGATGGTGTCAGCTGCCAGGAGTGCTTTTTACCAGTTTAGGCTAGTTTGAAAGCTGATCTAGCCACAGTGACACATGCCTTGGTTACACCCAGGTTAAATTACTATAATGCACTCTGTGTAGTGCTGCATTTGAAGACAATTCAGAAACTGCAACTAGTACAGAATATGACAGCTCGAACACTTGTGGGAACTACGGTAGGTTCTCAGATCATATTGCCCCTATTCTGTATACACTGTATACACTGACTGCCTGTTAGTTTCTGGGCCCAATTCAAGGCATTTGTTTTGGCCTTTAAAGCCATAAATGGTTTGGGACTACTTTATCTGAAGGTCCACCTACACCTGTATGAGCCTGCCCAATCAGTAAGATCAGCACCAACTTTAACTCCCTTCAGCCCCAGCCATCATGGGTAATGATCAGGAATTCTAGGAATTGCAGTCCAAAACATCTGGAGGGTACCAGGTTGGGGGTGGCTGCATTAAGCTGACAGGTACTAGAGATACAGCGCTCTCAGTAGTGGCCCACACCTTTGGAACTCCCTCCCCAGGGTGCAATGTATTTGCTCATCAATACTGGCTTTTTTAAAAAAAAATCCTGAAGATTTATTCCAGTCTGTATTTAGTGCTTTAAAAGCATTAGCTGCTGCTGTGTATGTTTAACTGTAATATTATAAGCAGTCTTATGAGGGTAGTGCACCCTAAAAGGCACATTAAAAATCTTTTAAACAAATAAATGAACAGAGGGAGGAGCAAATTTCACTCTGTTTAAGTTAAAGCTTGCATGCCTATTCCTTACCCCTCAAAGGTACACTTATTCTTTAAAATTCCACTTCTACTATTGTGTTCAGATTTCAGTTCCTTCTATGTTTCCCATCACCACATTTGAAATGTTCTCTGAAATCCTCCTCTGCTCTGTATCCTTGCTTGAACAGCTGCCATTACCTGTTTTTTCTTATCTACAGGGAAGGGCAAGGTTCTCCTCATACAGTATAGGCTTTCTGTTGCAAAAATCAGCTTATCATCAAATACCCTTATCTGTGTCTGCCCTCTGCTAAGTGAACCAGATTCTCCTAACAACTGGTAGGTATATGGAATGCATATACAACTGTAACCCACTTATGTGATTTATATTTTCCCTGGCAAAACACATTTAAGGAGTGGGGATATCTACCTTATTGTATTTATTGGTTAGCAAAGTTTTATCAATTTTATCCATATTTAGATGTGATTAAAATGGTAATCTTTATCTAATCAAAGCTTCCTTTATGTGTGAATTGCCCCACCTCTAAGTGGGGAAACCTGAAGGAGAGCCTCCTAAGACAACCTCAATGCACAGACAGGTTGGTATAAGATCAGGCATTCCTTCAAGTACCTGGCTTCTAACCCTTATAGAGACTGAAAGGTTGCACCCCAACACTTTGAATTCTACTTGGAAACAGACAAGAAGCCAGTAAAGTTCTTTCAGTACTAGTGAGGTATGTTCCCATTTACCTAGTCCCAGTCAATGGCCTGGGCGCTAGTACAGTAAAGTAAAGTCAGTTTGTTACGGTCATAGACCAGCGGGGGGAAAAAGTAAAACAGATAAAAATAGCTATTAAAATAGTAATAATAAAAAACTTGCTGCAATTTCCAAAAGCCTTCAAAGGAAAGCCCTATATACAATGTGTAAGTAGTCAAACCTAGATGCGATCAGACGATGGATAACTGTGGCCAATTCAGAGCTGATTAGCAAAGCTTTATCTATTTTAGACCAGTATCTTCCAGTGTTGTAGTCAGCTAATGACACTGCACAGGCCACCTACATCTGAGTTTCCCTCAGTATGTTAACTGCTGCAAAAGTGAAATCCTTGTGTGTGTCACCACAGAGCTCAACAGGAATGAGTAGAGATAAGGTGGAGGGAGGAGATGCAAGAAGAAAGAGAGGGGTAAGGGATGGAAGTTGAGATCCCTGTGGTGTGGAGAAAGAACAAAAAAGGGGACTTGACAGACAAGGGTGAAGAAAGATGAGAAACCATGTCATGGGGTACAGAAAGGACAAGAGGTAACAGATGAGGCCTCAGAGAGATCCACAGGTGTGGAAACAAGAGAGATACTGAAAAATGGTGATACTGACCAAAAACATCCTGTAAATGAACTATGGGTGCAGAGAGAAGAGTGTGGCTGAGCACACTATGGAGTGGAGAGAAAAAGAAAAGAGAGTTAACAAAGAGAGGATTCAGAGAGACCTGTAGTGGTGCAGAGAGAAGAATGTGCATACTGCTTGGGTGCAGAGAAGAAGGTGGCTAACAGAGATTGGATTTAAAAAAAAGACTGGAGTTAGAATTGTACCCAAAATGCTTTCCCCAATTGAATGTTACTATGCAGTCCTCAAATTAAAATCTAAAATTGAGCCTCAAATTAACTTGAGTTGTGCACATCTGCTCTGTTCTTCCTGAGGAGTTAGAAAAATTAAATCGGTATATATACTTAACTCTCAAAGTGCTTGTTTAAGCAAATGTTACCAGACAAGGGCCTGCTCCATCCATTAATCAGCTAATTAATCTAAGTATGCTGACCTACTGCTACTTAGTATCTCTGCTTTCAATCAAACGTTTTGTGTGATTGAAGAGAGAGTAACTCTCTCTTTGCAGAGAGTTATCTATCATCGGGAGAATAAGTAACGCTATCTGCATTTTATAGAAGGCGGCTATGGTCACACACCCAATACAGAGACATAGACCGAAACCAACGTTTCCAAAACTAGCAAGTCCCGACCTCACCGACTACCACAGCACACGTCCAGGCCTGACCCACAGCTATAATTGCAAACCTATTAGTAGGGACAAGCTACCCATAAACAGCAGCCTTAAGTAGGCCACCACCATGTCAAGTGGCCACGGTTTTATGAAACAGAATTGGGGTGGTGGGGGTGGGGGTGGGGTGAGGTTGTTAGCGGCAAAGTTCGGGGAAAGTAACTTATCCACTCGAGTCATGAGTATTATCGGTTGCACAAGCTGTTACTGACATTGAAGCCAAAGGGGGAAAAGTCTTTGTAAGCGAAAAAGAAGAAGCAGCAGTAGTAGTAGCCGTCGCTGGAACTCATTCGGGGTGTCACCAAGAGGCTGAGAGCCCCAGAGAGAGCAGGGGGCGGCGGGTGCCACATATACGGGAAGGACCCTGAGGGGTGGGTGGGCGAGGCAGAAGTTGCCCTCGCGGCCCGCTCACGACAGGAAAAGATGGGAGCGGGGGGGGGGGGGAGAAAAGGCAGATACGGAGAGAACGCGCAACGCAGCCACTTCCCTCTCATCTCCCTCGTTCTTAATTACCCCAAGGAAGGGCAGGGAGCCGTTAGGCCCAAGGCGCCTTCACCCCGTTGCCGAGGAACCCCTCCCCACGCCCGCCTCGTACTTAGGTGGAGATGAACCGCTCCCACCTTTCACCCCTGACCCGCCGCGCCTGGCACTCACCCGCCAACACCGTTCCTTGTACCGCCGCACCTGGCTCCCGCCCGTGAGGCAGGGAACTCGGCGGCTCACACGGCCCAAGCAATAAGAAAAAGCACCAGCAAGGGAAGCTGGGCGCGCACGCGCGTTCTCAAAGCCGTTCGGGCTCGCGACCGGCTCGCCGGTTGGTCAGGTCGCCGCCCGCCAGCGCGCGCGCTCGCTCACTCTCTACGGCCCCTCCCCTTCCTTTCCTCGCGCTCCCGCGGTCATGCGCAGGAAGCGATAGGCTGAAAGGGGGAAACGATTCGTTTGCGTAAAAGGGGAGGACCTGCGCACTGACGAATAGCGATTAAGGGAAGAGGAGCGCAGAAGCAATAGCAACAGCAGCAGGCTTTACCTATGGGCATGCGCATAGACGGCATCGTGGTTCTGGGAGGGCTTCAGAATTGGGAGGGGCTGGGACGAAAGTGTAGAACGAGCATGCGTAAATCCTCTTCCTTTTATGCAGATTATTTCTTTGCGGGATTCCCATTTCCAGAGACTTTATTGACACGATCGGGCTACGATTAACAAACCTGATATTTGTTATCTAGTCATTTGTTAGCCTTCAGCTATCTTGATGAAGCTGTACTGTCATATGATTTAACACGGAACTGCTCAGTTAAAACTGTGCATTTTTAATTTAGGTAATAACATATATGCTATTGTCCCTCTAATTTGTAAATTTCGTTTCTAGGTATTTGAAGTATTTGGGTTTTTTAAAAATACACACATGGGTGGGTGGTATATTTTAGTATAACTTAATTGAAAATTACGTATGTTAAAGATTTAAAAATATACTGTTTAAAATGTGCTGGGCACAGTCGTGTTTATAGACCCAATTTTAAAGGATATTTCATAACTAGTACCATTACCAGCACGTATGAAAAGGAATGTGCACGTATTCTCACGTTACTCCCTTGATTTTCCGAGTTCTCTATCTGAAGAAGTAGGTACAACTTATGAAAGCTTGTGTTGCATTAAAATTAGTCTGAAAAGGTGCTACTTGCTTCATACTTGGTCATATTCCTTCTACACGTTATGAAGCAAGCTCTCCGTTTCCATGTGAGAAGAGTAAAGATTAATTTTTATTTATTCCCAAATACTTGTGCCTTACCTCTCCCTGTGCTCAGGATAAAATTCATTTAGAGGCTTGGAATGCAGGAGAGAGAAAGCAACCTATATAGTCAAGAAAGCCGCCTTGGGTTCCTTGCAGGAAAAAAGGCAGGGTATAAATATAATAAATAGCTCTTGCCATCAGCTCCTGCCATCATCGGCCTGAGAGGGCTGTTAGGAAGCCTCTCCCCCACCTTCCCTGGGGCTACAAAGGGAAGGCAAAAGAGAAGCTCTGGCCAGGGAGCTTGTACCATCAACTCCTGAAGAAACCTTCAGCTGGCCTGAGAGAACTGGTGTTTGTTTGCTGGTTTTTTTTGGGGGGGGGGGGTAACGTTTGTTTGTTTGAGTATTTAAACATTGTAAACAGCTTTGGTTGCCTTAGCAGAAAGGCTGTATAGAAATGTATTAAATAAATAATGAGAAAATTATTGTCTGAACATGGTGGAAGAATGCATTAGAATGTTTTATTAAATTTATGTGTTGCTTCCCACCACAAAAAGCAGTCTCGAAATTACATGCACAAATACAGAAATCCATAATTAACAGAAAACCCCCCAAAATCAATATAAACTATAATCAGCACAATAATATAAATAAAAATATACACCATAAAACAATCTAAAAACAATACAATACGAAAAGTGTTCATCCACAATTCACAAAATTACACACACACACACACACAGCCTAGAACAGTGATGGCGAACCTATGGCACGGGTGCCACAACTGGCACGCAGGGACCTCTCTGTGGGCACTTGAGCCATTGGTCACCAGATCGCGAAAAGACTGTCCCCTTCTGCAAAACACTAATGATTTTGTTCTTTCTCACAGTGTGGAACAGAATGATTTTATTCTAGAATTCCTGTTACAGAATTCTTTTCTACATTGTTATCACATTTAAAAGATTTTGAAGAATGATGCACAGAGCATGGCTTGGATGTAAAGCCCTAACAGTTGACCTGAGTGCTGCATGTGTTGCTCTCAAACTAACGGAGTATGAGCCAAGGTTTGACAAATTATCAGCATGCATGCAATAGCAAAAATCACATTAATTGTGCAAAAGCATGCCCAATGCAAACTTTTACCTAATGCAGTGTTTGCAGTGCAAGACATAAAGTGTTTAAAATGTGTTAAGCACGTTTAGTTTTCTTGTTTATCTTGCTCATCCTAGTACAGGTTGACTTTTACTTTTACTAATCCGACACCTGTAGAAGCAGGGAAAGGACCCGGGGTAAAGCTTGCCCCATACAATTTCAGTCTGGCATATACAGTATTTTTCCATGTATAAGACTATACTTTTTCCTAAAATTGTTAGACTAAAAATTGAGGGTCGTCTTATACACGGAAGTAAGCCAAGGAGAGGACCGCACGGTTGCGAAACTGCCCAGTGGGGGGCGTCTTATACATGGGGGCGTCTTATAGACGGAAAAATACAGTAATCATATTACAAGTTGAGAATCCCTTATCCAAAAATACATGTGCCTAATTATTTAAAAAGTTTGTATAAATTCCCTTCAGGCTATGTGTCATCATCATCAGGCGATCACTCGTGACCGAGTAAGATTGTCTTCCGGGATAAAAGGAGGAAATTCTAAAGAAGATTGTGTAGACTCTAGCGATGGGTCCGTAAGTGACTGTGGAGGCCAATTCTAGATCCACACAGCTTCCCACAGTGAGGACACAGGTTACCAGATAGAAGATGGTCCTGTAAAGGATTCATTTGACGTGCTTTTCGCTTAGCACGTTTCTCCCTTTCACCTTGCACTCGGGCTTCTTCAAAGTCCATGGAACCTTTGTGAAAGGCCAACCTCCATTTAGATCGTTCATGGGCCAGAGCTTCCCAGTTTTCGATGTTTATATTGCATTTTTTTAGATTAGCCTTATGAACATCTTTAAACCTCTTATATTGACCACCGATATTCCGCTTTCCATCCTTGAGTTGGGAGTAAAGTAACTGCTTTGGGAGACGGCAGTCAGGCATTCGAACAATATAGTACAATATAGTACTATAATAATTTTTTGAGTTGATTTTTTTTCCAACAAAAAACTGTTTGTATAATTGAAAGCTCTGTTATTGTGTTTTTCTTTTAAGACAAAAGATGTTAATTAGCTCGGACAACTGTATGAGTTGTTTTCTAAAACCTCGGTATTCAGAAGCCTAGAACGAACACCACAGAAGCAGCCCATAATAATTGGACCAAAATTAACGTCCAAATGCCTGGTGAAATAAGTACGTTTTCATCTGTTGCCAAAAAGCTGACAGCGTCTGCACCAGGCAAGCTTCCTTGGGGAGGGTGTTCTATGAACACCCATGAACTATCACAGAAAAGGCCCATTCCCAAACCACCCTCACCCTGAACTTCTCTCAGAGGAGGCACACAGAGAGAAGAGCCTCTGAAGCTAACCTCAGGGACCAGGTAGCTTCATACAGGGAGATGCAGTCATTGAGCTATAGCAATCCCGGGCCATGTAGAACTTTATAGGTTAGAACTGTTGGAAAGTCTGGTGTGATTTGCAGCAGAGTTGTCTTATAGAGAGAAAGCATAGTAACAGCAATTAGTGTTAGAGTGAATAAATAAATGCCGGCTAGAGCAGATTAGAAGAAATTCTAATCAACCTACTTCATTAGTGCTTTTATACACATCGACGAAGAAGGCTATTTAACACTTTAACTACAAGCACCGCTTAAAGCTGGGCGCATGAGTGTAAGTGAAGGCATGGGATATGGTTACTTGCTTCTGTCTGAGAGGGAGCACATGTTGCTTGCTGCAGAGGTAAAGGAAGAAGAGGAAGGGGAAGGAGTAGGAGAAAAGAACCAATCAAGTTACAGGACAGCAAAGGGGATGATCAAGACAAAAGCTGCTGTTGATATAACACATTCTCTATTTTCCCCTATTGTCTGGAAACGTGGAGTTGTTCCTGTGATCCAACATTAACAAGCATTTTGAACTTGGGTTGAAGGGTAGCTAATTAGTACAGTGAGTTAGGGCTTGGAGAATGAGCCCACCAGGACAATAACTGGGAAGAGATGGGGAGGGGAAATAGGTAAAAGCCAAGGGATTGCAAGGTGAAATAGGAGCTGAAGAAGTTGTGGGGAAAGCAGAACAGTAAGTGGTGTTATGGTACAAGGATAGCATATCTACACTATAAACTTAAAATAGTTTAACAGTCATTCCCTCATCCCAGGGAACCATAATTGTGTACAGGAAGACTATAGATCTCTAAGGGTACAATCCTATGCAAATTTAGACAGAAAAAAACCCTACAACTCCCAGCATGCCCCAGCCAGCATAGCTATACTTTCATAGGAGTATGCTTTAACAGATTCCCCCCCCCCCCAGCACTCTCCCTGAACTACAGAGGGAATTACTAAAACCAATGTGTGAAAACAATTGTGGCTTCCTAATGGTAAGACCTGTTCAGCTGTGTAACAGTCTTGGGAAGTGATTGTGGGCTTTCCTTCACTGGAGGTGTTTAAGCAGGGCTGGATGGCCATCTGTCATCTGAATGGCCATGCTGATCCCCATGGACCCCACTGACCAACTAGATGACCTCCAAGATCCCTTCCAACTCTATCATTAACTTCCAGCCATGACAATTAAACTGATATAAATTTGTAGTTTAGCCCTGCTGAAAGAATTAATTTTCTCTTTGCTCCCTATTCCTTTGTCCTTGTGAGGCGTGACTTTTTAGATTATAAGCCTGTGGGCAGGAACTGTCTGGTTTAACTGATTATTTGTATGCCACTCTGGGAGACTTTTTGGCTGTAAAATACAGCAAATAATAAATAAATCCTAAGAAGACTGCAATAGTTGAGGTGGGAAAGGGTCTGGACATAATATGTTCCAGCAGCCAGCACCAAGATATGTGGGTCAGCGGACATTTATTAGGGGTTTTCAAGGCATACAAAGACCTCTGTGTGACACTGTGTATTTTAAGTGAGCAGTAAACACATTGAGTGTATTTATTTGACTGCATTAAAATCTGCTACAAAGCATGGAGGAACAAAATGCCACATAAATATGCTCTATAGCATGTTTTGTAGAAAAATTGTGCTGCAGTGATGATAACAGCTTCACTAAAATAAACAAGTGATTGTGTTCCAGGATCATATGATACCTTACAAATGAAGCATGGTATGACTCATACCACAGTCATCAACCATCACTTGATCACTTTCCCCTGTGGCGCAATACTTCACAGGAACTAGGAAGTCCAGACATAAGCCTAGGCTGGCAGCAATTTAAGTAGCGGTGGCTGGCAGAGACTAAACTGGGACTCAGCCATTTTCAGATTCTAAAACTGCAGTTAGCTTCTCCTACATAAAACATGGAGCAGACGGTCTGAAAGCCATTGGTAAACACATGACAATTTCAATAAAATATGTAGTAACTCCCCAAGGGGGTAGTTCCATCTCTGTAGCAAGTGCTTTTCAATGGCATTTCTGCTATTACATGCTGACTGGCAGGGCCGGCCCATAACACTTTGCTATCTGAAGTGGAGGACAAGAGCCCTGCCCTGCCCTGCCCTGCCATTCCATGTACAAAAGCTGACCAGACTAGCAGTTGAATTTTACTTCAACACTGATGATGGAACGGCATCTGCCACCACACCTGAGAACAGCAGGCTTAGGTGGTGCAAGCCAGGACACATGGCATGCACAGTTCTGTCCTTCGACACCTCACTACCACTCACTCACTGCTCCACCTAGCCCTACTTGCTGCTCACTCAAACAAATGCAGTGCACCAATGGTAGCACCACTCACTCACTGCTCCACCTAGCCCTACTTGCTGCTCACTCAAACAAATGCAGTGCACCAATGATAGCACCACTCACTCACTGCTCCACCTAGCCCTACTTGCTGCTCACTCCATCAAATGCAGTGCACCAATGGTAGCACCAGTGGTGCTACCATTGGTGCACTGCATTTGTTTGAGTGAGCAGCAAGTAGGGCTAGGTGGAGCAGTGAGTGAGTGGTAGTGAGGTGTCTTGTGAGCAGAGCAACACATGTACATTTGCATTCATGATGCCTGTTGGAGTGCCTGGCCTGACCTAGCTCCCTCTCTGCCTGCTTGATAGGTTTGCCTTTACCAATGGCACGTTACCTTTGCCTTTACCAATGGCACTGTCTGTGATGAGACAGACAAACAGCACAGGCCAGTATCAACACAGCCAGGGTGCCAGTTTAGAAGGATGGAACAGCCAGGAGATTCAGAAGAAAAGGAGCAGGGGGCCTCTGTCTGGAGCATCAGTTGAAAAAGGCCACTTAACTCTGCCTAATGGTAAGGCCAGTTCTTACCATGAGCTGCTGCTGGGCTGACAGACTTGATCTGACAGTGGTGCAGAGTGTATTTAGAAGGGAAGCACATTCTGGCCACATCTCTTGGCCAGGAAACCAAGGGCCACATGGAGGCTGAACCCCCTGCCTCCCAAGAAGAACACAGCAAGGGGGAGACCAACCTGACCTCACACAGTGACCAGAGGATCAGCTGGAGGAAGCTTGTTTTGCCCTTTCCTTCCAAAAAGAACATCTATTAGAACTGAGACGAGAGGTGGACAACTTGTGGCCCTCCAGATGTTTTGGCCTAGAACTCCCATCATTCCTCACCACTGGCTATGCTGGCTAGGGCTGATGGGAGTTGTGGCCCTGCAGATGTTTTGGCCCACAAGATGCCCACTCGTGAACTGAAACCAACCTGGCCCCATCCTTCAGGCAGAGAAGGAGCTGCTGTTCCAATACTTGCTTTCCTTTCCTTCCTTTCCCCTCCCCATTCCTTTTTCCTTTTGTATCATGCCTATTAGATTGTGAGGCTGTAGGCTCAGAGAGTCTTATCTTTCAACACAGCACTTAATAAATGTTAGGTACTTTATCATGGTTAAATAATAATAAATAAAAGTAGCTCTTTATGTAACTTGTGTTTTACAGTGCAATCCTATGCATCAGAATTAAGTCCCAAGATGTTCAATGTGTCTGACTCCCAGAAAAATGTGCATAGAATTGCAGCCTTACAGCACAATCCTGTGCAAGTCTTCTCAAAAGCAAGCTCCACTAAAGTTAATGGGACTTACTCCCAAGTTAGTGTCTATGGCAGCCTTTCCCAACCTGCTGCCCTCCAGATGTTTGGACTTCAACTCCCATCAGGCCCAGCTGGCATGGCCAATGGCAAGGAAGCCTGGGAGTTTTAGTCCAAGACATCTGGAGGGCACCAGGTTGGGAAGGCTGGTCTACAGGATTGCAGCTATTAAAGCTATTTGTTAATGTCTTCATTGTGGTCTTGACTCTATTGTTTCCTCCTTTGTTTTCTTGACTATACAGTATTGTCGTACAGGAAGTTGTAATGTGGGGAAAGAGCATAGAGAAAATGTATTCATTCATCATGGATTGATGGATATTTAAATATGACAGGATATATATATATATCTGTCCACTTTCTTACATCACACTCATTCTCATGCTGCTAGATTCTCTCCCTCTTGTAACTTGGAATTATCTACCACAGAGCCAGGAGGCTGCTGAACTCTGCACTGGCTGACTCCTGCAGCCCTAATTACCACAGATGCAGGCTGCCAGGGAACCTACCATTTAACAAACAATTATGTAAATGCTGACCCTTAGATCAAAACTCAGAAGAAAAAAATAGGTTCCAAGCGCAACGGACAACTACTGGCTGAGCACTACCACATGGGGCAAAGCACCCTGCAGCGCACAGAAGAGATGCCTTCTTCCCCTTCCTCCACCAGGATGTTTATCTTCACTGTCTGCTGTTGAATGAATTGCAGACTATAAGCAGCAGGCCTTCATCCTGCCTGCTGTTTCCCAGCCTTGGGAGGGGACACAGCAGCTTGGATAAGCTCGGTATGAAAATCCTCTCCCATGTTGTTTTTTTGGGTATTCATGTTTCATTTTAATTGGGGCCAGTCATGGTTGACTACATCCCTTTTAAATTCTAACTCATATCTGGAACAAGTTGATTGGGAGGGGGGGGGAGGCAGGCTGGCAGAAGATAGTTCTATTCCAGTTCAGGTTCAAGAGGGGCTTTCAAATATTGCTTCACTTTCTGCAAAAGGAAGTTGAGTAGGTTTCAGGGCTGCCTTGGTTTCCCTTCTGTCACTATTAAAAGCTCTGCTTTCTTATGCATCCTTTGTCTGTCTGTCTGTCTGTCTGTCTGACCTGTATCTTCCCTTTTCAATTACAGGAGCATGAGGATTAGTGCCCTCCCTTGGGGTCAGGAGGCAATCTCCACATCTTGAAACTGGAGGAGGAGGGGCCTCTCCCCTTGATCCCCAGGTGACTACCTGCCTTCATTACAGGCAGGGATGTCACTGTTTTGTGTTTTTTTGCGTTCACAGATCTCATGAGGACAGGCAGACTCCTTTAGTGCTCTGATATTATGGAAGCCCACATACCCTCCAACATTTCACAGATGAAAATAGGGACGCACATGTGAATTTGTAAGAGGTATGGTTAAGCAACATGAAGGTGTGATCAAGAGGGTGTGGCCAGGCAACATGAGGGCGTGGCCAGGCAACCAAAGGACATGGTCAAGTAGAGGAAACACACAAAACTGCACTATTTTCTCCCTCTCACCTAGAACCTGGGGTTATCCACTAAAGCTAAAGGGTGACACATTTGGGACAAACAAAATGAAGTATTTCTTTGCATAGTGCATAGTTAAACTGTGGAATTCACTGCCACAAGGTGTAGTGATGGCTGCCAACTTGGAATAGACAAATTCATGGAGGTTAGTATCTAGTTCCCCTTCTCAAGGCATTACATTACTGATAAGGCTATCAATGGATTAGTCATGATGGCTACATAGCACCTCCAGGATTGGAGACACCATGCCTCTGAATACCAGCTGCTGGGGAACATGAGTGGGAGAGTACTGTTTCCCTCATGTCCTGCTTGAGAGCTTTCCAGAGCATCTGGTTTGTCACTGTGGGAAACAGAATGCTGGACCAGATAGGCCTTTCCAGTAGGGCTCTTTTTATGGTCTTATGGTCTTAACCTAGCACAGAGAGGAAGGCATGAACACCTTCTCTTACAAAAAGATGCAAGCCCAGTCCCTATATACAAACCCAGGTTGCTTACGTGTATGCAGGGACTTGGTTTGCATGAAGATGTCCTTCCTTTTGTCTGTTAGACTTATGGGTTGAATAAGGCAATCTGGAGGTTAATTTTTGACAGCCACGTTCAGAGCTCAAGCCTTTTAAGGGCACAAATTGTGTCAGTCTTCAGAATAAACTCATGAGAAGCTGCCCATTATAAGTCTCTGACCATCATGGAGTATTCCTGGAGATCCGATAGGAGCAAAGTCTAGTTTTACAGCCTGATGCTATATTTATCTATTATTTATTTATTTATTACATTTATACCCCGCCTTTTTTCCTACAAGGAACTCAAGGCGGTTTACATAATCCTCCTCTCCATTTTATCCTCACAACAACCCTGTGAGGTAGGTTAGGCTGAGAGTCAGTGACTGGCCCAAAGTCACCCAGTGAGTTTCATGGCCAAGCGGGGACTAGAACCCTGGATCGCCCGAGTCCCAGTCCAGCACTCTCACCACTATGCCACACTGGCTATAAATGTTCATTCAAAAGCTACTCCCACTTCTTTCAATGGGGCTTTACTTTCAAGGAAGTGGCCAGAATACTGCTGCCTTATAGCACAATCCTAGGCATGATCACTCAGAAGTACGTCCCACGGAATTAAATTGGATTTACTCCCACGTAAGTGTACAATTGAATCGCACTATTAGATGTAGGTAAATTCAATAAGTTGTCAATGAGGGCCACCGGTATTGACTATGCTTTGTTAAAAGACTCAGAAGGCCTAACAGGTTTTTTATTATTATTATGGAGAAAGGGTATGCTGTAAATATATTCTGGGACAAAATATTTTAACCCTTATTTTTTTAAAAAAATCATGGTTAGAGGTTAATAAATATTTTTCCTTCCCACAATTCATATATCTTGCATTTGAGCACATATATCCAGTATTAAACACTGAAGCTCCATGTTTTAAAGCAATCTACAACACTGACCATCACATCTTGTGGCAGCAAATTGATTATGCATTGTGTGAAGAAGTATCGTGTAATTGAGGGATAATTGTGAAATGCTGCTCCTTGCTAGAAGAGGTAGCAGCAGCAGCGCCAGTGCTAGGATGACTTTTCCAGAATTATATTATATAATATCTTATATAATTATTATATTATATATTATTTTATAATATTTTATAAGTGGCTTTTGTAAAAAAAATTAACCTTACTTAAACCCTTAATTGTTGATATCTGGTGTTTTTCATGGGGTGTGTGTGTCAGTGCTTGCAGGGCAATCTCTTTCTTTTTGTTTTAAAATGGTCAGGATTGGCACAAATTCAACAGGTAAAGCTTACTCACCCACCCCACACCCCGAAACATGGAGCTTCAGAGAGAAGGGGAAGTTTCTTGCATTTCCTTCTGACACTGTATCTCACCTGTTAGAGGCAGAGTCAGCTCTGTTAGGAAATAAAATCTTTGGCAATATAAAGATAGGAATCATGTGATAAATTCCCTCATTCACCTCTCCTTTGGTCCAGGCCAGTGGGTGCAGCCTCCACCTCCTTTTCTTTTCACCCAGCCAATCCCTTCCCCACAGCAATGTGCAGCAGAGGCAGCAGGTAGAGCGCACGCGCGTGCACGCACACACCCTTGCCTGGCCTGGTCCTCCCAGCAGCTGTTCAAACCTAAGCAGAGCTACTCTTAAAGGGGCCATGGGAAAAATTGCAGCTAAGTGACCTCAGTTAGAAGGATGTCCAAACTTGGAGCACGAGCTATGGAATATTCATTCAAAGTAGTCTTAAGGCCAGACTCCACCTTCATTCCAGAGGTCAATTTGGCATTTCATAGGGTACAAGAGTTGATTCTCCTTTCCTTTTGCCCTCGCCCAACCACAGCTACCAAAACGGAGTGGCATTCCTTAGATGTATATAGAACAATCATATTTTATATTTATATTTTTATGTATATTTATACTTTTTATTATTGTATACCACCTGGATATGTTATACACGTAACAGGCAGTATGGATTTTTTTAAAAAATAGAGAGGACAAGGCTTCACCATCAGTATAGTACATGGTTTGTCCTCTTTCAAATGTTGGTACTGGATCAGAATGTATCCACTGACCTCTCTTGTCATCGGCTGAGAGAATGTATTGCCCTAACCTATACCTCAAGTTCCGAAGGACATTGTGACACAGTTCAGTTATGGGGGCCATCGCCTCAGTCATATTCTGGGAAAGTGTTCCTTTGGAGATCTGCAAGGCAGCCACTTTGTCCTCAGTGCTTAGCTTCACCAAACACTATAAAATTAACACTTTCACTTCCTCCTCTGAGGTTGCCGTTGGGAGGCAAGTCCTTCAAAGGATTCTACATCTACAGAAAGTTTTGCAGGGTTGTTGGCACCAGGGTCCTACTTTGGAATGTACCTACTGCTTTTTGACATCTCCATGCTAGCTGTCCTCCTCCACTTGGGAGAAAGAGAAATTCCATATCAGCAAATTTCTGTTCTTCTCAAGGGAAGGACGACAGCTAGACCCACCCTCCTTTGGATTGGCTCTCTCCGAGGACGTACCGGTACTTTCAGTGGCATATGTGTACTTTCAATGACTAGATGTGAGGCCCATGGGGAGTGGACTGCAACATGGTGCTCGCTGTCTGTTCTGGGTCACAGTCATGTCAGGCAAGGCAGGACATTGGAGAGCATGCTGCAGGAAGTGCCAGCTGGAGTACTTTCCCATAAGGAGCTGTTGTCCCAGCAAATAACTGCTATTGAGAAGGCTGGCAGAGCCTGGTCCTTCAATGACTCCATAGGATGCTGACTATGGTTCTTAAAGGGCCAGTGTCTGTTCTGGAGTCTCACACTCCTGCATGACTGAGGGACAGGCGAAGCTGCAGGGGAGTCATCGTCAGAGTCAGATGGCTCTACATCCTCATGCTGGGAAAGCAGAGAAGGGTGTGTGTGTCAAGGGCTCCCTCTCAAGTGGGGTGACCAGTGACCCATCTGAATCAGAGTCTCAGAACCAGGAGACATTTTACTTATTTCTGTTCAGAAAGTACTATCTAATTCCAGCATCCAGAGGCTCAGATTCTCTTTCCATTTCATTTACCGCTGGTACCACATTGCATCCATCCAAAGTCTGAGGGAATTACTCCTGTTTCTGGGGAAAGGGATTCTTATTCTCCCCTTGTTTTTTGTTAGCCACAATATTATCAGTTTAGTGTTCATTACCTCTGGAGGTCTCAATAACTTTCCCCATGGTTACCGGTTGTATTCTTTATTTAAATGTTTTAAATACTGTAAGGAAATTGTATTTTTGTTTGTTTGTTTTTGTTTTGTTTTGGTGTAATTCACATTTAAAAAACTAATATATATATATTTTAAGTATCCCATTTCTTGACATACTTTCCTAGACAGAAGTGTCTGGGTATCAAGAGGATAGGCCTCTCCTCCTCTGGATTCAAGATCAGGAGGCTGCCCCGGAGGAGGGATCGAATCCCCTCCATGCCAGCGTCCTCATTTTTTCAAAAATAACAATTATCTGGTAAGTACAGAGTCTCCATTTATTATACAAAGCAGCCCTCTTTGGTCAGCCTTACCCTGTATCATCTATATATACCAGTTTTACATAATAAAACAAGACTTTACTTCTCTGTAGATAGCACAAACATGAAAATATATACCGGTACATTTTAGAATTTATTAAATTTTTAAAAAGTAAAAAAATTGCTCTCTCTACTTTCAGATGAAACAATGTAGGGAAGGATTTCAGTCTGAAAGACTGAGACCTCAGAGGAGAAAAGTGAACCCAAGGAGAAATGAAAACCAACTAGCTTGCTAGTGGATAGCACTGTTGTCCATTATAGCTATTCATAAACCAAAATCCATGAATCTTCTCAGCTTCATCCTCTGTCACTCTACAGTGGTTCTTTCTAATGGCTGAGGGAAAACTTAAAGGATTATTTCAAATGGTTCAACCTACTATGGAAGCAAGAAGTGACCCGAGGAAGTCTAACCATTTCTTGCCAGTGTAGGTACTACTTGAGATCCATGAAACGAATGTCCATGATGAGCAGAAAGTTCTTGGGCAGTGGGCGAGGTGCTGGCGAAAGCACTGTGAAGACCTGGCGTTCCAGATCCACTCCAGTAACGACAATAAAACCAGCCACACTAGTCTCAGAGATGTTCTCATCAGTGCCATCAGCCGTACTCACACTTAACAGGTGGTGCACCATGTCACGGCCAGGTGTAACTGGTACCAGCTTAAGTTGGTTGTCTTCCTGCGACATGCCCAGGGGCAGACATGAGTCAGGGATGGTGGGAGCTCCCACCTTGTATATCTTGACATCAGAGAACTTGACATCAAAGGCATGCGGGTAGAAGCAACCTCGGAAGCCATAGAAGTATTCACGTATGCGATCATCACGAAACTCCCGTCGGAAGTCCTTGGAGCGCTCCACCACTCCACCTGACTTAGGGAGCAGCACTGTTCGAACAAAGTGAGGCAAGTCCCGCTTCAGTTCATTGTAGAGGCGTTCCTGGTCCAGCACAACTACAACATCAACTTCAAAGGCAGAGGCAGCATGTACAAGTGCCTGGTACCCAGATCCCTTCACCCAACCACAGGTATTGATGACACAGCCACTGACTGAAGCCCGGCGGTTCACCTCACAACGCTGGTTAAATACATCAGCCAAGCGAGATGTGATCTGTAAAGAGGAAGAAGCAGAACCAACATTACAGGAAACCACACAAAACTGATAGGCTAAAAGTCTTATGACATGATGATAGCTGACCTTTTGGGAAGCTTTTCTCCCAAGAGACCTCAAGATTTTTTACAGATACTGCTGTCTTACCTTAAGTAGTAACCCATATATTTTTAAGAGTGAATCTGTATTGTCATTCTACGAACATATGAAGATTGGTGGCATCCTTCAGAAGACACACTGCTGTTGCAGTGTATACATTACTGGGGGGGGGGGGAGCCAAACTATCTAAAGTCTACATAGTATGTCTACATAGATGTAAAATTTCCAGAAATTTTGAAGCTATGGAAAATACCCTTTTTTTCTGAGGGAGGTATGGGGAAAAAATTGAAACTTTGGAGAAAACAGAAAAATATGCAATACCTGTATTTTTAGTGCCCTTTACAAATCTAAAGTTACTTTAGATGGCCTTCCCCAACCTGGTGCCCTCCAGATGTTTTGGAGTTTAGCTCCCATCAGCCCCAGGCAGCATAGCCAATGGTCAGGAATGCTGGGAGTTGTAGTCCAAAACATCTGGAGGGCACCAGGGAAGGCTGCTATAGGAACATAAAATATATATATAGAACTTGGTTTTGCTCTATAGGACAAAATACAAACGGTCAACAATACACATTTTCTTCCATTTTATGATATGGTGACTCTACTCACATGCTGGGAAACAGCATGACTTGGAGCATTCTCAAATGTCTATCAGTAAAAGATACATTTGATCAATAATATTAATAAGGAATAGAAGAAATAACTAGGCTGGGAATCTTACAGAGAGGATTAAAAAAACATTTTCCCCATTATAGTCTATCTATAAAAGTCTTATTACATAGCTTTCAGAACTAGTTTGCGCGGGTGTAAAGGCTGGGTAGCAATATTATAAACACCTTGTCTTAAATATAGTCATCATTCTAAAAGAAGGTATTTCATAATCCAAAGCTGTTCAATTTGGGGGGGAGGGGAATAAAATTGGTTCTTGGGGGGAAAACCCAGGGGGAAATGGGTTTTTTTTCTAATTTCCCCCCATTTCCCCCCTAGGCCTTCCCATCTCTAGTCTCTATAGAGGACTTTGTTTGCTCAGATACCATTTAAAAGATACATGCCTAATTATTACTATGTTTACTGTGGCAAAAAACAACACTTGCCACTTTGGGAAGTATACATTTAAACTGGAAGCACAAAATGGAACTATGAAAATATAATAAAGTGAAGCCTGTTACTTGAGAGCCTTTAACTGAAGACTGAACCTGGGACCTTATGAGGCAAAGTTAAGTGCTCAACCACTAAGCTATAACCCTCTCCCTCTTCCAAAGGGTGACACAAAAATCTTATATAAGGTTAGGCATATCCCTAGGAGCCTGGCACCTGGACACTTCAAAACAGTTGCTGCCCGTAAGAGTCTAAAATCACCTGTGTACAAGAATTTGAAATATTTGTCCATCCCTGTCTGATGCATCTTTGTGAACCCCTGGTTCAAATCCCCACTCAAATATGAATTTCACTCGGTAGGCTTGCGTAGGTCACGATCATGTGACCTGGCCTACCATTCAGGGACACTGAGGCTGCAATGTTAAACACGTTTATTAGGGAATAAGCTCCACTGAACACAGTGGGACTTAATTATATGAGTAAACATCCATAGGATTGCACTGTGAGAAGCTCAAATGCTGCTCTAAGCTCTTCAGAAAAAGGAGGGGAGGATATATATGTAACAAATTTAAATGAAATTGGTTAATCTTGATCAGTGTTGGTGAAAGATTTTCAAAGCAGAAAGTTGGCACATTTTAGAAACCTCTGGTTGCAAAAGAGGTTTCTGCAGCATTGATACAATGGATATTCAAAATGTACATGGCTGCAGACAAGTAAAGCATCACTCATGAAACAGGGAGCCATTTAGACTTGAGTCTAAAGAGAAATACAGTGACAAAATTTAATTTTGATCAGCATGGTTGATCAGTAAATCATTCATAATGACACCCTTCCCCAACCAGGTGCCTCCAGATGTTTTGGACTTTAACTCCCAGAATTCTTGACCATTGGCCATGCTGTCTGGGGCTGATGTGAGTTGGTCTCACATCACCAGGCCACGGAAGGCTACTATTGAATTTGCAAAAGCGCTAAGCAGGATTCTTTTAAAACAGAATTTTCCAGATCAAACAAGCAACAGCACCTGTTTAATCAGCATAGGTGTTTTCTTCAATAATGGAGTGGTTGCTAAGGATCTGACTTCATCAGAGACAATATCTTATCCAAGACAATATTTTTGTCTTGGATAATGTACCTCTCTCCAATGAAGACAAATCTTCATTTAGACTCCTTTTACGCTGTCTCGCCTTACACAATTTATTTCTTAGATAAGGAAATCTCAAAGTCCACCTTAGCATATTATAATTTATTGTTCTTCTATAAAAGATAAAGATCTGGAGAGCTATTGGTGAAATGATGTGTTCAAGGTCACTAACAGCCAAATCCTATAGTATATACAGTTACAGGTGCCTACACCTACTCAAATCAATGGATTTAAGCTGCCCTAGATCCAAATCAATCAGAGTTGGAATACAACTGCATGCTGAACCAGATTTAATGGACTAATGATAAGAAAATGTTAATTAGGAAACTACTGAAGTACCCTTGCCTTGCTCAGGTCTACTCTTTAAAATACAGTGCCAGAGATCCTGGGAGAACCAACAGTTTCACACCTGTTGCAACCACAATTAATGGTTATCTAAATAGTTTCTATTAATCAGCCCATAAAATTCAAGAGGGTGAAGTAAGCACCTTATCAAAACATAGTTTATACATTTTCCCTCCCACATTATCTAAGTTTCTATGTGTAAACAATTCCTCAGTGTAATTTCCCCCTCATAAGAACATGCCACACTAGCTCAGACCAAAGATCTATACAGGGCTAGGCTACTACTCTGTCTCTGTCTGTGGTCAACCATATACAGTAATACCTTGGATTGCAAGTAACTTGGTCTGAGAGCATTTTGCAAGACAAGCAAATTTTTAAAATAAATTTTGACTTGATAAACAAGCGACGTCTTACAAGACAAGTGTAGGGATGTAACCGCTCGCCTCAAGCAGGCCGAAATCGGCCCTGCTCACGCCCACCAGAGACTTGCTTTGATATAAGAGTGTTTTGGATTACAAGCACGGTTCCGGAACGAATTATGCTCTCAATCCAAGGTATTACTGTATATCAAGGGAACTTGATGGTAATAGTTATCTCCTGTTTGTCCCCAGTATTTGGTAATCAGAGATGAAGAAAGAAATTCAATTTCTAACTACCACCTGTTTTCCATCTGATGAAGATACAAACAGCTATGCCATCAAACCTGGTGGCTCAAGTTAGGCAATTTATGGTCTTATGGACAGGGTCTCTTTAGATGGCAATGTATATTACTTCACTTACTTTGTGATAAGCCAGCCCTACAGAGGTTGGGGACCCTCCTGTTCCTTCTACTGAGTGGAGCCCTAGAATTCTGCCTGAAAGTCCTGCCCTGAATGCACCACTAGGACCAGGATGTATGCAGAGGATCACCATAGTCACAGACTACTCCAGACATGTTCCTTACCTTATTATAAAGTTTGATGTTAGTGCCAGGTGTGGTGGACCCAAAGTGATAGACCAGAGGGGCCTGAACTGAGAATCCTTCTTCAACATCTGCAGGGCGCTCAATATAGAGTGCTCCCATGGTGCCTGGGATAGAGATTGAGCCCTGGCCTACATCCAGCTCCACAAAAGTGGGTCGGCGCCCTAGGCGCACAGCATAATTCAGCAGCAGGCGACAGACAGTTGATTTGCCCACATCTGTGGGGCCCACCACCATGACCCGAGGCCCCCGTTCATCTTCACGCTCAGCCTGCCACCGCATCTGCTCCAGGGCTGTATGCGTGTTGAGGTACAGCAGCATGGGAGTGTCTTTAGAGATGTAGGCTACTTCAGTCCGACCAGTCAGCTGCACTGAACAGCCATGCCAGGTGAAGACGGCAACTTTAGCACCAGCATCAAAGGTGAATTTCTTGTTGCGTGTCAGTTCCGTTCCAAAGATCTCAGCCATGCCTGTCATAAGCTCTAGCTGGACAGTTTGTGAGGCTTCAACCTCAAAGCGAAGCTCAGTCTCCCTCTCCAGCTCAAACTTGGCCACTAATTTCTTATCATCCCCAGCTTCCTCTGCCATCTTGTTTTACTTGCAACTTCTATGGATACAAATCATAATTAATTAAATCATGTTTTAAAAAGCAAACATGAATTCTGGTTAGCTGGCATGCAAATGTAGTGCGATTTCCTCCCTCTCCTGTTGTCTACTCCCCCCCGCCCCAAAATATGCATTCTTCAAAGGGTGGACAGGTCTTGCTTTTATGCTTAGGGTCTAAATCAGGTTTCCCCACCTGGGTCCCGCCAGATGTTTTGGACTACAAATCCCATCATCCCTGACCATTGACCATCCTGACTGTGGCTAATAGGAGTTGTAGTCCAAAACATTTGGAGGGACCCAGGTTGGGGAAGGTTAGTGTAACTGATTACTGTCTTTGGGGCTGGGTAGGAAGTTTCCCCAGCCTACTTAAGAAGCCTCAAGATTTGCCATGTTCTGTATTGTGTATGGCTCATGTTCACTGGCCTAAGCTATCTGAATTGCTTTAAGCCGTTCCCTGAATTTTAAATACTATGAAAGCTGAAACTGTATTCTTTGCTTACAGCATCTAAAAGGGGCTGTGTGGTCTGACTGTGAGCTTGTGCCTGGAAGATCCTGCTTTAAGCCTTCATTTTATTTAGATCCCTAGTCAGCAACTTACTTTTACTGGAGGAATGTTTTGAAGCAGGGGCGTAAACTATTTGGGGGGGGCTCAACCCCCCCTCTGGGATTTCCCACAAAAAAGGGAATTCTGCTCCCCCGTGGGCCGTTTTAAGGAAACAATCATGGGATAGAAACAAACATTTCCATTCCATCTCCATTTTATATTTAGCTGTGTGTGTGTGTGTGTGTGTGTGTAACTACCCGTTTGAGTATGTGTGGGGGGGAGAGAAGTAGGTTTTCATACACAAAGGGAATATTTATATATTTATTCATTCTGAATGAATGAATATATAACATGTTTTCTATCCTCCTGCAGAATCCTGTTTCCTTGGTTGTACTACTGTACTGGCCACAATCACCACTATGGAGAGATTTCTTGTGAAAAAGAAAAAAATATGTGCTGTGGTTAGCACTGGTGAAAGTTCCACTGGCAGCTCCTCTGGACTTAATACAGAAGATAAGTTGCAGGACCAGGTTGAGGAAGCATTACCTTCCGAAGACATGCCCTCAGATACTAGTGCTCCTGGTCTGAAAAGAAAGCCAGCAGGATGCCAGTCCAAGGACACTTGGAGAGAACCTTTGATTGGCTCTCTTATGAAATGGGCAAAGCATATTGCACCATCTGTCGCACAGCAAGAGAAATGAGTGCTCCTCTCCCCAAAACCTCAAGAGACAGGGATGCATATGAAGCTTTTGTTAAGAAAGGCTTCTCAAATTGGAAGAAAGCTCTAGAAAGATTCCATAGTCATCAATACTCAAATTTTCACCGTGCAGCTGTTCAAGTTATGGCTACTGAAGGTGGCATAAATGTTCATGTCACTTGCTCTGAAGGAAAACAGAAGCAAATGCAAAAAGCTAGAAAGGCACTGCTGAAAATTTTATCCTCTGTAAGATATCTTGCCTGTCAAGGCATTGCAGTTCGTGGCCATGCTGAGGAAAGATCAAACCTTAGTCAACTCTTGCTGCTTCGTGCTGATGATGTTCCCCAGCTGAGATCATGGCTGGATCATACAAATTACAAATGGATTTCACCAGCTATTGTGAGTTTCTTAAGATCATGGCTCACAAAGTTCTACATACATTAGTGAGAGCAATTGAAGCAGCTGCTTACTACAGTATAATTGTGGATGAGACTACAGATATCACCACAAAGGAGCAGGTTTCATTTTCCTTTTGCATTGCCACAGAGGAAATGTCTGTGGAGGAATTCTTTTTTGGTTTTTATGAGACTGATGCTATAACTTCTAAAACCCTTTTTGCTATTTTGAAAGATGTAGTCTGCCACTTTAATCTTCCTCTTTATAGGTGTCGTGGCCAATGCTATGATGGAGCATCAAATGTAGCTGGACGCATTAGTGGGCTGCAGGCTCTTGTGAAGGAAGAACCAAGAGCACTCTATGTGCACTGTGTGGCCCATGCTGTGAATTTAGTGGTGCATGATGTATCAGGAAATGTTGCCATGTGTAGAAACTTTGAGTGAAGTAGCTGACCTTATTACTTTTGTCAGAAGTTCACCCAAACATCTTGCCTGGTTTAAAAACTTTCAAAGGGGAGAGGAGAACATACATCTGAAACGATTTTGCCCCACAAGATGGACTGTTATAGCAGCTTCCTTACAGTCAGTTGCTCTTAATTACAGACAGCTCATTGATTTCTTTGAGGATGTGGCATCTGAGGAAAGGGGAGATGCTGGGGCAAAAGCAGATGGATATGCGCAAAGCTTGCAGAGATTTGCTTCTTTCTTCATGCTGCAGCTCTTGATGCTTGTGTTTGGCCGTTTGGACACAGCACTTGAGAAAAAAATACAGCACTTCAGAAAAGTAACCAACAGCTCCATCAAGCAGAACTTCTTTTAGTGTCTGCCAAGGAGAGTATAAAGCAACTGAGGAACAACTTTGAAGAGTTCTGGACAAAGACCACAATGACAGCAAAAGACTTAGATTTAGGAAGCCCTACCCTCCCTAGGCGCAGAAAGCCTCCACGACACGTTGATTCTGGGTGTGAGCCTCACCAGTTTGAGTCTCCTGAGGGATTCTACAGGAAAATATTTTATGATGTGATTGATGTCAGCAGCAGTTTACACAATCGCTTTTCCTCAGATGTGTGCAAACATATGAGCAAAATGGTAAAGTTTGTCATTGGAGATTGATAGCACATCCATTGCATGTTTTTATACAACTGACATGGATTCTTCTAGATTACAGCTTCATCGTGATATGCTGTTGGATATTGCAAGGGAGAGGAAAGCTAAAGTTTCAGCTCTTCAGGATGTGGTTGATCTTCTGAGTGGAACACAAGGCAAACATCTGCGGCACCTACTACCAGAATTGACAAAGCTGCTCAAACTCACCCTTACAATACCGGTTTCATCATGTTCATTAGAAAGGTCATTCTCATGCCATCATAGAATAAAGACCTTTCTGCAGTCAACCATGGGCAAGCCAGGCTCAATCACATGGCTGTTCTACATGGACATAAAGAGATCAGTTTGGAGATGGATTTGAACATTATAGTTAATGAGTTCATCCAGGTAGCACCAATCGGAAGAAATACATTGTGTGGAAGAATCCTAGAAGTGCATATCCTGAATGTATTTCTTCTGCTTGGTGCTTTGTTTAGTTATCTACCCTTCAGTACTCCCTCTGGTTAGTCATAATAAATTTATTCAAATCCATAGAGTTTGTTGATTTTTATCTTGGGCTTCAACTTGGATGGTATATTGTATGGGCCTTTGGATGGTGGCGTAGTGTATAAACTATCATAATATTATAATTAAAATGTAATATATTTGTTGAGTACAGTAATACCTTGGATTGCAAGCATAATTCATTCCGTAACCGTGCTTGTAATCCAAAACACTCTTATATCAAAGTGAGTCTCTGGCGGGCATGAGCGGGGCCGATTTCAGCCTGCTACGCCCGCTCGAGGCGAGCGGTTACATCCCTACGACTACTTGTCTTGCAAGACCTTGCTTGTTTATCAAGTCAAAAATTAAATTATTTTTTGCTTGTCTTGCAAAACGCTCAGACCAAGTTACTTGCAATCCAAGGTCTTACTGTACTTGTTATTTTAATGTGGCTTTAAAGTTTAAACACTCTAGGGTCCATTGATGAAGGACGGTTTCCAGAAATATAAATATATACATACATAAATGTAAACAAATAAGCATAACCCCCTTGCCCAGGTTTACCCCCATGCCCCCCCCCCAGAAATTGAGACATCTATGCCCCTGTTTTGAAGGGAGGGCAGACAGTAGAAGGTCAGTCCTTACCCCCCAAGGTGGACTGCCAGCAAGTCTCATGACTGCAACTTACTACTCTCTCCACAGACTTAAATTGGCATCATACTAGTTTCTACCTTGACTAGCCAAATCTGGCTCTGGGGTGAAAGTTGCTGACCTGTACATTACCCCATGGAGTCATATAGTTTTGTTTCTGAGTCCGAAACCATTCCAGATTTAATCAAGTACTTCAACGTACACACAGCGTAAGAGCACGCTATCTGTATTGCATTGACAGTAGCTAATGTACTTGTTCCCTTAAGGAAGTTCCCATCCCCACCCCATCAAGGGTTCAGAAGCCTGCTCTTGTCCAGCGTTTCAGTAACTACCAAAGAGTGTACGACCGAAAGGGGCTAAGGCAGGCCCAAGATGTTTCATAGATCATAGAGTTGGAAGGAGCCTACAAGGCTATCGAGTCCAACCCCCTGCTCAATGCAGGAAACTAGAGGAGGGGTCTCCCATCCAAGTAATAACCAGGTCTGACCCTGCTTAGCTTTCCACGCTCGGACAAGCTGAGCCAGCGTAAGCCACAGGCCCATGAAGAGGTTAAGAAGCCACTCTGCTTCCCTCTTCGTCGCAAAACGACGCGGCCTGAAGGCTGAAAGTCTCCATGGGAACGGAGCCAGGGCCTTGAGAAGCTATAGAAAGTCACCCACCTACTGAATCCACAGAGATCCAACCGCACTAGACCCGGATCGGGCCAGGCAACGGAAATGCCGGATGCCCCGGAAGTAAAGGGGCACGGTGATTGTGTGTGATGTGCGCATGCCTCAGGAGCGCCTCTTCGTTCACTGACGAGATGGAAATATAGTTCCCTTCTGTATGCAAATCACGAGACCAGAGGGGATATGGTCGCTGTTCGCGCGGTCTCCTGGGAAATGTGGTTTTTGCCCGCAGTTTTGACCTTCGTTTAATACTCGTTCAGCCGCCTAAAAGCTAGGGCAAGAAGACAGAGGGCAAGCATATTGCTCTTTTCTTGCCCCGTAGCGTACGATTGTTTCCTTCTCATTACGTCAGCTTCAGTCAAAGGTCCTTCAGGATGGCTGTCGCTTAGATACCTGAATCCATTTATCAATTAATTTACTTAATTGAATTAAAATATAACTTGGGGGGGGGGGCATGTCCAAGCTGCTGCCGAACACGGGAAAGCTCATTCAGCTGCTGGAAGACAGGAGAAATCTCAAAACTTCTGATTGGACAGTTGTTTGGGTTTTGCACCACAGCTGTTATGTTGACTCATTATAGAGCAGCAAGCAGCGGGTGCAGTCTATTTGAGCACTAAGAAATTGGAAGGTTAAGCTATAACCTTAAATATGCACAGCCTTAAATATACAATTCTGCCTTGTTTTTCCATTATTTTCTCCAGTTGTCAAACCAGCAAGTAACATGTATTATGCAGGGGGAGCTGTACAGGGGTGAGGCAAGGGAAGCTAGTTTTCCCCTGTGTAGAAATGACATTGTGGAGGAAGAGGGGGGGGCTGGCTGGCCCGCCAGACCTCCACCCTTTCCTACTCCAAAGGAAACCCAGCACTTGCCACTATGTGGCCCGGAAGGGGGGGCTGGCTGACCCGCTACTACCCCACCCTTGCCTACTGGCAAAGGAACCAAGACCCCCTGAGATCTCAAGATACCAGACTGCCAGCCTCAGCTGTCTGCAATCTTACTTGGATCTCTGTTTAGGGACTCGCCTTCATATTTCTGTAACCTGGATTTAGATACTGAACTCACAGAGCACTACAAAACCCATGTGGGGTAAAACCAAACAAGGTTTATTTCTGGTAGCAATTTACAACAAGATTAGGGAAATAAGAGAAGCACACAATATAGAGAGAGACTTTGGTACACAGTAAAGCAGCAAAACAATAAAGACCTGATTCCTTAAAATCTCTCAGACACACATCTGTTACCTGAGGGTAGTCCCTTCAAGGGTTAGATCTAGCACAGCCTTGCCGGCCGATGGAGAATTACCACACCTCCCCGAAGGTCCGATATGGGTAAACTCTTACAAGGCCTGCCTTCACCAGAGCCCTCATCCAGCTCATTTCACCAGGAGCTAACTGGGGTCGGATCCTGATGGCCCCCCCAAAGGCTTGGGGCCTCTCTTTGGCTTGCCGCCATCCCCAATAGCCAGGGTAGCCGGTAGCCACGGCTACCCTGACAAAGACCAAAACCCAGGCTTTGGGAAATATCTCTTCCCCCCTCCCCCTTTCTGTAGCTTTCTTGCCTTCAGCCAATTAGAAAGAACTTCACCTGGCCAGGCAAGGGAGGAAACTCGTGAGTCATGGCTTGAACTATTTGAATTACATCTGCATATGAACGCTTTCAGCCTGGAAGGCGAGTCCCTAAACAGAGATCCAAGTAGGATTGCAGACAGCTGAGGCTGGCAGTCTGGTATCTTGAGATCTCAGAGGGTCTTGGTTCCTTTGCCAGTAGGCAAGGGTGGGGTAGTGGCGGGCCAGCCAGCCCCCCCTTCCGGGCCACATGGTGGCAAGTGCTGGGTTTCCTTTGGAGTAGGAAAGGGTGGGAGTCTGGCGGGTCAGCCAGCCCCCCCTCTTCCTCCACAGACATGTTATGGTTCTGTTATGTTATGCCCCAAAATATGTGGGGTATATTTTGCCCCACATAAGCAAAATAGCAAATGGTGTATTTTTCCAACTAGTCAAGTATAAAAAGAGTCACCTTGAGGATTAGAAGACTTTTTGTGTGGCATAAGTATTTGTAGTCTCTAGTCCTTGAACACTTATGTTATACCACAATAAATGTGTTAGTCTTTAGAGTGCCTCAAGATTCTGTGTGTGTGTGTGTTGCAGCACCTAACCCTCTTCTGAATTTGTCATCAAATAATCAACCATGATATGCCATTTGCTGTCAAAAAGTGACAAAGAGAAAGTATTTGTGGTTCTGAGCATTTAAACAGACACCAAAACTGGCATCATACTATGATGCCATGGGATTGGGAATTGAGAATGACAATCACAATAGATTCAGACCCCAGTGCTGGAATCGATCTGGACATCTCCAGGATGCTATAATGCCTATGAATCCCATTTCACAATTCCCAGCAAATCTATGTTGATCCACCAACATCTGTATATAGATCAGGCAATGAGAAGTTGCCCTTGCAGAATCCTATACATGTCTACTCAAATGTAAGTCCTATTAAATTCAATGTGGCTTACTCCCAGGTAGGTGGGTATAGGATTGCAGCCTTAGTCTAGCTTGCTAGGGGTGGGCTACCTTCACTAAGGGCACAATCCTATGCATGTTAAGACAGAAAAGTCCTACAACTCCCACCATTTCCCAGCCAGCCATGGGGAATGGTTGGGGTATGCTGGGAATTGTAGAACTTTTTTTCTGTCTAAACATGCATAGGATTGTGCCCTAAGCCACCTAGCAAGTCGTGTTCTGGCTTTTCATTTACATCCTTGAAAATGTCCATTCCAGATGGAAAACAGAACATTACAGAATTCATAATATTTTCATAGATTTCATAGATCATAGAGTTGGAAGGAGCCTACAAGGCTATTGAGTCCATCCCGCTGCTCAATGCAGGAAACTAGAGGAGGCATCTCCCATCCAAGTAATAACCAGGCTTGACCCTGCTTAGCTTTCCACGCTCAGGCAAGCTGAGCCAGTGTAAGCCACAGGCCTGTATTTTAATAATTGCAACTTTAGTATGTGACCTTTGAGACTCATTTTGCTCTGTGTACAGGTTAAGAACTTAAGAAGAGCCACAGTGGTCAACAAGACACCTGTGGGAAGCCCACACGCAAGCCATGAATGCACTAACACCTTCCCACTTGTGTTCCTCAGCAACTGGTATTCAGAGGTAATATATAGCCATCAGGACTAGTAACCATCGATAGCCTTATCCTCTGTGAATTTGTCTAATACCCTTTTAAAGCCATCCACATTGGTGGCCATCCCTACATCCTGGTGTACCAAATTCCACAGTTTGACTATGCACTGTGTGAAGAAGTACTTGCTTTTATCTGTCCTCAGTCTCCCACCATTCAGAGATCCCAGAAGACTTCAGGGATGCCATAATTATCACCCTCTTTAAGAAGGGTGATAGAACAGACTGTGGAAACTATTGGGGCATTTCTCTCTTAGCAACCGCAGGTAAAATATTTGCTAGGATTCTCGCAAACCGTCTTCTATCTATTTCAGAAGAGATCCTCCCTGAAACTCAATATGGTTTCCGCCCCTCTAGAGGGACAGTAGACATGATTTTTACTGCACGTCAGCTCCAAGAAAAATGCCGGGAGCAAAATCAACCCCTTTATATGGCATTTATCGATTTGGCTAAGGCCTTTGATACTGTAGACCGTACAGCTCTCTGGACTATCCTTATGAAAATTGGATGCCCCAATAAATTTGTGAATATCTTGCGACTTCTCCATGACAACATGACGGCAACGGTTTTGGACAACAACGGCTCTCATGGTGCTCCATTTAAAGTGGGATCAGGTGTTAAACAGGGATGTGTTATCGCCCCAACATTATTTGCCATTTTCATCAGCCATGGTTTTACATCTTGTCAAGGGGAAACTTCCCACTGGTGTGGGAATTATATATCGAACAGATGGAAAGCTTTTTAATCTCAGCAGGCTGAAAGCAAAAAGTAAGGTAATTACAACCTCCGTTGTGGAACTTCAGTATGCTGATGATAATGTGGTCTCCGCACATTCAGAGGATGATCTCCAAACTATCCTAAATGCTTTTGCAGAAGCATACGAAAAACTTGGTCTCTCACTTAACATCAAAAAACCCAAAGTGCTTCATCAGCAAGTGCAAGCTAACCCTTTGGTGATGCCATCTATCCAGCTTGGCGGGACAATACTGGAAAATGTCGATCATTTTCTCTATCTTGGCAGCTATCTTTCTGTTACAGCTAACATCGACAGTGAAATCAAGCATCGTTTGAGCTCCGCAAGTGCCGCATTTTCTCGAATGAAACATAGAGTGTTCGAGGATCGGGATATTTGTAAGAAGACCAAAACACTGGTTTATGAAGCCATTGTATTACCAACTTTATTGTATGCCTGCGAAACATGGACTATCTATAAACGTCACTTCCACCTCCTTGAAAGGTTTCATCAACGTTGCCTCCGGAAAATCCTGCGAATTACTTGGGAAGATAGACGAACAAATGTCAGTGTACTGGAAGAAGCAAAGACTACTAGCATTGAAAAAATGATCCTTCAACGCCAACTTCAGTGGACCGGTCATGTTGTTCGAATGCTTGACTGCCGTCTCCCAAAGCAGTTACTTTACTCCCAACTCAAGGATGGAAAGCGGAATATCGGTGGTCAATATAAGAGGTTTAAAGATGTTCATAAGGCTAATCTAAAAAAATGCAATATAAACATCGAAAACTGGGAAGCTCTGGCCCATGAACGATCTAAATGGAGGTTGGCCTTTCACAAAGGTTCCATGGACTTTGAAGAAGCCCGAGTGCAAGGTGAAAGGGAGAAACGTGCTAAGCGAAAAGCACATCAAATGAATCCTTTACAGGACTATCTTCTATCTAGTAACCTGTGTCCTCACTGTGGGAAGCTGTGTGGATCTAGAATTGGCCTCCACAGTCACTTACGGACCCATCGCTAGAGTCTACACAATCTTCTTTAGAATTTCCTCCTTTTATCCCGGAAGACAATCTTACTCGGTCACGAGTGATCGCCTGATGATGATGACGACACCATACATAATTTTATACACCTATATCACATTCCCACCCACCCCCACTATAGGGATTGCAGTCCCTATAGAGTGCAATCCTAATCACTTTTATGTAGGCCCCACTATGTTCGATGGGATTTGTTCCCAGGTGTATAGAATTGCAGGCTAAGACAAGGAAAAGGAAGGAATAGGTTAGGGGAGTGGGGGAGAGGCTATTCACGGGAGCTGGGTTCAGCCACAATGTAAGCATAAGCGTCCCTTGTCTTTGATGTCCTCAGCTTAAACAATTAGTCACCAGCTGGAAGGGCTTACTTCTGAGTAAACATAGGCTTGTGCTGCAGGTGACTTTTGGTAACTGGTGTTACAACTCTGTGCTTTCTGCTTGCTCTAACAATCTGCCACCCTCAGCCAGTCTGTGAAGTAGGGTGTGACATATGCTTTAAGGCTGCAGGGCTATACTTAAATGGAGTTACCTTTGAGTAAACATGCATAGGATTGCAGTGTAATGATCTGTACTCGTTGGCTGGTATGGAGGTAGAGCAGAGGTTGGCATCAACCTCACACCCATATTAGGGGATGGGGTATCTGTTCTCTGGAACCCATGAAGGTCCATGGGAAAGACTGCACTTTTGAACTTCCCCTCCTCCTGGCTGCTGTAACTTGACTCCAGCTCCTGGTCAGACTCAGAACAGCAAGGTGGGGGGGGGGCATAGATTTACCTCAAGGATCAATTGAAGAGATTTCTGGCCTCTTGCTCTGGAAAAGTGTGAACAGTGGCACTGACTGCTGGAATTGTGTCAGTGATGATTTGAGGCTCCCACACTTTGCAAGGCCAGCCCTACCTCTAGGCAGAGGAAGGTGGCTGCTGCACTTGCTTTTGCTTTCCACCAGAAGTCTTGCAATAAAGAAATATATTTATTGGTGAGCATGTTCACTGGAAGACAAGTTTTGAGCCATTTGCAAAGAATATTGGTAAACGTACTGGTTACCCCTCGTTTAAAACTGGTAACTTTTATCAGCCTAATTAAGTAACAGTGAGACCACCAGTGTGTGCTTATAAGCCAATTGTCATTACATGTACCGGTATATAGGGAGGCAGGCATAGGATCTGCATTGGCACTGACTCACCACTGGTGGGCAACAACTCTCCAACTAACCCTGCATTATTTGGAAGTCCAACTGGTTAAGCTACATTGAGGTCTGATAAGCCAGTAAAATTCAGAGTTAATCTGACAAAGCTATATATTCACCCCATCCCCAAACCGACCAGCCTCTTCCCATGGCCCAGGCTCAACCCTAGCTCCACATTTAATAATAATAATAATAATAATAATTTATATTTATTGCCCACCTTTTTTCCTGCAAGGAACCCAAAGTGGCTTACATAATTCTCCTCTCGAGTTTATCCTCACAACAGCCCTGTGAGGTAGGTTAGGCTGAGAGTCAGTGACTGGCCCAAAGTTACCCATTGAGCTTCATGGCCAGCGGGGACATGAACCCAGATCTCGTGAGTCCCAGTCCAACCCTCTCACCACTATGCCACACAGGCTCTTGATAGGTTCTGTCTCTGGCAGAGATGTACACTGTGTGCAGAAGTTCTGTCCTGAATCACTCACCATTCAGCTTCATTAAACGATCCTGGGTTCTAATATTAGGGGGAGGGTACATGACAGCCAACATTTGTCCTCTGATAGAATGGAATCACCTTCCAGTGCCAGAGATATTATCTCCTTTTTATATGAGGAACGTAACAGCACACACAGCTTCCAGATGCTTCCGTGCCGAACATGATTGACCAAGAATGTTGAAACAGTCAGTGGCACGCCCAAGAATGGTGTACTGATTTATCTGCAATATTGATGTTCATCTCCAAAGAGCATTTCCCCCCGTATTTTATGGTTTTCTAAAGGTGGA
Source organism: Shinisaurus crocodilurus (assembly GCA_021292165.1). NCBI lineage: Eukaryota > Metazoa > Chordata > Lepidosauria > Squamata > Shinisauridae > Shinisaurus > Shinisaurus crocodilurus. Next base: position 193,367,791 of record CM037876.1, on the reverse strand, counting down.
CCACTGACTAAAGGTACCAAAAATGTCAAATTGTACAATGGGAACAAAATTTGATATCAGCATGGCAAGGGTCCAAAATATGCACACATGCTTTGGGCATTAAAATGAGAAAGAAAGACTGTCGAATCTGTCATTTGGGAAAATAACATAGTCATGGAAACTGAAGTATAAAAGATCAGAGAGTGCTGTCGTTCTTGAATATTACCATCTGGAACTGCCAGTTATTTAGGGTTAGGGCCTACTTGCATGATTTTCAGCCTGTGGCAATCAAGATTTCCAGTGCTATGGCTTTTAGTCCCAGAGGCAATTTGCAGCTTCTCAAGGGATGGTTTAGCACTAGTGAATAATGCCTATGGAGAATGGAAGTCCTTGGAGCAAGCATTAATGCAAAACCAATGCTTGGAGACAAAACTTGCTTGGTGAAGAATTCTGTGCAATTCAAAAACTTGCCTGTCTTTTTAAACCAACAGAAGCTGGTCTTTTATATGGCTTACTTGAGAGAGCTTGACGTGCCTCCACCCTGCACTTTCAGCCTTGGTGGTGTAATTCATGCTTCCGCCCAGGAAGGCTGGTGCTCATTATTCTCTATAGTAGCACCAACAGGATCTAATTTGTCTCTCTGCTGCTTAGTAACAGACCAAATGGCTGCAACTCTTTGCCTATAGAAATCAATGCCTAACTCCTGTTGGTTTTAATGGGGCAAGACTGTAGTCTAAGAAGGCTGCTCTTCTGGTAATTTCCTGTTTTTCATTCCAAGCTCATATTGGCTTGGAAAAGGCATTGGGGACACGATGAGGCTATTTGTTAGGGGGTGCCAGTTTGGGGGTAGTGAGAGAAGACCTGGGCGAGCAATGACAAGGCTTATGGATGCTCAAGGTTGAGGATCGTCAAAGATTCTGGGGCATCGGGCCTTTGTGTTTTGGGGTGTCCGGGTCTTGGGAGCACTTCGCCGAGTGACTGGATGTTTAGGGGGGCCGGATGGAGCGCCTCGGAGAGTGATATTGCAGATTTCCAGCCTGTGACCCTTAGCTGCGTCGCTCTCCCCTCTCCCTGCGTCAGAGTTTGCCACAGGCGCGCAATGTGGGATTTATCACCTGCACGTCTCTCTTCCCCCGTCTCCATCCGTCCTCATTGCCTCCCTGTCGGCGCGCCACTGCCTGACCTCCTCGATCTTCAGCTGCCCTTCTTTCACCCCGTCCTTCTACCCCGCCGTGCCCATTGCCCCGCCGTGCCTCCCTCTCCCCGCAGCATCCCTACCCTGGTGGCCCCTGTTTATCCCCTCCCTCTTTGATCCGTGTCTCCGGCCCCGCTCTGACGTAGCGGGAGACTGAAGGGGGGGGGGGGGAGAGAAACGGGAGGAGGAGGAGGAGGAGGAGGGATGGATGACTCACAATGTTATGATGCGGTTCCACAACACACAGCCACATTCGGCTACAGACGGAGCACAAAAGCAGCCCTTTGGCTGCCCTGAAGCTGCGCTCCCCTTGGTGCGACCCCTCGCAGAGCGCCGGCAGGAGCAGTCAGAGGCGGAGAGAGCCCCTCGGGGAGCGGGTTTCAAGGTGAGCAGCGCGGAGGGCAAAGCCGACGGCGCCGCTGAAACTTTCCCTCTGCCCCCCCCCCTCCTCCCGCGACGCTTGGCTTGGCTTGGCGAATGCATCCTCCTCAGCCCCGGGCCGTCTCTCACCGGACAGAGGCAGCCCAGCTCAGCCCCGTCCCTTGCCCCCTTCCTTCTGCCTTGCCTTCTTCCCCCGCCATCCCCTCCATGGCCAAGTCCCAATGGGAACTTCGCGACGCCAAATCCGCCTTTATTTTTCTTCGGCGCACGCAGCCACGTGAGTCAGACTCTGCGGTGATTAACAAGCCCGTGTCCCCTGCCACCGGCGCTCCTCCCACTTCACTTTTTTTCTCACTCCCCCGATCTCTCCCCCCCCCGCTCCTTTCTCCTGTGGGGGTGGGGAGGAGGGCGAAAACCGAGGTAATGCAGCGTGCAGGGGGGGGGGCGTTGCTGAGATGATTCTCGCTATATGGATCAGAATCCGGGATTTTGGAAGCCGTAGTTGCGCGGAGAGCGTCCCCACGCTTGATTCGCCGCAGAACGGAATTGGGTACGCGGATGCTCTCACCGCGATGACAAATAAACGAAGGTACTGGGGGTGGGGGTGGGGGAGCTTTCGAAAGTCAGATCGGAAGGTGTAATGCCTCTTTCCTACCGGTAGGAGGCGGGCTCGCGGGGTTGGGAGTCATTGACAGAGCGGGAGACTTTGAATGAAGATGCGTGGTGAAAATAACGTCAAGGCTCCAGTAGAGGGCTCTCACAGCCGCAAGAATGGAGTGGAGGTGGGGTGGGGGTGTAGGGGAAAAGGGTAGTATCTGAAGCTACTGCCAGCGACTGCCCAGGAGACATTTAGCACCCCTAGATGTTTTGGACCAACTCCCATCAGCCCCAGTCAACATGGCCAACGATCAGGAATTCTGGGAGTTGTGGTCCAAAACATCTGGAGGGCACCAGGTTGCAGAAGACTAGGCTAGAGAGTTGGAATTAGGACTAAGAAATACAGTGCCGAATCACTACTCAACAGTTTCTTGGTGGCCTTTGGCAAAGTCATGTTTTCACACGTGACAAGAGCCACTCAGGTTATGTGACACATTGTATAACAGCATATTAATGTTGTTAATGTGGGCATGGGATAAAAGCAGAGTAGCAGCTCCTAAATCAAATGGGCATTTTAGATGAAGAGGGTATTACTTTTAATTCAGACACAAGAATTGCAGAAACCAAGACTGCAGTACTATGCACACAGTTACCTGAGAACAAATCCCACTGAACTCAGTGGGATTTACCTCGAAGTATACACACATAGGGTTGGGCAATTACATGTGAAAACAACAACCATTCTTAACATATAATTAGTTTATCAGGTTATGAAAGCTCTACAGATAGACTGAACATATAGTGTAAGGCACCAGCATTCTTTGGATTGGGGAGGAAAGAAATCTAAATTAAAGTTCCTCAGCTTCTCCAATCTCACAGGAACCACGTGAAATAGGTCTGTTCCTAGAAATAGGCTGAGCCTGGGGATTTGAATTCTGCAGACCCAAAATCTCTTAACATGGATTAGTTAGTGACCCCTTGACTCTCTTTAACTTCCCTTTTGAACTTGGTAAAATCTAAGCAGGTTCTGTATACACTCACATACACCTTTTTTCAGTGCTTGTTTTAAAGGTGGACTGTGGATTGTAATCACAGCACTGACTGTGATTATGGAACAAGGGCCCAGTGGTAATTATTCCAGATTGATGAATCCATCCGGCTCTATACCTACTTAGAACTACACATTCATACTGTACAGTGTATGGCGAGGCGTCCACCTCCAGAAGCAGCATAGATCACCTTCCCCAGGAGCTGACACAAAGTGAACAGGAGGAATGCTTCTATAGGCTGCTCCATTTGCCTGATAATTGCTTGCCCTTTTCTCTGTCTGTAGGTGACTCCCCTTTCGGTCCGGTTCTCATCTGGGGCGGGGGGGGCCTGGCAGTGCAGCCCCCCCAAACTTCACTTTTCTGAAACACGGCTCTAGCCAACCTGCTTCGCTGCTTCACTTGCGACCGCCTGTGTGGGGGCTGCACGGCACCGGCTCCCCCACCTCGACAGGGCATTGCTCTCCAGCCTGTCATGCCCAGCTGTGAGCCGGTACCACCTGCTGCCTGTCTCCCTACCAAGACCTTCCGCAGTTACCTGCCACGGTGCCACCGGACATACAGCTGTGTCCACTGTCGGGCACACCTCGCCAAGCATGATGAGCTTATCTCCAAGGTATGCATGTCCTGGGATCATGGCAAGCTTAATGACAGCTACCATTTATATGTGCCCTAACTGGATCTCTGGCATTGTGTGCTTCCCCACAGCAGTGCCAACCCCGGGTCCCATGAGGGCGCTGTATAACAACAGCATCCTACTGGGGCATCTTACCAGCAATGTCAGACTGTCTAGGAACAGTCCGATCTTTCTCACCTTGGGGGATTTCTGCTTTTAAGCAAAATAGCTGGGTTTGGGGAATGGGTCAAAGAAACTTTCAAGGGAGAGGGTCGTAACTCCTATACTTTATCTCCACAGTCCTTCCAGGGAAGTCATGGTCGCGCCTATCTTTTCAATTCTGTGTGAGTGTCCTCTTGCAATTGGTTTTATTTGGTGGGGTTGGGGTATAATGCGGGGAGAGTGCAAGAGCAGAGACAGGCAAAGAGATGGTTTTGTTTCAGACCTGAAGAAAGCAGAGAGCTCCTGCTACGTCCTTTCTGCCAAGGGTGGGAAGGAGTGACCTATCCCAAAAGCGATGTCACTGGGGATTGGGGTGGGGTGAGTGCTATATTTGAATATTCCCCTGGAGAACAATATATACATAATGGCATATATCCATCATATCTCACACAGCATCCCATAGTCCATAGGCATTCTTATAGTCCGAGCTCAGTTGGAACTGAAGCTGACCATACTGAGCTCTCAAATGTAAGCAGGAATAAAACAGGGAGTACCTCTGTACAAGTGCAGAGGGTTTATCTCATAACCACAACCAGGCTCTCCAGGACCCTCAATCTGGGACTAAGGATGAGGGCATCAAAGTCAGTAGGCATGACTTCTAGCAGCTTTGCAGTTCTCTTCTCAGAAATTAAATCTCTGTACAGCCTTTTTGCTCCTGGAGTCTCACCAGTGCCATTCCCTAACTCAGCTCTGGTCTCCACTCCATCATCCTGTTGAACTCAGTGGTAGCACTGCCAGGCCTTATAACGGAACTCCTGACATCTTGCTTTCTCTCTTGGGTGCTGGCTCAACATGCCCAGAGGATATACCGGTACTCTTGACCTTCAAACACGATCTACCCTTGATTCTAAATTGCTATTGATGAGAACTCTTCTCCCTCTGACTTAGTGATTAATCATAGTATCTATAAAATATTCCCTTATTTACCATTTATTTTTCTTCCAATTTAACTGCAAACCATTCATCCCTCTGCTCTTTTCAAGAGCCATTTAATATCAAATGCATCTGCAAAGGTTGGTGTATCTTGCCCTGATACACAGAGAAGGACCAGAGCTTCCCTGATCATCCTTCAGGCTTACCGTACTGTTTTGGTTTTTTTTAATAATATATGCAAATACAGCTTATGGTGGAGAAGGCTCTCCAAGTCCTGCACTGCATGCCATGGTTTTGGCAGTGAAGAAAAACACATCCCTTTCCTTCTCTTCATTTCTGATTGGCCTTTGACAGGGAAAAGGCCAAGTTCCAAGTCAGTCAGAGTGAGTCATGGGGATTTAGCATTCCTCTGCCATGGTTGTTGAACCCAGCCAAGCAAACTGTTGTTTTGGAATGGTGAATTCTTTTTACCTCAGAAATAGTTGCTCTTTTCTCAGTGGTAGGAATACACTGGGGCTGGCAAAAGCAAGGATTTCCGTGACTAGTTCTGTGGGAAAGGACAAAACAGCCTGTATTTTACAGTTTGTGGGAAGTCCCCATGGATATTCTAGATTAGTCATTGACCAAGGCCTGTCAGTGCATTTTGTAAGCAAGCGATGATTAGACTGCTCCTGTGTGTTGTGTTCTCCAGTGAGATCCTCCTCTGGTTTTGCCCTTACCTGGACAAATGTGAACGGTTTGTTTAAACAAATGGTATAGAACAGCTCTCATTCCTGCTGCTCCAATTTTCAGATGGGCATGAAACTGGAGCATTATTATCTTTGCATAGCTCAGCACAAGACAAGAAGCAAGAAATGCAGTTATGGTACCTTCTACCTCAGTGGAGGGTCAAGTTTATTGGTAGAGCTAAAGTAATTGATAGAGACCAAACTGGAGTGTAAGGACAAGCTCTGACTCTTTTCCTCTCCCTCAGATTCCACATCTCAGGAGAATTTAACTTCTCTTGCAATGGTATATCAATTTAAAATAATGAGGGAAGGCCACAAGTTATTTGGCGGCCCTTGACTCCAAGGTTTTAGAAACTCGGGTTTCTGCTGCCACCTGCTTCTACCAGGGCCTGACCTGCTTTCTCATTCCACGAGGGCATTGATTATGATTATTTATAGTAAAAGACTGCTATGATGAGCAGAAGCATCACTTAGGGGATGCATCGGTACCTGCCAGGGAAAATTCCTGGATTATTCTAGATCCAACATTGTTTCTAGGTCCCCAGCTAGCAGGGGAGGCCTTTATTCCCACCCCACCCCATCATCTACAACATGACTTGGGAGACCATGTACAGCTTATATAGAAAGCTTCCCTTAAGTTCAAACATTTGGCACTTCCTATGGATGTCACATTGTCCTGCCCAGTGCAGGCTGAACACTCCGCATTTCAGCTGATAGAACAGCAGGCTTTAAGATGAACCCTTCATACTGCTGTTCAGATGCACGCTGTGGTTTCCCAAGTTATATCAGAGCATGGAACGCCAAGCCAGAGATGAGGAAGGGATCTAGGGTTTTGAGTAAGAGTTAACATGGCTGCCAGAGCTCTCTCTCTTCCTAGACACCAGTGTGGACAATTGGGATCGTTCGTCACTGCAGTGTGGACGTGTCCCAGTGTTCTTGTTCTGGGTAAGGTTTGATATTCTGTAGGTCTTTCTCCTGGCCATTGGAGGTCACTGTGGGACTGAATTGAGAATCCCTCTTCTGTTCTCAGTGCTCCATCTTCAGGTTCCTAGCTGAACAGGCTGGGTTTTCTTTTCCTTTAAAGATCAATTGCAAAGGCATAATTGCGACACTTCTGCATCCTAAGAAAATAGCTGCTCAATAGGTTTTGATATGCAAACTGAAACTATTGAGGTGTTTTGGTTTTTCTTAATCAAACATGTAAATGTTTCAGTTGCTGAGAACTTTCCATTAACAAGTCACCTGAAAAGCAACAACATGGCTTGAAAAGACTTTGCTTTTCTTCTGTGTGATTACTTACAAAGGCCTTAGGATCAGGACATTCCCACCCCCTTCCTTGCAAAGAGTTTGCAGTGATCCCCTTTGGAGGCAGAACAGAATAGGGTGCAACTGTGATAAGGATAAAATGAGAGATGGTGCCCTCTAATTTCTTTGACTGCAGGGTTAATGTGGGCTGCGGTCCAGCCGAGCAACGTCTCTTGCTCACTGGTCTCCATTCAGTTGCCGACATTTTCTGTGAAAGCTGCAAGACCACACTGGGCTGGAAATATGTGAGTATTGAATGCAGGTAGATTACAAGGGTAGACAATGAATAAGGGTTCAGAATAAGGGTTCTTGCATGCAAACACCCTTGCTGGAAAGAGCCAAAACTAGCCAGCTGTGGAAAACCCGTCTCTGTAACACTGCCCAGTTGGGGAGAATAGCCCAGACATGCCACACCTGTGTGGTCAAAACCATGGCGCCAGGCATTTATAGATGCATGTCCAGCTGTTTCACACTATCCCAATGGAAATGGTGATTCCTAATCCCCGTTGTAAATGTTGGTTTTGATTCACATACTGCTCCCCGCCTTTCGAGAACAAATCTGCATCTGAGAGTGCTATAGACTCTATGGAGGGAGGCTAGGCAAATGTCTGAAGCGAGTAGGCTTATCTCTTCCAATTTCCTCATTTGCCAGGAACAAGCATTCGAGACCAGCCAGAAGTACAAAGAAGGGAAGTACATTATTGAGATGTCACATATGGTGAAGGACAACGGCTGGGACTGAGGGGGGGGGGGAGACTCTGGGTGCACACCCTCCTGCGTAGCATGCCTTGCCCTCTCCTAACCCCACTGCCATAGCTGGCATCCCAACACAACCAACCCAGCCCTCTCACCCCCTTCTCCTGCACAGCATCACCCGTGGGAGTGGAGATACCAGGACCCTTCTCCCAAACCTCTTGGGACTTTCTGAAGTGCTGGATTTACAGTTTGGAGGACCCTGCCCTGCCCCTACAGCAGAAGGGGAAGCTCACAGGGTTCAGGAGCCAGTGAGGGGGGATTTCGGATTGGATTCTACTTGACCTGTATGTGGGATGGGGGGAATGCTACTCCCATTGCTAGCACCAGCTGGGTGGCATCCAGAACCACGTGCCTGGAAGCAGGTTTGAACTTTGTAGTCCCACGTATAAGAAAGACACAATCCTTTCTGGAATGGGACAGAAAGGGCTGTGGGCACAGGGCAAGTTCTTCGGGAGGGGGGCCGTAGCTCAAAGGTAAAGCGCACGCTTTGCATGCAGGAGGTCCCGGGTTCAGTCCCTGGCAGTTCCAGTTTACAGAAGAACCTCATGTAGCCAGGCTGCCAGAGACCTCTACCCAAGGCCCTGGAAAACTGCTGCCAGTCAAAAGGTGATAACGTTGAGCTGGATGAACCAGTGATCTGGTTCAGTATAAGGGCAGCTTCTTATAAGCATCTCCTTTCTGGGGAGAAATAAAAATTGTGTGTCAGTCAACCAGAGTTGGACAGAGAAGGCTGGAGGGAGAGCAAACCCCTCCCAATACGAGACAAAAGGTATCCTGGAGGTAGGGGACAGAGGAGCAGTCCCTCTCCACATGGGGCCATGGTAGTTCACATCCCCCTTCACCGTTCCCTTTCCCAGTCACTGCCGTGGTATTTCCCCCATGTTTATTCTATGGAGTCTGTTTCTTTTGTTTTGGGTCGCCATGTGCTTGTGATCCCTGGGCACGATGACCCCCCACAACCCCCCCACCGCACATGAAGAAAGGGTGGGGGGGTCAGGTGGGGGCAAAGCCTCAGCACTGTCACCAGCGCAGGAATTTTTTTGTATAATAAAGGTGTTTTATATTTAAAAAAGAAAGCAAGCCATAGTACCAATGGTGCTTTTGTCATCCGGCTTCCTTGCCCAGCTTCTACACAAAGCTACAGATTCTATTCACATGAAATAAGCTTGCTGGTCAAACATTCCAAGAGGACTTCTTTCAAACAAGTCTAGAACACAAAGCTAATGGCTCATAGCTTGAACTTTAAGTCCACTGTAACACTTTAAAGCAAATAGTAGCACTATTTGGACAAGAATAAAATTCCAACCAACATGTTTCTCCCCATTTAAAACTGGGGGAACCATATATGCAAAATTACCAAAAGCTGCGTAAGTTGCTAGCACAGCTGCCCATATCTTCTTTTCCACATCTAGAAAGAGTAGGAGCTTTCTTTCCACAGACTTTCGCATTTACCAGCAATCTGCCAAGTCAATGAGAACAGAAGACGCACCCAATGATTGACATGGTACCATTTATTTGGTGGTAGTTTGCTGCAACTGCCTCAGAAAGAGAAGTCCCAAAGGTGCCTTGCAAGGAATGAACTGACCCTTCAGCTACCACACCACATTGGCTTGTGAACCATTCAAACCCAGCAGCTGATGTTGAACAGGCCCATGTAAGAGATGGAGTGGATATACTGCTCCAGGTGGCATAGGAGCCCACCTTTTGCTACTGGGGTGGGGTGGGGCAGGGCGGGGCAGACTCTTATTTTCCTCCATCACACATCCTTTTTTGCCTCACATCACAAGGCTCCACGCCTACCCCTTGAGCTTTGCCAATGGAGGTATAGAGGTTTTGTGCTGCTGTGGCCACCCACCCAATGCCCTTTTAACATTGCACTGCTTGGGTTGGGCTTAGACAGTAGCACAATGTGAAAAGAGCCTCGGACAGGGGCCATGCCCAGTGCATCAGAAGGCCTTTCACTCTCTCCGCCGAAACAAAAGAACCACCTTCTCACTGGAGGCGAGAAGGATCCCACAAGATGACTGGGATGTACGGTATCTCTTTATCTGCATACTTTCTTTAGAAAGCCCTCTACTGGGACGCTGGGCTGCGGTAGCCGCACAAATCAATGCAACCATCCTCTTTAGTCTTCATCCAGCAGGAGGAGCACCCAGTTTTATGTTTCTAGCAGATTGCTCAGGAATTCCCCCTAGGGAAAAAAAAAAGAAAGGAGGGGGGAATAAAGGGAAATTGTCGCTACCACTGAACTGTTCTCTGACATTGCACCCACCAACTCCAAATCTACAGTGGTGTAGGAGGCCATGCTGCTGCACCTGTGTTGAAATGGCATAGATGACTTATGAGATCCCCTGTTCCATTGCTAAGACATCGCCAGGTTCATGCTAATTGCCATGTGCCAGTACCCAGATTGGAACAGCCTTGATTCTAGCGTAAGCACAGTATCTCCATTGTTCAGATGCTAAACAAACAGCTAGATCCAGAAAGCAGGGTTTAGCTCTATTCTCTCATCACAAATTCCTCTGTCTTTGTGTTCTTTTAAGGCCAACCTGTCACAAAAGGAGAATATTCTGCATCAAGATGGAATTAAGCCACAATTTAAAATATTCATCAGATATTAGGGTAATAGACATAACACCTTCGCTCCCCCACCGTTAGTCCCCCCCCCCAAAAAAACCTTAACTGATACAGTTAAGTTCATAGCTGTATCAATTATCTCTCACATACCACTTCTGGCTCTACATCCCATCTCTCGTGCACAAATACAGAGGGATGATCCATCGCCCTCATACCATTGGAAAACTGAGGAAAATGAAGGAGAGAAAGTGGCTTTACACTCACAACCATCTAACAGGCCAGGAGCAGAGCGTGGGATAGGCACCAGGTTTCCTCAATTCCAAGTCTGCGCTCATGTATCTATCCACTCACCGACACTACTGTTCAAGACATGGGGACCTTTTTCCATTTACAGATCATTCCTAGGTCATTTATATTTCCTCGTCATGCTGTATTTCTCTGTTCATTGACGCCCTTGCCAATGACACAAACGCATTCCAATCCAGCGGCCCTCATGCGCATGTCAGCGCTGTGATGCACAGATGGATCACCACATGAATAGGGGCCACAATACATGTATATTAGCTTAATCTGGATAGTTTCTAGTAGTGCGGGTGAGGGATGCCCTCTGAGGGGATGGGGTTTGAAGCCAAAGCCCTGCCCCCTGAAGGAACCCCAAAAGACTGCATGGGCCAGACTGGGGTGCCATGCAGGCTGGAGGTTCTGCACCTCTGCTCTGCAGGTTGCCAAATTCAAATTACCACTGTGCAGAATTATGTATGTGTATATATTTTTCAAAAAAAATTATTTTCAAAAGAAAAAATAAAACACAGACAAACATCACAAGAACACTAAACTGAAACGGACTTCCAATTTCCCCCAGAACAAAGTACAGTAATACCTTGGATTGCAAGTAACTTGGTTTGAGAGCGTTTTGCAAGACAAGCAATTTTTTAAATACTTATTTATTTATTTTTGACTTGATATACAAGCGACGTCTTGCAATACAAGTACTGTAGTACAGCTTAAATTAAAAATCTCTGTACAAATTTTTTTGGGGGGATTTTGTTTTGATATAAGAGTGTTTTGGATTACAAGCACGTTTCCAGAACGAATTATGCTCTCAATCCAAGGCATGACTGTATAAGTAACATTATATACTCTACTCTGTAGTTTACAAATAAATTTCTCTTTTTTTCTATTGTCAAACATTTCTCTTCTTATTCATCTACCTCACAAGTTCACAAAATGTATATATTAGCTTAATCTAGCATTTATGAAGGCCTTGCCATAGCCCCTCAAAAACATATAAGCAAGGCCTCCAGTAGTTTATGCTGTAGTTGTTATCAGCTGCTGCACTACTTGTTTGGCTGTGGGTCTACAAGCCTTGCAGGCAAAATAATCACTTGATTATCTGTTCTCTTGATCCTATGGAATTCACTATGTATGCTATAATAATCACGGGTGAAATTATTTTAACTTGACCTAACGACTAGAGATTCTATTGTAAACACTGTTGAAATACAGGGTAAAAGCCATTCTCCACCCAGAAAAACCCAAAAGTAAATAGATAATAAAGGTCAGGATGGCAAACAGAGCTGCAGGCATGGGCTGCTTTGATTTCCCAAAGCAGTGAGTGCAGTCAGTTGGGGCTGGGAGTCTTTCACCCCACTACCTTAACCAAAAGCCCCATGGCTCTGTCACAGAACAAGACCTTGGAGTTTGATTCATGTAAACACCAGGTAGAAAAATTGTAACACAGGGCAGAACTTCCTTTCCCATAACCAAAGTCTTGCTAACCAATAGATTTGCTTAAGGAGACATCAAAAAGAGCACCTGTAAACAGTCCGCCAGTAAAAATTAATGCAGGTGCATGATTTAACAAAAGAAAGAGTTACCCTAATCTGTTGGATGGCTTAGCTGGGAATAGCGCCATGACAAGGGACGGAGACTGACTAATTGTTTAGTGACAAGGACTTTGGGCATGGGTGCAACAGGATGCTCTGATTGATAGGTCATTCACCTACCAATGGTACTGAACCCTGTGACCAGATATGAAGCAAATGGAATTTGGGAAATGACAACACGCTTCTGGAACAAAGGGAGGAAGAAACAGCTCTTGCTTGGAGTCTGAAGTGAAAGCTAGACAAGAAGTGAGCTACAATGGCATTTATAATTGTATCCCTCCTTTCACACACAGCTCACACTACCAATATAAAGGGAGGGGGAGGACCTATACATAACAGTTGCTATATTCTATAAATAAACAGTCTGTTTGATTGTTCGAAGCCAGACTTTCTATTGCAGTAAATCTGAACAAATTCAGCAGTTCATAGATAAGAATAGCTGCAAATGTCTCAAATTCTGACTAGGTATAAAGGCCCCAATCTAGTGATACTTATAGGATCAAAAGAGCATGTGAGGGTCAAGTACACCGATTGGAGGCAAATTGTAATTCATATCAGAGTTCAGAAGCACACCGCCATTCACATCTGTGGAAGTAAGTGTCCATACACTGCTGAGATCAGATGCGGCAGACAGCTTGAATTGCATCTTGGCATTCAGAGGCAAAGCAGTTGATCCTCTCCTCCAATCTGAAGGATGCTGTGGTTTCCTAACACACTCAGGTGGTCCCATCTGGATTTATGTATATGGAATAGCTGTTCCATGCATGCAACTGCCCCATGGTGGGAAGTAAGAAATCACTTGATCAGGAGAAATGTTACTTGCTAGTAATGATTGGGTTTGAAACTACTATAACTCCTTGTGATACTTTAAACATCAGGTTAACATTGTTATAGTGTTATATTTCAACCTAATTAAGCTTTAAGCTCCGTTGAGGCAAATGGATGGCAATTAGTTACAGGCACTGTGAGAAAACTAAGACTGCAATGGTACAAGATATTTAGAAACAAGAAGAGTCTTGTGGCACCTTAAAGACTAACAAATTATTTCTGGTACAGTCCACAAAAACTTAAGCCAGAATAAATGTGTTAGTCTTTAAGGAGCCACAAGATTCTTTGCTGTTTTTGCTGCAATAGACTAAGATGGCTACCCTCTCGAAAATATTTAGTGTCATTTCTAACCTTATCGTAATATTTCTGGACTTCCCAACTTGTGTACTTGATTTCTCTCTCTCTCTCTCTCTCTCTCTCTCTCTCTCTCTCTCTCTCTCTCTCACACACACACACACACACACACACACACACACACCACTTCCAGCATTTGGTTTTATTCTTGAAAGAGACTTAGGAGTTCCTTCAAATCTGTATTGGTAGGGTATACTCATTAAAAAAAAAAACCCAACCCTTTCTTTGAGGAATTTCTTGAATATCAGAGCATGGAGAACAAAAGATTTTTAAGTAAGCCAAGTAATAATTGCTGGCCCCACCCATAAGCATCTTTCAGTTTGTTGGCATATAAATGCTTGACCTTGCAATAACAACATAAATTTTGCAAGGGCACGCATTTCTAGGCCCTATATTTCTATACAGAGTTGTCAACTGTTGAAATCAAAATTCTAGTCTCTGGGCTGCCTGGAGGTGGAGCCCAGAGCATGTCCAAAGCCCAGCAATTTCTAGATGGCTTTGTAGGATCTAGTTCAAAGGGACTCTAATCATGGGAGCTCTAGGCTGTACTTAATACACTTTTAACAGTGGCAACATCATGCCAGAACTTATACCTTGGTCTAATTGCACCAAAAGCAAGGACACATTACTTAGGTCAAGGCTAATTAATTCACACAAATATATCTTAGGTTTTCCCTTAATCTGTATAGACTTTTTTTTTTTGCATAGATGGATCACATCTACATTAATCATCAGGCCATATGAAACTGCCTTTAGCCACTACCTGTCAGCAGAAGCTGTTGCTGCCATATGTATGATAAACTGCCGAAAACCCAGCATAGCTCACCTCACGGGCACTGCCAGCAGTTTCTGTTCAGACTGAAAAATAAGCCCAAACAAGTTATTGTGTATATTGACCCTTAAACTGGAATCTTTCCTCTCCAGTGCAAGGATACTGCCCTAATGCACGAGAGCTTTCTCGGGTCTATGCAGATGCTAGGCCTTGGTGCTACAAAAGCTGGAATTTTCAAAGTGGCAAAATGTGAACTGCGAAGGCTAAAGAACATTTCTGGGCTGGAGAAGTCCTCCAGAACTTGGGAGCTTGAGGACTTCTAAAGAAGCACTCTTTTATAGGTACTCCAGAGAGTCTTCCATCTCAGAGTACTCAAAAACTGGTGGTTGCTGAATGACTAAGTTAGAAATCTTGCAAAGCCTTTACACTCTGATGTGTTCCAGAAGGCTCAGTTTCTTCATATTGCTTTCTGGCCAGGGGCATGTCTACACAGGAGCATCCTATGACACTGGCTTGGTGCTTTAGTGGTAAATCACAGAACAGTACCTGTGCAAAAGAAAGCATGGCAGTTCCGGGTTTTGTGCATTGCCATCACTCCTTCCCCCATGTGGGACTGTGCCATACTGAGAGTCCCTGTTATCTTGATAAGAGAGGAAAGAGCATACTTACTGGATGCAGTTGAATAAGGGCATGCAAGATTCGCCACCCCAATTGTGGACATATCCTAGCACCTTTTGCACTTCCTGTACCTGGGGTGCAAACACACACACCATGCTTGGCTAGAATGTACATCCAGTTTTAAAACCCGTTCTGCTCTCAATCCTGCTTTAACATTCACACATGAGCACAAGTACTGAGAGGAAAGGGGTTCAACGGTGCTTTTGGTGTCACTTAGAACAATGTCTGTAGTCTGGGAACGCTACTGGGGAGGAAGACTGAAAAGGCTGGGAGGGGGGCGCTCGCTCTTATGGATTCTCAGGTCCCCATGACCCACCTTCCATCTTTACCCAAACCCAGGCCACTGAGATGAGGCCCCGCAAAGAACTGCCCAGCGGGCTCTTCAGGGCACAACTCCTGTTCGACAAGGAAGTATCGGATATGGGATGAGGAACCCTACCCCCCCTTTTCTTTTCGCCCATTCTGCACATCACTACCGACGAAGTGTCACACATGGGACTGAGTTGAACTGGCGGGTGTGGGGGCGGGGGAAAGAGATTAAAAAGCACCGAAGCTTCCAGGAGCCCTCTGTCTCCTTGCGTCTCCGGAAGCGCTCTCGACGCCCCCTCCCACTACCTCCCCTCTCCTCAGATCCAACAAAAACTTCCACCCTCCACACCCCACCCCGCGCTTTAAACACGACGCGTGTGAAAGGGAAATGGTGTGTGTGTGTGGGGGGGGAGCCCCCTCGTGCCTAGGAGCGAGTCGTTGGACATCTTTACCCTTTCAGCAGCTCTTTTGTTTCTCCTCGTCTGTCGCCTCCCACAGTGGCAGAGGTTAAAACTTGCGGGGTGGGGGTTCCCCCTTTTCTCGGGCATGAAAGTGGCGGGCACTATAAGCAGCTCCCGCTTCTCCTCTCCGCATTCCCTTCCGTCCATCTTGAATACTTGAGATTCTTGAATGGAGCGTGTGGGATCCGCTCCGCACGGCTCCCATTGGCTGCCCGTTAACCCTTTGGAGAGGGGCTTCGCCTTTTCATTGGATGCGGTGTCTCTCCCCCCCCCCCCCGCGCTCCCGCCCCTCCCTGCTTTCCGCGCCTCCCCGGCAAACTCCCTCGGTGTTCAGCTACAATCATTCTTCACGAGGGTGTCTCGCTCTCTTGTGCGGGATTGCTATTATTTCGGGGATCACTGGAAAAATTCGCGTGGAAATATATTCACGCCAAGGCGTCCATGGCGATCGTTAGCACGATACAAGGCCTTCTCCCAGCCACTCCTCGTAGCTGGTTTGCTGCACCCCGCCCCCCGACCAAAAGTCCTGAATGTAACTTCAGGCACAGCGCGATGGGGCTTTTCTGTTAGGCGTTGGGGAAGGCGTGGAGAAGCGGGCACCCGCTATTCCCTAGGCCAGTGATGGCGAACCTTTTTGAGCCTGAGTGCCCAAACTGCAACACAAAACCAACTTATTTATTTCAAGGTGCCAACACTGCAATTAAACCTGAATACCGAGGTTTTAGTTTTAGAAAAACAACTCATACAATTGTCTGAACTAATTAACATCTTTTGTCTTTAAAGAAAAACACAATAACAGAGCTTTCAATGACAAACAGTTTTTTGTTGAAAAAAAAATCAACTCAAAAAATTATAGTACTACATTATACACATAGCCTGAAGGTAATTTATACAAACTTTTTAAATAATTAGGCACCTGTATTTTTGGATAAGGGATTCTCAACTTGTAATATGATTATATGCCAGACTGAAATTGTATGGGGCAAGCTTTACTCCGGGTCCTTTCCCTGCTTCTACAGGTGTCGGATTAGTAGAAGTAAAAGTCAACCTGCACTAGGATGAGCAAGATAAACAAGAAAACTAAACGTTCTTAACACATTTTAAACACTTTATGTCTTGGACTGCAAACACTGCATTAGGTAAAAGTTTGCATTGGGCATGCTTTTGCACAATTAATGTGATTTTTGCTATTGCATGCATGCTGATAATTTGTCAAACCTTGGCTCATACTCCGTCAGTTTGAGAGCAACACATGCAGCACTCAGGTCAACTGTTAGGGCTTTACATCCAAGCCATGCTCTGTGCATCATTCTTCAAAATCTTTTAAATGTGATAACAATGTAGAAAAGAATTCTGTAACAGGAATTCTAGAATAAAATCATTCTGTTCCACACTGTGAGAAAGAACAAGATCATTAGTGTTTTGCAGAAGGGGACGGATGGTCTTTTCGCAATCTGGTGACCAATGGCTCGAGTGCCCACAGAGAGGTCCCTTTGTGCCAGCTGTGGCACCCGTGCCATAGGTTCGCCATCACTGCCCTAGGCTCTCGGTAGTGGCTTATTAGGGAAGAGATCCATAAAGCATGGAGGGGGCGTGGGGACGACGACCCCCACCATTTAAATGACAGAAGAGTCGCTTTGTTAGGGCCACTTCACACAATATATTTCAGGTGTAATTAAACCTAACATGTTTTCAGTGTGCAGAGGGATACCTGTGTCAGGCTTTTGCAGCAAAAACAACGAGTCTCGTGGTACCTTAAAGTCTTAAAACACATTTCTTATGGCATAAGCGTTTGTCGACTAGGATGGATCCATTCCATCAGAGGCATTCAATGTTATTGTAAGTGTGCAGGTATATAATATACACATGGGAGTAGAGAGAGGAAAAATGTGAGCAGTGAAGTCAGAGGGAAGTGAAATGTAAAAAATACAGACTGATATTTATTTTAAAGCTTAAATGTATGTAAAATAATTACAGTGAGCATTCACAAAGCAGCGTTCATGAAGATACAAACTTCTTGGCATTGGTAAGCCAATTAACACATGCAGTGGGATAAAACCTTATTTTGATTCAAGTTACAGGTGATAGAACTGAATTACCTGATGAGTAATTCAGTAGGATTCACACTGGAATCTCCCTTGGAAGTTCTCTTGTTCAAGAATGGCCACTTTAAGGTCAGTACCTAAAATGTGATGTGTGAATGGCACAAACATGTATCTCATACAGGTACAATAATTAGGGAGCTTGATTGGCTGCAATCCCTATGTACAGTTGGTGGCAAATTAGGATTTGTATGGCCCATGAGTCTACAGCACGTGAAGAGAAAATGTGCTTTGAACTAAAGAGCATAGTATGCAAACTGGAGTGCTAAACAGAATACAATTCGTAACCTAAATATTAACTGTTGCATTGCTACGTTCAAAAGCACAGAAAAAACTGTTGCAATGTGGCTTGGGCTAAACCCACCAAGGGAGCCATTTGTACTAACAAGAAACATTCAGCCAAAGGGAACAAGAAGGAAGGAACAGCAGATGGATACATTTGCATTTTCAGACTCAGTATAGGTACTCTGCTTCAAGATCTCATACACTACCAGCTGCCAGGGACCCCAACTCCAGTGCTGCAACTGGGGTTACAAGGACAACACCCCACACAGGTGAGCAAGGGGGAGCCCATATCACAAAGTAAGACTCTTGAATATCCTCCAGCCATCCTCCCCTTAGCACCTGATCAGGTGCAGAGCAAGTGAGCAACCAAACACTGCACAGAGTTTCTTCCACTTCCCAATGCTGCTGCCACAATTATCTACCCACCACTATAATCATGAGGGGGGGGGGAATAATACCAACAGGATTGTGAGGCAGCAGTAGTTGGAGGTAAGCGAGCTGGAGATATATAAGGAGGCAGGCTTGCATGATAGCCCAGCTCTCCAAGCACAAGGAGCCCCTGTGACAAAGCGTCAGCACACAAGCAAGTTAAGCACTTGCGCGAGAAGATAAGTGCTATTTACTTATTTATATTATCCCAGGTAATAATTTAAACTCATAAATCATCAGCTGAAGCCAAAACAAGGGCTACTGCAAAGGAAGCTAAATCCCAGAAGGGTAGCCCTTTATAAACCTACAGCTGAGAGCTAAATCCCAAGGAAGAAATCCAGCAGGAACGTAAGAGTTCTTGTAGCCTTGCTCTAACAGACATTCCTGAGTGGTTGAAGAGAACCTCAACCACATACTTAAACTAAACCCAAAGTTGGAAAGGGCTGTTTTGACAGCCACTGACCAGCCCTCCAAAGTGCCCGAGCGTAGTTTTGGATCTTGCATAATCTGGGTATTTGCGCATGCAGAGAAAAGTCAGGGAGAACATATCCCATAGTGCACATCCCTTGCCGCCCACAGACTAAATCTTTGTATGCTTTATTTCTACAGATGAAATAGTGGCCTAGAGGGGCATAGCTAAGGCACATTGGGTTTTATTCAATGTGCCACTGTAATGGCAACGGAGAAAGTTCAGCATAAACCCACGGTAACCCTCCCCTATTTGTTTGAAATAGCTACGCCTTGGCCACCATGTTTCATTGTCAAGGGGGATTGTATGGGTTACATTGCTAATGTGAGTAGCATTTATGGTAATTTTACAACCTTGTTGGCTAAAGGTTCCTGCATTCCATTGTCCTACATAATTTGATCGTATCCAGTACTGTTTACCTTGGATTAATTTTTTAGTACCATGTATATGCCATTTAAAACCATCTGGGGCATGGAAATTTTCCCAGCAAATGATAGGGGTAGCCTCTTCATGTAATTTGAGGAACCCATCCCGATGGTATATGTAGCCAGTGTGGTATGGTTATATAAGGTAAACAGATTCTCTCACCCAAGTGTGGGTCTTATAGGTAAAAACAGGTGTCCTTTAGCATCTATGAGCTTTCCATTACTTAAATTTCGATGGACAAAAGCTAGTCTTTCATCATTACTGTGACTTATGCCTATCAGCAGAATTCCGCTTTCACTATGAGAGGGAGGGGTCCCTTGGCCACAAATCCAGCAATTTGTTATGCTGAAGTCACCTGACAACTGGTGCATTAGGTTTAACTGAGAATTTTGTTCCCACCCTTTAACTACGCAGTTAATGGTTATTATTATAAAAAGTGGAATAGCTTGTTTCATGTTGGAACGTGTAAAACATATAGCAAGTCTTTTTAGACTGCAGGCTTATGCAAGTCCACCTGATCAGGAACTCGGTTGATCTGTCAACTGAGGATCTCGTCTTACTGTGAAACTCAATCCACCTGATGCTAACCACTTCTCTGTAGGGTGGAACTCTCTTGCTTCAGTGTTCAACTTGACTGGTGAAGTAGAGGGGTTTGTCAGTTGTTGAGCTTCCTGGCACTCACCCCTTTGTACCAGGTCCGGATTCAGGCTCCGGGAATGGCCTTTTGTCTGCTTTCCTGGTGTGAACTGTGTGGATCCAGGCACTTCTCTCTCAGACCTTTATCGCTGTATGGGTCACCAGAATCACTTGAAATGGTCCTTCCCATGAGGGTGAAAGGAAATTCTTCTTTTTGTAGACTTTCACATATACTCAATCACCTGGTCAGATATTGTGGCAAGGAATATCAGTAGGTACAGGCAGGGCTTCTTTCACCTGTGAATGACACATACTAGCAACATGAGAAAGAGACAGCACATAATTGTATAAAGAGTCAAAGCATTCACTCAGTGAGGGTGGGATCTTTGGGGGTGAAATTCTTACTGCCATTGTCCTTCCAAAGCAAATTTCATATGGTGTTCATTTATGTTTCCTGTTTGCAGTGTTTCTCAAATGCCACCTTTTTTTTTTTGTGCCCCAAATGTACACAAATAATTTCATTACTTTATTTTTATTATTTTTTTAGCTGTAATTGCGCAATGCCAGAGGTGCAGGTGTGGGTGCAAAAATGGGAAGCCTCACCTGGGTAATGGCCTGGGGGGAACCTGATGTCAAAATGCAACAGGTACCAGCCATGGTAATTGACCCAGAGAGGTTCCAAATGGGGTGTGTGTGTTTGTTTGTTTTTTGTTTTTGCACTTTGCTTTGTCTTGACAGCTGTCAAACATGAGCTCTCAATTCAGAGCAAACATGTGAATAATCTTTGCTCATGAAAAGCGGGTGGAGGGATTTATCCCCCCTTGGCACTGGGATCCTTAGGGGGGGGGGTTGTGTTCCCCTGATAGGTTCTAGTGCCCCCAACTTTCCCACCCATTCCTGAGACTCTAGGTGCTCAGGAAGATGGAAAAGTGAAGTCCACCCCCTTTTACTGGAGCACAGAGGTTTGACAGCTAGCTGTCAAAACTCTGGTTCCTTTTAGAAGGGGTTTGTTTTTTTTACAAGGCTCCCCATAGTTTTTTTCCACAGGGACATTTGCATTCATTTTCTTATATTTTTGGCAGGAAACTATACAGGTATATAGAGTATAGTTTCTTACCAATTTTTAAAAACCCTTTCTAAATCCCACTTTAAAAACTACTCCCGTAAATGGGGTAGCTTGCACTTTTGCATGTTCCTGAGGTGGTAGAATCTCGGGAACAAGTGCAAAAGTGAAGGCACCCTTAGGATATATGAGTCCACCCCCACCCCCATGAGGATCTTGCCAGGAAGTGGGTTAACAAGGTGTCACCCCACTTTTCTGAGCTAAGTTCACTCGCGCCTTTGGTTATATCTGACAGCTCGCCTTTTACAGCTCTTAAGTGGAACCAAAGGGGAAAATAAGCTTACCAGCAGCATCTGTGGGGCAATGTCCAGGGTGGGTACCTGCTGGACTTTGCCAGCAGGCACCCCCCTGCACATTGACCACTGGAGGCTCCCCATTCCTGCACCCGCGCAACCCTGTATGTCTGCAGTTGCCCAAGTGCTGGTATACATTAAAAAAAAATTTTTTTGCAAATTTTTGCAAAAATTAGTGGGGGCAAAAAACATTTTTAAAATGTTTGGCAACCATGGGGCAGCCCCTGCAAGGTGTCACTGAGACACTTTGAAGGGACTGACTGTCCATAGCTGTCAAAACAGGGATTGCGAAAGTCAGCTTGACACTTGACAGCCAGCTTTCATGATTTCTGGGTGTGGAGGGTAAAGTGAAAAGAAGCTGAGCAAGCCCAAAATGGCTCGTGATCATGGCAGGGAGCAGGGAGACAATTTGGTCCTCCCACGGTGTCCCTATGGGTTACCCGTGGGAAGACCAAGAGGGGAGGAGGGAGCCAACAACCCACAGTGAACCTGATTGTCTGTCAGGTGCACTGTGGGTTGTTCTCACGACAACCAACCCACTGTGGCTTAATGCCAGGGTGGGTTGTCATGATGTGCAAATGTGCCCACTGGGTTTGCACGACATGACAACCCATTGTGGGTGACAACCCACGGTGGGTTGTTGTGTCCTGTGAACCCAGACCATTTCCCAGAGGACCACTAGGATACTTTGTGGATACTTTGATCCACAAATGCTGTGGAAGTGTTGTCCATCCAGATCATACTGAAAGGGCGACCTACATGGGCTCAAACGGGCTGAAATGAGACACAGATGGCAATAGGTGACAATGCATTATTAATTTATGGCATTGACTGTCACAACAGGACACTAGCTTAGATTCCTTTATGTGGAGAAAGCCAACCTAAAACCCCTTTCTGACACACACACACTCACCAAGGTGGGGGGAAGGAGACCGGGGGGGGGGGGGAGACAGCCAGTCTCCACAGAGACCAAAGGGGACAAACAACATCTGCATAGAATCACCCCAGGGGGGAAGGCAGGAAGCATCCCCAGGTTCGTCAATGCTCTCGTATATCAGCCCCATCTACATAAGACTTGAATACCTCGCCAGAGCAGACACTTCAGCACCCATACGAAAGGACCATTCAACACCACAGGATGGGACCATTAAGCAAGTGGCTTCAAAGGGACCCCACCCCACAGGGGGAAGGCGTCACCCCACCTGACCCAAAAGGCTGCCCCTCAGGGAGGGTGGCAACCCACCTGATTGGCAACCCACCTGATTACGGAGGGAGGGGCTACCTGAAACCCAAGGTATAAAACACCCTGCGCAAGGGAACTGAGTTGTTGGACCTGATCAGCAATCTTGCCCCATGCTTGGGGTAAGGGAACGAAGGATCGGCAACCCCGGGTAGCAGAACCCGGCGCGCTCCAGCTAGCTGAAATCACTGGCCTCTTGGGTTGACCGGACCGGGAAAACAAGCTGAAATCACTGGCCGCTTGGGTTGACCGGATCCCCGGGAAACCAAGCTGAAATCACTCACAAGCCGCTTGGGTAGACCGGACCTCCGCCGGGAACCCAGCTAGCCGCTTGGGTAGACCGGACCTCCGCCGGGAACCCAGCTAGCAGCGCGCGGTTGACCGGGCCTCTGCTGGAGCCCGAGCTGAACTAACTAGCTGAGAGCCCTGAAATCACGGTGTCCTTGAGACCTCTTGCTTGCTACTTTGTACCGTACTGATAAGCTGTATTGCTGGCGTGTGTCTGGGTTTGTGAAGGTAATTTTGTAAAAAAACTTGTTTTATAAAAGATACTTTTGTGGCTATAAGTTATCCCTTTGTTCTGGGCTAAGGATGATAGTCGCTGGGGACCTCGGAGAAGGCCCGCCCCAGGACTCGCTACCCCCTTAGCATTGAACCCGCGCAGAAGACCAGGTTGTCGGTCTTCCACTCTTTAAAAGAGGACCAGAGAAACCTATGGATGGTAGGTCTCTCAGTGGGTGTTAGCTGTCACTGCTATATCGAACCAGCAATACCAGACTGATAGTATGTCCGGGCAACAACTCCCTGCTGGCACTGGTGGAGGAGGTGGTGCAGTTGTTGCTGTCGGCTGAGTATCTGGTCCTGCTGATGGCAGGCAACATGCCAGCAGATGGTCCTACTGATTCAACAGATGCTCCAGCTGTTTCTGAACAGCACACTGCCTGGTATGGAGGGATCTGTTGCTGCTGAGAAGGCACATCCTAGCCAGCTCTGCCCTCAGCATTGGCAAGCAGCTGCAGTTTAGAGTCCTCCTCTTTTCCTTGGATGGGGAAGACCCAACAAATGGTGCTAAAGCCAATAGGCATAACTATTTTTTCAACTGAAAATTGCCCTCCCTCCAAGCTGCTTTTACTTTCTGCAGAGGAAATGTTCCGGATACCTGTATCTTTTCCACAGCAGGTCTAAGAGCAGCTGGATGGAAGCAATTTTTAGCGCTGTAAAAAGAGTGCAAGGGGGGAAAGTTTAGAAGCCACTGCACAAACACACACACCCCTGCTGATCTTTCAAGTCAAACTGCAGTCTCAGTGACTACATGGTGTGAGCAAAAACAAAAGGTATCTCAAAAGAACCAGGGAACTACATGTAATGCGTAGTTCTGCCCTTAGGCACTCTCTTGTTGTCAAATAATGTCCCCAACAAGTGATCACAAACTAGAGGAAAGTGGAGGAAACAACTTACAGACAAAACACTGGTGAGAACCAAGTTGACATTTCATGCATCTCAAGAAGTAGGGCATTTCCTCAGAAAACTCAAGCTCCCAACAAGCCAGTTGGGGACACTTTGTATTTGTATTCATTTACACCACAGGCACCTTGAATGCCCTTTCAGTGATGCACATCTGTGAGACAAAGTGCATCCAAGTTTTCTGAATGAACATCTATTTTATACCTTCACTTGCAGATATTCCCAAAACACCTTCGCTTTGATTGGCAAAGTATGTTGGTTTATGAGGAGTTGCTTCTTAGGCATCAGTATAATAACATATTTTCGAATGGAGCGTTACCCCCCATTCAGTGCTAAAGCCAGGGCTGACAAGAAGCAACCTGAGAGAGCATGTGAGAGGGAGGGACGTTCACAGCTCAACTACTGGGTCAGGCAAAGGCAAGTTATTTAACCTACAGTCCAGCCTTCCCTAAGCTGGTGCCCTCCAGATGTGTCAGACTACAGCCCATTGGCCTGGGGAGGCATCAGGTCCGGGAAGCTGAAATCTGTTACAACAACCATCTGATGAGATTCTGAAGTATTCTCCACCTCTTCCATCATGCGACCAACAGAGTTACACTTAGATCTCTACTGCCCTGCAATTTCATGTCTTTTCAATATTTAATTTGTAAGTCATCCTCACAGTTTTTAAAAAATGGATGGGGGAACAGCAGCACGGTCATTTCCCTCTCCCCCACCCCTGCCCCCATGCCTTACCGGGCAAGCAAGGCTATTCTTCTCCCATCCACTAAATACAGCAAGGATATTTATTTTTAATTTGATTTGATTTATTATTACATTTATACAAGGATATCCATACCTTTGATATCACCCCAAATTAAAAAAAAAATTACCAGGCAGATCCAACTCATTTTATATCTCTCTCCTTCTTTCGGGCTCAAGGAATGAGATAACTTTTAATGTGACCAAATTTTGTGCTTTGGCTTGCACTATCAGGAAGCAGATGGTAAACATGCTCAAACGCACTTAAAACCCGGTAAACCAGACTATTACTATCCTCTTTTAATATACTTGTTTATAACAAACTAATTTGCTCACATGTAACTTTCCTCCTTTTTCTGTATAACATTGATATTGTGATGTTTTGTACTTTCTGTTTGATCTATGACTGTAACTAACTAAATATATATACATTTATATCCTGCCTTTCCTGCAAGGAACCCAAGACAGAGTACATGATCCTCCCTCTCTGCATTTTATCCTCATAACAACCCTGTGAGGTAGGTTAGGCTGAGAGTCAGTGACTGGCCCAGAGTCACCCGGTGAGCCTCATGGATAAGTGGGGACTAGAACCCGGATCTCCGAGTCCCAGTCCAACACTCTAACCAATATGCTACACTGGCTCTCACTGTTCATATTTGTGGAGGAAGAGGGGGGCTGGCTGGCCCGCCAGACCTCCACCATTTCCTAACTCAAAGGAATCTCAGCGCTTGCCACCATGTGGCCCGGAAGGGAGGGCTGGCTGACCTTGCCAGACCTCCACCCTTTCCTAACTGCAAAGGAACCAAGACCCTCTGAGATCTCAAGATACTAGACTGCCAGCCTCAGCTATCTGCAATCCTACTTGGATCTCTGTTTAGGGACTCGCCTTCAATTTTCTGTAACCTGGATTTAGATACTGAACTCACAGAGCACTACAAAACCCATTTGGGGTGAAACCAAGACAAGGTTTATTCTGGTAGCATCTTACAACAAGATTAGGGAAATAAGAGAAGCACACAAAATAGAGAGACACTTTGGTACACAGTAAAGCTGCAAAACAATAAAACCTGATTCCTTAATATCTCTCAGACACACACCTGTTACCTGAGGGTCAATCTTCTTCCAGGGTTAGATTCAGCACAGCCTTGCCGCCCGGGGGGAACTATTCCATCTACCTGCCGGTCTGAGATAGATAGCCCTCCACAAGACTTGCCTTTCTAGAGCCCTCAAACCAGCCAATTTTTACCAGGGCTGCCTGGGGTCGATTCCTGAGGGGGGGCCCCCTAAAGGCTTGGGCCCCTCGCTGGCGCGCTGCCATGCCTGGGCACGCTACCAAAAGGACTAAGACCAAGAACAAAGGCTACACGTGGGGAAATAGCTCTTCCCCCTCCCCTTTTCTGTAGCCTTCTTGCTTCAGCCAATCAATTTGAACTTTACCTGGCCAGGCAGGGGGGAGGGAACTCGTGAGTCATGGCTTGAACTATCTACATATGAACGCTAATCGTCTAGGCGCCACCCATGTCATCTGAGGCCCTCGCCTCCTCCCATCCCCCACCTGGTTCGCACATGAGGAGGTGTGTGTGTGTGTGTGTGTGTGTGTGTGTGTGTGTGTGTGTGTTCCTGCATGCCTGCATGCAGGAACCCCCAAAAGCTCCACAATATTACACTGTTGTCACTGTATCTAGGCCTGTAAAGGTCAAACTGGGCATGATAGGTGCAGTCCCTTTTTAAAATTCATGTTTGTGTACAGTGGTAGTAGTGGTGCCTAATGGTTTTAATCCAAAAGGGTATGCCAATTAGAGGAACTGAACCTACCCCATATTAACTCCTGATGCTTGGTCACTTTGTAAGACGAGCTGTGCTGGATTAGACCAAAGGTGTAGCTAGTCCAGCCAGCACCGTTTCCAAATCTGAATGAAGTGAATTATAGTCCACAAAAGCTTAGGTGAGAATAAAAGTATCAGTCTTTAAGGTGCCATAAGAGTCTTTGTTGTTTTTTGCTGCAATGGACTAGCACACCTACACTCTGGAAACTGTTTCCCACTGTGGCCAACCAGATGCCAATGGGAAGTCCCACAAGCAGGACTACGAACGTGGCAAGAGCACTCTCCTGCTCGTGTTCTCTAACAACTGGTAATCGGAGACGTACTGCCTCTGATACTGGGGGATACAAGCCTGTGGCTCACGCTGGCTCAGCGGTGGAAAGCTAAGCAGGGTCAGGCCTGGTTGTTACTTGGATGGGGAGACCGCTCCTCTAGTTTCCTGCATTGAGCAGGGGGTTGGACTCGATAGCCTTGTAGGCTCCTTCCAACTCTATGATCTATGAAATCTATAATGTATAGCCATCATGAGAAGTAGCCATCGATAGCCTCATCCTCCAAAAGTACTTTGGGTACTTTTCTGTCAGAGCCAGGCTGGGAGTAAAATGCCTGGTGTGGTCTAGTACAGGGAAGTAAGGTGCGAAGGAGGAGAGTGCTCTGTTCCCTTGCACCCCTTTCCATGTTAAAATTAGCCTGCACTGCTTCATATGTGAACAGGGCAGACAAGAGAATAAACAAATGGAACCAGCTTCACCCTGAGAGTAGTGAACGAAAGAAAACAAAATATAGTCGGGGCCCACTTTGTTTGGTTGTGTGGCAGCAAAGCTCTTCTGTACAGAGGAACCTTTCGGGTAGCCATCACTGAGACAAATGTTGTGACAAATGTTGTGTGATGAAGTTGTCAAAGTTGAGCCCGCACCACCACCGCCCCTGGAGTGGCATGCTCTCGGACAGACTTGGTCGCTCCACTTCTACATTCTATCTTCACATCCTGGAAAAGCTTGGCCGTACGTATCCCTTGACAACAGTGCTAAGGATCTGTATGTCACTTCTCTATGCTGGACGTAGAGAAGAGCTGGGTGATTATAGTGTAAGAAGGTATTAGAAAATTTTCTCCTTGAACCCCCACATGGACGGGGAGGGGCAAGAAGGTGAAGACTGGCCAGAGCAATGATAAAACAGATTGGCACCAAAATATATTTAACTTCAACAAGGATAGAAGAGACTCCCAGACAAACTCAAACATCCCTATCAGGTGCTTTTGAGGAAACAATCTCTTAATTGCATATGCTGGGAAAAACAGGTATTATTATCTACAATCACATCCCTGAAAACACCTCCCACAGGCATATATGTACATAATTTGTCATGCACGATCCTGGTGGATTACAGTAAGGAGCAGCCCCAAGCAATGTTCCGGGTTTCATTTCCTATTAGGGAAGAAAGTGCAGAAACTAGATAATTCATCCCCCCCCCCCCCCGCCCCGACTATGGAACAGAATAGCAGGAGAGCATGGGACTTCCAGCACAGCTCCTCCTGGAGGCCACCTACCTTGCATGGCTTGTGTAGAAGAGGTCTTCAGGTAGAACCTCAGAAATATGTGCAGGGTGAGTTACATAAATAACCATGACACTGGCCAAAAAAAAAAAAACTAATTAAAAAGATGTAGTTTATAAAAGAGCTTCGATGATGATGATGATGATGATGATGATGATGATGATGAGACATGTAGTCCAACAACAGTTGGAGGGCCACAGGTTCTCCACCTCTGCTGCACAGCTACTCTGAGTAGCTGTACACATGCAGTACACAACTCAAGGGATACAACATTATATTCTCTCTCTCCCTCTCTCTCTCTCTCTCTCTCTCTCTCTCTGGGTTCACACAACATGGCAAGCCCGAGTACAGGTTGAACCATGGGTTGTCATTCAACTGCGGGTTGTTGTTGAATCATGGGTTGTTGTGTTGTGTGAACCCAGCCACACTAACAAACCGTGGTTTGTTAACCACAAGCAACCCACAAAGAGAACCCATGGTTTGTTGTTGGGTTGGGTTGTTTGTAGTTAACAAACCACAGTTTGTAAGTGCAGCTGGGTTCACACAACACTACAAACCATGATTCAACAACAACCTGCAGTTCAACGACAACCCACACTCAACCCATACTCAACCCTGTACTCTGGCAAGTAGGCCGCTCAACAAGGTCTGCCACAGACAGCCTTCTGCTTGTCCCATCAGCCAGAGCAGCCAGGCGGTCGATAGCTTATGGAAGTCCCTCCCCAGTGACCTTTGCCATGCCCCCTCCTTGATGAACTTCTGCCGGGCTTTAAAAACATGGCTTTTCAGGCGGGAATATGGGGTGGGTTAGGATTTTTTTTTAAAAAAAAACTTTTATATTGTTTTAATTGTGTCTGTTTTAATGGTGTTTTAATGGTGTTTTAATTTTGTTTTATTGTATTTTATCCTGCTGTACATCGCCCAGGGTGGCTGGGTGGCCAGCCAGATAGGCGATTTAAAAATATAATGAATAAATAAATAAATTGTCATGCTGTGTGAACCAGGTCTCTCTCTCCCTCCCATATACACACACAGGCATGCAGTTACACCACTCATTCTGCTTGTTTCCTTTGGTCATATACTGAATGAGGAGTTTACATAAACAGAACATAAGCAGAAAAAACAGGAAAGAATCCCAGAGCACCTTAAAGGCTAACAAATTTATCATGGCATAAGCTTTCACAGACTAGAGTGCCCTTGATCTGATTGTGCATGATGACGTGGACTCTAGTCCACAAAAGCTAATGCCATAATAAATGTGTGAGTCTTTAAGGTGCCACTAGGCTCTTTCTTGTTTTTGCTGCAACAAACTAACACGGCTACCCCTTCTGGAAATTGCAGATATAGCCCAAATGCAGAAGTAGCCTAAACAGGAAGTGCATGCAGCAGAATGGCAACTGAAGGAGGGCACTTTTTATTTTTAGGCAGATTGTGAAGAAGGACTGCCAACCGGTCCTTTACTCCAGGCCAGAGATCAAAGGTGCAAAACTGCCAGTCTTCGCTCTGCCGTCTTGACACTGATTCTCTCAGGGCCTTGCCCTTGTCTATACTCTGGATTTAGCGCTGAACCACAGAGGAACCCCACACGCCGTGTGGGGTAAAACCAGGAAAGTTTATTTCAGGTAAACAGATTACAACAAAAGGTGGGAAATGAGGGAAGGGGAAAAGGTGGGGAAGACACTTTGGTATACACAGTACTAGAGCTACAAAATAACAAAGCTATTTCCTTTAATATATATCTACCCAGGCACTCTCTTTACCTGGGGGCTGGTCCTCTTCAGGGTTGCCTTAGCAAAACCCTACTCTGTGCTCCTTCATGTGCAGACCACAACACAGGTTGGTGGTCCCCTTGAGGGCTTGCCTCAGCAACAGCCCTAATTCAGCTAGTTTCACCGAGAGCTACTCGGGGCTGGATCCTGAGGTCAGACCGAAGCCCTGGACCTCCGCGCAGCTTGCTGCCCATGATCAACAACGAACCCCAAAGCCTCAGCAGCAGTATAGATTCTTCCCCCCCTCCTTTCAGTAGCCCAGTGTCTTTAGCCAATCAGGATGAACTTCCTCTGGCTAGGCAGGGTGGTGGTGGTTCTTTCCTCATGACTGGGGGGGCTTGAGAATATTTGTATATGAATATCTGAGGCCCAGGGGCATCAAAGGGACAGGGGAGACTCTCTGGTATTGGGCCCCATCAGATAACCTATGTACATTTGCATGACTTTCCCAGCCCCCAGCTGGGATTATCATGTTTACAGGTGTGGAGGTGTGTGTGTGTGTGTGTGTGTGTCCGCTGCAGGAAACTCTGAGGCTTTTTCCTTCACACAGATGTTGAAGACCCATCTGTGTATGCAAGCCTTCCCTGTGTAGTAGTGTAGCCTACCATCTTGTGTAGATACAATATATTCTATGTATTGGTCTTTATTTGTATCTTTTAAAGATTTGTGTAAACCACTTTGAAATCTTTAGCTGTAAGTGATTTATAAATACTTGCAAATAAATTAATAAATAAATAAATAAATCCCCGAATATACCAGCAGCTTCTATCTGGAGGTGAATGAGAGGTGTATTCAGTGGTGCGGCTAGGCCTGGACCTTGGAACCCAAGTCCAGGGCCCCACAGTGCAGAGGGCCCCTCTCATGCCTCTACCTGTCACACCACCCATCTCTCTCTCCCTCTCCCTCTAAGACCTTGTAATTCCCCCACTTAGTAGCCAACACTCTCTTCACTCCTCTGCTGCTACCAACCCCCTTAGGGTAATTTATTCAATCCACTCACTTTTACTTTTAAAAATGAGACAAGTTTTATTGATTGCAATTTAGGGTAGGGAAATAGATGAGGTTATGAGATCCTAAACATTGTAGACCCGCCCCGCCCCGCCCCGCCCTGCCCTGCCCCGCCCCTCTCTCTCTCCCTCAGACTCCCTCCCCACCAAACAGCACTCCCCTTATATACACTCCCAGTCTCCCCATTCCACTCCCTCATCCAATCAGCAGACATCTCAACATTCCACACTCCTCTCACACTCCCTCCTCCCCTCTCATACTTACTGCCAGGGCTTCGCCCATGGGTAGGGGCATGACAGAGAACCCTGGGTAATGAGGGCAGCAGAAGCAAACTCCATTTTTATATCTCTAGTCATGATGTTGCTACGGTTGAGTCTAAAATACAAAGCTGTACATGCTTCAGCCTATCTTCTTTTTAAAGCAGGGCTGGCAGACAGTTTTCTTATTATTATTCTAGCATATCAGGAATGTAA
The DNA here is from genome assembly GCA_021292165.1 of Shinisaurus crocodilurus. NCBI lineage: Eukaryota > Metazoa > Chordata > Lepidosauria > Squamata > Shinisauridae > Shinisaurus > Shinisaurus crocodilurus. The sequence continues at coordinate 193,336,392 of CM037876.1, read as the reverse complement.
AAGCAGTTGTAAAGCATGGGTTGGGGGTGGGGGAGAAAGAAGATAAATGTTAGCTACATGCTTCACAACTGGAGTAATGCACATGGCTGTCTAAAGGTGGGGGCATAATATAATTAAGTTGAAGGTCTAAAATTACCTAGCTGCACCATTGGGTAGACTGCTGGGGAACCAGTTTACCCAATACAGGCAGAGCCTAGATCAGTGGTTCCCATCCTTGGGTCGCCAGATGTTGCTGGATTACAGCTCCCAGCATACCCTGCCATTGAGGGGAAGGGGGGGGAGTGCTGTGACTGCTGCTTCCATTGGGGTTCTTTACGTGTCCTCAAACTTGCCCACCAGCCAGTTCTGTTGTCTGGCAGTGAGAAAGTGCTCTCACAATGCTAGTGTGTTGTTGTTGTTGTTGTTGGGTTGAGCATCCTGCCTCTTCTGAAGGAACAGGCTCTTTTCTTCTCAAACTTAGCAGAGAGAGGAGAGCAAATAACCACAATAAGATCACAAATGCTGTTTGTGTGAGACTGTGTATGTTGTACTTGCTGGGCAGTGGCCAGACACAGACACCACCTCAGCTCACCTCAGATTCAAGCATCCCCCAAAATGGTATTTAGAAGGCATTTACTTCCATTCTTTTTCTTTTGCTGCTGCTGCTATTTTTACCGTGCAATCCTATACATGTTTACTTAGAAGTAAGCTCCATTGAGTTCAATGGGACTTACTCCCAGGTAATTTGTAATTTACAATTTGTACTGATTGGAAGTTATAGTTTCAGACTTGTAATACTCGTACATTTTTTCTGCATTTATAATTACTGGGCAATATAAATTAATGTTTTTAATTGGTATGTTTGATGTAGTATGTAATTGAGTGAGCTGTGTTCTGTGGTGAGTGTATGTATGCTCTATTCCTGCTGGTGTGTAAAGACAGAATTTGGGGGAGGGGGGCTGGCTGGCTGGATGTGATATTTATGTTCCATCTGTATCATGAGGTGATCTTTTGATCAAAAGATCTCTTTTCATCTTTTCCTGCTGGTGCGTAAAGCAGGCTGTGAAGACAGAATGTTGGGTAGAGTGGGTAGATATTATATTTATGGGTCATGTTTCCATTACATGTAAAAAATTACTAATTTTAATTTAGGCTGCAATCCCAGGAGATAATTCCATTGTAATTATCAATCCTTCTCCCTCTCCCTCTTTCTTTCTTTCTTTCTTTTTTGGGCGGGTGGGGATGGCTATTACAATATGCTTACTTGCCTGAGAATATGCTTCTGAGTAGACATGTATAGAATTTGCCAAAGATGCCTTAAACCACAGAAGGCTAATATGACCCAGTGAGATCACCCAAAGTAACACACTTTTAATTTCATCGTTCCCAGCATAAGTACATGCTGAAATGAACATGCTGGGGCCCTTCAAGGTTGCTGCTGGTTGCTGTAGCATCCTCTCACACTTTTTTTCTTTTTTTAAATATAGTCTGGGAGCAGCTGGCTGGGGATGTAGATGGTTACAGATGCTCATCTTTTTTATTTTTAAAATATTTATTTAAAACTTTATTTATTTATTTAGCAGGGATGTTGAAGAGTCCTTGGTCTCGAGTCACGAGTCGAGTCACGAGTCTTTGGACCCGAGTCTCGAGTCCGAGTCCGAGTCCTTGGTCCAAAATGGTGACTCACGAGTCACGAGTCCTGAGTCACTCCCAAAACTGACTCCACGAGTCCCTATTAAAATCAATGGGGTTTCCCCCCAACAAAATAAGGCTACTTCAGATGTGTGGCTTAAATAAATTCTAGGCACAAGTGTGCCTTTTTATTTCAAAACTCTGCAACTGATTTTGGCAAGAACAGACCAGGCAGACAAACCCAAAATAACCAGGCAGGCAGAGGAGACAGGGAACCCCAAAGCAGGCAGGCAGAGGCCTTTGTCTTGGACAATTCAACTGCTGAACAGGTCAAGAAGAGACCAGGCAGGCAGAGGAGGCTGGGAACCCCAAACAGGCAGGCAGAGGCAGCCAAACCCAAAATGTCTGACCCTAACCCAAGCCCCCCACAACAACACATCAATCAAAATAAATCTCAACACATCATTGGGGCTGCGCTCCTGGTAGCTGTCCATAGTGGCCGAGCACGGCGCGCCTCGCTTCCATGCGCTCTTCACCGGTGATCGCGCTCCTTCTGGCACAGCCAGAAGACTCGTCAACAGCCCAGGGATGTTGACGAGTCCTTGGTCTCGAGTCCCGAGTCGAGTCTCGAGTCCCATTAAAAATATTGGGACTCGAGTCCGAGTCGAGTCAGAGGGGGGACTCAGTCCGACTCACGAGTCGAGTCCTCGAGTCCGAGTCCCCATCCCTGTTATTTAGTTTAGAGTATTATTACCGCACTTCTCAGCCAAAAAGGCTCCTGGAGCAGCTTACAAATAATCAGTAAAAGAAGGCAGTCCCTGCCCACAGGCTTACAATCCAAAAAGACATGACACGCAAGGAAAAAGGAATAGGGAGGGCTAAGGAAAAAGTTACGGCTGCAATCCTGGGGTTTGCAAGAGAGAACACTGTGTCACAAACTAGGTATTGTTGGCTCTGCCCCCATGACCCCCCCTTTGGCTCTGCAGCCTCTGCTGACCTACTGTGTGCCCCACCAGTAAGATTGTCCATGAGCCGCCACTGCTTTCAAGATGCTACAAAATAAAATAAAAGGAATGTTCAAAAAAAGGTCCTGGATGGGGCCCCTTTGCTAATCCATTCAATTCCTGTCAGGAACAGAGGAGGCTGCCTTATACTGAGTTAGATAATTTGTCTAATTACATCAGTACAGTATTATCGACACCAACTGGCTGTGGCTCTCTAGCGTTTCCAGACAGGAGTCTTTTCTAGCCCTACCTGGAAATATCAGGAATTGAACCTGAGATCTGCTGCATGCAAAGCTTGTGCTCAACCCCTGAAAAATGTCCTTTTCCTTCAAGAAGTTACCTTATCTCCAGGGCTGGCCCTACCATTAGGAAGAGTAAGGCTGCACTTGCCGCGGACAGCTGATTTGGGGTGTCATGAAAAGACAGCAAATTGTTAGTTGTTTAATTTATTATTGTTGTGTTTTTACACCCAGTGAAAGACACTTTGGGAATTTTCTACCTCAGGTGCCAAAATAAGTTGGCCATGCATTTGATGAAGTAGACGGTGTCCACGAAAGCTTATGTCAGAATAAAGGCGTTAGTCTTTAAGGTACTACAAGACTGTTTGTTGGTTTAGGTCAGCCTTGGGTACTATGCAACTGAATTGGGGATAGGTGTTGTGTGTGAATTTGCTATTCTGCCTCAGGCAGCAAAATGTCCCGGGCCACCCTTGCTTATCTCATCAATACCAATGCTCATCGGGGCCAAGTTTTCCAGCTTGATATATACTTCCCGATCTTAATGTCTATGAGGCAAATCAGCAGGATCTGGCATGCCAGAAAATTAATACTTTTTGTTTAAAGTGAGTTCGGGAACTGCCCTACCCTAGTCTCTCATCCAAGGCCGAGTAATTTGCATTCCACTTATTCCGCTGTGGATGTGGTTGAACTCCAAGTGGGACTATGGGTTTGTTCAACCAAGCAAATAATGTGTGCTCATGTGTATACACACACACACATATATATATATATACATATACATATATGTATGGTGTAGAGCCAGTGTGGCGTAGTGGTTAGAGTGTTGGACTGGGACTCGGGAGATCCGGGTTCTAGTCCCCGCACGGCCATGAAACTTACTGGGGGACTTTGGGCCAGTCACTGACTCTCAGCCTAACCTACCTCAGGATTGTTGTGAGGATAAAATGGAGAGGAGGAGGAGGATTATGTAAGCTGCCTTGGGTTCCTTGCAGGAAAAAAGGTGGGGTATAAATATTATATATATATATATATATATATAATTTTAAATCATCATAACAATGCTTTCCTTCAATGGATTTCTTTTCTTTTTGAAGGAGGTGAAAGTCCTACCATGACAGGATTGTGTAGGTCTACTTATGTGTAAATTACACCACAGAATGTGAGTTTGGGGTATGAAAAGCACCCCAAGATGCAGGATGAAGGTTTAATTTTTTTTTTCACAACACAGTGTTTATTTTTGTTCCATAAGCAACAACCATGCCAAATTTCAGCTTTCTAGCTTAATGGAAAATAGGAGATACATTGATGAGTCAGTGAGTTGGGGCTTTTGCTTTTATATATATATGGGTGTGTGTGTGTGTGTGTGTGTATACACACAAAGGACCGTCGCCAGTCCTTTGCGTGAGTTCGGGAGTTAATGGGTTAACCAGAACTGGAAAAACTCCCTTTAAGCGGTTCCCAGGTGAATAGAAGGCAACCACTTCAATGGGCACTGAATGAGAGTTGAAATTGACAAGGTACAGGGGGTTGTTTATAGTAAGTTTAATGGAGCAAATCAAAACAAACAGATAAGAACTCCACTATAAACACAGGGAGTCTATAAAAGTTAATGGAGTGTGCAAGCTCCAATACAGTAATACCTTGGATTGCAAGTAACTTGGTTTGAGAGCATTTTGCAAGACAAGCACATTTTAAAATATTTATTTATTTATTTATTGACTTGATATACAAGCAACGTCTTGCAACATAAGTACTGTAGTACGGCTTAAATTAAAAATCTCTGTACAAATTTTTTTGGGGGGATTTCGTTTTGATATAAGAGTGTTCTGGATTACAAGCACGTTTCCGGAACGAATTATGCTCTCAATCCAAGGCATGACTGTACACATCGAGGTAGAAAGAGAGTTCTCCAGACAGGCAATAGGCAATACTGACCGTAAACAACCTGAGTTCCTAGAAAGCGGTTCACTGTGAGTCGTTCAGACTTACAGCCTTTACCGGGCGCGTTGCCCAGGGTTAAGTTCTGTTGTCCTGACCGGAGTCCGGTCCATGCAGCCCTGCACCCAACATTCAACAACTTCCTGGGGCTTGGTGCCCCTCTTTTACCTCCTCCTCTGCTCCCCCCTCCCTTTCTGTTGACAGGAAAAACCGGCTTCTCCTGCCAGGATCCTGGTGCCCCTGGGTGCTTGGGAGTACTTGGCAGCTCTTTGAGACTGCCGGGGCATCCCAGCCCCCCCCCCGTGCATCCCGACACCCCCCCCCCCGTGCATCCCGACAACCCCCCCCCCCCCGTAATTTGCAGCTCTGTGAGACTGCCAGGGGAAGCTACTGGGGGGTATGTAGATGTGTCCCATTGAGGTGAATGCAGATGTAGGCTGATGCAAATGACTGCTCGGAACTGAGCTGCCTCTGCCCTAGGCAGAGGTCATGCAGGTGGTGGGGTGTGTGTGTGTGCTTGGTCTGGCTTACTCTACACACACACACACACACACACACACACACAGCTATAGTTGTAGAAATTTCCCTTTGTGCAACATCTGGTCTACATGTCATTGGAGGGCAGGGGGATTACTTTGTTGCATTTTATTTGTGCACTCTGTTACAGGAGAGATATTGAAGAAAACATAGGTGAAGACTCACCTCAAAGCAGTCCAAAGTGGTAAGGTGCACATTTTGCATGTTTTAACCCCCCAATTTCAGTCCTTAGGTGAACATCTCCAATTTAAAAATGGATCTAAGGCAGCAGGGCTAGAAAAGATCTTTGCTGCAACTCTGAGGTAGGGGTGCCAACATTTGAATTAAAAATGTCTGGAGGCAGACCAGGCAGCCTGATCAGAGTCAGGAGGTGGAGGCACAATTTATGTATTAATTATCTTTTTCTTTTTTTTCTGAAATAGTCCACACAGGGCTGGCCCTAGCATTAGGTAGAATGATCACCTCAGGCAGCTGATATTGGCTGCCTATTCTGAAGAGTTGCTGCCAGTCAAGATAATGTAGACTATTAGTCTGCCTCTCAGTACAATATAGCTCCACACTGAGCATAGTGATTAGAGTGTTGGACTGGGACTTGAGAGATTTGGGTTCTGGTCCCCACTCGGCCATGAAGCTCACTATGCATGTTTACTCAAACATAACCCCCATTAAGTATAGTCCTGCAGCCATAAAGCATATGTCACACCCTACTTCACAGATTGGCTGAGGATGGAGGATTGTAAGAGCAAGCAGAAAGCCACAGAGTTGTTACATACACACAACAGGCCTGTGGCTTACGCTGGCTCAGCTTATCTGAGGCTGAGCGATGCGTGGAAAGCTAAGCAGGATCAGGCCTGGTTATTACTTGGATGGGAGACCCCCCCCCCTCTAGTTACCTGCATTGAGCAGGGGTTTGGACTCTATAGCCTTATAGGCTCCTTCCAACTCTATAATCTATGAAATCTATGAACCAGTTACCAAAAATCACCTGCAACACAAGCCTATGTTTACTCAGAAGTAAGCTCTTCCAGCTGGTGACTAATTGTTTAAGCTGAGGACATCAAAGACAAGGGACGCTTATGCTTACATTGTGGCTGAACCCAGCTCCCGTGAATAGCCTCCCCCCCCCCAACCGATTCCTTCCTTTTCCTTGTCTTAGCCTGCAATTCTATACACCTGGGAACAAATCCCATCGAACATAGTGGGGCCAACATAAACAGTGAGTAAGCAGGGCGGGGGGGAAATGTGATATAAGTGTATAAAATTATGTATGGTGTGGAGAAAGTCCTCTCTCATAGTTCTACAACTCCCAGTCACCCAATGAAACTGAATGGTGGGAGATTGAAGACAGATAAAAGCAAGTACTAATTCACTCAGTGCATAGTCAAACTGTGGATTTTGCTACATCAAGATGTAGGGATGGCCACCATTGTGGATGGCTTTAAAAGGGTATTAGACAAATTCACGGAGGATAAGGCTATCGATGGCTACTAGTCACAATGGCTATATATTACCTTCATTGTCCCAGGCAGCATGCCTCTGAATAGCAATTGCTGGAGAACATGAGCGGGTGGGTGCCATTGTCCTCATGTCCTGCTTCTCATTGGTTCATCTGATTGACCAGTGTGGAAACAGATAGCTGGACTAGATGGGACTTTGGTCTCTAGCATGGCTTTTTTTATGCTCTTAAGTTTGTGGGAAGAACTGTCCATTTTAAATCTATGTAAGGTGCCCAGCCTCCTTTTAGGTGCTTGATAAATTGTATGTATATACATTTTAAATATATATAATATATATGAGTGAATTCCTCTGATTTCAGTGAAATTTAATCGCAGGTCTCTGTACATAGAATGCATCCTTAGTAGGTGATGAGCTGAGCTGTGGGGAGCTTGGCTTGTAAGGCCTCTAGGGTGGTTTCCCCTGTTCTTCTAATCTTCAACACAGTGGTGCAACTAGGGCTTGCGTTTAGGGCCAAAGCATAGGACTGCAGCCCAGAGAGGCCCCAAATGACAACACACCGAGCAGCTGGTGCAGAAACAAACTCCATTTTATTTCTGTCGTCATGATGGTGCTATGATTTAAGTGTTTAAAATGCAAAACTCCACATGTTCAGAGGGTTAAAAAAATCAGGGTTAGCAAACAGCTTTGTTGTTGTTCTAAGATATCAGGAATATAGAAGCAGTTTTAAAGCAAGGAATGGCAGTTGGAGGGGGAAGACAAAAGTTAATTGTGTACCTCACAACTGAACCTACCTCACAGGGTTGTTGTGAGGATAAAATGGAGAGGAGGAGGATTATGTAAGCCGCCTTGGGTTCCTTGCAGGAGGAAAAAAGGTGGGGTGTAAATATAATAAATAAATAAATAAATAAATAAATAAAATACACATGGCCATTTAAAGGGCCCCCTTATAAGACCATTAAGTCCAGGGTCTAAAATTACCTAGTAGAAAGAAAGAAAGATCTTTGACATGTAGAAATCATGTTCACCAAGCATTAACTATCCATGCCATCCAAAAGTGAAAGCTTTGAAAGCTTTACATCAGTAACCACATGATGTTATCACAGAAGCCTCTGTTGCTTTCACAGTCCTCATGATTAATTCCGAATAATGGGGAATGTGTGAAAGATATCCTGCCTGGAAACTTTCATTTCCCTGTTCCGGTCTTTCCCAATAGTAGTATGCCCTTTCTCCCATAAAACCTCTAATAAAAAAGAGTTGCCCTCAGCCATTGGGTGCTAGTCAGCCACACCCATTCGTTGAGATTTCCTCCAGTAACTCTGTGCTTGCTTAGTACCCTTAAGTGTTGCTCCATCCTTTAAACTATTCAGGTAAAGTATTTGGGTAAATGACTCTGGAGCATCAGTTTAACCTTCATTTCATAGAATCATAGAAAAGTGGAGTTGGAAGGGTCCTATAAGGTCATCGAGTCCAACCCCCTGCACAACATTTCCACATCCACAACATTGATGTAATTTATACACAATTTCTCCTCCCTCTGGGGCCTCTCTCAGATTTTTTCCTTTATTCGCATTGTCTGTAATCTCTTGTGCAACATCCCCCCCCACAGGCTCCTCTCTAGTACTCCTCAGGAGATCATGCTCACAGCTATTGCGTATTTTAGAAAAATGTGGTTTGCATTCCAAAACCCTAAGAAACTCCTTTTTCTTAGAGATGCCTTCCTCTGTATTAGTAGTCTTTGTTCCAGTGGCTACAGTCTCACTAATTTGTAATGTGTGCTTTATTGTTTGCTGTTTATTTGTCCTTGTCCAGCTTGAAGAGTGAAAGCTTTTGCGTGCATGATTGCTACATTTTAATTTTTTAATGATAAACTAAACACTAAAGGTGTGAATCAACACCCCACCCCCACCCCCCGCTTTGACTTAGAGTCCAGTTCGGTGCTTCGGGGAAATAGCCTGCTTCTTCTTAGACCAATTCAGAGTTGGAATACTTTGACTTGGTACTGAACTTGAGTTGAGGTTTGAAAAACTGAGGCTTCGTGCTTCCCATTGAATATCATGGGAAATAAAAAAAGTGGCAATAACCCCCCCCCCCCCCGGCCAGAATTTGATGATAGTTGCAGGTACAGTAGCCCTTTAGGAGAGGATTATGTCTTCCTCAGAAAAATAGGTGCATGGAGTTTTGTGTTATGCATCTTTATATTTTGATGTTTAAAAAAGGGAACTGCAAATAACTTTTTAAAAAATTTCTTGGCAGGATTGCATGAAAATTGCAGGGATAGTTGCCCCTTCTGAGGGGATCAAGCCTGCCAAATTTTAGAATGATAACCATAGGGGTTTTTGTGCACGGCACACTACCCTAATCTGGAGAAAAGTGCCTTGTGTCATTGATGCTACTTGGATGTTCAAGTAACGGCTGGATTTAACAGCACTGAGAGCATCATCCTAAGGGGGAATACACACCCATCCAACACAGGCTAAATCCCACCTCCCAAGTCCAGCTGTCAACAGAACCTCCATCTTGTCTCAATTGAACTGCAGTTCATTAGCCCTCATCTCCACGCCATTACTGACTCCTAGTACATGTTCTTCAGCACTTCCACTGCTTCACCTGACTCTGATGAAAGAGGGAAAATAGATGTCACTCCAGCTCTTCAGATGACCTCATGCAGTGGCTTTATTGGAGCGTTCCTGCAACTTGCTTTTTCTACCTCGCAAGATCAGCGTTAGCAGCAGAACCCTCAACTTGGAAGCAAGTGGAGAAGATGCAACCAGCCGAGGCAAGCAAGTGGAGGCAAGCAGCACAGGAAGAGATAGATGTCCTAAAGAAGAACAAAACCTGGACCCTGACCAAACTACCAGATGGCAAGAGAGCAATCGGCTCTAGATGGGTTTTCAAAACCAAGTACCACGCAGATGGAACTGTAGAACGCCATAAAGCGCGACTGGTCGCCAAAGGTTTCCAGCAAAAGTATGGAGAAGACTTTGATGCCACGTTTGTACCAGTAGTTCGGCACACCACCATCAGACTGCTTCTAAGCATAGCAGCTTCAAGGGACATGGAGGTGAGGCACCTGGATGTGAAGATGGCATTTGTCCATGGTGAAATTGAAGAGGAGCTTTACATGGAGCAACCACAAGGCTTCAAAGACCCAAAGCATCCTGAATTAGTGTGCAAGCTGCACAAAGGACTGTATGGACTGAAACAGTCTGCGCATGGTTGGAATTGTAAGCTTGACACCATGCTGCAAGCACTAGCCTTTGTACAGAGCAAGCATGACTAGTGTCTGTACACAAAGCAAAGAAATGGACTTCTCACTGTCATTCTAGCTTATGTAGATGATTTGATTGTAGCTTCACAGAGGAAGCAAGACTACATGAAAGAAGTTAATCATCTTAACAAAGAAGTAGAAATCAAAGAATTGGGTGATGCTACATTTTATCTAGGCATACAGATTGAAAGGGAGAATGATGGATCATATCTCCTAAGCCAGAAAAACAAAATCGTGGACTTACTAGAGACTCTTGGACTGAGTGAAGCCCACACTGTAGCCACACCAATGATTGCAGAGTTCCAAAAAGATATCCAAGAAAGTAAGCCCTTGCCAGAAAACAATATATACAGAACTGCTATAGGAAAGCTTTTGTATATAAGTAACACTTGCAGACCAAACATTGCCACTGCTGTAGGGATCCTTAGCAGGAAAAACAATAATCCCACAGAAAGAGACTTGGTCTCAGTAAAAAGGGTGGCAAGATACCTAAAGGGAACCATGGATTACAAATTAAAACTACCAGCCACCAGTAATCCAAAATTAGTAGGCTACACAGATGCTGATTGGGCAGGAGACAGAATAGACCACAGATCCACACATGGGCACTTGTTCTTTTATGGTGGAGGATTAGTTTGCTGGTCCAGCAAAAGGCAAACCATTGTTGCACAGTCTTCAACTGAATCCGAGTATGTTGGAGAAGCTTACGCATGCAAAGAAGCCCTATGGCTGGGCAAGTTGCTCAGAGATCTTGGCATAGAAGAGCAAAAGCCCATCCAGCTTCATGAGGACTACCAAAGCTGTATCCACATAGCTCAAACCCAAGGCTTTGTGCCAAATCTGAAGCACATAGATGTGAAGTACCGATTGTTTGTGAAATGACTCAGAGGCGACAGATCCAGATGGTGGACTGCCCTACCAAGGAGATGCCAGCAGACCTCTTGATGAAACCACTGCCTCGAGATCATTTCCAACACCAACAAGGCATGGTTCCACTGGTTCCCATCCTGGCCAGCTAGGTCCAGAAGGATACCATGAGCGATGGATGATGGTATCAAAGACCACCAAGAGGTCCGGGATGATTGCCAGGGTCACACTCCCTTCTATTCTCCCAGTTTAGATCATTCATCAGGGTGACCAGTTGTCTAGCCACCATCTGCTTGAACACATTATCCACTAGCAACTGCTGGTCAGTATTTTGAACAATCCTCTGGGACCAGGTTGGTTTTTTTTTAAAGGAGTGGCTAAAAGCAAGACCACTCCCTCTCTAAGGCTACAATCCTATACACACTTAACTGGGAGTAAGTCCCATTGAACTCTGTGGGGCTTACTTCTGAGTTGACATGCATAGGATTGCACTGTTAATGTGGCATTAATCATCCCTTGGGCCCAGCCAGTCATCCCTTCCAACTAGAACACAATTACACATTTGGTGAAGAAGTACTTTCTTTTGTCCTGAATCAGCTTCATTGAGTCACCCTGTGTTCTATGGGAAAGAGAGGGGGGAAATCCTCTGTCCACTTCCTTCATGACATACATAATTTAACAAAATTGCATTGTTCCCCCTTAGTCAAATTCTTTCTAAACCAAAGAGCCTCCAATGCTTCAGCCTTCCGGACAGAGAATGTGTTCCAATATCTTGGTCATTTTGGTTGCCTTATGGACCTTTTCCAACTCTGCAACATCCTTTTTAAAATATGGGGTAACCAGAAATGTACACAGTATTCCAAGTGCAGTCACACACACACACACCACTGTGGATTTATAAAGACACTATGATATTGGTAGTTCTATCTCGACTCACTTTCCTAATAATCTGTACTACCACGCACAACAGCATAGACAATGACATTTCCATTGAGCTATCTATCATGACATCAGTATATCTTTCCTAGTTCAGCACCACCAGTTCAGATCCCATCAGTTGATATTTGAAGTTAGGATTTATTTCCTTACCTAACCCTTTTGCCCAAACTATACTACATGTTTTGTAGATAATTTTTGTGTAGCCCTTCTGGACAAATTCTCCTGTTTCTCAACATCCTTTTCAAGATGTGATCATCAGAATTGGTCACAGGTACCGTATCTCTCAGCAGCAACTCTGCATCTTTGCCTCCCTGAGGCCAACAATTTCCTTGGTTTAGAAAACCCCTTTTTGTTCTGAAGATTGGCAAGTGCATTCCAATCCCTCAGATAATGTTTCATCTCTGTCATCATCAGTCTCATGGGGGACCCTCCATAGATTAATCTGCCCTGCCCTGCCCTGCCCTACCCAGAAGTATCCAGTGAGTTCATTCTGGTTTCTTCAGAGCTACATTTCCCACATCCTGTCCAGTGATGTTGCTCTTCTTGGGAAGCCAGAGTGATGTCAGAGGAGGGGGTGTGATCACAAGCAAACAGGTGAGATATAAGCAGCCTGGAAAGTAGCAGGTAGAGGAACAATTAAGGAGTGGAAAAGCACCTAACTTGGAGCAGGATGAGGCAGCGTAAGTAGAAGTTGCAGGAGGGCACTGATGTTTTCCCAGCAGATAGTGTGGAAAGTTGGGCTGACTGGGTGAGAAATGTATCTGGGTTCAGGTAGTGGTTTTGAACTAATAGGTCTTGTTGGGTGGGGGTATTTATCAAATACTGAAGCTTCCATTCTGCAGAGGATTTGGGGGTAATGCAAATTCTGAATTTTTCATGGAGAAGAGTCGGCAAGGAAATATTGGTCAGCAGCAACTCAGTAGCAACTCTTTGAGTACTGAGCTCTCATCAGTGAGAGCAAAGGTGCCAACAACCTTGTCATGCTGAGCAGCGCTGAAAATCTGGATTCCTGTCTGGGTGCTTAAATGAAAGCTGAGCTGTTTGGTTAAAAAAAAAAAAAAGCCTGTCCGAGATGATACGTCATTGCTGGATTCCTGGATTCTTCCATTGCTGTTCAAGATTCTACCTGGAACCTTTGGGACTTGCTTGATCCACCTATAAGCAAGGGGCCAAGTGTATTTATCATGTTTTGCCCACTGTGATGATGAGTAAAGTAAGAGAATGTCAGGAGTCTGCCAGGATATCAACAGGACTGTGCATGCTTAAGATCATAGTAGCAGTAGGATTGACACTTTTTTTCCATTAGTACTTTTGAGCTTTTAGCAACTACCTGACAAGTAGAAATTAAATAGTTGCTGCTCCCCAGCATGAATATGTAAAAGCACAGGAGCCCTGCCAGGAACAAAAGAAGTTATCGCCTTGCACTAGCAGGAGCTGTGGGCTTGGGACAGGAATGAGCAGATCTTGGGAAGTTGGGCATTGGACCTTGATCAGTAATTTAGGGTGCTGTTATTACCATTTTAGTTGTTCCACCCAGGAAATATGTTACTGTTTTTATATTTCCTGCATTTGCAATTTTGCAAGACTATGTTTTGAGTGAACTCTGAGGGTTCTCTATCCTCCTGCAATGGGATAATGGCAGGGATGTTGAAGAGTCCTTGGTTTCGAGTCACGAGTCGAGTCATGAGTCTTTGGACCCGAGTCTCGAGTCCGAGTCCTTGGTCCAAAATGGTGACTCACGAGTCACTCCCAAAGCTGACTCCATGAGTCCCTATTAAAATCAATGGGTTTTCCCCCCAACAAAATAAGGCTACTTCAGATGTGTGGCTTAAATAAATTCTAGGCACAAGTGTGCCTTTTTATTTCAAAATTCTGCAACTGATTTTGGCAAGAACAGACCAGGCAGACAAACCCAAAATAACCAGGCAGGCAGAGGAGGCTGGGAACCCCAAACAGGCAGGCAGAGGCCTTTGTCTTGGACAATTTAAACTGTGGAACTGGTTAAGAAGAGACCAGGCAGGCAGAGGAGGCAGGGAACCCCAAACAGGCAGGTAGAGGCAGCCAAACCCAACATGTCTGAAAGGTTGCATTTTAGGGAAATGATTTTAAAAAATAAACTTGCTGTACTTCCTAAAACCTATCCATGTTGCATTTGAGGAACACGATTTTGGAACACGAGTCCTTGGTCTCGAGTCCCGAGTTGAGTCTCGAGTCCCATTAAAAATATTGGGACTCGAGTCTGACTCGAGTCAGAGGGGGGACTCAGTCCGACTCATGAGTCGAGTCCTGGAGTCCGAGTCCCCATCCCTGGATAATGGGAGTTGTAAGATTTTATGTATCTGGAGATAGTTGACCTGGAATATCAAGGAAAGGGCACAATTTGGTATTAGAAGGGTGAGTGGAGTTTCAATTGATGAAGGATGCAGAGAATTCAGCATGCAAACTCGATGGAATTTCATCAGTATTTCCTGCTATACAGCCTTGACAGGCAGCAGCCATGACCTCACCAAGGTATTCTGCTTGGTCTGTTCCTAGTCCAAGTTGATGCTGAAATTCCACTGTTCCTTCTTGCTTGATGGCATGGGGAAGTCCCTAGACTGCCTCTGCTCCAGGGCATTAATAAACAAAGTAGCTACACTTGTCTTTTGACAGATACCTCTCAGGAGAGGAAGCGGTGTCTCTATCACTCTGCACAGAGAATAGATTTGACCTTACAGCCATACTACTTGGCTCAAATTCCTAGGGCAGGTATGTGTGTCACCCTGACCCACCCTTTCTTGTTGCCACCTGGACTCCATCACTTTGGTTACTCATGTGACAGATACTGGGGAGTATTATGTGGTTAAAGGGTGCCTAGAAAATAAAGGCAAGTTAATGGCAGTAACCCATACCTACAGCCTGGCAACATAGTTTATTTTTGCTCTCAGGGGCTTATACAAAGCACACATCCTACCCTCATTCGAAACAGCTTTTAAAAAAGAGAGATGTTTTGATGTGCCTTGATGATTATTACTTTAAATCAGGGGTTCTTAACCTGTGGGGTACGCCTCCCCAGGGGAGGTATGGACTGACTTCAGGGGAGGTGTGAGTAGCCCCTCAACTATAAATTGTTTATTTTACAAGTACATAGCAGTGCAGCTTGGCGGTTGGCCCAACCTTATTTCTTTCTACTAATCCTGGGAGCTACAAAGTTCATTTACCGTAATTGAATATGCTTTTTTTTTTAGTCCAGAGACAGAGCATAAACTAAAAAAATGCAAACTCGTCCTGCCTAAGCCTAAATTTTGGGCTGTTAACACATGGGAGGCCAGGGATGGGGACTCGGACTCGAGGACTCGACTCGTGAGTCGGACTGAGTCCCCCCTCTGACTCGACTCGGACTCGAGTCCCAATATTTTTAATGGGACTCGAGACTCGACTCGGGACTCGAGACCAAGGACTCGTCAACATCCCTGGGCTGTTGACGAGTCTTCTGGCTGTGCCAGAAGGAGCGCGATCACCGGTGAAGAGCGCATGGAAGCGAGGCGCGCCGTGCTCGGCCACTATGGACAGCTACCAGGAGCGCAGCCCCAATGATGTGTTGAGATTTATTTTGATTGATGTGTTGTTGTGGGGGGCTTGGGTTAGGGTCAGACATTTTGGGTTTGGCTGCCTCTGCCTGCCTGTTTGGGGTTCCCAGCCTCCTCTGCCTGCCTGGTCTCTTCTTGACCTGTTCAGCAGCTGAATTGTCCAAGACAAAGGCCTCTGCCTGCCTGCTTTGGGGTTCCCTGTCTCCTCTGCCTGCCTGGTTATTTTGGGTTTGTCTGCCTGGTCTGTTCTTGCCAAAATCAGTTGCAGAGTTTTGAAATAAAAAGGCACACTTGTGCCTAGAATTTATTTAAGCCACACATCTGAAGTAGCCTTATTTTGTTGGGGGGAAACCCCATTGATTTTAATAGGGACTCGTGGAGTCAGTT
This sequence comes from Shinisaurus crocodilurus, assembly GCA_021292165.1. NCBI lineage: Eukaryota > Metazoa > Chordata > Lepidosauria > Squamata > Shinisauridae > Shinisaurus > Shinisaurus crocodilurus. The sequence continues at coordinate 193,320,575 of CM037876.1, read as the reverse complement.
TTGGGAGTGACTCAGGACTCGTGACTTGTGAGTCACCATTTTGGACCAAGGACTCGGACTCGGACTCGAGACTCGGGTCCAAAGACTCGTGACTCGACTCGTGACTTGAGACCAAGGACTCTTCAACATCCCTGTGGGAGGCATGGGTCATAAGATTTTTCACAAGGGAGGTGTGACACCAAAAAGGTTAAGAACCACTGCTTTAAATAGTATCAGTGTCTGAAAAGATCATTATGTTTTAGTGGGCTAGTTAGGGGGGGAATGAAGCTAAAATCTCAACTTTCTCTGGATTGGGGCCATGGACTTCTGGCTGGATTACCTTCATGCTCTTTGGTAAGTTACTGGCTCTGTTCACTTATATCAGTAACAAATCCAAAATTCATGGTTAGGCAATACCTTTATTAGGACGAATCAAAATGCCACAAAAAGAGTGTGCAAGTTTTCAGGTTCTCCAGAACGCCTGCTCAGGATAGATCAGGGTGCACAATCTATGGCCCCAAGGCTTTATCTGGAGCCCCCAAGGGTGCCCTGACACCCCCTGCTGCTGAATTTGTTGGAATATGGGTTCCACATATTCAGGTTTTGCCTTCGGGCTAGAAGGTAAAAGAAACCAACAAGCCTGACCAAGGTCAGGAAGGAGAAAGATTCACCTTTGTCCCAGTGAGGGTAAGGTACAGTTTTTTGTGTCCAGTGTAACTGGAGCAAGGGTCAAGCTAAAGTGGATGCAGCTGGGATGACATCATGCCTAGATGCAGCTGGCATTACCTAATTTAGCACGTGACTGTACCATAATGTATATAAGTGTGTGAAGTCTTTGTAAGCTTGTTGGGAGTAAGGAGTATAGGTAAATATATGGTAAGAGAGCATTCTGGTGTGATAAGAGTTTGTATGTATGTCATGACTGTAACCTGTTTTTTGTCTGACATGCTATTCTGTTTTTTCACTCTTGTAAATATATCACTCTTTAATCTGTTCGTGTTTTACAAGTATAGTTTAGTAAACTTTAGAGTTTGAAAGAAAACTGACTTGTGGTTTTGCTTTTTCACCTACTGGCCTTGCACACGGTTTTTTTCTCAATCTACCCACACGCCACAACTCGAATCTGCAGCCACTGGGACAAAGTTGCTTAGCTTTGTTTTTTCCCCCAGTGGTTCTGTATTCCAACAGAATTCCCTGCCCCAACAATCAAGGAAGGGTGCAGCTGGGGAGGGAAAGGTTAACTCTCTCCTCCCCACATTTTGCGCGCGCATGCACACGCACACACTCGCGATCTCTTCCTACATGGCAATTAAGCTTAGGAAAAAACACTTTTTCCATTGATTTGGGATGATCTGAGGCAGGGTAAAAATTAATTGAAGAATTTATTTTATTTGAGATGATTTGGGTAAGAAATGGCTTTGTCTCCTGTGAAATTTAAATAGATCCTGGTAATTATTTCTACATTTGCATATATAGATATAAATCAATATATGCAAGTTTTATGTAGACTTGTGTTCGATGGGCTTGGGACCCAGATCTTTTAAAAGCCTAAAACATATCTGCCCTACATCCATAAAACCCATGTATATTAAACCAATGGGACTAACTTGCCCCATTGATTTCAACAGGTCTCCTCTAAGTATGGCTCCAATCCACAACCCACTGAGGACTTTTTATTTTATTTTTAGCTCATAGTTTCCATCCTGAATGATGCTGTCTCACTACTCAGAAAGTTGTTCTGATTACTGTCCTGCCTGGGTACTGATATCTACCCAAAAGGCTTTGGGTTACGATTCCATGAGAGCAGTTCTCAGAAGAAGTATTTTGCAATGTCTGACAGTGGAGAAAACCACTCGTCCACAGGATGTTAGAAAGCAACATTTTCAACTCAAAAAGCTCTAGTCACACTGGAGGCTCATCTAAGTTAGGGTCTTTGGATAATCTAAACAGATTTCCTGTGCATTTCAGCTGTGGTGGCTGGACATGCCATTACATTACAGAAGCCACTTTTTGAAGGTTTGTTGATGGCAAGCACAGCCTGATGGTGCTCTCCTGTGACCAACTCATTACAGGCAACATGTAATTCAGTCTGTAAAAACAAGTAGCCTACAAAGGATATGAGAATCAATTGCCAATTTATCTGCAAATAAAATATATTTGAGTCTCTATAGATTTCTCAGGAAAATAACATTAACAACAACAACAACCAAAAACTGGGTCCTTAGATAAAGTGTGTAGCTCCTCTTTTCCTTCCTGAGAAACTGTGGACTGTATAGCATTAATATATCTAAAAGTTCAATTGCTCCAAAACATTGGGAAAAAATACGTCCTTCAAAACATGTACTATTTACATTTTGGCCCCTCTTTTGTGGAGATTAAAGCCATTAAACTGCAGTCCCATGTATACTTAACTTGAGAGTGAGGTGAACCCAATAGGACTGTCTTGTCTTCTAAGGAAAGATGCATAGGGCCAGGTTCGCACAATCAAACAGCCCACCATGGCTTATTTAAGCCATGGTGGCAGGGCCGGATTAAGGCCAGCTGATGCCCTAAGCACAGCTCAATAATGGTGCCCCCCTCGGCCCTTCCATTGCTTAGCTGGCAAGACATTAAGACTCAATAAGTGCTGAAGGTGAAATAAGACATTAAAAACTCAAGTTTTCTTCAAGGCCATCCCCCATGCCAGAACACACAACTATATTAAATATAAATTGTTTTTTTATTATATTTATTTAACACTAAATAGCAGCAAGCAATATAAGCCAATTACTTATAACTAGGGCAACAGAAAGAAATACAAATTTTCACCACTGTTTTATGCATTTTTTTTAATAGAACTGTTATATGGGGGGAAATACAAATGCAAAAATTTGTGGTACTCCTGTGGTGCCCCCCTTCCCTTGGTGTCCCTAAGCATGTGCCTATATTGCTTAATGGTTAATCCAGGGCTGCACAGTGGACTATGGTGTGCACATACAGCCATTTTGAATATTCAAGCCACGACTGCGGCTTGTTGTGTCATCCAAACTCAGCGGGGGTGGGTTGTGTGAAGGTAAAACAACCCTTGCATAACACAAGATTTGTTCTGGGGCTATGCTAGGGTTGTTTCACCCTCACACAACCCAACCCTGCTGGGTTTGGATGACACAAGCCATGGTCGTGGCTTGAATATTCAAAAGCCGCCTGGCACGCACTGGCACACTTCTGCAACCCACTGTGGCTTAAATAAGCCATGGTGGGGTGCGGTGATCATGTAAACCAGGTCACAGTGTTGCACTGCACAGTTAGTCTTAATGGTAACTTAGCTAACACAATCTTCATTTTGTTTCAGGACAACACAAATTTGCATCCCTGATGTCAGTGATGACTTTGATTTGGAGTTTATGTCAGGGGCGCCCCACTGACCCTGGATCCATATGTACGGAAGAATTGCCGAATGCCCACTCAGTTATCAGTTGGTTGCAGAAGAGCCTGAAGGAATTTAACAAAACATTAGTGGTATGTAATGTAGGAGAACTGATAACCCCTTTCTAATTTACGCTCTCTTTCTTCTCCCAGGAACTCTGCCTTCTGCTTGGCTAAGACTAGAAAGTATTAGAGCAACGCCAGGTTTTCAAACTTGGGCCAGCAAATAAATGCTTTGGTGAATGCTGTGTCCTGCTAAGTTCATAAACCTTGAACAGAGGTTACTCTGGCATTGTCTGCAGATGCCATACCACAACTAGGGTGTTAGTTGGCATAAGTCCAACTATTTTCGTTCAGTGGATCTCTAAATTTGTCCTTTTTGAGGTTCCATAGTGGTTTGCTGCCAGGGCTGGTGCAAGGCAGTTTGGTGCCCTAGGCAAGATCAGATATTTACCGCCCCCCCCTTCCCTCTTGAGCCCTCCCTCCCTCCAGCCCTATGCCCATTATGAAATAAATTTCCCTCCCTGGGAACTGCCAAGCCCCATAGAAAAACTTTGTGGACTTTGAGACTTTTCCTTTGTGTTCACGTGGAAAGCAAAGAGGCAACATCAGCCCAGCTATGCCAGGAACTCCCAGTCCCAAGGGCCTTCTCCTACTCCATATATATGTAAAAGCTTGTCTCCTCCTGCGGGCAGCACAAGGGATATGAAAAAAGGATGTGAGAGAGGTGTGGTGGTGCTGCCTGTGAGGAATAGAGACAAAAGGGCGTCTTGCAGCCTGTCCTACCACGCAGGGTGGAGGTGCAGAGACACCGGTTTGACTCATACACCTTCTGGGTTGCGGGGGGGGGGGGAATGCAGGTAGTAGAAACATAGCAAAGAGAGAGCCCGTGGATCATCTGGTTCAAATTTAGATGGGGTTTTTACGAAACTTGCTGCTTCTCCTCCTCTCTCTATCACTTTGTTGCAATATTTCTTTATCAGAATAATGTATATTATCCTGTCTTTCCCTTTACCAGCCTAGTGCTCAAGGCAGACAACAATATTGAAAGTACAGTAAAGCAAACATCAACAGCTCAGGGCACAATCCTAAACACGTTGAGGCAGAAAAAAGCCCCGCAACTCCCAGCATTCCCCAGCCAGCATGGCTGGCTGTTGGAACTTGGAATGCTGGGAGTTGCGGGGCTTTTTTCTGCCTCAACGTGCATAGGATTGCGCATGGCTGGCTGGGGAATGCTGGGAGTTGTAGGACTTCCCCCCCCCCTCCAAACACGCGTAGGATTGCATCCTAAAAGCATTTGAAACCAAAACACAGAAACAGCATGGTAAATAATTAAAACATTGGAGCCCCAGCTAGCTTAAAATACCTTTCCCTCCCTCCTTGGTTGCTGGAAATAACTGCTTTCAGGAGACATTGAGCTGAGGAAGCTGAGGTGCGCGCCAGAGGGAGGGAAGGCGAAGGGGGGTGTTTGCAGGTGCATCCTTCCCGCAGCCCACCAGCCTCCCATCATTGGCCCCTGCCCGCCTCCGCCTCCTCCAGCCTGTCATCTTCTCTGCCTCTTTTGATGCTGGTTGTGAGGAGGAGCCTGCCTGAAGCTTCAGTGGGGCCAGCAGCAGCAGCAGCTGCTCCTGGTAACTTAGCGCTGTATTTTTTTTTCAAGGCGTTTCTGGTGCACCCCTTTAGCCCCGGTGCCCTAGGCAGCTGCCTAGTTCGCCTAGTGGTAGCACCGCACCGGCCCTGTTTGCTGCTGAACCACTTTTTGCTGCTGTGCACCACTGAATTTCAGCAACATGGCAAGGGCAGCAGTGTGGCCCGCAGTGGGGGAGGTCTGGGGTGGGTGGAAGTTGCTCAAAACCCCCCCCCCACACACACACACCACCACCACCACCACCAGTTTATATGATCTAGACCAGCCCGGTGCCCTCCAGATGTTTTGGATTGCAACTTGCATCATATCTGACTATCGACCATGCTAGGTGGGGCTGATAGGAGTTGTAGTAAAAAACTTCTGGAGTGGGTAGGGGGAAGGGGTTCAAGGCATCGAGTCAACAACAGATCTAGGTCCCTCTGAGATGTTTCCACACGAACTCCACACACTCCTAGGGTTGATTCCATTGTCTTATTGCTCTGACAGTCAGGAAATTTTTCCTGATGTTTAGGTGGAATCTAGGTTCCTGTAACTTGAGCCCATTATTCCGTGTCCTGCAAACTGGGATGAACGAGAAGAGATCTTTGCCCTCCTCTGTGTGACATCCCTTCAAATACTGGAAGAGTGCGATCATATCTCCCCTCAGTCTCCTCTTCTGAAGGCTAAACATGCTCAGTTCTTTCAGTCTCTCCTCATAGGGCCTTGTTTCCAGTCCCTTTATCATCCTTGTTGCCCTCCTCTGAAGGCACCTGATTGGGGAAGGCTGACCTGGACCAAGTTGCTTGCAGAACAAATAGTGCCAGATGGTTCAGGTTAATAACACAAACCACAAACTGCAAAGGATGACAGTTCTGCCACCCAAGGCTGCTAGTCCATTTGATGTAGAACATTTCTTCCTGACCCTACTGAAGATGATGTGTCAGATCTTGAACATAAGCAAAAACCATCCACCACAATTGCACCTGAAGCTGAGAGATGGTGACTCCTTTAAGATCCTCATTGAGTCCACCACCAAATTGGATTTTGAACCTTGGCTTTAGGCCACTGTGCCCCCTGGATTACACTGGTTTCCAGCATTCTGTCAAAGTTAGTGATGTTTTCCTCCTTTGTTCATCAAACAACATTTAGCAATAGCCCAGCAGTTTCAGTTCATGAAAAACTAGGTTGCAATAAAATCTTCCAAATGTTTAGGATGGAGGAGGTGGAGGGAGGGGAAGCACAGAAACTCATAAAATGAGAAATGTTTATGTTTCAAGTGCTTAATAGAAAAACCACAAGTGGGACCTGCAACAAAATGTTGCAGTGTGGAATGCTCCGTTCTATCTGCACACTTACAAACCTGTTTTTTCTTCTCTCTGCCTGCAGCTGTCAGCATTCCATGGCCACTGAGTGTGCTCAGTCTTCACTGGCCTGTCTTGGGGGCGGCTTGAGGGTTCCCCCCCCTTAAAGATTTGTTTGTACTTCTGTAAATCTTGGGGATCCCTTGAGCCTGCTGACACTTTTTTCTTGTGTATGTTTGGGCTCCATAGGAACCTACAGTTCAATTTATAGATTTCATAGATCATAGAGTTGGAAGGGGCCTACAAGGCCATCGAGTCCAACCCCCTGCTCAATGCAGGAAACTAGAGGAGGGGTCTCCCATCCAAGTAATAACCAGGCCTGACCCTGCTTAGCTTTCCACGCTCAGACAAGCTGAGCCAGCGTAAGGTTCGTGCCAGTTTTGGAATCCAGGTTTGATGACCATTTGTTTGAATTTGCAGAATGAGGGTTTTGGAGGCAGAGAGTTCGGAGGACCTGTGTGTATCCTGAGCAATGCTGACATCAGGGACCAGAGCATGGACCTGGTAAGGATTCTTTCATTTGGCAAGAAGGGGAGCTGTCCCAGTGGACTGAAAGCTGCTGCTGGCTGGGACCAGGACTGCTATTATAGGCCTCAGCAGCAAAGTTGTCATTAACTCTGAGAAAGCAAAAACAAAGAGAATGAACACTCACTCATATCAGTGGTGTGTGGAAGACATTCCAAAATGCAGGAAAGTCTAAAGTCTGGGTGGAAAAAAAGTGAATGATGTTTCTGAAGTTTGTATGGAGAAAAAAAAAAGCTACGTTGAGCCAGCTCTTGTTAAGGCTTCCATAGTATTTGTGAAATTTCTGGATGGTTTCCAAATAACCATCTGGTAGAAAACCAGTAACCTGCAGCCCCCAGACGTGGACTGTGGGGAACATTACCATGTGCCACAGAATGCTTTGAAATGAAGTGAAGCAGCAATGAGCCGGGTAATGCCTGCACAACTAGTGGCTGGAGGCTATTGCTCTTCATCATACAGCTGGAGAGCAGCAATTCAAGCAATGATAAAGAGCTTGGATCTTGTTTTAAACCCACACTCCAGTTGTTAGGTAGCAAACTCTATTGCAGGGGTGGGCAGATTTCTGGCATGTCAGATCGACTAAGGTATATATATATTTTACTAACATCCCTGCCCCCACCAAGATCTGCCAAACAGAGCCAGGTGCAAAAGACATAGAACAGGGGGCCTCTGTCTGCACACATTCTGAGCCTAGAAATTTGTTTTCAGTACCAGAGCTGAACTGAGTTCGCTGTCCTTTCATACAAAATCCACTCCTGGTTACTCCCAGCTTTCTTCATTTCAACAGCGGAATTTCGGCAGGGAAAAATCATTTTGTGGCGGCTATTGTTTAACAATCGGGAGTTAGGAATCCTCGCCGATCTGCAAGTCACCCAGAGATCTACCAGTAGATCCCAGTTTACCTTTTGGCCACCCTCGCTCTATTGAATGTCTCCATTCTCTAGTAAAGAACTACATCTCCTCTCCCCACCAAGCAGGGGCAAATTGTCCTCTGACTTCACTGCTAGGCATGAAGGGCTCTTAGGAGCAATGGATTCTGTTAACATAGCAGCCAGAAAGAGAGTCAGCTGCCTGGGATTCTAAAATGGGGGAACAGAGAGCCCCTCCTGCTGCTGATTTGGAAAGAGCGATCTGTTTATGTACCTGTACGCTACTGGGTTATGTGCCTGCATTTGGGTATGGCAAGTTGAAATGGGAAATGGCATCAGGACAAGTTCTAGAGATACCAGTTTCAATACGGGGCAGGACTTTGGACGGAGGCATTGAGTATTTTCATAGAAGAGAGAACGTGAATGTATTTATTTAAAGGTGCAACCCTATGCATGGAGAGAGAGAGAGAGAGAGAGAGAGAGAGAAAAGGCCTACAATTCCCAGCATGCCCCAGCCAGCCATGGCTGGCTGGGGCATGCTGGGAGTTGTAGGCCTTTCCCCCCCCCATCTAAGCATGCATAGGATTGCGCCCAAAATAGTAGATCCCGCTTTTTGATTAGAGTTCCCAAAGTGGCTTACAGCATTTTTAAAATACAGCAGCTACACCAAGAACTACACACTCCAAAAAAATCCCCCTAAACTAAACAAAAGCAACCAGCCGCAGTGAAATAGGAACTGGGCACCTGAAACTGCCACAGGGCAGTTGGTACCAGTTGGCCCTGTGGGGAAGACGGGACCGTTCAAGTGGAGCAGGCCTCATTGCTTGTCTTCTCCTGACTCCCTCACTCCTGTAGCATGTCCTGTTTTGGTGGCAGAAGATGCATCTTCTCACCTTTGCACTTCTGTTGACAGCATGTTAGTTCTGTCCTGTCTTGAATCTGATAGTCCTAACCAACCACTCATCACAGTGCCGTTGACATTTCTGAAAAGTGATCTGATGATCCTCTTGACAAATTTTACAGATAAGGGTTTACATAAACTGCTCAGACTATCATTAAATATATCTGCTTGGTGCCTTTTCTTTCTTGTGTTACAGCATACCATTGACAGAAGGCTGTGTCAATACAACATGTGCTTTAAGCACTTTGAAGGTGTCATCAGAGAGTTCAACACACTGCAAAATAGCTTTGAATTATGCTGGAAGTTCCTCCACCAGCTGGAAAACACCATCAAGAAAATGAAGGTAAAAGAACTATTCATTCAGAGCTTGCTTATGCAATCACAGTCCAGCGATTATTATCTCAAGAGTTGTTCTTCTGGGATAACATCCCCAAGCTACATAAGCAGCAACTTCCAGGGTGTTCCTGCCACACATAGATGCTGACGATCATGGAGCATGCATGGTTTATTGTTTCTTTGTGGAACTGTAAATGCCACCTACCATTATGTTATGTAAGGTTGCAACTTCCCACCTCCCCCTGCAAATTTGACAAGGGTAGCTTTCCCCAGCATGAACATACGGTAATAGGGAAAGCATCCTTTGTTGAATTTCTGCCTGACACATAGCTGTTAATGGCACCAGTTATCTGCCAGAACAAATGGTGGCCACCCTATTTAGGGTGCATACAGACATACATGCGGGGGGTTCACACATTACACTGAGCATGTGTTCACACTATAGGTGCACTCATTTAGATGGTTGAGAGAATCTGTCTACATATGTTCATCTTGTTCCCAGGTACTAGGATCCTATTTAATCCAGGGTACAGATCAAACATACAGCTGTATCTGGGTTTAATGAACACACACATACCTGTGGGTGAACTGATGAAGGCATGTTTATTTTATGTAACCCTGTAGCGTAGCCTCCTGCAGATTGCCTGGGCCACAATCCTTTTTGGCTCTGATGAGCTGCAATAGGAGATTCTGAGGAGGAGCTTTTTGTGAGGCAATTCTGAGGGAGAGTAGGAAATTTGGGACAGGAAAGGGACTGGGGAGACTGCAGGGGTGGGGGGTTGGGGGGTGGACGAATAAAAAGCACCAATTGGAGGAGACAGTGGAGGAGCGAACATCAGCCAGGTACCCTCACAGAGTGTTCAGGCCAGCAGCAGCTTTGAGGCCAGAGAGCGACAGGCACTGAGGCCTACACAGCTGCATTCCAGCCCAGGGCTGTGTAGCAGCAGACAGGCCTGTGATGAGACGGCCTAGTGCTGGAGAACTGATTTATTGGACTCCATCCCCTCCATTTTCTGCACTTTTTCCAACTCTACAATATCCTATTTTAGGTGCAGTGACAAGAACCACACCTAAAAAAGAGGGTTCTTCCTTCCCTCTTTCCCCACTACTTGTTAAATAAATACATTCTTATCAGCAAGTATTTTTGACTTTCATTCGCATTTTTTATTCAGTTTTCAAAGTTGCATAGTAGTGTTTTTGTTTGGTAATTAAAAACAACTATATGCAACCGGACTACTTATTTTTATAATGGTTTAGGTAAAACTAGTTACTTTTACAGAGAGCACAAATCTCTGCAAGCCTCCCTGAACACACTAGGGTGCGTTTCTGTGCAGGGAAGCAGCTGTACTTTTCTGAGCAATTGCTTGAATGAAAAACAACAACACAACTCCTATCTGTACGTGCATCTGTACATATCCTTGAGAGCAGAGTAGTTGCAAGCATGAGCTATGAACTAGAATTTGCTGGTTCAAATCTCAGTTGAACCATGCTCATGTTGGATGCTCTTCTTAGGCAAGCTGCTATCCCTCAGCTCATGTGCAACATGATTATAATGACAGCAGTGTGTGTTACATGCTTGCTGTATGGATTATTGAGATAATGTATGTAAAAAGTGCTAATACAGGGTGGGCAACGTGTGCCTCCAGGGCTGCATGTGATGCTTGGCTTAATTTCATGTTGTCCTAAGCTGAATTTCTGAAGCCCTTTGCGTGTGATCATGTCAGACCTCCAGCAAGAGCCATCTGACCTTTTCCTGGCAGCCTGCTGGGGAGGAAGGAAAAGGGAGAGAGAGAAAAGGGGGTGGCAGAAAGAGAGAGAAAAGGGGGTGGCAGAAAGAGAAAACGGGTGACCCGCCAACATTTGTTTTGGCCCTGCCCACCTCTGACTTTGGCCTCAACCACTATCATCATCATCATCTTGCCATGACTTGTTTATTTATTTATTTATTTATTATATTGATACCCCGCCTTTTTCCCTGCAAGGAACCCAAGGCGGCTTACATAATTCTCCTCCTCCTCTCCATTTTATCCTCACAACCACCCTGTGAGGTAGGTTAGGCTGAGAGTCAGTGACTGGCCCAAAGTCACCCAGTGAGTTTCATGGCTGAGCGGGGACTAGAACCTGGATCTCCAGAGTCCCAGTCTGATTAATGGCTTGAACATGTAAGAGAACTTGAAGTGAATTTAGGAATTGGTATTCCAGGATAACTATGGAAACAGGTACTAGCGCTATAGCTTCTTCACAACTTCCTCATACCAGGGGAATCTCCTTCGGGCACCCAAAATATTCAGAGTTGGACACCCCTGCCCATCAAATGCTTTGGTTGACTCCTCGCCCCCCTTCAGCTTCTGCACTGTAACTTTTCAGTAATTACAATAATACTGAAAAGGGGGAAGTCCCTAGTCAATTCCTTATATTGGGAAATCTTACAATCACACATAATAGCATTTTCTAACATTCAGATTAAGAAGAAATAGTTCACAGGGGAAAGATGCAAAATAGATTTATTTTCCCACTTCATTTGCTTGTGTCTTGCACATTGAACTTGCCCAATTTGTATGTTTGAGTTTGGACATTTGACTCTTCATATCTTTGTTTTTCTCTAGCGACAGCCCCCAGCCTCATGCACGGCTCTCTGGTCCTACAACGATTCAAGATGGGATGAGATCACCAAAGTACCCCACTTAACCCAGGAGCTGCTTAAATATCTGGAGCAGCTCAAACCATCCTGCCACTGAGTTCTTATGTGCATATATTCCTCACTATAAAGGGTGCTGTGGTTTCTGAGTGTGTACATAATGGCTGTCTCCAATGTATGATTGTTCAAAAGGTGGGATGCATATATGCAGTAAGATTGTTGCAGTGTGCAGGCAGTATCTATATATGTATACGTAGGTGTTCTGAGCACATGTACCTCTGTGTACAAGATTTGGTCTTCGACTAAGAATACGTATCTTTGTGTGAGAGGGAAATTATATAAGAGATGTATACATTCCGTGTGTGTGAGCGCGTGCATGCGTGCGCGCACACACACACGTGCAGAGGAGAGGCCAGCTCTAGAATGAAGTAAATGCTTTAGTGCAATGCATTCATACCAAGTACATCTTAGAGATGAAGCCCAGCTTACAAGAAGGTGAGGACCACAACTTCTATTATCCGATTATCCTATTTATGTATGGCTAATAATAATAATAATAATAATAATAATAATAATAATAATAATAATAATAATAAATATCTATTTTCCCTACTTGTTTGTTCACACTACATTCTCCAGCCACTCAGCTTTGTTATGCTGGAGTATGAAACCTTTTAAAATAAAAATACTCTTTTCTATGTCTCTGACTGCAGTATATTCCTGAAGGTACAGACATTTCCCAAGTCTGAAATCTATACTCTTGTCAACTGCAAGTGTGTCCAGCATGTCCATCTCTAGCCTAGACAGTTGCTCTCAGATAATTCCATAAAATCTACCTCCCAGGTGACCCTGCTCCCTGGTGACTTCACCATCAAGTTCCCTGGTATGATAGTTCCTTATTCCATAGGGGTTTTGAAGCTTTCTCAGGATAAGCCAGGAAACAGGAGTGAGTGGCTCATAGGGTACTGCATTTCTCTTCCCACTAGAAAATGGTGTGAGAGCCCTTTATATAGGCCCCTGGCTGTGCTCTGTTAGTATCATACACCACCACAAGGGAAAAATACATGGAGAAGTAATAGCTAGTGCCTTGTGTTGGTGTTGTTCATCATCTTTGTAATACAAAGATGATGAACATTTGAGAGGTTTGGGGCCTGCTGATCTGGAGAAAGATATCTGGACATGATGGAACTGTTCTGATTATCTCCTTGGGTCCGCCAAGCTAGAGAGTATCAGAGTCATTGGTAGGTCAGGAGCAATGGTAAAGATCAAAATTAAATAAGTATTCTCATCTTTGGAGTTAAGAGGATAATATATTGACAACCTACTCCACAACCTCTGGGATGGAAAGACAAGTTAAAAAAGAAACACACTTTTAAAATGATAGGAAATCTATAATGGCTAAACAGTCGGGATTGCTGACTGCTTCAAACCAGCAGGCAGCTTGTTGATGCACCAGTTTGACCACTACTAGCAAAGTCCCAAATGCCCATGGAAGTGGGGGGAGGTCCCCCCCCTTTTTGGTCCAGAGGACAATTCAGTCATATGGGCTCCCACTTGTAGTCTAAAGTGGTACAACCCAGACACAGGTTTTCCACCTCATAAGAACATAAGAAGAGCCCTGCTAGATTGGACCAAAGGCCTATCTAGTCCAGCATACTGTTCCCACAGTGACCAATCAGATGTCTCAATGGGAAGCCCACAAGCAGGACATGAGGGCAATAATCCTTTCCTGCTTATGTTCCCCAGCAACTGGTATAAAGAGGCATACTGCCTCTGATACTACTGGAGGTAATATATACCCATCATGACTAGTAGCCATTGATCACTTTATCTACCATCTCATCTACTGTTTGTGAGAACTAACCTTACATTTCTGATTAAACATAGTAACAGGGCAATGGTTACTGTCAAAACTCTCTTATCCAAAATCTCCACCCATAAACTGTTGCCTCAGACATAGCAATAACAGTCCAATGAGCCAGTATAGTCACACTTTATTTCTTACAAAGGCAGAAGGAAATGGAAGAGGCTGTATGGATTGTTATAGTGGTTACATGGGAAAAGGAGGAGCAGCCCTGGACAGATGAGGCCCTATTTTTCAGCCTACTTCATACATGGTGTAAATGAGAACAGGTGGATTTCTCTTAGACTCAGGCATGCGAAAGGAGAAATAAATCACAGGAAAAGGAAAGAGCAAGGGGAACACAGCTTAAAAAAAGAGAGAGGTGGAAATGAGAGGCTAAAAGAATAATGTAATTGGATTAAAAAAAGAAAAGAAAAAGAAAAGAAGAAACACATTGCATGCACCCACACCTACACCATGCTTCATGCATAAACAGTGCAGGTTGAGCCTAGGGCAATCACCCCACTGATGGAAGCTAACAGGAGCAAGGAGGAGAAAATTATGGCTGTGGATTGCTGATGCGCCCCATAAAGATAACGCCTTTCATATCCTTCAACAATGAAAATAGGAAGGGCTGCTGCACTTCAAAGAAATTGGCTGTGCGTGCCAGGGAGACTCCTGTGGTGGCAGCTGCCTCCACTCCTTCCTCACTGATTTCCATCATAGCCTTGTGCTGGGCACCAGACACTGCCACCTCTTCATCCTGAGAGATCCCACACAGATTGGCATCAAAGAAAATGCCATAATCTGAAAGAGAAGGTTGGATTGAATGCACAAATATCAGCTCACTTGAAACTTGAACTCTCTCTCTCTTCTCTTGGGAAATTCACAAAGCAGAAGCCAGGGGCCAAATCAGAGCTATGTGGGAATAGATCCTAGCACAGGCCTGCAAAACTTGTGACCCGGTTGCCTTCCACACTAGAGCCATGTAGTGCTGCTGAGATGCTGCTTTTCCACAATTAAAGTAGAACTAACATGGAAATTTCACAAAAGCATTTCATATAGTGCTATATTAACTAGCATGGCAAAGATCAATCTATAATTTTTACTAACAAGTAAATCCCATTCTGCAAAGGTCCCCAGCAACATTAATTAAAAGCTTCCTCTTTACATCTTATTGCTTCCTGTTTAGAACAGCTATCCGAATAGTGATGAATTGCCCCTTAACTAGCCAGCATCTGTGCCCTGCTCTGTGTGTGATATTATTGGTTTCCTTTCATTATCCCCCCCCTTATTTCTTTTCTTTCTTTTATAGTAACATGACACTACTTCTCAAACACACACACACACACACACACCATCCCAAGAAGAGAAGTTGGTTAACCTGCAACCAAGTGCAGGGGCCCTCAAAAGCCTCAATAGCACATTGCCTGTCCACACTGGACAGGCTGGCACTGCAACTGGTTTATAGCAAAGAAATGGTCACAAACCAGGTCTGGGGGGGGGGGGGAACCCAGAGGAACAACACAAAGAACACTAGAATGCAATGATGTCATCTGGATTCCCTGGAAAAAGCAAGCGCACAAAGAATGGCAATTCCAGAGAAATGGGCCAGCATGGAAGCAACCCCGTGAAGCCAAACGTGGCAAATCAGAACCTCAATAAAAGTCCTGGATTTGCTGCTTGCCTTGGGACTGCCAAAACAGGGATTGGTGAGCACCTGGCAGGGCCTCAATTTGTGGCTGGTGGGCTGTATTTGGCTTAGCACAGCACAACAGGAGAGGCCATAGCTCAGTGCTAGAACACAGGCTTCAAATCCTGGAGGACCGAGGTTGACTGATTGATATCTCAATTTAAAAGGACCTCAGGTCACAGGGCTGGGAAATCACAATTGCATGGGGTTGGGATAGCACAGCCTTCCCCATCCTGATGTCCTCCAGATGTTTTGGCCTTCAACTCCCAACAGTCCCAGTTAGCATGGCTAATGGTCAGGAATACTGGGAGTTGTAGTCCCAAACATCTGGAGGGCAGCAGGTTGGTGAAATCAGACATAGCATGAGGGGATTTGTACAGTAGTCTCTCACAGGCCTGGCAGATGCAAATGAAATGGGTCATATATTGCAAGAGCTTATCCAGAAGCAGGGATGGGATGGGACCATGGCCTCATATATCAGGACTTCTCCTGATGCCCCAATTTGCTTTACTTTAAAAACAACCAACCCCCTGTTTGTATAGTGTCTCACTTTTTTAGGTAAGTCTTTCCAGCAGACTCTGAAGATTAAAATGTTTCGGTATGTGTGGTGCCATACCAGGCATCCTTTATGACAGGGATGGGCAACTTGTGGCCGTCCAGATGTCCTAGCTAGAACAGCTAATGCTATGAGGCATGATTGCAGTTGCAATCCACCAACATCTGGAGGGCCACAAGTTCCCCAACCCTGCTTTATGAGAATCTCTTTCCCTATAATCTATGTATTACCCCTCCATGAACAATGGTGTGACAGCAGCTTCCTCAGAAAAGTTCAAATGGACTGGAGTGAATTAGATATACCTGGAGTGGGGCTGGGTGGCGGGTTGACTCTCTTTCTATCACTTGCTGACCTCACCTGTCCTTTATGCTGAAAATGAGCAAGTGTTTTCTTACTTCTAGCCATCCTACCACCCCCATTTTTTATTGTTTATTTTTTTACTTTTCTTACCCATTTCCTGAATTAGTGCCATGAGGTCCCGGGAGGATTCCACCTTGAACTTGGGTAGAGTCAATATAGTAGGTTTGAATGGCACATGTTCCAGCTTGTCCAACACCGACCTGAAGACAGTTGCACTGAGACGCCCCTCCACCTCAGAGAGATTCTGAGACAGGGAGCGAGGCACCATGATAACCAGACTCAAGTTGTTGAACAGCTGGAGCCGGGCAACCTGACGAAACAAAACACCCATTAGCCTCCTGTCTCTGCTCTATATTCTCATGCACCCTACATGAGAAGAGCATTCCTTTCTCCTTTTCGCATGGCAAGAAACCTCCAGCTCAGCATTTGGAGACTTCTCCAACTCACTGTTTTCCGTTGCTCCTCCCCCTCTCCCTGTGACATTGGGAGAGGAACAAGAGGGTTGTGTGGGCTCAACACAGTAGTTACCACTAAGAAATCCATAAAATGGTTGTTTGTAGAACCCCTTACAGATGTGACCCAGTTCAGTAGCAGGAGCCTGTGCTGTGCAAGGAGATTCCCAAGCCAAGCCTTGGGAATCTATAAAATAGGAATGTCTTCAGAGGTTAGAACAGGGGTGGGCTACTTGTGGCCCTCCAGATGTTTGTTTGTTTGTTTGTTTGTTTATTTATTTATTATATTTATGTATCGCCCATCTGGCCAGACATACGGCCACTCTGAGCGATGTACAGTCCAATAAAATACAATACACACTTCATCTACTGTGAAATCAGTTTAACTTTTATGGTTTCTCCCTAAGAAACCTGGAAACAGTGGTTTTTTCCCTAGGGTACCAAAGTGGGCCGCTCAACACCAAGTGGGCCGCTCAACAAGATCTGCCACAGATGGCCTTCTCCTTGTCCCTTCAGCCAGAGCAGCTAGACTGGTCGGGACGAGGAAGAGGGCCTTCTCTGTGGCAGCCCCCGTACTATGGAACTCTCTCCCAAGTGACCTCCGCCATGCCCCCTCTCTGCTGAGCTTCTGCCGCTCATTAAAAACTTGGTTATTCAGGCGGGAATATGGGGTGGGCTAAGATTTTAAAATTTTATACTGTTTTAATGTATTTTAATGGAGAAAAATGTTTTAATGTATTTTATTCTGTTTTATCTTCTGTACATCGCCCAGGGTGGCCGGTTTGCCGGCCAAATGGGCGATAAATAAATGCAAATAATAAATAAATAAATAAAGTGATTCTTATGTCCTTCATATAGAATGACCATTCCTAGTGTTCCTTGGCTGGGAGCCTTAACCATTAAAGCAAGCTGATACTATTTTGTGGTTTATTTTTATAGGCATGTTCCTCTTGTTTTTATATATTGTTTTCTTTGTTGTTGTAACCCATCCCTATTTATTTTCTGATGCTGCTTCTTAGGATATATGAAGCAGCTCTAAGAGATTGAAAAGAGAGCCCCTCCCCTCCCGACAGGCATTACCTTAGCCTGCAAGTTGCTGTCGAAGAAGGAAGCCACTGGATATTTCTTGCTTGTCATCATGGGCACCTTGATGGCAGGGAGACCTGGACGGTAGAATTCTTCATCCTTTGTGTTTTTCAATTTAAATACAGTCTTCCACTTGGCTGAAAAGATGAAGAACTTGGATCAGCGAGAACGTATTTATGTAGCTATACACCAACCATATAAGAACATAAGAAGAGCCTAGCTGAAGGAGCTCAGGAGTTTGGTAGCGGACTAGGTCTCTAACAAAATTTCCCCATAAAGTAAGTGAACAGTGTGTGCTTAGAAGGGCCCAACAAGGGAGCAGCTAAGGGAATATGGAGGAGGAATAGCCACTGTCTGTGCTGATAGCAAAGAGGGAGGACTCACATGGAAGATGTAATGGACAGATGTGATCCAGCAGTGGTGACCTGCAAGATATGCAGTATGTTTGTCTTCCTGCATGAAGATAAGATGGCATCCATTTGCAGCAAGTGCAAACTGGTTGCATTACTAAAAGAAAAAGTAAGAGGTCTGGAACAGCGAGTGGCCACACTCCAATGTATAAGAGAGGATGATGAGTTCTTGGACAGAACACAGGAGGCACTGGAAGGACAACTGCAGGGGGCCACTCAGAAAGAGGAGCAGCATTGATGAAAGGAGGAGCAACCTGTATGGACAACAGTGGCAGTCAGAAAGAAGTGATGCGGAAGGCACTCTACACCACTGGAACTAAGAAACCACTTTGAGGCTGTTGCAGAAGGGAGTGGCACTGAGCCCTTGGGGTAAGATCTACAGCAGATCTTACAGGACAGGCAACAAGATGCCGGGGCCCTATGGAACAGGTGGGATGGAACCGCTCCCTGCAGCAAGAGGAAGAGAAAGGTGGTTGTGGCTGGTGACTCCCTATTGCGGGGGACTAGTAGGGGATGTGTGCTGGCTAGACCCATTGGCTCAAGAAGTATGCTGTCTCCCAGGAGCATGGATTGGAGATGTGATGGAATGGCTGCCAAAACTCATCAAGTCCACTGATAGTTAGCTGCTACTGCTTATCCACATGGTAATGAACAATACTGTCAAACACAGCTATGGCTACACCGTGTCAGATTATGAAGCTCTAGGAAGGAAGCCCAAGGACTTTGGGGCTCAAGTGGTTTTTTCATCCATCCTTCCAGTCCATGGAAGAGGACTAGAAAGGGAAAGGAGAATTCTGCAGGTGAACAACTGGCTACAAAGGTAGTGTCAATGGGAGAGGTTTGGTTTCTGGGACCATGGTTTACACTTTTGGGATGAAGGACTGTTGGCAGGAGGTGGACTGCACCTCACAAAGACTGGGAAGAATGTGTTTACCCAAAGAAGGGCAAGTTTGATCAGGAGGGCTTTAACCTGAATCCTATGGGGGATAGAGACAAAAGTCCAGAGGTAAGGACTACAGATAAGGGCTCATGCACTGTAGCAGGAACTGGAAGAGCAGCTCCAGTGGGGGCTGTTAAACCTCTTAATAAAACTGCAGGTAAGTCATTGCAGCATAAAGTCCATGGCTTTCAATGTCTTTATATTACTGCTCAGAGTATGGGAAACAGGATGAGTTTGAAGGATGAGTTTGATTCAAGAAGGTAACTATGACTTAATAGGTATAACTGAGACTTGGTGGAATGACTCCCATGAGTGGAACATAGCAACTGAAAGATATAATTTGTTCAAAAAGAACAGAAGCCATATAAAGCAGGGAGGAGTTGCACTAAATGTTAGAAATATATAAACCTGCCCAGAAATTCAAGAGAATGAACATGGTGGCCCTACTGAAAGCATCTGGGTTAAAATAAATGGAGGAAGGAATAAAAACAATACTGTGGTTGGAATCTACTACTGACCACCGAACCAAGCAGAGAATGTGGATGATGCTTTCCAAAAGAAAAATGCAGGTATTACAAGGAAGCATGAAGTAGTAGTAGTAGTAGTATAATGGGGGACTTTAACTATCCTGGTATCTGTTGGAAGAAAAACTCTGCCAAGCATCGTATCTCCAGGAAATTCCTGACTTGCCTTTCTGACAAGGCAAGGCAAGGCAGAGGGTGGAGGGAAGGGGATCAGCCATCCTTGACTTGATTCTGACCAATAGGGAAGAGTTAGTTGATGAGATGAAAGTAGAAGGAACTTTGCAGGAAAGTGACCATGAAATGCTTGAGTTCTTGATCTTAAGGAAAACTAAAGATGAGTGTAGTCAAAAGTGTACCTTGAACTTCAGGAAAGCTGATGTTAATAAAGCAGTCCAGGTGCACACAATATGACAACCCATCATGGCTAGCTGCCCACAATGGGTTGTCATGTTGTGCAAACCAGATCAGAGTTTCAGTAAGTATAGGAAGCCCTGAAAGGCATCTCTGTTGCAGAAAATATATGTGGGGAGTGATACAACACTGAAAGATGCCATGGTGAGGTAAAGGGGGCTATTTGGCATCTATTTGGGGGAAAGTGTTTTAGGAGCTCGGTGCCCAAGGGTGAGTATCTGGAGTTACTCTTTCTGGGGGTGCAGTCTCTCCAGGTCAGATGCTGGATGCAGAAGGCCCTAGGAACTTCTTACTTACAGCGGAAGTAGACAGCATTGAGAAGCACCATCTGGACATCTGGATCCAGTTCGTCCAAGAGTTTCTTGATTTTGTAGTTAGTATTTTTGCTCACCCATGCGTTGATCTCAACCACATCCTGGTTGATGTTTTCCGTAAGTGGTGAAAACTTGGTGCGATAGAACGTCTCTGACTGATTGAGGAAATCACTGTCCAATGCAAGTGCTGTGTATCAAAAAACCAAGGATAGGAAAAACTAAAGCACTCACCGAAGACAGTCATATTCCTGGTTCTCATGGATTTTCTTGACAGATCGCCCTAACCCTGGGGTCTCCAATGTGGTGCCCACGGACACCTTGCTTGGTACCTGCCCAGCTCCCTCCCCTTCCTGATCTTTATTTTGTTTCTTAAGATATATATTTTTTAATTAAGTGGGAGGCTGGCATGTTGCAAAGTGAAGAACTGGCCTTCGGCACCATCTTTATCCCGAGTCCCAGTCCAACACTCTCACCACTACGTCACACTGGCTCTCGCCTTGCCAATCTGTTACATGCTCCACTTCACTGCTCCCTTTGACAGTTGAAATTTACAAGCCAATTGACAAGGCAAGACTACACATATTGGACAGCGGTAAGTGCAGACTTGTGCACCTGTGAAAGACCAACCAAAATAATAATAATAATAAAAATATGAACACAATTACGCAATTTTCTGGGGCTGAAAAAAATAAAACTATGACCCCAATTATGCATTTTCGAGGCTCCAAAAAAAATAAATAAATGGTGGTGAACAAAAAGGGGTAGCGATCAGAGCCCGAAGGGGGAGACAAGACAGATTCTGCTGTGAAGGACACTGGGATACTGGCTGGAGGACCGAGGGGGAGAACAAGCCACAGTGAGCCCAATCGTTGTAGGCACACTATGGGTTGGTCCATGAACAACCCACACTGCGTAGCTTATTTGCAGGGTGGCTTAGCATGACATGCAAACCCACCCTCTATGTATAGTTTAAAGCACCTTACAGTACAGTGATACTGATAAATATCACCATGCTAGAGAAAGAAATTAAAGTAGAAGACATCAATATCCCAGGAAACATGTATTCCCCCCCCCCCCATGAACCCATTCATGTTATTCAGGAATAGTGTGTGTGTGTGTGTGTGTGTGTGTGTGTGTGTGTGTGTTGGGGGGGAGGGAAGCAAAATTGTACCTCGTCTAGAGCATCAAAATACCTTGAGATGGCTCATTTTGAAACTGAAAATGTACTCACCTGGTTGGTAAAAAATCGCATTGGCTGAGATCAATGCGTCTGATTTGCTGAGGGATTTCAGTGCTTTATGGACACATGTGAAATCTCTAGAATAGAAGAGTAGCCTCTCAAGACGGTCTTTGGTTTCATTACAAGCTCCTGTATGGCAAAGATATGGATGCATGGAGGTAGTATATATATCATTACACAAGATGAGCAGTATAGAAATATTTAACAATTAAAATAAATAAATAAATTTTCGAATAGTGGCCTTCACTGTGAAACTTATTTTTCAAGCCTCCCCAAGTGGAAGTCATAGGCCTGATTCTGAGGCCTAGTTCAAGTGTGTGGTTGCTCCTCCCTTCTGGTTAACTTCCATGTTTCAAATGTAACTTTGGATGTTCCACATCCTATGGCTGCTAGCTACCTGATCTGATGTCCCCTGTGAAGAAATGTCTGTATATAATTATTGTTGTTCTGTAATGTATATTTTGTGTGGTGTCTGTGAGTGTCGGGGCTAGCTCTCCTAGCCCCTCCAGATCGGATTCCCTAAATCCAAAACAACACTGGTCAGATTCCGTGGGAATGGACTCTGAAACTGAAGGGGAGGGGAAGGTGCCTCCAGGGATGTTGAAGAGTCCTTGGTCTCGAGTCACGAGTCGAGTCATGAGTCTTTGGACCCGAGTCTCGAGTCCGAGTCCAAGTCCTTGGTCCAAAATGGTGACTCACGAGTCCCAAGTCCCGAGTCACTCCCAAAGCTGACTCCACGAGTCCTATTAAAATCAATGGGGTTTTCCCCCAACAAAATAAGGCTACTTCAGATGTGGCTTAAATAAATTCTAGGCACAAGTGTGCCTTTTTATCTCAAAACTCTGCCACTTTTGACAAGAACAGACCAGGCAGAAAAACCCAAAATAAAGGCAGGCAGAGGAGGCAGGGAACCCCAAAGCAGGCAGGCAGAGGCCTTTGTCTTGGACAATTCAAACTGTGGAACTGGTTAAGAAGAGACCAGGCAGGCAGAGGAGGCAGGGAACCCCAAACAGGCAGGCAGAGGCAGCCAAACCCAAAATGTCTGAAAGGTTGCATTAGGAAAATGATTTTAAAAAATAAACTTGGATTGTTACTGCAACTGGGTCCAGGCAGCACCTGCAGGTGGCATCAAACAAGGATGTTGACGAGTCCTTGGTCTCGAGTCCCGAGTCGAGTCTCGAGTCCCATTAAAAATATTGGGACTCGAGTCCGAGTCGAGTCAGAGGGGGGACTCAGTCCGACTCACGAGTCGAGTCCTCGAGTCCGAGTCCCCATCCCTGGGTGCCTCTCGCTGAAGATAGCCTGGACCCAGCTGTGCTGTCAAGGTTGCAGCCAGAGGTGGGGGGGAGGAGGGGAAGTCTCTCTGGGGACAGGGAAGGCAGAGCTGGGGGGAGGGGTGAAAAAGCTCTTGAGGGAAGGGGGTGGGAAGACAGCCTTTGTAACTGATCCTCGAGAGGTAAATTATGTAGGCAAGAACAGCTGATGTTGGCTTGACTGGCTAACAAGACTTTTGACCCGCCTTAGGGGCAGAGTCGGTTCTCTAGTTTGAGGGTGAGGATGTGTGAAACACCGCAGTGCAGAATCAACTGTTTAACATTCTTGACCTCCCACTGACGGGATAGAATTACTTTCTTTACTTTTGTGTAACACTTTTCCGCAACCAACTGAGTTGCTCTGCTTTTGCCTAATAAAGCTTTACAAAGTACAGGCCTGTGGCTTATGCTGGCTCAGCTTGTCTGAGTGTGGAAAGCTAAGCAGGGCCAAGCCTGGTTATTACTTATTACTTGGATGGGAGACCCCTCCTCTAGTTTCCTGCATTAAGCAGGGGGTTGGACTCGATAGCCTTGTAGGCTCCTTCCAACTCTATGATCTATGAAATCTATGAAACCTGTGAGCTGGGGGGAGTAGGAGAGAGAGAGACACTGATAATGTATCTGAGTAAGCTTGAGGCCTTGTTTTGTTATGGTCAAAGGCCTGTATCATAGTTGCTGAGTGACTTTCTGAAGGGAGAGAGACACACACAATCACTTTGAATATTAGATGGGGCCTGGAACAGATAAATTCAGTTCTGGGGATTCTAGATAGGCGGAAAAGAGCAGTTGAGAAATGACAGTTAACGTAGGACAGTTGAAAGGAGTTTAGTCAGAGAGTTAGTTCATGGAGGTCTGCTGGTTGGTGTGTGGTGTTTGAGAAGGACTAAGATGAAGAGAAGAAAAGGAATAAGCTATTCTTTCTCTGTGGGATAACCTTAGGTCACTGGTGAAGATCAGGAGTAGGGAGCAGGTGGCTGGTATGCCAAGAGGCCAGTGGCGTAGCGTGGGTTGTCAGCACCCGGGGCAAGGCAAGTAATTTGCGCCCCCTAATGTTTTGCATTCCGAGCACAGTAAGAATCCCGACAGACACGCTCCTTGGAATACATGGCGGAATTGCGAGTCGGCTCGGGGCGGTGGGTGGGTTCGAGCTCCGCACTCGGGCAGCGCGGCTGCTCCGGGCGCCGGGGCTGCGGCTCCCTTCCATTTGCCCGGCTCTCGCCTCCGCCCGAGCGCGTTGGCGCTGCTCCCCCGGTCCGTGACCCACCACGACGACCCCGAGGGCGAAACGCCAGAGGGCGGGCCGGAGTCCGCGCCCCTCCGGCCAGAGCAGCGAAAAGGGCCTCCTGGAGGGGCGGCGTGGAGGTGCTTTAAGCGGCCGGGGGCCAAAGCCCCGCCGTCCCCCCATTGCCTCGGTGCAGCTCCGCCTTCGAGCGCCGAAGCAGGCGGCAGAGCCGAGCAGGGATCCCGCCCGCCAGCCGGCCCGCCTCCCCCGGGGGAGCGCTTGACACGCGCTCCCTCTCACACGGGCGGCCCTTCTTGACACGCTAGCGCGGTCACGCAACACGGCAATTAGCCGGGGATTTCTCCGGCTGACACGCACGCCCGGCTCGGGACGGCGCGCTCCTTTCTTTCTTTCTTGCAGGCGGCTCTGCCTTACAGACGCGAGGCGCCGCTTCCAGGCGGGGGGGGGGGGAGATAAATGCCTTCAAAAAGCGCTACAAAGAGGATTCGCGGGGAAACGCTTTCCTTGGCTTCTCCTTTCCCTTCTCTTGCCTTGACTTTGGCTCCCCGCGATCCGCCCGTCCCTTTCTTGTCTCGCATCCTCCCCCGGGAGTCTATCATACATTTCAGACGCCTCAGTCGCGTGGCGAGGACCGCGCCGCCAACATCAAGGGCAGAGGAGCCAGAGCGGGGAGAGAGAAGCGACCCGCGCGAGCAGGCTCTTACAACAAAGCTCCTAGTCCGGTCTTAAGGAGACCCCGGGTCGCGCGGGGATTGGCTCTCGGAAGTGCACGTGACCTGGGCAGCCGGCGCCCGCCGCTCCCCGCGGGGCGGGGCTCCCTGCCTGCGCTGGCTCCCCGCGGGGCGCTCCGGGGACCTGCTGGCGCTTGTGCTGCGGACGGGTGCTGCGGACGGGTGAGCCAGGCAGGGGCAGAGAGCTGCGAGTGCGAGCGCGCCCCCCCAGATGTTGCGCCCGGTGCGGCCGGCCCCCCCTGCACCCCCCACGCTACGTCTGTGCAAGAGGCTGCCCTAAGATCTTGCCAGAGGAAGGTTATACAAGCAGGCAGTAAAAATCCAGATAAACCCCACAATCATCTAATAACACAACGGCAGGAGCTTGGGTGTCAGAGGAGGACTGTACCCAGAAGCTGGACCTGGGGTTGTTGTAAGGGTATTTGGCTGGGGTGGAGGTTTAAGGAATTTGGCCTGAGGTAAAAGAAGTCCTTAGAGGTTTGTAACAGCAACAGCTTGACAGATGACTTTTGCAATCTGGGGGGGGGGGGGGAGCTTAAAGGGGGGAAAGCTGCAGCAAACCTGAAATGGCTCATGATTGCGGTGGAGATGGGGGGGGGGGAAGCTAGTGCCAACTGTCCTCAAGTGCTGCTTGGCCGTTTTGGGGGCAGCTGGTACTGGCGGTCACCAGAAGCCACTTAGCAAGAACAGCAAGAGGTTTTCACTGCTCTTGCCAAGAGACTCAGTAACTGATTCCCCGTACCCACAATGGGGTCAGTTACCCGGGTTCAGATGACATGAGAACCCATCATGTGTACAACAACCCCTACAACAGCCCAATTGTTGGGTTGGCTTGTTGCCCACAAACAAACCACACTGGAGAAATCAATCCGGGTTCGCATGACACAACCCATTGTGAGTAGAAACCCACAATGGGTTGCTGTGTTGTGCGAACTGAGTCAGTGTCTCTTGAGTCCTAAAGAATTGTCACTAAGAAGTCTTTTGACACACACCCCCAAAGTAAATATTAGTAATCCCTAATGTACAAAATATCCCTGCAGTAGATTGTTTAATTGTTCAACTTGTCTAGCG
Source organism: Shinisaurus crocodilurus (assembly GCA_021292165.1). NCBI lineage: Eukaryota > Metazoa > Chordata > Lepidosauria > Squamata > Shinisauridae > Shinisaurus > Shinisaurus crocodilurus. Next base: position 193,294,747 of record CM037876.1, on the reverse strand, counting down.
TTGGTGCCCATCTCATGCCTAAGCCTCTTATACCAGCTACTAGGAGGTTTTAAAGTATTCTAACGGAATTGGTGGCAGCAGAAAAGGGTCAACTTGCGGAACCCTTGAGTTATAGTAGCAGAGAGTTCCTTAGGGCCAGAAATATAAGCATTTGCTATACATAAGAAACCCCATAGGTGGGACTGCCCAGTGAAGGAGCAGTTTCCCTATAGAGTGTGGCAGTAGTAAGGAAAGGAAATCTCCCATATCCCTCCTTGCCAATGGGGTGGCTAGCCCTGTTGTGAGAAGTGTTACCATGTGATCTTGGCACTAGAGAATTTCAAACTCAAGTTACATGGGACTTAACCATGAGGAGGTGTCAATCATGCCAATGTCTGAACCAGGCCTCATGTTAGATAGGATTGGATCCAGACTTAGAGTGGACGCATTGAAATCAACAGGACTCAATTTAGTTGTGGCTAGCTCAAGTCCCATTGATTTCAATGAGTCTACTCTCAGCATGACTAAGACGTGGTTCACACAACAGGACAACCCACCATGGGTGATCAACCATGGTGGGTTTGTTGTGTCATGTGAAACCAGCATGGTTTCTGCAGGGTGCCTTTTTTTCATGAACAAGCCACCCTGAGAACCCATGGCTTGTTTTAGGGCTGCTGATACCCAGGGTGGTTTGTTGTGTTCTCTGAACCTGGCAGGGCAATATTATTGTGGGTTGCCAGGAATGGCTAGAGAGCTGCCTAGCCAGAGTGGCAAAAACCCGTCACTCCTCGCAATCTCGCTTGTGCTGCCGCCATCCTCCCTCATCAGTTCTCAGTGCCCTCTGCCCCTAAAAATCATGAATATCAAGATGTGACAGCTAGCAACGGAGGGAGGCAACAAGCAGGAAGGGGAGTGGGGAGCCAAAAGCTCTGAAAATTAATTCCACTTAGTGATCTGATGGGGGGGGGAGTTTCCCTCAGTAGCCGGCAACCCCAGTAGACCAGTTGCAGAACGGGTGCTGACTTGGGATTGTGGCAACAAGGAGTCCTGCCACAAAGGCGCCTGGGATATGTGCCACAGCCAGTGGGAGGGCTCAGGGGGAATGGCGGCAGCGGCAACAAGCCACGGCAAGCACAGTAGTCTGTCGGGAGTACCGTGGGTTGTTCAGCGAACAACCAACCCATGGTGGCTTATTAGCAGGGAGGCTTAGCATGAAGTGAGAATCTGCCCTAGGTATGGATCCAACCCAGGGTGTTCCCATTAATTCTCACAATAACAACCAGCATAAAGGAAGGCACTTAGCATCCTGGCACAATCCTGGAAAGAGGCCGGAGAAGCTCAAGCATTTTCTTTAAGCTGTCTATGCTTCCCTAGGGAGGCCTGTTTCGCTTAAGCTTAAATGAATCAAGAGGGTGATACAACATCACAGTCTCCCCAAAACAGGATTGCAAGACAGTTATGGGTTAAAGAGATGGAAATCTGTATGTAGGTAATTATATCTGAATAACAGACATCGACAAGGAGGATGAAGAATGCTTCATAACTTACATTTTTCCTTCACGGAGATAATCTCTGCATACCAAAATGTATGTACATAGCAGTATTTGAAGCATAGTGTGAGAGATGATATTCCTCCTATCTCTATGTAGAAAAGTATTGACAGATGCAGAGGCCCTAAGTGCATAGCAATTATGTACCTACTTGACAGTGTAGCCTTACCTAGCAAGAGGTTGGAGAGCATTGTTGAAATGCTGATAGGTGAGAAGATGAAGTTAGAGTCATTCTGTTCATGTTGGATTGTTGTTTTATAGATCTCCACTGCAAATTCATTTAGAGCCTCAGACAACTCTGCATCATCCTCTGGAGTTGGATGAGTACACGCAGCCCACGGGTTACTGTGTGCTTGGCAGTTTTTGGACAGGCAACCGGTACCAGTAGTTGTCTCTGCTATTGTGGGAGTTGTGGCAGGCTTTGCTGTGATTAATGCTGTAGCAGACAGTTCGGTGGCATTCAGACATTCTTGGATGCAAACCCCCAAGTCATTTGTCTGTTTACAAGCAGTAGTGATACCATCATCCTCTTCTTCCCCTTGTATTTCATTAGATGTAACATTCAAGTTAGTAGTTTCCTCTTTCTCATGACTCCCTTCTTTTTGTCCTTCTGTCATTGTATTTATATTCTCTCCAGCATTATCTTCATCCGGCTTACCTGAAGGCTCCTGTCAAGCAGTATTATTTGTTTTATTTTATTTTATTATTCACTACATTCCTATACTGCCCAGTAGTCAAAGCTCTTTGGGTGGTTCACCAGAGTTAAACCCTCAAAATACGACATAATAAAATATAAAACCTTAAAAAGTTTAAAGTGGTAGTGCGCTGTAGTAGTTAACATGCATTATGGTTATACTACGGTTAAGTTGGGGTGCTTTCAGACAAGACTTTTAGTATGCTGTCTGATTCACAGAATTTTACAGGCGGGTTCAAACATCATCTTCAACTCATAACCCTCCCTATTGCTCTTTCTGTCTTTTTTTCTTACTGCAGGAAATCCATCAAGGAAAAAAAGATAGAACAGCTGCAAAATTGCCTTCTGATAGTTAGCACAAGGAAACACACACTCCTGGCCTGCATCCGGAAGCACCCACCACAGACAGATCTGGGGTGCTTCCAGACAGGGCTTTCATCCCACTATCATCCTGCCTCATTCTTGGAATTTTATGGAGACGGTATGTGTGTGTGTCAAGATAATGTCATATTCCACTTGTAACCCTCCTGCGTTTTCTCACCACTTTTTTCTTACTGCAGAGAATCTGTTAAGGAGAAAAAGACAGTATGGCTGCACAAGGCCTTCTGCCCGTTAGTGCTAGGAGCCCCCAGTGCTTCTATACATCAGCATCAGTAAGAGTGTTATGCAAGGTTGTTAATCGCTGTATCTACTTTCGCAGCATTGAGATCCAAGCTCTACACAAAAAACTTTTCCTTTCCTGCTTTTCCACTACATAACCTCTAGGTAGCACTGTGGTATAGCAAATACACAAGTACAAACAGGTCTTTCAGAAATAATACCCCATTTTCCGTTCTAAAACAAAAACAAAAACAAAAACGGGAAAGTGCTCTGAAAAAACAGAAGTGAAACTGGAGGAACACAACATCATCTGAAAAACCTGTAAACAACCGTGAATAAGAAATCACAAGCGCACAATAAATGCCTTGTGTAGAAAAGCTCTCAGAGTTCTCTTGCTCAGTGATGACTAATTCAAGACAAGACAGCAACTAAAGTGTAAGCATGATACATTAAACAAGATTTTTGGTCAAAAAGTATAGGTGAACAGTAATTTTCATTCTAATCTGGATTAGCAGTCATACCACAAAGCGAAACTTCGGCATCTTCTTGATTATCCTTCTTCTCACAAGATTCCTACTGTCGGTATTTGGGTTCTGATGCAATTCAGATTCTTCAGTCCTCCCAGCATCCTGAAAGGGAGGAGGAGTTCCAGTTTCTCTTAGTGACAGGGTTTGCACAACATGACAACCCCATTGTGTTTGACAAGCCACAGTGGGTTGTCATGTCCTGCGAATCTGAACCGATTCCTGCAGGGTGGTTTGTACGTGGGCAACAAGCCACCCCAACAACCCAAGGCTTGTTCTTGAGGTTGTTGGACTCACGTTGGGTTGTCATGTTGTCCGAACCCAGGAGACTGACCCCATCATGGGTTGCAGGAAGCAGCTAGCGAGCTGCTTGGCAAGAGCAGCATAAACCCCTTTCCTTCCTTCCTGAGCTAGCCCAGGCTACTGCTAGTGGCAGCCACCCCACCAATGCCCAAACAGCACAGTGGAGCAACTGTCACTGGCTTGGTGCCCTCCCCTCCCCATGATCACAACCCCTTTTGTGGTCACTGCAGCTTTTTTCCCCTCCCCCTTTTTCCCCCCGGAGGTAACTTTTCACAAACTCTGATTTGATGGTAAGCGACAGTCCCTTCAAAGTGCCCAAGCAGCACATCTGGGGGGCTATCAGTGGTTCATCACCTTTTTTTTTTTATTTTTTTAGAGTTTTTGAACATTTTTTAAATGAATTTTTTAGTTGGACTTGCATGGGTCCAAAATGGGCAGCCTTGCCTGGGCAATGTTCTGGGGGGTGTCTGCTGTCAAAGTGCTGCAGGCACCCACCATGGGCATTGACCCAGAGAGGCTGCTAAGAGCTTTATTTTTCACTTTGCTTTCTCTTGACAGCTGTCAAAAGGCAAGTTGTCAAGAGAAACTAAAGTCACAGGGGATCTTTGCTTGCAAAAGGAATGGCCAAAAGATCACCCCCTTCACAGCAAGATCCTCTAAGGGGCTTTTCTTGTCAGGTTCCTCACAAATTTCCACCCTTTCCTGAGATTCCAGGTGCTTCGGAAAGTGGAAAAGTGTGAGCCACCCCCTTTTACAGGAGCACAGAGCTTTGACAGCTAGCTGTCAAAACTTCGGTTCCTTTTAAAAGGGTTTTTTTTTGACAGGTCTATTCAGAGTATTTTGACAGGAACATATGCAGATATGAAAAATCATTCCCTTCGCAGTATCCCTCCTATTGGTTCTTTTTGGTCCCCTGGTCTTAATAAGCTGTTTTGTTCAGTGTTGTACTGAGGGCTCTTTTGGAACGATGGGGTAGGAAATCAATCTCAAAAATAAAGTATTTGTAGAAGACTGATTTCCATACACACCTTCAACTATGCCATAGCTAATCTATTGAAAAGGCATAGAATTATAGAGTTGGAAAGGGGTCTTCTAGGTCCTCCAGTCCAACCCCCTGCTCAATAAAGGAAATCCAGAGCGAGACCATCCCCAGATGTATACTTTTTGGTGCCAAAAGAGTGCTAAAAGAGACTGGAAAGCTAAGGGAGGGGCCATAGTCTACAAGAACAGGTCTGGCACATTTATTCATTCATTTGCCCAATTCATATCTAAACCTCGGGGGTGTCTATGTTTTACATTTTAAAAAGCGCACAGCTGAGAGCTGAACTCTCCCCAGCCTTACCTCCTCATTCTGGGTCACTACAAGCACTGTTCTTGCTATCCTGGCTCATTTCTGGTATGGGATCTTGGGGTGGGGGAAAGTCTGCAGTGATTGAGCACGGGAAGGTATGGCAAGGAATGGGCCCTGGGTTCAGCTCTACTCAGTACTCACCATGTGCTCCTTTTGGTAGAATGGCCCTGTATCCTACTTTACAGAGGACTGTTCTCTATTTGAAGAGCTGCCAGAGGGCAGCCCTTTATTTCACATGTGGGCAACCTGCATATTGCACATGGCCCTTGGCCACTCTCTATGGGATCCTGGGATGCCTTGCCCACTTTTCCCCACCACCCAGCTGCTGCTGTTTCCCCACCTACTACCAACAGGGAAATAGTGATCCTGATCAGGACTGCATGGTGTGTGTGTGTGTGTGTGTGTGTGTGTGTGTGTACTCATGTCCCCCAGCAATCCTCATCATAATTGCTGATAATAGCAGTGGGGAAACAGCAGTCTTGAGCAGGATGACTGGGAGGGCAAGCTTAAAGCTTCTTTCTTCCCAGCAATTCTCATCTAGAACACTCTTTCTCTACACCTATTAGCACCAAGGAAACAGTTATCTTGATGGGGATCACTATGAAGAGGGAGAGACTTTAACCTGCCCCCTCCCCCGCCAGTGGTTCTCATCAAGATTGCTGTTTCCTCACTGCTAATAGCATCGGGGAAACAGTGATCTTGAAGAGGATCGCTGAGGGGGCGGAGGGCAAGGATAAAGCCCCTCCTTTTCCTCCAGCAATCTTAATGCAGTTCACTGGGGAGGGTGTGTGTGTGTGTGTGTGCGTGCGTGCGTGCGTGCGTGCGTGCGTGCGTGCGTGCGTGTGCGCGTGCTCCTGCCTGCAAGTGTTTGTACATAAGGACATGAATGTGTGCGTGCCTGCAGACTTTGAGTTGCCACCCATCACTGCATGCAGCCCTCAGAGGCAAAAAGGTTGCCCACCCCTGCTCTATTTGAAGGGTTGTCCAGTCTAAGTCCAGTTTAAAGATGGCACTCTGAAAAATCCTATGGCCTTCTAGGCACTGTCTAGGGCCCACAGGATTGCTCTGCCCGGCACAATTCTGTAAACCGGAAGAATAACCGGTTGGACTCCTTTAGTTACTTAAGTTGAAAAAGTATTTCAACATGTGTTGGCAACTAAAATCTAAATATCTATTCTGGGACCAGGAATAAAGGTAAAATAACTAATTCTCATTCTAATCGAGATTAACAGTCACACCTTTCTGAGGAAGCTGAGGAACCATGACAGATATCCCTTCTCAGGTTCTTCAGTCATCCCAGCATCTTGAGGGGGAAGAGGAGTCTCTGCTTCTCTTATTCTGTCATCAGTCACCTCCTTGATGCAAAATGTCATGTGGAAATAAATCCTCATAAATTTATGTACGTACTCTTGTTTATCAGAATTAATACATTTCAGAAACTGTGCTACGATCTGGATGGGTGAATAGACAATTCAACCGGTGTTGGCAGCTAAAATTCAAAGATGTGTTTTTGTCTAATAATGGCTCCTTGCTGCTCAGGTTCTTTATTTCCATCATCCTGAAAAGCAAGAGGGATCCCAGCTTCCTTTCTTCTGCCATCCATCACCTTCTTTATACAAGACATCCTGGAGAAATAAATCTCCCAACAGATAAATAAATGTTTCTCATTTAAACAGGAACTGTTTTCTGAGCTATGTGGATTCTGCCCCCAAAATCAATCCCCCCCCCCCGTTTCTGCTCTCCATAAGCTGTTTTACTGGGTCACACTTCTAAATGATAGGCCAGAACCATGCCAGCATTGTATTCTCAGTCATAGATGCATAGATGTTCATGGCTCCTTGCAGTTCCTATTCTTCACTTTCATCATCATGAAAGGGAAGAAAGGAGGTCCAAGCTTCTTTTTGCTACAATCTGCAATCTGATGTAAGAGGTGTAGAGAAGAAAAAACTCCACTGGATAAATCAGATTTCCCCAAGCTGGTGCCCTCTAGATCTTGTTGGACTTCAACTCCCATCAGCCTCAGCCAGCATGAATGGACAGGAATCCTGGGGAGCTATAGTTTGAAACATTTGTAGGACACCAGGTTGGGGAAGGCTGAGATCAATCTATGTTCTCCTGCAGGGGTGGGCAACTTGTGGTCCTCAAGATATTTTGGCCTACAACTCCATCATCCCACACCATTGGCTATGCTGACTAGGGCTGATGGAAGTTGTAGGCCAAAACATCTGGAGGGCCAGAAGTTGCCCACTCCTGGTTTCCTGTCTACCAAAATCAATAAAAGTGCTTCATATTTAAACCAAAACTGGTATGAGCTGTGTTCTAGCTCTAGAATTAACCATTCAACAAGCACTGGCAGCTAAAATGTTGTGGTGTGTTTCGGAACCAGTCATAAAATAAAGTAACTCATTTTCATTCTAATCCAGATGATCAGTCACATCTTCTTGAAAAAGCCGTTATTCTTTTATCTGTCACCTACTTAATGCAAGGAAGGGGGCATAGAGAAAAGAAGGACAACCCTTTAGGCAAATGATATTTGATATCAGCCGTCTATCAAATATTGTTAGAAGACATAGTCAAGGGGAAAGAGCATGTAGGAGATTGATTCCCATGGCATGTTATGTGTGAACTGTGTTTTATCAGTTCCTCTTGGGAAACTCCTTCTCACAAGTGACAGCTGGTGCCTTCAAAAGGTTGGGGTGTTACAAGGTCCACCTAATTTACCAGCTGAGCTTGGTGGTACCCACATCTTTCTGCTGCAACAGAACATCCATTTCATAGAAAGCAAGACAATTAATTGCCCATTCAAAAACAATCCTCCTTCAATTAATTTTGTGGAGAGAAAGCCGGACCACACACACACACACACACACACACACACACACACACACCACCACCACCACCACCACCTGCATGACCTCTGCCTAGGGCAGAGGCAGTTCAGTTCCGAGCAGTCATTTGAGGGGCGCCAGCAGGATTCCCTGGCAGTCTCAAAGAGCTGCCAAGTACCCACAAGCACCCTCAAGCACCAAGGGGCACCACGATCCTGGCAGGAAAAGCTGGCTCTGCCTGTCAGCAGGAAGGGAGGGGGGAGCGAAGAGAGGGGATAAAAGAGGGGCCCTGGGCCCTGGTAGGTTGTTGGAAGCAAGGTGCAGAACTGCATGGAACTGGTCTGTGACTCCGGTCAGGATGAAGAAATTCCACCCTGAGCAGGGCGCTCGGTAACCAGCTGTAAATTGGAATAACTTGCGGTGAGAATCTTTCTAGGAAACTTAGGTCTTTTAATGTCACTGCTGTCTCTGTATTTTCTGCAAAGCCTCCCTTTAGGCTGAATGTGTATTGGAGCTGCACGCTCCATTAGGTTTTATAGACTGTTCTTGTTTATGGCAGAGTTCTCATCTGCATGTTTTGCTACGCTCAATTAAACATGTTATAAACTAAACCTTGGCTTGCCTGCATTCAACTTTTGCTCTGTGTCTATTGGTAGCGGTTGCCCTCAGTTCAACCGGGACTGCTTAATGGAGTTTCTCAGTGCCAGTTAACCCATTAACTCCTGAACTCACGCAAAAGGACTGGTATCAGTCCTTCACAAATTTACTTCACATTAATTACCCACTCAGGTCACCCCAAATAAATTCTTCATGTAACTTGCACCCTATCCCAAATTAATGTCCAAGCCAGATCATCCCAAACCACTTCATCTACAATTAATTTATCCCTAATTTCCCACCCAGATGCTGCTTCAAATCAAGCCCACTTCAAATTATTATCACATGATCCCCAGATTACCTCTAAATAAATTCCTCTTCAATTACTTTATTTCCCCAAATTAACACCCTACCCAAATCACCCTCAAATCAATTTTGCCCCAAATAAATTCCTCTTAAATTAACCCACAATCCATTCATTTCCCCTTGCCCCCCAGTTCTAAAACAAAGAAGAATCATGTTTGTCTTATTTTCCAGCTCAGCCAATGTAGCCCATTCATCCCTGCCTCCAACTTAAAAAGATGGGCACCAAAGAGATTATTTCTCCCCTACTCCTTCCACCATGTCACAATACAGATGCTCATTTGGCGCTCTGCATTGCTCTGTAGATCACAGGAGAACCCAAATTATGCACTATGGCAGGGGTTGGGAATAGTTTTTGGCCTGGGGACCGAATTCCAATTGGGAAGGGTCACAGGGCACATTCTACCAGTAGCAAGCACGTGGGAGAATACATACATGTCACTGAAATACATATATGTCTCAGTGTGAAATGGGACTAGTAAGTATTGACAGCGAAACTGTGTTCCAGCAATCTCAGTCGAAGAGAGTTGAACTAAATATTAAACCTGAGTTAAATATTTCAGGTCAAATACGTAGGCTGTATTGGGACAAAAAATTAACATGGGATACTTTGTTGTTTACTAACTAGAAGTAAAATAAACATGCTAGATTACATCACTCTCTAGGACATCTGAATTTTTTCCAATGCAAATTGAAAATTTCCTATGCAAAACCCACATCACTGAAAGTAAGTCAGATGAGTGTCTAAAGGTCCCCCACCCTAACCCCGATAAGACCATTAAGTCCAGGGTCTAAAATTACCTAGCAGCAACACTGTTTCATGGGCTGGTGAATGGTGGTTAAGACTGTGGCTCAATCCATCCTGGAGAACATGCCAAATGTGGCCTGGACGTGGCTGCATCTGCAGCTTGGCCCTTGCCCAGTGAGTTACCTGGGACTGCCATGTGCTTGGGTCACAGAGCTCTCTGCAAGCCATATACCCTCCAACTGCTCCAAATATCCCCGGGACCTTCACTATTACCCTTAAGCCATCACAGCTTTTCCCTTTGTTATGCAATGTCCCGAATTCTCCTGTGCTTAGCTACAATTTTGCCAATGGCCCCTTTAAGAAACAGTAAGCAGGGAGAGAACAGACGCTAGGATGTGCGTGCGTGCGTCCCGCACAGAAAAGGAGGTGGAGGCGGCAGCACCAGCCCAGGACATGATTCCTATGTCTTTATATTGACACAGATTTTGCCTCTAACAGGTAAGTTTACAGTGTCAGAAGGAAAAGCAAGAAAGTTTCCCTTCTCTCTGAACCTCGGTGTTTGGGGGTGTGGGGTGGGTGGGTAAGTGTCACCTGTTGAATTTATGCCAATCCTGACAATTTAAAACAAAAAGAAAGGGATTGCCCTGCAAGCACTGACCCCCCCCATACACACTTTCCTGTGAGCGTAATAGCGTAATTACGTTTCCATTGAACGTAATAGGACTTCACTTCCGAGTACACATGCATAGGATTGCATTGTTACTCTGTTTTCAGAGCAGTGGTAAATTTTACTTGGCTCTACCTGTGTACCCCATGTAGAAAGCTCTCTATAGTAATTATGATTATTCTGCAGGGATTTTGGATGGTTTTTTAAAAATTCATTAGATATTTTTAAAAAATTAAATTTTTTAGCAGAAAACACACCCTCCTCAAGAGAAAGAAAAAAATCGCAACTTCCTCAAATAACAGCAACAAACATCATCATTCCATTTTGGCATTATTGTTCAATCACAGTGTTGTTGTACTTTATTAAAAACAACAACAATAGAGCCCACATGGTTTTTTTTCCTGAGTGGAGAAAATAGGAGCTTGCAGGGTGGACTGTGAACCACTTTGCACACTCAGAGATATCTAAATGTTAAATATTATTATTTATTTGGCAAACTACTAATGAGAACAAAGCCACCATGGAGGGATCCATTTTTTAAGTGGGAGGGAGATCTTTAAAACAAGGAATTTCCTGTACAATGTGGGGAAAGTAGGCTGAAAGTTATGTTTGACTGAAATAATTCCATATTCCTCCCTGCTTCACCCCTTCCTACCATTTGTTGTTGCCTCTATATTACATTTTAGATTGTAAGCTCTTTGGGGCAGGCAACTGTTCTCTTATACTTGGTAAAGCACCATGCACATTGATGGTACAATAATAATAATGACAACAACAGCAATCATCATGGGTCTGGAGATCAAAGTGGCTTCAGAGTGGTCAGAGCCCTAAATTTTTATTTATTTATTATATTTTTAAATCACCCATCTGGCCGGTCACCCGGCCACTCCAACAGTTAGAGTATCCTAGGGTGGGTGGCTATACCCTTGGCCACACCCTCATGTTGCCTGGCCATACCCTCTTGATCACACCTTCATGTTGCTTAACCATACCTCTTACAAATTCACATGTTGTCCCTATTTTCATCTGTGAAATGTTGGAGGGTATGAAGCCATTGGCGGCACCAGAAACAAAAATGGGGACAGAAGTATATTTCACAATAGTGCTTCCTCCCTAAACATATTTTCTCTGACTTAAGACCTACGGATTCTGCTGGAGTTAACTTTCAAACAAGCATGCTTAGGAAACATTTGATGATGATAAAGTGCCCTGAGTATGTCAAAAAGTGCCTTCCTTTCAATGAACCACAGGGGTCTAGCAGTGGGCGGGGGTGGGCATGCTGCTTGTCTGAGGCACCCCCTCTGGCACTGCCTATGCTTCAGGCACAAGAAAGGGATAGGCTCCTGAACTGACTTACAGTATGAGGCCTCTGGCATGGCCACGCATGGTATGAATTCTAGGGGCCTGCCTTGCTTTCTGTCATAAGAGCGTAAGAAGAGCCCGGCTGGATCAGACCAAAGGTCTATTTAGTCCATCATTCTGTTCCCACAGTGGCCAACCAGGTGCCTCAATAGGAAGTCCACAAACAGGAGAGGTTCAATAGCACCCTCCTGCTCATGTTCCCCAGCAATGTATTGCCTTTGACGCTGGAGGTAATTTATAGCCATCATCATGACTAGTAACCACTGATAGCCCTTTCCTCCAGGAATTTTTCTAAATCCCCTTTGAATGCCATCCACGTTGGTGGGCATCACTGTGGCAGCAAATTCCATAGTTTAACTCCTTGCCCTTGCCTGGCCTACAAAGCAGGATTGCCACCTTGCTGCACTAACTGCAGGGTCCCTGGTTGGCAAACACTCACCCCCCCCCCCGTTTCATTCCAGAAATGCCTACCTACAGCCTTGGCCTGTGTGCTTCAATTTCTCCAGGTGTCATATGAGCTACAAAATTGGTTATCATGCCCCCTGAAAGAATTAGGAGATCACCACACACATACATCTGAATAATGGAGGGTTAAATCCTACCCTTTGCTCCTTACAAAGGGCATTTGGGTGGGGCGGGGGCTCATGGGTGTAAACAACGGCTACTCACCTTAGTAAAATTTGATATCACAGTAGTGGCCAGGTAGACGAGAATCAGCCAGGTCTTCATGGTGGCAGAGAGCCTGCCAAACAAATACACGCGAGTTTAATCCCCAACAGAAGATTGCCCTGTCTCCAACCTTCCTCCCTGCAAAGCACCGAAGCAGTTCCTCACTAGAGGAATTCTGAAGAATATCCAGTCCTCGTAACGTTGTTTTCTCCCTGTCTCGACTAACTCCTGCCCCCCTCCTCTGGCTGTTTGCAGGCTCCTCTTCCCCACTTTTCGCAATCTCTGATCACGTGTCTGAGGAAAACATTAGTTTCACTCTCTTCGGGGGAATTCCATTTCCCCAGCGCCGCTTGCTGAAAAGAAATAATTAGAAGATGTGACGAAATAAGAAAATGATCAAATGAGGAGTGGGAAGTGTAAGGAAGAGAAATAAGAGGTCAAGAAATTACTGTTTCTGTGCAGAGTTCTTCAAACAGTAGGACTAAACTGTTGTGACATACCTTATCTAAAGCTGCTTTCAGAGAGGGGAGTATGTGGGAAGGAAAGGGGGGGGGGAGACTATATCCCATTGGTTGGCTGCAGGTAGTAGTCAGTTAAAAATTAAGGATGATTGATTCCCTGATAGATGAGAGTTCCCGTAAATCATGGGAACAGGGGGAATGGTCATAGGCCAGTCTGGGGAATACACTAATTAAACTGGTAAGAAAGGTAATACTGGTAAAGAAAGCCTTTAATGGATACTTTCTGACGGCAAGCCATTAGCAAGAATAGTAAAGAATAGTGTGAGGTCCAGATATAGATTGCCGTGCATCATGATGATAAAAGTGTGTATTTCATGGTGCCTATACCCAGTTTGCACATGCTTAGTAGCTGCAGCCTATCATGTCTTCCAGTTTGTGTACTTGTGGCAAAATGCAATCATACATGTGTCATCATCAGACACTGAAGGCTGTCTACAATTTCCCAATTTCTAGTAAATCTAGAACAGGGGTGGGCAACTTCCATGAGGTCAAGGGCTACTTTTCAATTCATGCTAGGCAACTGATCAGGGCAGGCATGTCCAAAGGGGGGGGGGGAGGCAGGGTGAGAGCAGAAAGGGGTGGGTCCAAAGCAAATGGGGCAGAGCCAAAGCAAATGGATAACAAGAACAAGACTGTAATTTCCCTTCCCCTTTTATTTCCTTACTTTCCACTTGATTTCACTTTTTCTGATTCATTAATTCATTTATTTTCACAATTGTCTTAATTCTTCCTCAATACTACATCCTCCCTTTTTGTTTCATGTACAGCACTCCATTTACTACATTTACTCATCCATTTACTTCTCTGGAAGTAAGAAAGTTCTAATAGCATTGGGGGAGTTCTCTTTCTTTTCTTTTTTACTTTTTTAAATTGAATTTTCCAAAACAAAAACAAATCATATTTGGCTTCCGCCTCTTTGTCTGACAAACATTACCAATCCATATCCAATCTAAGTTTTCTCTATTTTCACAAAAAGAATTTCTATCATCTTTACTAATATTCAAAAATCAAACCCTGAAGTTATTAAATCACCTTCCCTCTTCCCCAAGAAGTCCACCAGAGGTTTCCAGTCTTTCATAAATGAAGATAATTCCCCCCCTCTAATTAAACAAGTCAATTTCGCCATCTCTGCTAAGTCCAGAATTTTCAACAGCCAGTCTTCTATAGTTGGTATTGCTGCTTCTTTCCATTTTTGAGCGTAGATTATTCTTGCTGCTGTCATCATATATTGTAATAATGTTCCATAGTCTTTCTCAAGTTGTAAATCCATTATGCCCAATAAGAACATTTCTGGTTTAAGTTGAATATTCACTTTGAAAATCTTTTGTACACGTGTGTGTATTTGTATCCAATATTTTTTCACTTTTTTACATGTCCACCAAACATGATAAAGTGTTCCTTCATGGTTTTGATATTTCCAACATACAGTACATTTGACACATTTTTATAGATCTTAGCCAATTTCACAGGGGTTAGGTACCAACGATACATCATCTTGTAAAAATTCTCTCTAAGATCAGAACACAATGTAAATTTTATACCTTTAGTCCACATACGTTCCCATTGTTCCATCATTATATTATATCCAAAGTTCCTTGCCCATTTAATCATACAATCCTTAACTTGTTCTTCTTCCGGCCCTAAGTTCAGCAGAAATTTATACATTTTTGCAATCTTTTATCCACATTAAATCTCTCTGATAATTGCATGTATGAAAACCAATGTAAGTTATAACCTTCTGTTGCTAAACAATCCCGTGTTTTAATCCAATATTTCCCTGATGCGCTTCCAATATTTCTCGGTATTTTAACCAATTCTCATTGCTTGTCATTTCTTTCCTGTATAACGCCTCTTGGGGTGATATCCATAGGGGTAATTTTGGGCATAACTTAGGCTTATATTTGTTCCAAACTCTTAATAACCTTCTTCTGATACTGTATAGTGGTTCTTGAAATCTACATTAACCTTAACTTTGTCATACCACAAATATCTATGCCATCCAAACCTTAGATCATGCCCTTCTAATTCTAGAAGTCTCTTATTTCTCAATGTCACCCATTCCTTCAACCAAACAAAACTGCAAGCATTAAAATACAATTTCAGATCAGGTACACCCAATCCACCCAGTGTGGCGTAGTGGTGAGAGTGTTGGACTGGGACTTGGGAGATCTGGGTTCTATTCCCCGCTTGGCCATGAAACTCACTGGGTGACTTTGGGCCAGTCACTGACTCTCAGCCTAACCTACCTCACAGGGTTGTTGTGAGGATAAAATGGAGAAGAGGAGGAGGATTAAATGGAGAAGAGGAGGAGGATTATGTAAGCCACCTTGGGTTCCTTGCAGGAAAAAAGGTGAGGTATAAATGTAATAAATAAATAAATAAAATCTTGTAAAACTATATATTTAACACGTGGTTTCTTTCTTTGCCATATAAATTTAGATACGATAAGTCTTTTTGCCATTCTTTAAAGGGCACATCATTAGTTATAATCGGCAATGTTTGAAATAAAAACATCATTCTTGGTAAAACATTCATTTTTATCACAGAAATCCTTCCCAACAAAGACAATTTTAGTTTCTCCCATTTCAACATATCATTTTTAATTCCTGACCATATCTTAACATAATTATTTTGAAACAACGTGGAATTCGAATTTGTCATTATGATACCAAGGTATTTTACTCTTTTTTCAATTTTAAAATCCGTTTTTTGCATCAATATCTGTTGGTCTTCTATTCTCATATTCTTCACCAACTTTTTTGTTTTTTCATGATTTACCTTAAATCCTGCCAACCCTCCAAACTCATTTAACTTATCCAACAGAGTTTGCACTCCTTGTAGTGGATTTTCCAAGACTATCATCAAATCATCCGCAAAAGCTCTCAGCTTGTATGATTCCTTTTAAATTGTTATTCCTGGGATTCTCCCATCTTGCCTAATATCTCTAAGCAAAACTTCTAAAACTAGAATAAACAGTAGTGGAGATAGTGGACAGCCTTGTCTTGTTCCCTTTTGTATCATACAGGGCTTTGTCAATTCACCGTTAACAATTATTTGTGCTTTTTGTGTCCAATATATCGATTTTACTCCTTTAATAAAGTTCTCTCCAAAAACCATTTCATTTATAACTCCAAATAAAAAACTCCAATTCGCGTTGTCAAAGGCTTTTTCAGCAACCAAAAAAATCAGTGCTGCTTGTTTTTCATTATGACAATTCAAATATTCCAACACATCCAACGCAGTTCTAATGTTATCTCTTAATTGTAGCTGACTGGGGCATGCCGGGAGTTGTAGGCCAAAAACATCTGGGGACTTAAGGTTGGAGAACACTGATCTAGAGTCTTGGGACCAAGTGGAAAAGTGAGAGGACACTTAGGACAGTGTAGTCCCCTCCCCCCAAGAGAGCATCTTGCTGCAAAGGTGATATAAATCCCACCACTGCCTTTTCACAAGCACAGATCACTTGCACCTTTGGTTTGGCTTGACAGCTCGCCTTTAACAGCTGTCAAACCAAACCAAAGGGGGAGGAAGCTCTTTGGAGCATCTCTGGGTCAATGTCCAGGGTTGGTACCTGCTGCACTTTGCCAGCAGGTACCTCCCTGGACATTGCCCAGGTGAGGCTGCCCATTTTTGGACCTCTGTAAGTGTGCAGGTGTGCAATTGGGAAAAAACATTTTTTTAAAAGTGGCATGCAGAAATCTGGCAGCTGAAGCTTCCCTGGCATGGAAAAGTTTCCCTTGCTTCGCCTCTATCTGATAGGCACAAAGCAGGGCCAGTTAAAAAAAATGTTGACAATCCTAATTCTATTTTCATAAACTGCTGGCCTATAGTTCCCGTTTCAGTATTTAAAATTAGCTGTGTAGCAGGAGGCAAAGGTTTCTGTTTTTAAAGTTGGCTTTGCTGCCTAATAGAATCAGAACGAGGGAGACACATTTCTTGCAACTGCAAAGTTAAAATGTTTTCCATGTATGTTTATCACAACCATGAAGGATATAAAGAGCAATCCTCATTCTGCCATATGCCTGCCAGCAGGCTCATTCTCTATGTCTGAGTCACTATCTAGTCTCCTAAATTTATTTGGTTTTCCAGATAACTCAGTTTTTCACTGCTCATAATCCAAAAACAAGAGCCTAGTTGAGCTCTGAATTCAATAAAGTATTAAATGTACAGGAATGGCAGCCAGCAGGGAGAACGTAATGGCGCAGGAGGTATGGGATGTACAGGACACCAGCGGTTTCATTGGCCCTTGTAGGAGTCCTGGGGAACTGTGGGTGCTTCTAGATGAGGGTTTTATAGCACCATCCATCACCCTATCCCAGTGATACCAACTTTTTTATTTTAAAGTGCCAACACTGCAATTAAACCTGAATACCGAGGTTTTAGTTTTAGAATTCCTGTTACAGAATTCTTTTCTACATTGTTATCACATTTAAAAGATTTTGAAGAATGATGCACAGAGCATGGCTTGGATGTAAAGCCCTAACAGTTGACCTGAGTGCTGCATGTGTTGCTCTCAAACTAACGGAGTATGAGCCAAGGTTTGACAAATTATCAGCATGCATGCAATAGCAAAAATCACATTCATTGTGCAAAAGCATGCCCAATGCAAACTTTTACCTAATGCAGTATTTGCAGTCCAAGACATTAAAATGTGTTAAGCACGTTTAGTTTTCTTGTTTATCTTGCTCATCCTAGTACAGGTTGACTTTTACTTTTACTAATCCGACCCCTGTATAAGCAGGGAAAGGACCCGGGGTAAAGCTTGCCCCATACAATTTCAGTCTGGCATATAATCATATTACAAGTTGAGAATCCCTTATCCAAAAATACATGTGCCTAATTATTTAAAAAGTTTGTATACCGGTAAATTCCCTTCAGGCTATGTGTACAATGTAGTACTATAATAATTTTTTTAGTTGATTTTTTCCCCAACAAAAAACTGTTTGTATCATTGAAAACTCTGTTATTGTGTTTTTCTTTTAAGACAAAAGATGTTACGTAATTAGTTCGGACAACTGTATGAATTGTTTTTCTAAAACTAAAACCTCGGTATTCAGGTTTAATTGCAGTGTTGGCACTTTGAAATAAATTAGTTGGTTTTATGTTGCAGTTTGGGCACTCAGGCTCAAAAAGGTTCGCCATCACTGGTCTAAATTCATGCTTGGACCCACAATGTTGTACTGAACTAAAGGCCTATCCCAGTGTCTATCCGGGCAGATTAGCATAGCCACCCAGTGATACTTTTAGGGCACAATCCTATGCATGTTTAGACAGAAAAAAATCCTATAAATTCCAGCATTCTCCAGCCAACCACACTGGAGTTATAGGATGCTGAGAGTTATAGGATTTTTCCCCTGTCTAAATATGCATAAGATTTGCACCGTAGCCAGTGATTTGCAACTGATTTCAGAGCGCATCCATAGATTTCATAGATCTTATAGAGTTGGAAGGAGCCTACAAGGCTATCAAGTCCAACCCCCTGCTCAATGCAGGAAACTAGGGGTGTGTGTGTCTCCCATCCAAGTAATAACCAGGCCTGACCCTGCTTAACTTTCCACACTCAGACAAACTGAGCCAGCGTGAGCCACAGGTCTTCTCCAACCTGGCAGGGGATGCTGGGATTTCCCCAACCTGGCACATCTGGGGGGTGCCAGGTTGGGGAAAGCTGGCATACATGCTGCCTGCACCTTGAAATAAAAATGTTGTCAAAACCATGAGGACTGGAGATTTTCTTTGAAGACGTCATTTAGGCGTTATTGTCATAGAAATGAAAACCAAGACTACATATTGGAGAAGCACCCTTTAAGCACCCTCTCCTACTCACAAACGGAGGGGGCTGGTTAAAGCATGGGAAAGGGGGTTGGGGCTTCTCATCACCCTTTCCACAACCCATATTGGCTTGTAGACAGCGGTGGGCTAGGGGGGCCTGCCCCCTCTAAATTTTCTTCCCCCCAATTGTTTTACAAACGGATAACTTAAAAAGCAGTTTACAATTTTGTCTTTAAAAGGCAGTGGAGGCTGGTGGCTCCAAGGTCAGTGGGACAGTGTCTCCACTCCAGGCTGCAGTCGGAACTTTTCAGGAGCTATCCATGGTGCTGAACCATAGGGCCACCCTAGGTTCAGCACCACGGATAGCTCCTGAAAAGTTCAGACTAAAACCTGGACTGGCTACACCACCTCACTGACCTTGGAGTCACCAGCCTCCACTGTTAAAAGGCCTGCAAACCAGATGAGCGGCTCCTCCTACTTCTCACCCGCCCCGCCCCCGAACTTTTAGGCTGGCTAGGGGCCTGGTCCCACGAACCAATCCTGGATTAATCCACACGGAATGCAAGGTTGGGTGATGACAGCCACGGTTGGCTCAAGAGTGGCTTTCCACTCCGAGGAGTCTCATCCACGCAGAGTTGTTCTGAAATGTATAAGAATGTGACCGTATTCCGCAGCCCTGGAAGGGCTGAACATTTAAACAAGAGGGGGGTTTTGTTTTGCTTTTTGCACGAAATGCTTGCTCTGCGGAAATCCGGACCCACCCATCTCCGGATCGTGACCTCCTCGAGCAGCCTTCCCCAGCCTGGCGTCCTCCAGCTGTGTTGGACAGACTACGGAGAGTTGTAGTCCAACACATCTGGAAGCCACCAGGTCGAGCAAGGCTGTCCGAGAGAGAAGAGAGCACAGCTTTTCCTCCTCCGTCACGCAAGGGGAGTGCCTCTTTTCGCGCCGCGCCAGTCTCCGAAGCGGGGCGGACCGTGGCCAGCCGCACTCGTGGGAGTGGTCTCGGGACTACCGCGCTTTGCCCAACGCCGCCGGCGCCACTTTTGGAGCCAGCTAAAGCAAGATGGCGGCGGGAATCAGGAGAGTGGGGAAGGTAGGCGGGGTGGCGCGGAGGTTTCAAGACCTTTTCGGTTCTGCGCAGTTGATTTTTGCAGCCTCTGATGGGGGTGTGTGGGTGAGGAGGAAGGATGCTCGGGGAAAGAGTTGCAGTTGCCGCACGATTGTCCCTTATTCATTGTAAGGGGTGCCTTGGGTTTGCTGGTTGACCCAGGGGATATCCCCGGAATCTGTCTCTATATTAGGATCGGGTAGCAGGACTCCCGAGCCTTGAACAGCTAGATGACGGGGGAAGCGTCTCTCGCCGCAGCATCGCTAGGTTATGTTAACGCTTCACCTGTGTAATATCTACCTGTTCAAGGCATTGAAATCCTAACGAGGGGGGTGGGGGTGGGGGAGGGACAGCCTTCAATCTTAAAATATATATGTAATATTGTGACTTCGAGTGTGCAACAGCGTGCCTTTCACCATTACATAACCCACAGCAAAACAAAATATTTTAAAGAGGATTTGTTTTGTTTTTTGTTTTAATGGAGTGGTGGGCAATGGGCAGTGAATTTCTAGGTGCGACTTCCCTCGATAACGTTTGTTATAAACGGGTAGCCCTGCATTTATTTGATCAGTTACTGGGGAATTGACAAACATCTGTCAGGACCTACCTTAATAATCGGCTTCTTCAGGGACCCCCATTTAGTACAGTAATACCTTGGATTGCAAGTAACTTGGTTTGAGAGCGTTTTGCAAGACAAGCAAATTTTTAAATATTTAATTTTTTTTGACTTGATATACAAGCGACGTCTTGCAATACAAGTACTGTAGTACGGTTTAAATTAAAAATCTCTGTACAAATTTTTTGTGGGGAATTTCGTTTTGATATACAAGTATTTTGGATTACAAGCACGTTTCCGGAACGAATTATGCTCTCAATCCAAGGCATGACTGTACATGAAATGGTGACTAATTCTGAATCCTTAAGTGGCCCTTTGCCTAAAAAGCGAAACTGCAAATTTGGTTTGTTTCTTAAGAGAAAATGCCTGAGCAACAAAAGCTGCTGTAAATCAATCAGCCCCAGAGGAAAGGAGGCGCCTCTTGGGTGCTTTCAGTTTCTGTTCCTGTTAGCTTGCAAGTTTGTTGGGAAAGGAGGGAGGGAGGAAATTGCGCTGAAATAAAGCTATTTGCAGAATGTCAAGTGGGCTGTGACTTGGGAAAGCTATAAAACATGAGAAAGTAGATCTGCCTGCTGTTATAAGTCGCTTGGAAGTTTCTGATGCCATGTAATCTATACATGTCTGTTCAGAACTAAGCCCCATTAAGTTTAATAGGGGAACATTTGCACATTCTTTGGGACTCTGAAAAATATAAACACATTGAATAGTTGGGAAGTAAATGGAAGGGAAAATTGTGCAACTGCAGTAATGGAGCAGTTACTGCAGGTGTGCAAATTTCCCCTCCATTTACTTCCCAGCCATTAAATTTCCGTATATTTCCCAGCCACTAAAAATGCATGAATTTTCCCAAGAGTTTAAGGAAACCAACACATAGAGGTGGCAGAACAGGACAGAGCAAATGGGATGCCAGTAGCAGCGGCATTTACACACACCCCCCCAGTGGGACACCATTCACTCCGTCCCATTCAGCTGCCTCCTGAGGGGTCTTTTGGGGAACTGTCAGGGACCCACAGTAACTGCAGCAGCATGTGCTCCGAAAGGGGGTGGGGAGTTAATGGGCGCGTTCTCTCATCACATTAAGCCCACAGAGGCTCTGTCTGAAGCCTCTGTGGGCTTAAAAGTTGCTCCAGGCCCTGGCTGTGCCCGACTATTAGCTGTATACAGCAGGGGTGAAAGTGCCCAAGCGGCACTTTCACCAGCTGTCATTTACCCTTCCTTGGCACGGCCGCTGGTCCTGTATTTACCCGTTGGCGTCAGTGGGGGTGTGCCCCACGGGTTCTCCTTCCCCCCTCCCTCCTTTCCCTTCCTCCCAGGCGCTGCTGTCAAGTGGTGCCAGGGAGAAGGCGGGTGTGGGAGAATGAGCCCCCCCCCCCAACAACTGCTGGAGTCGCGAGACGGCTTGCAAATCCTGCAGTTGGCAGGGGCTCATTCTCTCTACCAGCACCATGCAGGGGCGGGAGGGGGGGGATCCAGTAAGGGCGGCGGCGGCGGCGGGGAAATCAGCCTCCCTGCCCTCCAGGACTAGCTAGTCCTGGAGGGTAGGGGACTGATTCCAGCGGCAGGACCGGTGGTGAGGGGGCGTGCCCACGTGACAGCATGCGGGCACGCCCCCTCACCACCGCCACCACCACCACGTTCCTTAGCAAGGACGGGTTGAACCTGTCCTTGTGAAGAAGTGTGTCAGCGGTGGTGGCGACGGTGGTGAGGGGGCGTGCCCGCATGCTGTGACCACTGTTGTCATCATCCCCACGCTCCCTAGCAGTGGCATGATCAATGCACCGTTGCTAGGGAGCGTGGTGACAGTGGTGTGGGGGATCGGTTGCACGCTGACAGTGCACAGCCAACTCCTCCCACCCCCGCTCCCATCATCCCCACGCTTCCACAGAGGGTGCACTGATTATCTTCGTCTCCAGTGTGCGCTGGACACAGAGAGAAGTGCTTGCCCCCTTCGCCCCCCTTTCTCTTGCTGTGGTATGGTGCCCACGGGCACCACACCACAGCAGGAGGAGGGGGGGTGGCAGTGAGTGTGACAGGGAAATGGTGTGCACATGCCAGACCCCCGATGTCAGCACTGCGGCATGCTGCAATGGCAGCCTAGTCTGCCACATGCCCTCTTCCTGCTTCGGAAGGGGGTGGCCAGCAGACCCCAGAGACAGTGGTGGGTGGGGCTTGGGGGAGGGGAGGGGGAGGAGATGTGTGGTGGCAGCGGACCCTGGGGGCTTCCCTGCGTGCTTCTGCCGATGCAGGACATTGGCAGAAGTGTCTGGGGAAGCCAATGACAGGCGGGCCAAGTGCTGCTTGGCCACTTGGCCGGCTGTCACTGGCAGAGCCCCGTAACCAGAGTGGCAGCCCTTCTGTGCTGTTTTGGCTTGCAGGTAGGTTAGTGTCTCATCTGGGTTTGGATGACACGCTAAACCTACTAGGGTTAACTTAACCCTACCTGGTTAATGGCCTACCACAAGCTATGGCTTCGTAGGGTGGTGTAGATGCCACGCCAGGTTGACCTCTAAAGCACCCCGCGGGGGTCAGACAACATGCTAAATCTCAGTAGGGATTCATTTCCTGAGGTTTAGTGTGTTGTGTGAACCCAGTCAATATCTCCCCTTTCTGCAGTAGCTGGAAACTTGGGGAATTTTGAAATGGTAGAGGACAGTGAGAATTGTCAGTTCAACACTAAAAAACCTGAGGATTACATTAAGGGGTGATATTGTTGCCACCCCCTTTTGGTGCACCTACTTTTGCCACTTTCCCCCCTTCACTTTTCTACTGACAGCTAAGCAATTGACAGCTGACAGCTGTGCTCTCCTTCCCTGCTGCCTTAACAGCTGAAACTTACAAGGCCATTGACAGGGCAAGACTGCCATAAGACCAACAAGAGAATAATTTAAACAATGACAACACACCGTTGTGCAGTTTTCAGGGGCTGGGGGAAAAAACCAATACCCCAATTGTGCTTTTTTGAAGCTCCTAAAAAAACCAACCAACCAAAAGAAAAGGGGTAGTGATCAGAACAGGGAAGAGAAGACAAGATGGGTTCTGCCACAAAGGACGCTGGGATACCGGCTGGCGGACCGAGGGGAAAAACAAGCCACAGTGAGCCCAGTCGTCTGTTGGGCGCACCGTGGGTTGTTCTGCTAACAACCCACACTGAATAGTGTATTCACAGGGTGGCTTAGCATGTTGTGCAAATGCACACAGTATATAGATGGGACCAAATTAGGAAAAGTCTCTTTCCCTTTCAGAACAGTACTGATAACTGAAATTAATATTTTGCCATATTTTTTCATAAGTCAGCTTGCTGCCTGGCTTGAGCGAGGGAACAAGAAGAGAAATCCAGGTGGTGTATATAACTGTTTTACAAGATGTAAATTATACATACACAGATCCTGGGCAAAGTGTTTTGGACAACTGAGCCCCCATCGCCTTGACATGTGGAGATGGAGAGCCAGGACTGGCTTCCCTTTACAGGGTGAGGAACCTGTGGTGCTCCAGATGTTGTTGGACTCCAACTCCCATCAGTCCCAGCCAGAATGGCAAATGGTCAGGGATGCTGGGAGTTGTAATCCAACAACATCTAGAGGGCAGCAGGTTTCCCTTCCCTGCTGTATGATATGGCATGGTTGCATAGGAGAAGAAAAGCGTGAAGGTGTTCAGTAGCAGTTTTATGCATAAAGACATAAGAAGAGCCCTGCTGGATCAGATCAAGAGTCCATCTAGTCCAGCATTCTGTTCACATATTAGCCAACCAGCTGCCCACAGGAAACCCACAAGCAGGACATGAGTGCAAAAGCAGCTTCCCACCCATATCCCCAAGCAACTGGTGTACATGGGCATCACTGGATTCAGATTTCACAGTAAACCATAGGTTATCATGATGGGAACCCTTGGGTGCTCAAACTCCCCCTCCTCTTTCAACACAGCTGTGAGGAGGAGTTTGGAAGCTTTCTCTTCTGTTTTTGAATAACTGTGGCTTGTGTCATCCAAGCCTGACAAACTGTGGTTAATCTTACCATGGGTTATTTCAACAAACCATAGTTAAGATTAACCACGGTTTAGGGGTCGGATGTAATACTAAACTGCTACCGTAGTTAATATAAATTGGAAGTGAACGTTTCCAATCTTCTTGTGACCAAAGTGGCGGAAGAGGAGTCAGAAGAGCCTGGCAGCCAGACACTTGCCTAGGCATGTTCCCAACACGATTAACCATAGTTTATCATAATGTCTGAAGGCAGCCTCTCTTACTGCTAGGGATAGCAGTCAAGAGAATGGTAAAGATAATAAATCAAGCCTGCCCTTCCCGAGTATTCCTATGGCTGGGAGCATTGTTTAGTCTAGCTCACCCATCCTCATCTTGGTGCTCTCCAGACGTGTTGGACTACAACTCCCATCACCCCCACTCAGCATGTCCATTGGTAGTAGATGATGGGAGTTGTTGCCCAACAAATCTAAAGGTACCAGGTTGGAGAAGGCTGGTCCTGGTTTGAAATTGGTTTTGTTGGGCAATGGTTGCTGTTGGTCCTGGCACTAACTCACGCCTTTTGTCATTTTAGGAGCTCGATGAAGTTAAGACGTCAGGGCTCCGCTGCCTCCGGGATATTGAGGTGGAGGCGAACAATGTCCTCCACTGGAAGGGACTTTTAGTGCCGGTGAGTTCAGGGAAGCTGGGAAAATGTCAGGGCCTGAATGGGCTTAAACTTGCAGTGTTTTCCACACTTGGGTCTGTGAGAGCTAGACTGTCTTGGGTTCAAAAGCTCACCTAGCTAGTGACCCTCAGTCCCAGTCACACAGACAGAAGGAGGAGATAACAGCAGTTAATAAAGATTAAAGAGTTTATTTGTAAGACCCAATTACACGGGATTAAGGCAAGCAATGCATCTCTTACGCAGAAGAGATGTCCTCACTACATGATTGCAGATTCAAATCCAAGACCCCAGTGGCAAGGCTGAGATGAAGTGACTGACTTCAGGTAGAAGTCTGAAGTCCAGAAGACGAAGAAGTCTGAACAGTGAGGGGATGTGTGACTTACCCCAACTTATATAGTAAGACCCTATTTATAGTATCTATAAATAGGATATTACTCACCAGTGATATAACCTATTCTTCTTAACATATTTACTACAATTGTCCACATGATTCTGAGTCATAGACCTTGACATTATGTCTGGTGACTATTTGCACACCACCTCAGGAGACATCCATGTCAGGTGACAATCTCGATGTCAGGTGACAATCTCATTCTGCCCATGCAAAACCTAACAGGGTCCCCAGATGTTTTTGGCCTTGTAAGGTCCAGGGCGTGGGCAGCAAGGGTTCAGGGCTAGAATGCTGGGGCCAGGGAAGATGGAGGCGGAGACAGACAGTAGGCCCAAGGTTCAGCATGGGTTCAAGGCAACAGAGTCCAAACAGGGGCCAGAGGCAGAAAACAGGTCTGGGCAGCAGGTACAGGGTCCAGCACAGGTCAGGGCAACAGTCCAAACGGGCCAGAGGCAGAAGGCAAGTCCCATGAGCAAGCAGAGTCCAGGCAAGGGTCAGAGGCAGAAAGACAAGTCCAAAGCACAAACAGAGTCCAAGCACGTACCAGGCAGAGCAAGGACCAGAGGCAGAAGCGTAGGTCAAGGGCAGTCACGGGTCAAACACCAGGCAAGGCAAAGCAAGGATCAAGGTTGGTTGCTGGAAGCAGGAACCAGCTGCAGACAACATAGAGGCTTGTGTTGCTGTGGCGAGGGTTGAAGGCTAACTGCAGCTCTTATATAGGTCCTTCTGGCTGCTTCCAGCTGGGCTGCATTAGCTGGCCTGAGAGCAGCCAGGAGCAGGAGGCTACACCCTGCGAGTAACGAGAACCACTGGGCTCGCTCCTGCAAGGAGGTAGCGTTGCCACCAGGTGGAGCTGTGGCACTACCCTGGAGGAGTGGATCCTGACAGGCCTACAACTCCCAGCATGCCCCAGCCAGCATAGCTGGCTGGGGCATGCTGGGAGTTGTAGGCCAAAAACATCTGGGGACCCAAGGGTGGAGAACACTGGCTTAAAGACTTCATGGGAATGGTGGTGAGAGTGAGGTTGCTGCCTGAGGAGAGTGAGGTTGCTGCCTGAGGCAACGTATTTGGTGCATAGTTAAAGGGCATTAAAGGGCAGTGATGTAGAAGAACATAAGAAGAGCCCTGCTGGATCAGACTGAGGGTCCGTCTAGACCAGATTCCTGTTCCCACAGTGGCCAACCAGCCACTTGTGGGAAACCCACAAGTAGGACATGAGTGCAATTTCCACAAGATGTAGTGGTAGTGATGGCCTCCAATTTGGATGGCTTTAAAAGGGGATTGGACAAATTCCTGAAGGATAAAGCTATCAATAGCTACTAGTCCTGATGTCATGACCCCCCTCCAGGAATCCTCCTCTGAAGACGAGTGTGACTCACCCAGGGCCCTGGACACTCCTCAGGAGCAGAGTTCAGACACTGCTGCTCCAGACGGGGCCGACCGGGCAGCTCAAGAGCTGGCAGGCCCCTCTGGCATGACCCGTGGGAGTCCCCAGCCCGGGAGGAGTCAGAATCAGAGCCGGAGATAGTGCAGGCCCCAACTCCCAGACAAAGGCGGACGATGAAAAGGCAGGAACAGATGCAGGCCCCTCGACGCAGCGTCCGGCTGCAAACCAGGACGTCGGCCTTGTGAGGCTTTTGTAATCAGCCTGCTGCTGAGGAGCCCCAGCTGTGGGACGGGCGTGCCCGGCAGCAGGCAGTAGAAAAGCACGCACTCACTAGAGCCTGGGTATTGGGAAACAACGTCTTCCATGACTCTTGTTCCTGGTCCCTGACCCTGCTCCTGAACCTTGCCTTGAACTCTACTTTGGACTCACCCTGACTACGCCTCTGCTCGACCCTTGGACTTTTGTTTGACACTCTCAGCTTGATTCCTAGGACTGTAAGACCATGCTTTTCCTACTCTCCGCTCGGCAGAAAACCCAAACAGCTTCCGTTATCTTGAGCTGTTGGCAGAGTTCCCAGAAGCCAGGCAGCTGCTGGCTGCCGGCCAGCCTGAAGCTGGACACCTGATGATGATAGGCTACCTTCAGTATCAGAGGCCTATGTACATCAGTTGCTGGGGAACATGGATGAGAAGATTCTGTTGCACTCATGACACGCTTGTGGGTTTCCCATGGGCAGCTGGTTGGCCACTCTGTGAACAGAATGCTGGACTAGATGGACCCTTGGCCTGATCCAGCATGGCTCTTCTTATGTTCACTCTCCCATCCATGTTCCCCAGCAACTGCTGTACATAGGCATACTGCCTCTGATACTGGAGGTAGCATATCGTCATCAGAACTAGTAGCCATTGGTAGCCGCCTTCTCCATGAATTTGTCCAATCCCCTTTTAAAGCCATCTAAATTGGTGGCCATCATGATATCTTGTGGTAGTGAATTCTATAGTTTATGCACTGTGTGAAGTATTTCCTTTTATCAATTTGTTTATTTTACTGAGAGAGGATAGATTTTCCACTTGAGGCACTAAAATGTCTCGAGCTGGTGTCAGAGGAATGGACTCCATGGGGTTGTGCTCTTTATTTTTATTTTTTCGCTTGGCCCTTAGAGCAGCGCCATTCACTCACGTCTTACTATGACTTGTGCCTAGGATGACCCTCCATACAATAAAGGTGCATTCTGGATTGAGATCATCTTTCCCTGCGAGTATCCTTTCAAGCCCCCCAAGGTAGCTTTTAAGACTAAGATCTACCACCCCAATGTGGATGAGATGGGCCAGGTGTGCCTGCCAATCATCAGCGCTGAAAACTGGAAACCTTCCACAAAGGCAGACCAAGGTATGACTAAGAGAACAGCGCATCATGGTGTGTGGGGAGAGAGCCTTCTGCTTATGACAGAGATGAGCAACTTGTGGCCCTCCAGATGTTTTGCCCTACAACTCCCATCGGCCCTAGCTAACCTAGCCAATAATGAGGAATGATGGGAGTTGTAGGCCAAAACATCTGGAGCGCCACAGGTCACCCGTGGGAAGGCATGGTCAGTGCTGCTGATTTTTCTCTCTGCTTCAAAGTGTTAGATTATGCCTGTTTCTGACCCTCCTGCCCTTTGCTTAGTGATCCAGGCGCTGATAGCATTGGTGAATAAGCCTGAACCAGAATACCCACTACGTGCCAAGTTGGCTGAGGAGTTCACCAAGGACCACAAGCTTTTCCTGTCCAATGCAGAGGATTACACCTGCAAATTCAGTGAGAAGCGGCCGTGCGAGTGACCTGCCCACAGCCATTGCCTACCCAACTTCTCTGTTTCACTAGCTGGCTGGAGAACTTTTCATTGATGAACATTCCTGATGGGATAGTAGGTCTGAAACTAAGGCAGCCATTCCCACAATTGCCTATCAACAAAGTAACATATATGACGGAATCCTGGATTGCTCTGGTTCTTGACGTACGACTCTGTGACTAATGCTGCATCTGAAGGGGAGCAGGCCTCAGCACTGGGGGGACATGGGGTTTGGATTCTCTACGTGTGAATCGGTGTAGTTTCATGATTGGAGGCTTCATTGTTGCACTGGGTGCAGCGTGGTCACACTTTCTCCCTGCACTTTCCCCCGTGACCAGCATTTGTATGGTTTTGCTTTGCGCTTTAAAACCCTCCGCTGTTAACATTCCTGGGTAAAGGCAGGAGTGGGGTCAAGACACAGATGACTTTCTTTAGTTTGACCAAGAACTTAGCTCTGCTTAGTGCTTTGGAAACAGGTGAGCTGCCAGGTAGTCTCTCTTGACTGGAGTAGGGTGGAGACTTGGAGCCGGCAAGCAAATCGGCTTCTGCTGCCAATAATAGGTTGTT
This sequence comes from Shinisaurus crocodilurus, assembly GCA_021292165.1. Classification (NCBI taxonomy): domain Eukaryota; kingdom Metazoa; phylum Chordata; class Lepidosauria; order Squamata; family Shinisauridae; genus Shinisaurus; species Shinisaurus crocodilurus. Next base: position 193,265,676 of record CM037876.1, on the reverse strand, counting down.
AGAAAATATTTGTTTTTGGAAAATATGTTTTAACAGCTTGGTCCTAAGCATGTGGACTTGGAAGTAAGTCCTTCTCAGTTCAGTGGGATTTACTTTCGAGTAAGTGTGCTTGGGATTGCAGCCTGAGGCTGCAGTCCTATGCGGTTAGTTGGAAGTAAGCCCCAATGAATAAGGTGGGACTTACATCTGAATAAACATGCACGGATTGGACTATGAGTCTACCCTTCTGTTGCTTATATATATTTGAACCATTTTCTTATAATTTAGCCTTTTAAATCATGTAATTGTTTAAATGTTCTTAAAGGCTTGTGTTTTATGGCTTTATAATCTATTGGTTTAAATTGTTGGGTACCACCTTGAGGGCTTTTTAGCAAAACTGGAAAGAAAAAAAAGGCAGTATATAAATATTAGTAATAATAAACACTCTCCTTCCTTCTGCTGCTGAATGTCTCCATGGCAGCTGGTCTTTCTCATCCTAGCTCTGCTGCACCTCTCACTGTTAGGTTACATAACCCATATTGATACAATGATTATATCCTTCACCAACAGAGAAGTAAGTTTTATGAGGCTACTGTTGCCCTCATCTTGTAGGTATCAGGATACAGAATTACGATTTTCTTGCCAAGGATCATGCATGAAGTACATGGTAACGTCAATAACGATTCCCATGCTTTGTTAAAGCATATTGGGGCTAAATGGAGGCTAGGAATCACCTGGCCATTGCACTAGAATCTGTCCTCAGCACCAGGACGCTGTCTGGAACGCTTGAAGCAGCGGTGGAGTGCCTTCCCTTCGCTAATGAATAAGCACAGCCACTCACATACACACCTGGGCTTAGAGGGAGCAGGATTCCCATGCAGACGTGAATGCTGGATCTTCTTACTTTAGAAATTTAGCAGCAGAACCTGCTCTTCAGCAGTTGCTTTGCAGTTTTCCTGGGATTTGCATTTCTCCCAGCCTAGCCCCTTTTTTTCACTGAGAAATAATTGCATCTTGTGAATTACCTGCTTGCACTGGTTACTGAGAACCAGGCTTGTGGAAGAAGACTACTTAATTTTATAGGCCCGAGTGTCAGCATACAGGCCTTTTTATTAAGACAAAGGGGGCAGTTTGTAGCATTCACTCCTAATTGGTTCAGGCTTATAATTTTAAGGCTTTTTTTTTTTTTTAACCGTCCAGAGAGCTTTAGCTATTGGGCGGTACAGAAATGTAATACATAAATAAATTTCTCCTAATTAAAAAAAGGTGAGGGTGGAGAGTGTAAACGTAGAGTATCTGGACACTTTTAAAACCCATCTGTGATACTGTGTTGTCAACTTCTTCATCTTGTTCCTTCCATTCCATGTCCTAAATAGATTGTCACACCCAAGCCGCTGCCTTGAGATAGGTTACCATTATCCCATATCTGAAGCATCACTAGCAGATGCTTTCCCAGCTTTTTCTTATAAACTGACAAAGAAGTGGGATTCCGCAGTCTCCCTAGGCAGCTTGCTTGTTCCTAATGTGTTTGATCCAAACGGCCGGGTCCAAGCTATGTTTACTCAAAGTTCAACAGGATGTTTGTGCTTAGGATTGCTACCTCTGGTTTGGGAGTAACTGAACAGAGTAGAATGTACTTCCAAGTACACATACACAGGATCAGGCTGCATGTGCCCTGTAGTTTTAAACAATTCTGGTGTGCCTGTGCGTTATCCTCAAGGACAGCGGTTTATACTGTGTCTCGGGTAGCGTTGTCATTGGTGAAAGGGGATCGAAGTGAGGTTTGCCAAGACAAAATACAGTAGAGTTGCCATGACTTGTTACGGTTGTGTTTTAATGGATCTGGTGCTCTGTAAGGAGAAGCGTGATTGCAGCATGGGTTGGAGGAGGATTTGCCAAGAGAACAGGATGTGGAATTAGTGGTAGTGGCTGCTGGAGCAACTTGCTCCTTCCACGTTATGCCTTTTTGGGACAGACAGATGCTGTCAATTCTGCTTCCATGGAGGCAAGCTGCTAGTGCCTGCATGAAATAATTAATAATTCTTTTCCTGCGCATCTCAAAAGCACACTGGCAGAAAGTCTCTGTGTAGCCGACTTTAGTGCTAGAGAAGCTAAGCCACTGTGGTTTGATCCAGCGCAGTACTCAAGAAACTGCAGAATAGAGGCCTTTTACCCCCAGGGTACATCCCACGTTGCCTTCTCCCTGAAAAGAAAATGAAGAGAAATCCTGAATTTGAACTCTTTATCCTTTCAGAACATATAGAAGCATAGCAAGATGATTCCAGGCACACCTTCCCGGGTTCTGCTGTGATTTGTAGAGAAGAGGTGGCAAACTCAAATGTGGAGGGCCAGCTTTACTGGTAAATCTGATGCAGCGTGGCCACACCCATAATTTTGCATCACCCCCACACACACGTGTTGATGAGGGAGGGGTCCATTTGTAGGACTAGTGGTTAGCAATGTGTCCTGCTTCCACATTTTGCCTGCCAATATCCCTTCGCCAGTACTACACCCAACTTCCACTTCCCTGACCGCCACTCCCAGCATGGGCACCCACCTTCAGCCCACCATTTCGGCAGTCTTCCCACATGCCACTGCTAGACCTCCAAAATCCTCTTATACATGCCAAAGCAACCACATCTTCATCCTGCACCCAAAATAGAGGTCTCCCCAATCCTGACAGCCTTAACATCCCAGTCACCACGGTCTCCTTTTTCACTGACCGAAGACCACCGGCACAACATCCTTTCCCCTTGGCTGACAAGACACACTCCTTGTCAGCTGTGTTGCTAATCTAAAATGGAGGGGGGTGTATGTGTGAGGGAAATTTGAGACATGAAGGAACAGTTGGTGCGTCAGCCCCGTTCTGCTAAGGGCATCATTCCCAAGGACTTAAGGTGGGTCAGCAAGTTGTGAAGAGTTTGGTAGGGGTGCTGCGGTCTTCACCAGGAACACCAAAGGGCTTGAAGTTGCATATAATCATCATGACTACTAGCCATCGATAGCTCTGTCCTCCATGAATGTGCCTAATCCTGTTTCAAAGCTGTCTAAGTTGGTGACCATCATGAAATTTTGTGGTAGGCAGCGAATTCCATAGTTTTACCCATTTACAACTTATTGACATTTCTATACCGTCCAATGGCCAAAATTCTCTGGGCAGTTCACAAAAATTAAAACCCTAAAATGCAACATGATGAATCATAATATAAAAACCGAAAAGTTTGAAACAGAGTAAAACCAAAGTAATGTGCTGTGTGAAGAAGTACTTTTATCTGTCCTGTATCCCACCATTCAGCTTCACTGGATGACTCTTAAGTTCTAGTATCATGAGAGAGGGAGAAAAATGTTGTCTCATCCAATTTCTTCACACTATGCATAGTTTATACACCTCTATCCTCCTCCTTGAACTTTTTTAACCACAGTACATAAAACCCTTTGGGTGTTTCAAACTGAAACTGAGGTGCCTGGCACAAATGTTTTAATGAAAAAAAATAGTGACTAAAGTTGTACACTGAGAGTGGTATCCAGCTGCATCATTCCACTAGCACAAATGATGTTGCACTACCAGAAACTAGGTTTTGAACTATGCACAAGAGGAGAATCCAACTAAAATTGCGGTTACGCATTACATTTGCGCAACCTGTTGTGCAACTGCTTGCACATTCTGCTTGTGCAACCACTTGTGCAATTGCTTGCACAACTGGTTGTTGCGCAAGTGGAATGGGCAACCGCTTGTGCAATGGAAAGATTTGGTGGAGCTGCACTGGCGCTGTTTGAGTTTGTGGAATAGATTTCATAGATCATAATAGAGTTGGAAGGAGCCTACAAGGCCATCGAGTCCAACCCCCTGCTCAATGCAGGAAACTAGAGGAGAGGTCTCCCGTCCAAGTAATAACCAGGCTTGACACTGCTTAGCTTTCCACGCTCAGACAAGCTGAGCCAGCATAAGGCACAGGCCTGTATATGACACCATCGGATACTGCCCTGAGATTCATTACAACTGAGCAGGAATTCTATTCCCCCACCTTGTCCCACATTCCGGTCGGCTACTGTCCACCACCACAGGACAGGTCTTCAGAACTTAATCTAGACAATACCCTCCCTTGGTGCACAAATCCACGGAGTCCCCCTCACCTGTCCCACCAAGCTTCCCTCTAGTTTCCAGTCGGCATTGAGCATAAGCCTGCCTTCCATTCTTATTTCTGCTTGGTCTTCACTAGTCCTTTCCCCACCAGGCTGCGATAAAGTTCCTGGATGTAGGTGTAGATGCATTTGTTGTCGGGAACCTTCATGCGCACCATGTCATCCACCTCCAGAAGCTGTGCACAGTCGGCGTGCTTCCTGGGGAGAGGTTGTCAAAGAGCGGTCAGGTTAGCTCGACACCTTTTGTCACAGTCTTGCTGATTCTGCAAGGCATCTCTTGAGTAAAAATAGAGCTCACGCCCCAGAAAAATAGTGAAACCCCACTTTGGAGAATTTGCTCCGGATGAAAGGGGAATGCTATCTAAGCCAGGGGTGGGCAACCTGGTGCCGTCCAGATGTTTTGGTCACTGAGGGCTCACTGAAACAAACACTGGTCTACCTGCAGTGTTGCATTCTTTGTTTTGTCCTTCAGGAGTTACATTAAGCTCTGAAGGAGAAAATTCAAAGCCATGTGGGAAACAAAAATGCCCTTTGCTGAATAGCCAGCATAAAGTCTAATGGTGGGGTGGGAGGAAGTGGCCATTGCCAGACCATTGGAGAAAGGAAAGGCAGCCAGATAGACAAATCAAATGTAGGTACCACATCACCATTGATTATATCCCTCAGAATTGACCTCAGTGGCTTCTGGGGTACAGAATAGTTCTTACACCTTCCCCATCCTCTGGAGGTACATGGCAGAAACTAGATCAGCCTCGAAAGGTAAGACATCCCTACTATTGCTCCCTTGCATATAATTGATTACATGAGCCATGGCTTTGATTAAGGGTAGGAAACCTGGCACCCTTCAGTTCGTTCTGGACTACCATTCCCATAATCCCTGACCATCGGTCATGTTGCAGCTAAGGGGAGCTAATGTGACTCAAAGTGGCCTTTGCCAGTTGCAGTCCCTCTTGGACAGGAATAGCCTGGCAACTGTTATCCATGCTCTAATAACACCTAAGTTTGACTACTGCAATGTGTTGTACATGGAGCTGCCTTGGAAGATTTTTTGGAAACTTCCAAATTGTTCCAAAATACTGCCGGTAGATTGTTGACTGGGACAGGCTGCATGGAACACGTCTTGCCAGGGTTTAAAAAACTTCACTGGCTACCAAATCCATTTCCAAGCATAATTCAGAGTCCAGCATCTTACTTTTAACAAAGCTCTATATACCCTGGGTATACCTGGAGAACTGCCACATGGATGGACCTACCTACATGCTAGGATCAGCTGGTGAGGCCATTCTCCATATTTCCCCACTTTTGGAGGTTAGGTGGGTGGTGATCAGAGAGGAGGCCTTCTTGGGTATGGCACCCCACTAGTGGAATACTGTGATGTCGCTTTGGAGCCACGTGTGAACCACTTTTCATTCACCCACGTTTTAAAATCATGCTCCGATCTTAACCTCTTTCCGAAATGTGTAACCTCTACGGCTCTGCTGTTTTAACTGCATTCATATGGTTTTGAACTGTTATTAATGTTATTTTATGTAAACTGCCATGGGTGTGGTAAAATTTACTCCAATAAAGGCGCAATCCTATGACTTGCGCCCTCAAAATGCTTGTAAGCCTCCGAACTTGGAGGCTTACAAGCATCCTCTGCAGAGTGGGGGAGTGGTGGAGGCGATCTTTGCCTCCCTGCTCCTCCCACTCTGCAAGTCAGCTAGACGGCCGATTTCAGCTGACTAGCTGCAGCACTTTGGACAGGGAGGGAAAGGAGGCTGGAGGGAGCGTCACCAGGATACCTCGTATCCTGGTAATCCCAGTCTCCTCCCCTCCCCACCCACTGGAATGCCCTCTTTACCCCTCTCCGAGGTTGATTTCCCAACCTTGCAGAAGCAGCAGCCGTGGTTCATTTCGTGCTGGCTGCAAGGGGAGAGGGAAGGGAATCTGAAAAATCCTATCCCCCCCACCCCCGGGCACTGTCTAGGGGCCATAGGGTTGCTCTGCCCATAACTTTACATGTTTACTGTAGTACAGTAGTTTGTACTACCCAGGGCTGCTGTGCAAAAGTGTGGATTGTCACCCAACCCAACCTGCCCTATGGTGGTGGAGCCCTGGGGTCTTGGAATAGAGGGAGTGCTCACTCAGCAGTTGAGAAAGCCAGAGCAAAGTTCTCTCTGCGATTGGCTGGGTCAAGAGCCGCATAATCAAAGGCATCTGGGAAGAACTTGTGGATGAGGGCGCAAAAAGCCATGCTGCTGCTCCAGCTGGTGGAGAAGTTCTGGATGTCCACATGCTGGGAATGAGAAAAAGAAACATTAGCTGGGAGAGGCTCACTTGTCCCTCTGCTTGTGCTTTCTCTTACATATGTACACACATCCACACATGTTGCACCTGCAACAGGCACTGATTATTAGAAGCACATCTGTACTAGTTTCCTGCGTTATTAATAATCACATTTTGCACCATTCCTTTCCTCCAAGCCTCTCTGGGTCATGTGCATGGAGTGACCTCATTTTTATCTTTGCAACAATCCTGTGAGGTACGTTGGGCTAAGGCAGGGGTGCAGAACCTCAGGCTCAGGAGGCCAAATCTGATTCTGTGGGGTTCCCCACATGGCCACGCCCTCTTCCCCTGGGCCCACCCCCTTTCAGCTGGCTGCCGGTCATTGGGTGGTTTCCTGGCTTTCGTGTAGTTCCCCACCCCCCCATTCTAAAAGGTTGAAATGCCTCTCCTGAGGCCTAGTTACTGGCAGCAAGAGCTGGAAGTGAAAATAGGCTGGGTTTTTTTAGTATTTTGGCCCTGGACCGTTTCGCCTTTGGCCCCCAATGGAATGTGGCCCCCGAGAGCGTCTCTGAAATCTAATTTGGCCCTTGGGCTGAAAGAGGTTCAACACCCTTAGGCTAGGGGAAAGGCAATTGTGTCCCAGGTCATCAAGTGAGCATCAAAGCTGAGTGGGAACTTGAACATCTAAACCAGCCTTCTCCCACCTGGGGCCCTCCAGATGTGTTGGACTACAACTCCCATCTTTCCCAACAAGCATGGCTGGCCAATCTTGAACCAATATTTTAAACCAATATTTGAATTAATATTTAAGGACTGAACCAGGCCTAGACGTCGACAGCCTAATTGAACTTGAAAGATACATTAATGTTTGTTTGTAATTAGTGTGAAAATATTGGTTCAGATCAGCTTTCCCCAACCTGGGGCCCTGCAGATGTGTTGGACTACAACCCCCATCAACCACATTAGTTCTGTCATTCCAGTAAGACAGTGTTGTTATAGAACAAGATGTGTTGACCTAAAAAAAGAAAAAGAGTGGCTAGAAATCCCATGAATCAGACATTGTGGCTGCCACCTTTGAGAAGGGAAGTTCACAGGTTTGGTTTACATGTTTTTCCCCCTTCTGTTGATTTGCATTTGGTGAGATTGCACTGTTCTGATATTGTGAGTGTGTGTGTGTGTGTGTGAGAGAGAGAGAGAGAGAGAGAGAGGGAGAGGGAGAGGGGGAGGGAGAGGGGGAGAGAGAGAGAGAGAACACTACTATTTTGAGGAATTGCAAAATATATCTGAGGGTGCTAGACATGCAGATAATATCAACATAGCCTCAGAGACATCCTATTTCCACCCGACTATAATCCAGCATGTAGGTAGACATACAGAAACAATAACACTTCGCATATATGTTGTGCCTTTAGAATGTTCAAAGTGCTCCATGTTCATACATTCAGGGCCTAACTGCACATGACGTAAAACACGTTGCCTGCAGTGTTGTGTGTGAAGCTTAGAGTTTGTTTTTAAAATAGTAGGTGCCAAGGGCTGGTCTCGATGGTCTTCCAACTCTACTATTCGATGATTCTATGAATCAGGACTGCAGTGTTCTTGGAAGGGAGATTTAGCCCTTCCTGCTGTGATCCTGATGCCGACTGCCTCCCTGTGCTGTAATTAGCAGAGCTAATGAGCTCTGTCATTCCAATAACATTTTGTGTTTTAAATATTTTATATATTTATTTTCTCTCTCTTATTGTACACTGCCATGATAGTTTTACTGAAGGGTGCCTTACAAATCTCCTAAATGCAACAACAACAACATTGTTGTTGTTGTTGTTGTTGCATTTAGGAGATTTGTAAGGCACCCTTCAGTAAAACTATCATGGCAGTGTACAATAAGAGAGAGAAAATAAATATATAAAATATTTAAAACACAAAATGTTATTATTGTCCAATATTGCACATGAGAGACGGGAAGGGTCAGGCTAAGATACACTGGCTAGGTAGGGTCAAGAACCTCCTGAAAAAGTGGTAGATACTCATCTAGTTCTGCTCCAGCCTCCATCCAGGCCTTTGCCACTGTTAACAACTCACCTGTGAGTTACCCACACTGGGGCCAGAAACATGGAAGACAGCGGAACCTAGAAGTGTCCCTGGTGAGGCCTGCAACATTCTATCAAGACAAGGCAAAGAGGATAAAGCCAGACAGGTTGGTGGCAGCACCTGAATGGCAGAGTTTTGCAGGTCAGTGGAGGCCCAAGTCCAAGCTCTTCAACCCTGGATGGTGGAGCTTCCCCAGTTAGAAATGCTGAAAGCCCACTCCTGGGCACATTTACTCAGAAGTAAGTCCCACTGAGTTCAGTGGAACTAATTCCCAAATTAAGTGTGCATAGGAGCGTGGTCTTAATGTCCCCAAAGGCTGCTCATCTCCAGAAGCTGACCTCCAGTTGCATTAGCAATGCCATTCGCCACCCCCCAGGGAAGTGAATGTGCCTACTTGTTCCAGGGCAAGAGTGGGGTCATGCACCCAAGGGCCCTTGAGAAGGAGTGTGTGTTGGGTGCAGCCCTGGATTAACCATTAAGCAATATAAGCACGTGCTTAGGGCACCAAGGGAAGGGGGGCACCACAGAGTACCACAAATTTTTGCATTTGCATTTTCCCCTTATAACAGTTTTATTAAAAAATGCATTAAACTGTTATGAAAATTTGTATTTCTTTCTGTTGCCCTAGTTAAAAGGAAGTACGGTAATTGGCTTATATTGCTTGCTGCTATTTAGTGTTAAATAAATATAATTTTAAAAGTTTATATTTAATATAGTAGTTGTATGTTCTGCCATCAGGGATGGCCTTGAAGAAAACTGAGTTTTTAATGTCATATTTCACCTTCAGCACTTATTGAGTCTTAATGTCTTGCCAGCTGAGCAATGGAAGGGCCAAGGGGGCACCATTATTGGGCTGTGCTTAGGGCATCAGCTGGCCTTAATCCGGCCCTGGTTGGGCGAGTTCCCGTTTGTGCAGGTTATGTCAACCTCTTACTTCATAGCCACGGGTCTTGGCCCGGCACCACTCCAGCAGCATGGTCTTCACAGTGTTTGCACCTCCTGTCCTCTTGATGTTGGGGGCAGGACCAGTTGCAGCCCTTCAGGGGGAGGAGGATTGTGGTAGGGAGATAACCGAGAGAGAGAGAAGGATAAGGGATGGGTGGAGAACAAGAAATGCTTCTCAAGAATGCACAGATCACATGGGATTCAGCTGCTTTAATTCACTTCTGATTTTTTTCTATTGGACAGCAGTTGGGAGAGAGAAATGCCTGTTTGGGATCAATGCCCAGTATCTAATCTAGTTGTGCAGATGTCCACCTATTCACCAATCTTCCCAAGAGAAACCACTTTGTCAGGGCCAGCCCTATGCTTGAGCGGGTCCTGGGTAAAGTGTCCTATGGGGCTCCCCCTCCTCTCAGTGTCCTGGTTCACACATCACAGTAAGCCACTGTGGGTTAATTCACCCGTGGGGCTCCAATATGTGTGCTGGCCGCCATTTTGAATATGCAAGCTGCGGCTTCTCATGTCATGCAGACCCTGGTGTTGTGGGTTATTTGAGGGTTTAAAAACCCTCAGATAACCCTAGAACAATCCATGGACTGCATAACCCTAGAACAATTTCCCACAATGCTGTGTTGTGGCATTGTGGGGAATCAAAAGATCCATCCACCTGGTGCTGCTTGGAGTACCAGGCTAGGAAAAAAAGAGAGGATTAAGGAGGTCCTAGGGCAGACAGTGGCTGTGGGCCATGCCAGAGCACTGGGATCCTGGCACTTGCCCAATGATGCCAGGTGATGATGCCAGCCCTGCTCTTACCTTACTTTAACATGTGGCAATCTATTCCATAATCCTTTGCAAAGCTTCCCTCCCACCCTTTTAGGCTGTGCATAGACCAGAAAAAGTAATAGGTTCTAGGAGCAGTGCATATCTTGCTGTGTACAAATGTACCATTTAATAAAAACCTAAAACCAGCAAACTTTTCTACATGAGTCTTTTAATGCACCACTTTACCGAGGCTTCTGCTTCCAGATTCTTTGTGGGATTAAGACCGGCTCCTTTATATGTTTTTATCCCTTTTTATGGGGGGGGGGGGTCCCTTCTCTGCCTTTCTATATGTTCTATTACACAACCACTAGGTGGTGCTGTGGTATAGCAGAATTGTGCAAATGCACGAGGGTTTCATGCCACTGTTCACGGATATACCAAAGTTTCCTTGTTAGAAAAAAAAAAATCGCTAAAATGGTTGCAAAGAACAGGAGAGGCCCTGGAGGGTGACGGCGTCATGTAAAGCACCCGTAAACTACTATGAGTGAGGAATCACGAGTGTACAATAAATGCCTCGTGTAGAAAGGCTCCTAGGCACCTTACCTGAAAGTAAGTTCCATTGAATCCAGTGGGAGTTACTTCCAAGTAAATGTTTGTGACGTTAGGATGTAAACCTGCTCCTAAAATGCCCAACATAGTCTGGTCATTGTGACAGTCATGCATATGCATGCATGCTCTGCAAAGAGGGTGCAAAGCTTGTGGAGCAGGTTTGCCACAGGACAAAGAGGAAAGCCAGAAAAAGAAATAAAAGATTCAGCATTTCAACAGAGGGGCAGACTCAGGCTTACCCTCCAAACTTCTCCATGATGGCCTTGCGGGACTGCGCTCTGGGTGGCATGCGTGGCCTTGTTATCTCCCTCCTGTCCAATGCGGGCCTCTTCTTTTTCTCCTTGGCAGCAGCTGCTTCCTCAGGTGCAGGCTGTTGCTCTTGCTTCCCTTTTGGGGCTGCTCCAGTGCTGAGAACAAAAGGCAAGGCAGAAACAGGTAGGAGAGGCATTGGATGAGGGGGTAGCAGTAAAAAAATGGACATGTGCTCCACCTCAATACAGCGACAGTGTTCGCACAGAACTCAAACCCATGTCTGGGTTGTTGGATTCTGCGTTGTCATGATGTGTGAACCCAGTTGCGGTAACTAACCATGGCTTGTTAAACCACAAACAACCCAGAAAAAAAACCCCATGGTTTGTTGTTGGGTTGTGAATTCTGGCTTGTTTAAACCATGGGCTGTTATTACTAGTGAACCCAGAACTGTTGGCTGCTCATGGGTTGTTTCATCAGGCTACAGAGGTGGTGGGTAAGATTGGTAAAAAACAACAACAACCCAGCCGATCTACATGCCAGAACTACAGCGCCGCAAAGGCATTTTGGATACAGAGCAGGAGTGGGCAAAGAGTAAGGGACACAAGCAAATGACAGTTTGTTTGGTCATCTGCCAGACAAACCGGAGTTAAATAAACCATGAGTTTAGGAGGAGCAACAAACCACGAAGGAGGTGCAGGAAACCATGAGTTAAATAACCCATGCATTAATGGACCAGGCCAGTGGCTCTCAAAATGTGAGGAGAGGCAGGGATGGCAGCCAAGGGGAGGTCTTCCTGACCACTCTCGGGAGAAGTGTCCTATCAATCCTGTTGGCTGCCAGTTCTGGGGAGGGGGGTCGTCACTGCAGTAATTCTCTGTTGTTACAGTTTTTGCTACCTTAAGATCTCGAGCCTCTGCCCTTTACGTGGTCATGTTCCCATCCTTTTCCTTCAAAGTGCCAGTCCCTGGGCCCAAGACAAGAGTGAAGTTCCTCACTGAACAGCCTGTTGTTGTTGCTGTTGTTTTCCGTTAGTTATGACGAAACATATTTTTTCTACCATTTTAAAAGCATCTCATTATGACACTTTGAGAAGCTGGGCTCCACTATTTTAAGAGGGATTATTTTGGAACTACTGACCATTATAAACTCTCATTCTGGTACTAGAAGAAACATGGGGACAGTCGTTGCTTATCCTCTCATGTCTGTCACCACCATCAATGTTAAACTTTGACTTGTGTGTGTTTCCCTCACAGTGGCAAGAGATGCTGCTGCCCACCTTGCCAGCCAGGGTTGCTGTTAGAGACTCTCTCACCTGGCGGCGTCCCCAGTGGCAGCTTCTGGAGCAGCTGGGCCTGAGGTGGTGCCGCCTAGATGGAAGTACAGAAAGCTTTACTGTTTAAAAAAAAATCTCACCCACTTTGGAATTACATAAAAATGATGCATATAGAGGGGAATCAGCTGTGACGGAACATATCCCAGGCTTCTCCATCACTTTTCTCAGAACTGGCAGGGCCCTCATCCCCAAGCTGTGCTACAGAATTAGAGAAATGTGAGTGAAGGCCGTGAGGGAAACCACCCCAGAGGGGAGTCTGCAGTCATACAGGAAGTTCTAGTATTCAGGAAATGGAGCTTCTTTCTTCCTCTGGAACAATGAGGGCTGGAAACATGCTTTTTGTGTGTGTAAAATGAAAGGTGAATTTCCCAGGATTCAGTGCCAGTTGCCAGATTCCATGCTGGGTGTCATTTCAAGCAATAAATCAAGAATGCCATCTCTAGCAATAGTCTCAAATGTATTTTGCACTACCATTATATTCTCAATGTGCTGAATCATAGTTTCCTCACCTGTTTCCGTGGTTTTCAGCCCTGTGGGGCTTTGTGGACTCTCATCAGGAGAACTGGGAGAGAATTCTGGCCAATATTCTTCTTCCTCCTCTGGTTCTGGTGAGAGAGGCTCATCTGAAGTGCTGCCAGTTCGGCCCTGCGTGCGTGAGAGAGGAAGGACGAATCAAAATTTGTTTTAAATTTAGTATTGTAAGGCATGTTTCTATACCTTGAGGCCATAGATGAGGCAGAGTAAAAATCATATAAATAAACCAAGCCACAGGAATTGTCTGTGTGTTGATGAGGAAATATCGAAACAAAGTTGGAAAAATATTTGAGATAGACGTATTGTAAGAGTTATGTCAACTAGGATAAAAGAGAACTTTTATAAAGTGGTATGGAGATGGTATTTAACTCCAGTAAGATTAAATCGGATAGATAAAAATTGCTCCGCATTGTGTTGGAGAGGATGTAATGTAAAAGGTACGTATGCCCACATGTGGTGGAGCTGTAAAAATGTTCTGGAATTTTGGCAGAAAGTATTTGCAGAAATATCAGAAATAATTGGAATGGAATTAGAAGTCTGCCCAAAATTAGCATTGTTAACAATTACAGAAAAGTTAGTTTGTTTAAAAAATACAAAAGAATTGATTGTGAATTTGTTAACAGCAGCAAAATTAATGATAGCTAGGAATTGGAAGGTTCAACATGTGTTTTCAATTAATGAATGGTATACAGAGGTATGGGATATCGCGTTAAATGATAAATTAACTTGTAATATTAAGTGTCAAAAAGGACAATTGGAGAAAGACACCTTTGTGAACATTTGGGGCAAATTTTTGGATTATGTGTTGGTAAAGGGGAGGGGGAACAAACCTTGTCAAGATTTGTTATATTTTTGGAATATAGAATAATATCTTGTATATATATACACACACACACAAAATTGGGGTGAGAAATATAACTTGGTCCCAAGAGGTGGGGGGGTGCACAATGTTTATGTTGTATTTTTTGTTGTTGTATTCATTAGTAGTTGTAAGATGTGAAAAATTAAAAAATTTAATTAAAAAAAAAAAAAAAGGAATTGTCTGTGTTGGGTTGCAGGGTAGGGGCATTACAGCAGGCTGAGATTACTTATTACTTATATTCCAGCAGGCTGAGTTGAGGGAGAACAGGCCGTTCCACCAGCCCTGCTGAACACCTCCCTTATGAGGGCTCCCACTCCCTCAGCTGTCACCACCACCAGCCATTCCAGCAGGCTGAGCTGAGGGAGATGAGAGGGAGAGCAGGGTCATTCCACCAGCCCTGCTAAAAGAATCAATTTCCCTCCTCTTCCCTCCCCATTCCTTTTTCCTTGTGTGTTGTGTCTTCTTAGATTGCAAGTCTGTGGGTAGGGGCTGTCTTGTTTAATTGATTATAAGTAAGCTGCTCTGGGATCCTTTTTGGCTGAGGGGCAGAATAAAAATACTTCAAATAAATACATTATTTGTCTCATTTACCCTTTTCCGAGCCTATTCTTATCTGAATCCTCAAAGTTTCCCAGAAACTGTTTGAACCTTAGTGCCTGAGCTGCTATTATGATACATGAGGAGGGCTCACGTGTTTGCAAAGGAGGCACTTCCAAGTAAAGGCGACAGAAATCGGTGGCACATGCACAAACTGTGTTAAGGTTTTAAATTGTTGTGTACCACCTGATGGCTTTTTTTTTTTTTTAGCAAATAAGGCAGTACATAAATGCTAATGATAAATAGATAATAAATCCCCTCCCTCTAAAATCAGCCTTGCTGTTCTTCCATTTGGCTTTGTAGCTCAGACAGCAAAAGTTCCTCCTGCCCCATTAATACTGGGAACCATGTCTTAATTTAAAAACAAATTGTCTTGTGGCACCTTAAAGCCAAACAGATGCAACAGACCAACAAATGCAGCTACCTCTCTAAAGGCTGGCTGGGGCATGCTGGGAGTTGTAGGCCTTTTTTTCTGTCTAAACTTGCATAGGATTGCGCCTTAAACTACTTAATCTGGATGTGTGTGCCTGTGTGTGTATACAGGAAAGAAACTGGCATATAAGCTAAATGTGTGCTAAATAAATCAGTGAGTGGGAGATGCAATGAGATGCACATGACTGGGGAGTAGATGTAAGTATTTTGCTTGCTTATCTGCCCACAGATCCAAAAAAGATTACTTAGACTGAAGTGAAGACATGGGGGGCAGAGAGCATAACACTGTACCCAGTATATGACTGCAAAAGGAAGCATTAAGAGGTAACGCTCCAAAAAAAGAAGTAGAGGATCATGAATTGAAATACATTCTGTTCCCACCTCTCCGCTGGAAGCGCTGGCATCGTGCTCCAAGGAATCAGCTTTTCCTCCTTCCCTTTCCTGCAGTTCTTCTGGTGTTCCAGAAACATCACCTTCTTCCTTGGGCTCAGTTCCAGATATACCCACAGCCACTCTATCCTCAGCCTCTGCATGGTCACCTTCTCCAATCTCCTTCACTTTCTCTATGGTCTCAGATCCCTGCCCTTCCTCAGTCCCCAAAGCCTTTCCTGTGGGCTCATTGCCCTGCTCAGCCTCATTCCCAGCAGCCTCTGTTTCACCAGCCGCCTCCCCCTCTCCATGAGCCTCATTTCCAGCAGCCTCTGCTTTCCCAGCCTCCCCCACTCCATGAGCCTCATTCCCAGCAGCCTCTGCTTTCCCAGCCTCCCCCACTCCATGAGCCTCATTCCCAGCAGCCTCTGCTTTCCCAGCCTCCCCCACTCCATGAGCCTCATTCCCAGCAGCCTCTGCTTTCCCAGCCGCCTCCCCCTCTCCTTGAGCCTCATTCCCAGCAGCCTCTGCTTTCCCAGCCTCGCTCTCTCCCTTTGGTGCAATCCGGGCATCTCCTGACCCTCCTGTGTGCTCTAGCCCCTTGATCTGCTGGGTTGTCTCCTTCTTGCTGCCTTCAGCCTCCATGATGCCACGTCCCTTTGGTTTTTCAGTGGAGTGTGAAGCAGGTGGCCTTTTCTGGCTCCAGTTCTGGAAATACACAAGGCAAAGAATAAAGTGTGAAAACCAGGGTGCTAAAAGCTTCCACTTTTTTATACCAACTGATAACAACTGTTAGTCTTGCCAAGCTGCATTGGCAACTCTTGATCTCTCTAACTTGCAGCTAAAGGCATGATGAACTGACTCCATTGAAAAGCCCTCGGTGTTTTGAGGGTACAAAATATCTTCTCTGTGATGGCCTATTCGTCCATGCAAGTCAACAATTGATACGGATGCATGCATGGACTGGCCTATAGATCAGTGATGGCGAACCTATGGCACGGGTGCCACAGCTGGCACGCAGGGACCTCTCTGTGGGCACTCGAGCCATTGGTCATCAGAGCGCAAAAAGACTGTCCCCTTCTGCAAAACACTAATGATTTTGTTCTCACAGTGTGGAACAGAATGGTTTTATTCTAGAATTCCTGTTACAGAATTCTTTTCTACATTGTTATCACATTGAAAAGATTTTGAAGAATGATGCACAGAGCATGGCTTGGATGTAAAGCCCTAACACTTGACCTGAGTGCTGCATGTGTTGCTCTCAAACTAACGGAGTATGAGCCAAGGTTTGACAAATTATCAGCATGCATGCAATAACAAAAATCACATTAATTGTGCAAAAGCATGCCCAATGCAAACTTTTACCTAATGCAGTGTTTACAGTCCAAGACATAAAGTGTTTAAAATGTGTTAAGCACGTTTAGTTTTATCTTGCTCATCCTAGTACAGGTTGACTTTTACTTTTACTAATCCGACACCTGTAGAAGCAGGGAAAGGACCCAGGGTAAAGCTTGCCCCATACAATTTCAGTCTGGCATATAATCATATTACAAGTTGAGAATCCCTTATCCAAAAATGCATGTGCCTAATTATTTAAAAAGTTTGTATAAATTCCCTTCAGGCTATGTGTACAATGTAGTACTATAATAATTTTTTGAGTTGATTTTTTCCCCACCAAAAACTGTATCATTGAAAGCTCTGTTATTGTGTTTTTCTTTAAAGACAAAAGATGTTAATTAGTTTGGACAACTGTATGAGTTGTTTTTCTAAAACTAAAACCTCGGTATTCAGGTTTAATTGCAGTGTTGGCACTTTGAAATAAATAAGTTGGTTTTGTGTTGCAGTTTGGGCACTCGGGCTCAAAAAGGTTTGCCATCACTGCTATAGATCAATGAGAGGAGGGAGATGAGAGGGAGCGCAGGGCCACTCCACCAGCCCCGCCAGGAGTATTCATTAATATTCCCCCTTCTTCCCTCCCCATTCCTTTTTCCTTGTGTGTCGGGTCTTTTTAGATTGTAAGCCTGCGGGCAGGGACTGTCTTGTTAATTGCTGTGAACCGCCCAGAGAGCTTCAGCTATTGGGCGGTATAAAATGAAATAAATAAATAAATAAATAAATGGTGCAGCATGTGTGGTCTTCCAGCTACTGTTGGACTGCAACTCCCATCAGTCCTAGCCAGCATAGCCTGTGGTGAAGGATGATGGGCACTGTAGTCAAAGGGTTGTTGTGAGGATAAAATGGAGAGGAGGATGAGGATTATGTAAACCGCCTTGAGTTCCTTGCAGGAAAAAAGGCGGGGTATAAATGTAATAAATAAATAAATAAGTTCCCCATTGTTGCCATAGTCCTTTGAAATATGAACATTTCTTCCTTGAGGTTCACCTGCTGGTTTAGAGGCAACAAAGGTAACAGGAATGCTCTTTGCTGAGTGTGTATGTTATAAGTGCTCTTAAGAGCTATGGAAATAGGAAGCTACAACAGTAGGATCTCAGCCGAACTGGGAGCCCTGCTGTGATGATAATTACCAGAGAAAGTAAATCACACCCAAGGCAGTGAAAAGCCCTGTTGTTCCCTGTTCTGGGCTGCTTTCACTTCCTCCGCCACTCAGAGCAATGGTGTGACTGTATGTTCATCATAGGATGGTACTAGGACCTAGGATTTCAGCTGAAAGGAAATGTAAAATACAAGGATATTTTAGAATAGCAGCGGGATAATCTCTTTCCTTCAGAAATTCCAATGGAGGCTGGGCTGCATGCGTGTGTGTCATGCTGTGCCTCTGAACTTTTGCAAAGGAAATTGCATAGCTTGTAGGTCTACCTGGCACCTCAAAGCAGGGCTCAGCGCAGAGCCTGGCCAACATGTGCTTTAATCCAGCTTGCTTTCTTTGGAGACAGGCAGAACCACACAGAAGCCTAGACTCATCAAGAGAATCCACATCAAGCCCTGCATCAGGGCTGCTCTCATACCTTGGAGCAGCCCCTGTCTTGCTCACTCCAAGTCAAGGTACCCCAGGGCAATTCAAGTCATCTTGGCCCCTGAGGCAGCAAATACCACCACAGTGCCTTTCCCCCTCCCTGACAGTAAAAATACAATAATGATAACTAGTAACTACCCATTTGCTGTCCTTTCCTGACAGCTTGCCTCACTCTGCCTAACGGTAGGGTCAGCCCTGTCTCAGAACCGAACCGTTTAGAGCAGCAACTTATTTGAAGCAGAATTTAGATCCTTCAAGGCTGTGTGCGTGTGTACGTGAATAAGTCCATTGCCCCTCCTTTACTTGTCACTTAGTAAATCATCTTTAAATAAAACCGGCCGACAAATGCCAGGAACAGCCAGTGACTCAGGCTTGAAACGTGCAATTGGCAATTATGGGGAGAAGGGGCAGGTGAGCTGCCCTGTCACCTGCTAAAAATACGCCCCTGGCATTTGCACGCACAGTTGAGAGGTCAGGATGCTTCGGGCGTTTGAGCCAAGAGCGGCTCTGTTGGCCCCTCCATTCTTCCTAAGGCTGCGATCCTATGCCAACTTACCTGGGAGTAAGTCCCCTTGAAGCCAGTGGGACTTACTGCTGAGGATTGCGCGGTAAATGAACCTGCTCTCGCAGCTAAGATTGCCGTGCAGTCCTATCAGGCTTTCATGGCCCTTGTTATTCCATCGTCTTATAGTGCCCTGTACCGGGATATACTCCAGGAAGCGTCCTTCACTTTCCAAGAAGGGTGCTCAGGAAAGGAGAATGAGAAGGAAAAGGAATGGGGAGTTGCAAGCTGAGACAGGTGGCTGAGTGCAGCTTGTCCAATAAAGCTATGTTAGTAATTTGAAGTGGGAACGGTTATTTGCAAGCAACGACATACTTCCCTTGGCCTCTTCCAAATATCAACACTCCCCCAGTCTGTTCTCCGTGGCCTTTTCCCTCTCCTGGCTCGGCCAGTGTCCTCTCAGCCTCAACCTCACACCCCTGCTTGCTGTTCCAGTCTTGGATTCCCTATAGTACGAGCAGGCAACCTGCGGTCCTCCAGATCTGGTTGGTCTACAGCTCCCATCATCCCTGACCATTGGCCATGCTGGCTGGGGCTGATGGGAAGTTGGTCCAATAACATCTAGAGGGCCACAGGTTTCCCACCGGTGCCCTATAGGCACACACATAATTCAGTAGCATCATAAATCCTTGCTCTGTAGCATCCTTTAAGGTCATCCACAGCAGCCCTTCTTCAAGTGCCCCCTCATGCTGAGGCTCAGAGGGTGGCAACAAGAGAGGGCTTTTTTGGTGGTGGCAACAAGAGAGGGCTTTTTTGGTGGTGGCTCCCAGCTCTGGAATGCTCTCCCAAGGGAAGCTCAGCTGACACCCACACTGCTGTCTTTCCTGTTCGCCCTGGCTAATCTTAGTCCTTGTTATCTTAGTACCTTGCAGTGTTGTTTATTATCCTAGTCCCTGCAATGTGAAGTTGTATTTTTATGTGGTGTTGGCACATCTATTAGTTTTATATTGTTAATTTCATTGTGATTATATCTGTATTTTTATCATTATTGTAAAACTCCTGGAGAAATGTATTATATGAGGTGTTTGATAAACTTAATAAATAAATAATACATAAATAATCCTTGCTCTGTCTGAATTGGCGGTGGTGTTCCTCAGATATGGGAATCCACTGAGGTGAGAAGGGTATTACTAGCATCTCTGCAAAGTAAGCCCTATCCCTTGTAAGTGCCAGACTAAATTGGCTGTAATTACAGGGCAAATATCACCTTGCCCTTGGAGCTGTAGCTCTTCAGCATCATCAGTGGTAGAATCCTCTGAGTGAGGGGAGCAACTTGAGTGGATTAAAACAAACAAACAAACAAACAAACTGTGGAAACAGACCACTTCACTGGAGGAAAGAACCCCTCCAAACCTGTATAACTGACCAGTCACAGAGAATATGAAAGTTTCCCTAAATCAAACACAGATGGGGCTGATAGCCATTGTTTGAACTGGACTTGAACGTTGTTTGAACTGGATGTTGTGGCGAGCTCTGCAATTATCGTGCACTGGGCCTGCTTTAATTTTGCCTTGATTGGCCCTGCCTCTGCTGGCTGCCGCTTTCCCATTCTACAACTCTGCAGACAGACAAATCTTTTACAGATTTGTAAAATCATTAATCATAAAACTCCAGTGTTCATTCCCTTCAAATTAAACTGCTCATTCAGAGGCCACCTGAAACTTCCCACTGCTAAGGAAGTGGGTGAGCAAAATGTGATATGCATGGGCCTGGACCATCAGTTATGCATACAAAGGAAGATGCTTTGATTTTGGCCTCATCCAGCCTGAGACTCAGGAGGCTTGGTTCTTCTGCTCCCCTCTCCCCAGAGCATATATATCGTGATGTGCATGGTGATGGTGGTAGAATGTGTGTCTACCAAGATTTTGAAGGGGATTCTTGGAGTACACTGCTCCACCGGCCAAAAAGGAACTGCATGGGATAACTGATCTATTCAAATCCAACTCCCTGGCTTCACCAGATAGTCTGTTGCCTTAGGCCAGGGGAGTTGAGCCTCTTTCAGACTAAGGGCCAAATTCAATTTTCGAGAATCTCTGGAGGGCGTATTCCAGCAGCGGGCCAGGCCAAAGGTGGCGCCCAAAATGCCAACATATTCTAACTTAAAGCTCTGACTGCCAGTGACTATGCCTCAGGAGAGGCATTTCAACCTTTTAGAATTGAGTAAGAACTGCACAAAAGCTGGGAAAACACCAAACACTGGCCAGGTTTGCAGGTCACTTTAAGCCCGCGGAGGCTCCGAAGCCTCTGTGGGCGTAAGGTTGCCCTAGGCCCCGGTTGTCCCGAGTAATGGTTGGACACAGCGGGGGGTCCAGAGACACTGCCTCTCGCCTCAGGCCTCCTGTCGGTTTACCAGAGGACACTGTGGGAACACTGAGGGGAGCACAGTGTGGGCTGACACTGGAGACGAAAAGTGCCCAAGCGGCACTTTTCGGCAGTTGTCAGTCGCCCCTGCTCAGCGGGGCTGTAGCGGTCCCACCGAGCAAGAGGAAGAAGCCCCATGGCACCGAGCAAGAGCAAACGCAGCACCATGGGGCTCGTCCCTGCCCCCCCACCCCCTGCAACTACTTGTTGCGGTACATGCCCGTATGTAAACCCAGCCCAGGGGACCGTCCGCCCCTCCTTTCCCCTTCTCCCTGGGTGCCGCTTGACAGTGGTTCCCCGGGAGAAACGGAAAAGAGGGTGGGGAAGGAGAATGAGCCCCCACCCGCTCCAGGAGTTGCGAGACATCTCACGACTCCTACAGTGAGTGGGGGCTTATTCTCTTTGACAGCGCAACCCGCGTGTGCAGCACTGGCAGAGAGAATCTGCCCCCCCTCTTGCTGGATGTGGCACCTGTTGGCGCGACATGCTTCAAGGGTGGGTGGGGCGAGGGGGGGGGAATCAGTCCCCCCCCCCGTCCTCCAGGATTAGCTAGTCCCTCTCTCCCCCTCTCTCCCCCCCACCCTTGCTGGGTGACGCACCCATGGGTGCCACACATCCAGCAAGAGGAAGGGGATGAGCTGGAAGGGGGAAGAAACCTTTCTCTGCATGGCTGCTGCTTGGCTGAGCGGCAGCCGCGCCGAAAGGGCCGGGGGGGGGGGACGGACAACCCCGTGGTGCTGTGTTTCCTTGGAAACGCAGTGCCACGGGGCTCATTGCCCTTGTCGGGGCCACAGCTCAGCTATGCAGCGGCCCCAATGAGCAAGGGCAAGGAGCCTCTGATAGCTGCCAAAAAGTGGCAGCTGTCATCCCTTCTCTCACTGCTCCCAAGGTGTCCCCAGAACAGGGGAGAGGCGGTACCTCTGGACCCCCACTGGGCCGGACCATTAGTCAGGCGCAGCTGGGGCCTGGGGTCAACTTTAAGCCCACAGAGGCTTCAGAGTGGAGATTTAACCATTTGTGCCTTTAACCATTATACCATAGCCACAAAGTCAGCAGGTGCAGCTTTCCACATTACTACATCTCTCTGCCAGAAACTTCACCTGCAGAATTTCTACCTGTTGGTCATGGTTTTAAAAAACCCCACCCAGAACCTTTGTCCACAGAAACGGAGGCACGGAGACAACTCTTATCACTGTGAAGGCTTGGGGAAAAAATAGAAAAATCGGGGGGGGGGGGATGTTTTTCTCCAAATTTTCCAAAACTCTCGGGGGAATGGGGAATGGTTTAAATTTTTTTTTTCTTGTTTCCCTCCATTTTTTCCTATTATTTCCCCAAGCCTTCACAGCTCTAGCAACTCTAATATTTAATTAATTTATTTTCTAATTATTTATTTTAGGGAAGTATACCCTGTCCCTCAATTAATTCCCAGGCCAGATTAACCCCTAAATGATAATTTATTTATTTATTTATTTATTTATTATATTTATACCCCGCCTTTTTTCCTGAAAGGAACCCAAGGCGGCTTACATAATCCTCTTCCTCCTCTCCATTTTATCCTCACAACAACCCTGTGAGGTAGGTTAGGCTGAGAGTCAGTGACTGGCCCAAAGTCACTCAGTGAGTTTCATGGCCGAGCAGGGACTAGAACCCGGATCTCCCGAGTCCCAGTCCAACACTCTAACCACTACGCTACACTGGCCACCACCACCACACAATAAAAACAATTTAAAACAAAACATTGAAGGTAACACAAATTTAAAAGAGCACTATAAAAGCAATCAGCATTGACATGACCAGCAGAGATAAAATAGGTTGGATTAAAAAGCCTGGAAGAATAAAAAGGTCATTGCCTGGCACCGAATTGACATCAAAAGTAGGCACCAGGCAAGCATCTCTGGCGAGAGCAGTCAAAAATCCACCACTGAGAAGGCCCTTTCATGGTCACCACCTGCCACACCTCAGATGGTGGGGGGACTCCACGAAGGGCCTCTCTTGAAGAAACTCTAAGCAGACCCATGCCACTTCATCGGCCTCCTTTCTTTCAAGCCCTACTTCTTGTAAATCTCTTTCCACTCCTGGATCCCGCAGGAGAGCACTGTATACTTGTAGTATTCATTCATGGAGAGGGCTTCCCTCCCGCCTCCGTTTCTCTCTTCAGTGAGCAAGAGTCATACTTGGAACTACGTGGGACCTGAATGTGTCTCAGGAGCCACCGTTTGGCCATTCCTGTATATCTGAGGAATAAGCACTTATCTAGTCACATACATCCAGACAGCTCTTCCTTGAGCCTGGGCCCCACTGGGGACTGCTGGCAGGGAAAAGGGGGCACTGGAAATGAGGCTGCACCTACCGGACGGCTGATCTTTCCCTCAATCTAGCTCACTGACGCTTCCTTGTGCTTCCTTCTGCTGGCCTCTTCTCAGCCTGCCTTTCTCCTTGCACTGTGCCTGCCACAGCATTTCTCTCATTGTTTACTACTCTGTTGATACACCCACCCTCTCTACTGTGATGGGTAACTAGATGCTCCTATTTTTATCAGGAGGCTGACAGGTGTCTCTTTCAATCACAGCCCCTACTTCTCCGAAGGGCCAGATGGAGCCAGGACGAGGTGGAGAGGGATCGGTTCCTTCCAGCAGAGATGCCAGCAGCCTCTGAGCAGCTCTGGTCTATATTGAAGGGAATCCTAGGAAATCAGTTTGTTATTGCCCATGGGGTGGGGTGGGGTGGGGGAGGGATTTAATTTCATTATTTCATTTATTACATTTCTATGCCACCCAATAGCCGAAGCTCTCTGGGTGGTTTACAAAGATTAAAAACCTTAAAAATACAACATGTCTACTGAGTTGCCCACAAAAGGCCTGATGTCCTGTGGATTGCAACTTGGAAGCACTGACCATGTGGGAGGAACGTTTGGGATAAGATGTGTTCAGTCTGTCAGCTGCAAACGTCCCAGAGTTATGAGCAAGAGGGATGTTTTCCAGGGCCTTTTGTGATTTCTGTTAAAACATGAGACATGGGGAAGAAATGTGAAAGGTTGACTACAGAGATTCAGAGCTGGCAGAAGAGCCTCAGAAAGAAAGAAAGAAAGAAAGAAAGAAAGCATAAGGCAGGGGTGGGAAACAGGTAGCCCTCCAGATGTCGTTGGGCTTCAAATCCCATCAGCCCCAGCCAGCATGGCCGATGTTCAGGGATGATGGGAGGGAGTTGCCATCCAGTAACATCTGGAAGGCCACATGTTCCGCACTCCTCCTCTAAGAGGATAGAGGGAACAGCAGAAGAATATCGAAAGTAGCCACATATCAGCTGAGAGGAGAGTTGCCATTTGCATCTGTTCTCTTCATGTGAGCTGTTTTAAGTCCCAAGGGTGCAGGGAGGGGAGGCAGGTTTAAAACAACAACAACACCCCACAGTAAACAAAAGCAGGAATCTGAGCTCTGGGATTCTATTTTCACATCTGGGACTAGAAATCTGGAATGTGGTGGTAGGGAGGCTGCCTGGGAGACAGGAGCCAATCTTTTCTGCACCCCATTTCCCTATTCTCCCTTGGATACTTCCTTACTCCCACAGCAACACCCCGGGATTCTCTCTGTGCTTGGTTGAAGGTGAGGAATTCTATAGGAGGGGGGTGGGTGACCGGAGAGATGTTGAGATATAGCAGCTGCATCAAGCAAGACACATGTGTATCTTGTACAGGGCCGGCGTCAAGGGTCAGGATGGTTGGGTACCTGCCAAGGGCCCACGCCCCAGCAGGGGCCCACTGACACGAGTTGCTCCTCCTCCTTCTTCTCACCCTTGCACCCTGCTTGTTCCCCTGCCTCTCACTCTGGCCCAGACAACGGTGATGGTGAGGAGGAGGAGCAGCAGATGCCCCCGCCTGCTTGCTCCCTGGCTCTCTGCCTGACAAGAAAGCAAGTGGCAGCAATGATGGGAAAGAGGAGGAGGAGCCATGGCAGCTAGTGACAATGGTGGTGAGAAGGTAGACTCACTGAGGGAGGGGGCCCACTGCCGTGTCTTGCTCAAGCGCCCTCCGAAACCTGTCGTGGCCCGAGCCTAACCTGCCACCCCAAAATGCCACAAGCTGCTCAGAAGTCCCACTGAATTCAATGGTAGTAGGCGATCACTCGTGACCGAGTAAGATTGTCTTCCAGGATAAAATTACAAAAAGAAAATTTAAGAAGGAGGAAATTCTTAAAAAAAAAAATATTGTGTAGACTCTAGCGATGGGTCCGTAAGTGACTGTGGAGAACTTAATGGCCACTAAGTATGTTTAGGGTTACAGCCTTATTCCCAGAAAGCAGCCCTCCAGATGTAGTTGGACTACAACTCCCAGCATCCCCCAGCCAGCATGGCATTGGCTGTACTGGCTGGAGATGATGGAGTTGTAGCCCAACACATCTGGAGGGCACCAGGTTAGGGAAGGCTGCCATAACAGGGCAAACAAACTATGCAGACAGTACTTAGCATCCTGACCGGAACCACCAACATGGACCAAGGCACAGAACATGTTGCGATCTTGCCAGAGGCAAGCGCTAGGGATCCAGTCCTGGCATTCCTCTGTCAAGTTTCCTTGGGAAAAGGTCTTCTGCCATGACAGAGAACCAAATAATGTTTCATTGGCAACGCAAGTTACACAAATATTGTCCACCCCACCCCCCTTTTACATCTTTCACAGCCTGGCAGGGCATGTTTCTTGTATTGTAAACATTGCTATGGGAACTGAACTGAGATAGTTCTCTGCTGGGAGAAACCCATGGCTTGAACAAATCTGTTTGCCAAATCCTCTGTCCCTTGGAGGCCTATTTTAAAATGTCTTCCTTGAGCGACAGTGAAAACCTGGTGAAAACTATGGGATTAACCTCTTCATCACAACACCCACTCAGTTCACTGAAGTATGTTCCCACCCTCCCACTTTCCATTTCTGAAGCAGCTCTGACACCTTGTGGCCAAACTGGGAACTGGCTGAGGCCCTAAACTGAGGCCATGACAGGGGCAGGAAGTGGGGAGTAGCAGAGAGCAGGAAGAAATGGATTGCAGCCCAGAGAGAGGACTGCCCAGAATTTATATCACATGACCCTTCCTCACCTGCAGTAGGATTGGCAGATTTTGCAACATACTATGTAGCTTTGCATTTTCTCCTGTCTTGTTTGCACAAACCACTTTTTTGTTTGCTTGGGCAAGGCAATCCATCGCGACAGCAGAAGGCTCATTTGTGACTGGTGCTGTATCTTCCAGAGCTGGTACAGGCATAGAAGAATCATACATGATAGATTGGTGAATGCAAACATATTATTTAATTATTTGTTTATTTCATTTCTATACCGCCCCACAGCCGAAGCTCTCTGGGCAGTTCACAACAATTTATACAATAAAAACTAAAAAATATAGGTGGCCCTGACCGCCTTCTCCCCAACCATTGCAGTATTTTATTTTTTGCCCACCCTGCCAGGCTTTCTGATGCTTTGTGGCTGTCCTCTACTGATTTCTCATCCGCTTTTCAGATTTTTCTGAGTGATCACCTCAAGGATAAAATGTTCCACTGATTTGGAGAAGTTGTTTGCATTCCCAGCTGTTTGTCTGACTTGTTGTATGATAGAGTGGTGTCTTCCTTCCTTTTCCGTTATGAATGTCTGTTGTCTTAAGCAAATGGAGAGTAACCAATGTGATCCGGGTGAGTTTTCCTCCAAGACAGACAGCAGACATTTGTCTGCTCATGAACGGCAGAGAAATGGCAGGTGTTGTTTTAGTTGCTTGTTACATAACAAGACAACACAAGGCTAGGCTCAAATTACTTACCAAACATAAATGCACAGAAGGACACTAAAAGCTGCTGCATGACAATAATGTTTCCTCAGCCTCTAAATATAAGCATGCAAGTTGGCTCCAGCCAAATATTTGCAAACTGCCTCAAGAAACATCACCCTTTTGCTTCAGATTTCTGATTGGTCCACAAATCAGCAGATTCCAAGTACCAGAAAACTGAGCCAATTTGTCACTTGGGTGTCAAAATTCAGCCTTGGTGAAAATGGCTCTAATGACATGCTTCATACAATTCACCTGAATTGCAGCTGTGTTCAAGACCCATGACAAGCCATTTGGCTTCATGAATTGATATATAACCTATAACACAAAAGGAAATGACCGCATCTTGCCAACACTGACTTTCCCAGCTCAATGGATCAGGTTTCTATTTTACTACGGTGTGGTCTGAAAATGGCCAAAGGGGAGTGAAAACAAGTGAGAATTCTATCACAAATTTAAGGAATATCATCAAGGGTTTACACCAGTTTAACTGTTAATAGTCTCCCCAAAGCATCCTAGGAAATGTAGTTTACTGAGGGTAGTAAGATTTCTGGGTACAACTCAATGCACATCCTACTTTGAGTAGATCCATTGAAATGAATGGAACTTAAGTTAGTCATTTAAATGGGTCTACTCTAAGTAGGACATGTTGGCGTTCACCTTCTGTGACCCTAGCCCCCTCTCCCTTCCAATCTCAGAGAAGTACAATTCCCATGGTTCCCTGGGGAGATAGAATGACTGTCAAACTAATTTAAGTCTGTGATGTAAATATATTCCCAGGAGAGCAACCAACTACAGTAATACCTTGGATTGCAAGTAACTTGGTTTGAGAGTGTTTTGCAAGACAAGCAAATTTTTAAATATTTATTTATTTATTTATTACTTGATATACAAGCGACGTCTTGCAATACAAGTACTGTAGCACGGCTTAAATTAAAAATCTCTGTACAAATTTTTTGGGGGGGATTTCGTTTTGATATAAGAGTGTTTTGGATTACAAGCACGTTTCCGGAACGAATTATGCTCTCAATCCAAGGCATGACTGTACAGGTCTTTTGCTAAGTGCTCAGCATATGGGTAATGGGGAAGAAGACAAAATAAACATGAACCCTTGGGTGACAGCATTGTTACTTTCCTTGACAATCTAGAGAAATAAATTTATTATAGTGAACATTAAGCAGGGTGGGAATCTAAGGACTGCAACATGCTGTAGCTCTGTGTTGTATGGTGTGGTCTGTAGGACTTACATGGTTTATGCATCTGGTTCTTGTAACTGCTTCCTAATTAGCAGTATTAATTAGGTGCATTTTCCTGTACCAAAATAGCTATCACATTGCATTATCAGTGAGGGTTACTTTCTTCACCCAATCAACGGGGTTTTTGCTAGACTTGCATGCTCATGGGAGGTCCTGTACAAAAATGTTTTCAATCTATAAAACAAAGAGAAAAACCAACAAAGAGTCTGGTAGCACCTTAGAGACTAACACATTTATTATGGCATGAGCTTTCATGGACTAAAGTCCACTTTAGCAGATGCATTAAGTTTTATGCTAACTTAGTGGGTGTATATTACACATACCTACATGCATGGGTACAAAGGAAATGAATGACAAGAGTGGAGTCAAATGTCACGAAATGCAAATAGTACAGTCTGTGACAAACTCAACTGATGTTTAAATGTATGTGAATAAGCACAGTGACCACAACAGCAGTATTTGGTGACAACAGTATTGCTGAGCTAAAACATTAACAGGAAACCGTTGTCCCTAATTGTACATTCTCCACATACTGACGCAGCACAACCTCATTTGTAGATTTATTCAGTTGTGTATGAAACAAAACTAGAATCTAGGTGTAACTCACAGGAGCCTTGGAAGCTGCCTTATAACAGCTCAGGCTATTTGTACATCTAGCCCAGTACTGTCTACTTGGATAGCAGCACCTCTGCCAAAGAGCCATTTCCCAACACCTGCTGCTAGAGATCCTTTTGACTGGAGATTCCAGGAATTGAAACTGGGGCCTTCTGCATGCAAAGCATGTGCTCTATCATCACTGAACAATGGATCCATCCCCAATGGCCAAGCCTGATACGGCATCACTTTTTGTGCCAGCCAGAATACACAAAGGCAACAAGACCCAAGAGCACTCCAGCTCAGTCCACACGTCCATCTTTAATGGCCAAATACGTGACCAGCCCACAATTTCTGTCCCCAAGCTTCTTGTACCACGTTATGTTTTAAAGGGGGTATGTGCCCCTTTTTAGGGTGGTACATCCTGAAATGCACAAACACAGGTTCTGTCTGTGCCCACACACCACTTCCCACTGCAGAATCAAATTTCATTGAGCATTGAATGTCCAGTTTGCAGGACACGGAATAATGGGCTCAAGTTACAGGAGCCCAGATTTCCTGACTGTTAGAGCAATAAGACAATGGAACCAACTACCTAGGGAGGTGGTGGGCTCTCCCCACTCTGGAGGCATTCAACGTGCAGCTGGACAGCTATCTGTCAGGGATGCTTTGACCTGAATTCCTGCACTGAGCAGGGGGTTGGACTCGATGGCCTTGTAGGCCCCTTCCAACTCTACTTTTCTATGATTCTATGATTGACAGTAAACTCAGAACGCAGAGAAACATCTAGCCTCAGAAAGTAATCATGCAGACAAGCTGTCCTCTTTAGGCTGCCTCCTTGCAGGTTCAGAAAAAACACAGTAAAGGACTGTCACAAAGTGAGCCCCACCTCGTTTAAGCAGAATGGCAAAAGTTACAGAGAAAAAAGTTCAGGGCAGTTTTAAAGTCCCAACATTAATGGATATTTTCCAGGCATTATGGCGAGTGATTTTAGATTTTAAAACCCTGGGTTCCTTTTTCATCCAGGGGAGAGATTAATTAGGCTTAAAGAAACATTGTCCACATAGAGCTTTAGAATAGGATAGCAGATGCAGGTGGTGCATTAGAGCAGCAGGGGTATGGCTTTATCCCATCTGTCTTCAAAGGCATCAGTACAGAGTACGTAAAATGTTGACAAAGAATCTTTGCAGTTTCCATTGGATCTTGCTCTTTTCAGCCCCAGTCACCAAATATTTGGGTGCTTTCCAGTTGTGCATTCAGTGACTAATATCTCCCTCTCTGTTTCATCTCAAGGGACTGTCACATACATGCAGCATGGGGTTTTGTTAGGCAGGCATGAATGTTGGGCAGGCTGGCCAAAAGTCTGTAGGAGAGCAAAAACATCTACTTTGCACTTGAAGAGACAGATGGAACAGTTTTAGAGAGCTTCCAAAGGTGTCAGCTTATGAATTTCGTTTTTTTCTTTAATCCGTCAAATAAGACTAGCATAACTGTAAGACTCTGGTTATAGTTAATGTCCAGTTAACTGTGGATGAAAAGCTTGCAGCTTGCCTCTGAAATTGAGAACACAGGAAGCAAACAAAAATAAATCAAACAGAGGCTAACAACCTACTGCTATACATATTTGCATTCCAAGACGTTTCACTGCTTAGTGAAGCATGTACAGTAATACCTTGGATTGCAAGTAACTTGGTCTGAGAGCGTTTTGCAAGACAAACAAATTTTTAAAATAAATTTTGACTTGATAAACAAGCGACGTCTTGCAATACAAGTCATAGGGATGTAACTGCTCGCCTCGAGCGGGCGTAGCGGGCCGAAATCGGCCCCGCTCACACACCCCAGAGACTCGCTCTGATATAAGAGTGTTTTGGATTACAAGCACGGTTCCAGAACGAATTCTGCTTGCAATCCAAGGTATTACTGTAGTATGATCCTGTGCATGTTCATTCAGAACTATGTTCCACTAAATTGGATATGACTTATTATTAAGTAAGTAGTCCTAAGATTGCAGCCTTTAAAGGTCATGGAATATGAAAACCTTGTTGTATTCCCATATTTCTGGTAGAAATTAACATGCAATTCCTTTTCAACAGTAATCACTGTTGAGAATCTATTTGTACTCATAACAACTGCTTAGTCAGACTGCTGTGATTCTCCATGTCACCAAGTCCTTAATGGTGCTAGCATTTGAACCCTGCTCTCTACAGCACAAATACCTAAGGAGTCATAATTCTGAGAGCAGAATAATTCTGAAATATGATTTACCCTCAGCTGCATATAGAACCTGCAGAAGAAACCAGTTTTGAATTGCTGCAATTTTATAGACACTTATTTATTCATTCATTTACAATATTTATATACTACTCCACATCTAAAGAGATTCCAGAGCGATGAACAATAAATGATCACTTACTTACTTGGGAATAAGCCCTACTGAACACAGTGGAATTTACTTCAGATTAGGCCTTCATGCATAGAACTACTCTGCACCTTGCTCAGAATAGGGGAGTGGAAGATAAAGAAACCTTTTTGTGGGCTGCTCCTCTTTCCTGTTGTCTGGCAATAGTCAATATATTCTGATTTGTAATCCCAGCACCTCAGATGTTTGTCTTTAGAGCAGCCTTCCCCAACCTGGTGCCCTCCAGATGTGTTGGACTACAACTCCCAGCATCCTCCTAGCCAGCTGGGAGTTGTAGTCCAGCACACCTGGAGGGCACCAGGTTGGGGAAGGCTGCTTTAGAGAAAGGTGGACAAGAAATATACTAAATACTAATGAAGTGAATAATACATGCAGGCGTCAACAAGTCCTCGAATGGTGGGCAAGCAGGATGGGGACAACATGGGCCATTTATGGACTACCCATAGTGTGGCGCGCACCCGGCGTCTTGCATTTCAGTTTCCTGCTTCCCACGTCGTATTAGCAACATGTCTGAGAAAACCCCAGCGCTGCTAGATGGCTCATTGATAAATCCGTGCTAAACAGAGCTGACAGAACCTCCAACAAACTAAGCTCCCACTCTGTCCCAGGGCCGCCTTCCTCTCTATGATCACATCCTCTTAACCTCTATGGCAACATAGACTGTAGTCCAGCCAAACCTCCGGCTCGCAGGCAGCTTCTTCCTCTCTATGGTTTAAGTCCTCCAAAGAGACGGGAATACCGAATACCCTCCAGCTCCGCAGAGGCCTCTACGCCTTGGATGCGGTATCAGCGACCTCACCCAGGCTGTGCAGTTCGAGAGTTTCTCTCCCTCCGGCGAACAACAGCTGCCCAAAAGGCGTTATTATTCCTTCCCGGAAGTCTCTATGGCCTCTCAGAAGGGAGTGGAACGAAAGGCATGCTGGCGGAAGTTGCTCTTCGTCGTGTTTCCGGTTGATGCCTGAAGCTAAAGGTGAGTATTGCTAGTGGTAAAGAAAAAATGCTGTCTAGATTATAGGAGTTTATAGGTGGAATAGTTCACAGGGACTGGGGGTGGTTGGGGAGAAGGAAGGAAAGGGATTTGTGTGCATATGGGGGATTTAGCACTGGCTGAGAAGCTTTGAACAGGGGTGCTCGGTAGGGTTGCCACTTTTAGTTTTGCAAACAAACACAACCCAGCTTCCGCCCCATCTTTTTCTCCATGCTCCCTCCATCCCCCAGGAGGAGCAACAACGCACTGCTGATGGTCTCGGGGGAGATCTTCTAGATCCAGCACAGGCACCCCCTTCTGCCCTTCCGGTCAGTACAATAACAACTTCCTCTGTTGTCACAGCACTGATCCGTTAGGCAGGGTGGGAGGTGGGGTGTGGGGTGTGGACTGACTCATGCTTATTTGCCTTTTCCTTCCTCCTGGACCACAACTAGGCCTGGGCATTGAGAAACTGAGCAGCAGAAATACTGACGAAGTGGCATGCATGCATATGTAGCTGGAGTAACTGCGTTCTGATGTTTGCATTCTCCAGCAGCATCAAAGATAAATACTTGAAGGTGTGATGGATCCTCTGCGGGCACAGCAGCTAGCAGCTGAGCTGGAAGTGGAGATGATGGCTGATATGTACAACAGGTATTGGCTAATCACGAACACAAGGGCTCTCTCTAACATATTTAACATATACTCACATTTTAAATTTCCAACAGGAAATGTGCTGTTCTAGGGGTGTATAATGTAAGGTGTTGTGTGCTGTAGCCCAGATATTTTCCTAGGAACTTTCTTTCTACCAAACAGTGTACTACTTTAATACTACTACCTTACAAGGCATTGTGCAGGATGTAAATGACCTTCCTCAACCTGGTTCCCTCCAGATGTGTTGGACTACAACCCTGGCTGGGGGATGCGGGGAGTGGTAAACCAACACATATGGAGGGCACCAGGTTGGGGAAAGCTGACATAGAATAACATAAAAATTGCCTTTTTTGATCAGAGCAAAGCTCTATCTAGTCCTACTGGGAAACTCACAAGCAGAACACACAGGCAACAGCCTTCCCCTGTTGTTTGTCCTAGCACCTGGTAAGAGAGGTCTAATGTCTCTGAACATGGAGGTTCATTTAACTATAATGGCTGATGGGTTTGTTAGTGGCTGTCTTCTATGGATATGTCTAGTCTCTAAAAAAATAGTTATGTAATTTATTGGCCATCACCACATAGTGTGCCAGAGATTTCCATAAACTACTCAGATATTGTGTGAAGTACTTCCTTTTGTCCATCCCAAACCTACCGTCAATCAATTTCATTGGGTTACCTTGAGTTCTAGTATTATAAGGGATGGCAAAAGATTTCTCTGTTACTTCAGAATTGTATAAACCTCTGCCTTGTCACCCTATTTATCTCTTTCCTAACTAAAAAGCTCCCAAATGCTATAGCTTTCCTTGTTAAGATGTTCTAGCTGACAGGGCCCCTGCCCAGTGGGATTACTGGGCAGGACAGGGATTTGAAAGTTAAGAGTGGAACTGAGAAATTGCAGAGAAGAATCTACTTTCTTCTCTGTCATTGAACCCCTGCAGGAGCCTTTCTGTTTGCTTGGCTTTGGCACTTTTGGAAAATTTATAAAGCAGGAGGCAAATGGTATGATGTTACCAAGAGGGAAAGGGTTAAAGGTGGTGGTCTTGGTGAATTTCCAAGGAGCCCTTCTTGGCAAGCTGTTATCCAGAGGGGATGTCTTAGTCCTGTCACAAAATCATGTGCTATTCCTGCACGCATTGGTGCCATGAAAGACGTTCCATGAGATAGTTGTTTTGCTATGCTGGTGGTAACTTGGCACTGTGTGAACATTTTGTAGTAGGGGAAGGAGCCTTGGTGTTTAGATTATAAATTGTATTTGGGGTTTTCATTTCTGTGCAATCTATTTGTTTTTCTCTTGACTCGCCCCCAAATAGGCTTACCATCTCCCAACTGGCTCTATGTTGCTAGATCCTCCCAGGGACGGTTGAAGAAATCTTTCCCTGTTGGAAGGCTGCATTGAAACTACCTGCCCTTTCTGTTTCAAGGGATCATTTTCACACACTAAATAAGACACAAGGGTCAGACAGGCACTCTGGCTACTGCAATCTTCCAATGGGAGGAAAAATATTTATTCATACCCTGCTAGCCTTGGAAGACATGCAGTCTAATCCTATGCACATTTACTCAAAAGTAAGTCCCACTGAATTAAATGGGGCTAACACCCAAGTAAATGTGCAAGGGATTGTAGCCATGCAGACTGATTCTATGTATGTTTATTTATTTGGACATAGCAACTCAGTTGTGCCTGGAACTGACTGGGAAGCTGCAGACCCTATTTGAAAGTACTTCTTTTTTGCCTTAATAAACATCTCAATGATTTCACTGTAAATCGGGCTGTGTGTCACAAAATGAACAGGGCTGCTTTTTAAATGTGAGTTACATAGCTGAGTATGTAACTTGGGTTCCTGCATTGAGCAGGGGGTTGGACTCGATGGCCTTATAGGCCCGTTCCAACTCTACTGTTCTATGATTCTATGGTTATATAATTGGTTAGTATTGTAAGCTGATACATTATTGTTTGGGAAATAACCTAGAATCTTGCACTTGATTGACAGGAGAAATGGCCCTGCACTCAGTGAAGGAAACCCTTCTTGGGAGGGAAAGCAAGTGTTGACAGTTAGGAGAGACAGTTGGGTAGTGATCGTTGATGAGTAGAACAGGGTGGTGAACCTGTGGCCCTCCAAATCTTGTTGTGCTAAATCTCCTATCATCCCTGACCACTGGCCGTGCCAACTGGAGCTGATGGGAGTTGGAATCCAACAACATCTGGAGGTCTACCGGATCCTCACTGTTGGTTTTAGGCATTTGTAGAGCTCTAGGTATGAAGGCTCTGGATAAGAACTGTGGCGTGTTCTGTTTTAGATGAACATAAAACAGGGTTGGAACAGCTTAAAGACTGCTGTTTTTTTCATGCTCTTTTCTTGTTCCACTCCAGAATGACCAATGCCTGCCATCGCAAATGTGTGCCCCCACATTACAAGGAGGCTGAGCTGTCAAAGGGGGAGTCTGTGTGCCTAGATCGTTGCGTCTCCAAGTATTTGGACATCCATGAGCGCATGGGCAAGAAATTGACAGAGCTCTCAATGCAGGATGAGGAGCTGATGAAGAGGATGCAGCAAGGTGCTGGCCCAGCATAAAACACCACCTTTTCATAATGGACGGCATGCCCACTTGCTCTTCCTGCTCCATATAGTGCCTGGACTACGTGTTGATCCTTCCTTTTGCCAATAAAACAACGTCATATTATCTCTGCCTAACTGCTAAGTATGCTGGAGCTTTGCCTTCCCGTGTTAGGCCCAGTGGAGGAGGGGGACAGGTTACGATTACCTTGTGAGGGCTAAACAGTCTGAGCTCTATCTCACACATGAAGTAGCAGGCTGAAGAATGAATGCCCTTGCGCATGCTTGGCTCTTCCACATGGATTTTCTTGGTCAAAATCCAATCCTGTAGGAATTTTTGGTGATTTGTAGAGATCTTTGTTGCTGCTGCTGCTTTCATTCCTTTGGTGCACCAGCAGAACAGTGATAGAAACAAGAGTTTATCATCTCTTAGGTTTCAATTACAAAATATGCTATTTTGACTCATAAGGGTTGAAATGCAGCTACTGCCGTGCAGGACCATCTATCTACCACAGTGGAAGGGTAGGTGCGCCACATAATGATGCCAGTACAGCAAATGTGTCTTGATTTCTTGATCAAGAGAGCTGAATTACAGGGGCAGATTAAACAAACAAAAAAAGTCCCCCATCTCCAGCCAATCTAAACCAGGGCAGAAGTCATTCCTAGCTCCAAACAACTGACTCACTGACTGAGTTTTCCTCAGAGGACAGTTTTATTGTAGTGCAATACCCGCGTTGCATAACAGGCTGTGCCTGTTAGCATAGTTACTTTTAACTTTGAAAAAAATATGACATTAAATGAGTATTATTGTGGTCACTTTGCTCTTGGCTGGGCTCAAGCATGGAGCTGGCAGCCGTTGCAGCAGACAGCCAGTAGGGGGAACTAAAGCCTGCAACATGGTCTTGCAGCCTCAGGTGTAGTTCAGCCACAGCTGGGAGGGGGGGCACTTACGCATCACCCCCCCCCAAAGAGAGAGGACACAGATTTGCATTAAATTTGCATATGCTAGTTTAGATGTAGAGATGCAAATTTAGAAATAATTGCTAAATTGTTAGAATTTAAATAGAAATACAATATATCTCATCATGGTGAGGAACCATCAGGTGCCAACTGCTGATGGGCAACATCAAGGGCCCTTTAAATAAATAAAATATCTCCCTCCTTATGGCTCTTTGGCTTTAAACCAGACTTGTACTGGACAGCCCTTCAAATAGAGGACACCTTCAAATAGAGCACTGTCCTCTGTACCCACAGGGTTCTGCGGAAATCGAGAAAGATTGGCGAGATGATGCTGATTTCATAGATCAGAGTTAGAAGGAGCCTACAAGGCTATCGAGTCCAACCCCCTGCTCAATGCAGGAAACTAGAGGAGGGGGTCTCCCATCCAAGTAATAACCAGGCTTGATCCTGCTTAGCTTTCCACGCTCAGACAAGCTGAGCCAGCGTAAGCCACAGGCCTGTGTGATGAAGAAGTAAGGATGAGTGACAGCTATGTCTCTGCCAACCGTTGACTATGTAAATCTTAATAGGTGCACCCTAAGAAGAAAGCCCTTAGAGAATTCTGACACGCTGCAATATTTGGTGTATGACTGCTGAGAACAACAAGGTAAAATACTGACTGGTTAGCTAGCCTTCACCTTGTCTGCTAAAATATAGTTGCTATTTCGATGGGCTTGTTAAACCAGCTTTCACCACATTCCGGTGCCTTTTATTGAAACTCCAGCAACTTCTCTGTACAATTTGAATTGGAGCTCAAGTTTCCCTCCCCTGTGTCTCATCCTGTTGCAAGGGAGGTGTGGCATATATTGCCATTTTTCATTAAATTCCTTTTGCTGTTTCCCCATCTTCCTCTAGCTTGGTTGTAATTCAAGGGCACTTGAAGAATTGCCTGTGTGCGTGTGCGTGTGTGTTTCTAGTTAAAAACATTTGCTACATTTTA
This sequence comes from Shinisaurus crocodilurus, assembly GCA_021292165.1. Lineage (NCBI taxonomy): Eukaryota > Metazoa > Chordata > Lepidosauria > Squamata > Shinisauridae > Shinisaurus > Shinisaurus crocodilurus. The sequence continues at coordinate 193,228,426 of CM037876.1, read as the reverse complement.
TTATGGCCAGCAGGGGGAGGGAAGCGCATGCTTTTCAACCACACAGCATGAATAGCAACGTTCGGGCACTGTTGTTATTTTTTTTTTATGAGCATGGCTCATAATTGGGCCCCTTTGATTTCTTCTAGCCTCATTCTGTATCTTCTAATTAAATAGCAGCTGTGTTTAGCCAAAGGGTGACTTATTCAATTAGAGCTGCTTAAAGCAATTAGAAGTTATTTAAAACCACATGCTGGAAGTTATTTGGCAACCTTTACTTGTGGTTTGATTCCTGTTCAGGGCAGGATGCTGTGCTGCGGTTACTTTCGCGCAGCTCCAAGTGCCCCCTGTTGTGGCTGGAAAGGGCAACAGGAGTTTCAGGCACGGTGACAGTAGCAATTAAAGGGGACTCGTAAAATTCAAGAATTGCCGCCTCCTGCTTGGAGAAGCTCATGGCCTCAGCAAGGTCAGCTATATTTGTACGTTAATCTATTGCTGCCGATTTTCTGCGGTAGTGAATTTCAGGCTACTTACAGTCCTTTCAGCATCAACGTGAATATGGAGGAATTTCTGTGTTTCCTGTAAGTCACAGAAGACTCTGAGGCGTGTTCTAGCTCATAGGAATCAGAAGCTGCCTTATACGGAGTCAGACCAGTGGTCCACCTAGCCCAACACTGTCCCCACTGACTGGCAGTGGCTCTGCAGGATTTCGGGCAGGAGTTTTTTTCCTGGAGATGCCAGGGATTGAACCTGGGACTTTCTGCATGCAAAACAGCTGCTCTACCACTGAGCTACAGCTCCTCTCTTAGACATCAGGCTTAAGGGATCTACTGTCCACCAACTGGGACCGGAGCAAAATAGTGGCTAAAAGGTTGCAACAATCCTATACAACAGGGGTGGGCAACTTCTGGGGGACTGGGAATCTATTCCCCCCACTGGGGGCTGCCGCCGCTGAATTTGCTGCTGGAATTCGGTAGTGTGGCAGCAAAAAATGACTGATTTTCCTGTTTTGCTGCTGCATCGGCAAATTTTGGCTGCAACCCTTGGCTTGCTTTGCCTTAATACAAAGGAAAATCAGCCCTTTTTGGCTGCTGCACAATTGAATTCCTACAGCAAATTTAGTGGTGGGAGGTGTGTGCACGCAAAAAAAAAGGCCAAGGGATGCTGTGGGTTCGCTCACCCCTGTTACGCATGAGCCTGAGAGGAAGTCCCAATGAATTCAATGGATCTTCTAAGTAGATGTCCGCAGGATTTTGCTCTAGAAGGGGGCAGATACACTTAGAAATATGGAACATGCTGAACCCAGGGATTTATTTTCAGTGCCAGAACTGAGCTCACAGTTCTTGCACGCTCTCATGCCCGTTCCTGGTTTCCCCCTCAAACTTTCTTCATGCAAGCAGCCTAGTTTGAGAGCAAGGAGAGTGTTTTAGTTCTTGCTACTGTTAAACACTTTGGAGTTGGAAATCTTTGCTGATCTCTTGCAGTTCACCCAGAGATGTACCACTAAGCCCAGGTTTTAATTTTAAGAATTTTAGATGTTTGGAAACAAACCCAAAAAAATTCTGGGCGTCTTACAAGTTAAAACAGTAAAATACATACTGCTCTACCTTCTGGTCACCTGTGTTTCAGGACACACGTTCTGTCCATGCAGGTACTGGCCAGATCTATGGCAGCTCACCATCGCCCTGTGTAAACTGGGAATGTGTCCTAGAACAAACAGAACTCTCGTCTCCATCTGTAACCTACAGGAGAATATTGGTAGGCAAGCTGTCTTTCCTGCAGCTTATCTGCCACTACTGATCTCTTTGGGGAGCCCTCACAAGTGTCTGAAGGAACACTGCCCTCTGGGCTATTCTTGGAACCTGCTGTCACATGTGTTTCTACTGAAGTGGCAAAGAAAAAGGAAGAGGCTTTGCAAAGGTCATCTGGCAGGCCCCCAGTGACCAATATATCTGGAATGGCTTCTAATTGTCCCAGTTGGTTTTTGCTTCGTGTAGGCTAACTTTCCTTAATAAATCCCCCCCCTCCATTCCTCCCCCCACCCCTGCCATGGCCTGTCTTACAGTCCAGTTGTAAAGAGCCTCGTGGGATCACAGCTAAACTGCTGCCTCAACTGATCCCCTTATGCCAGTGCTGGGATTCGAGATGCTGTGGTTGCTGCCAGCTCAGTATGTGTGATCCTTCTGGTAGCCAGGGTTGTGTCTGGCTGTGCTTATGAGTGCAAGTCTGTGCTCCCGTTGTGGGTGGTGGTGGTGGTTCGGTAATGGATGGGGCAGAACATGTCTCTGCCGTGGTTTCTAAATGTAGAATGCCGCTTTAGTGGCAGGAAAGTAAACCTGCATTTGTTCTGCTGAGGCGAAAGCTGTCCCTTACAGTTCAGGCAGGCTTGCCTGATGCTTACACATCCAATTAGGCCTGGAGCCACTTCCCTCAGGCTTCTTCACCTTGCTTGGCATTCACATTGCACATAATCTATGCACTGTTGATTATAACCGCTGACGCTCTTGACTGCTTTCGGGGGCATCGCGTTCCCTAGCCCAACTCACCTCACTAATTAGCCACCTCCCTTTCCTTCTCCAAACTTGCCCTTTTCAAAATGGGGCACCTTGGTTGCATTTCTAGTTTCACTGGCCCCTTCCAGTTAAATCAGACAGGGCCAACTCATAATCACATGTTTCAAAGTTATTCCAAATAACCGTTGTTCTGTGTATCACGTCCTCATTACTTAGCAGCACTGTCTCCACCAGTGTTTTCTCCTATCGGCTGAAGGCATTTTAACATCCTGCATATCCATGAACCTCTAGAGAGGGATTAGGCGGAAGAGTTTTGGGCTGGATGTTACATGCTGAAATTGCCTGGAATAGGTGATGTTTCTTAACCACATAAGAAGCTCTGAGTATTTCTCTTCTGGCATGATTCCAGATATATTATGGTCGTAAATAAAATGGGAATTAGAAGGGACTGCCTTCTGTAAAGTGGGTACGTGTCAGGTTAGAAAAAAGCATTCAAAATGTAGCAGTGAATGGTTTACTGATGAAATGGGGAGGAAGGAGGAGGAAGGGTGTTTCCAAAGGGATTAGTTGTGGGTCTCCTGTGCTATTCATGGTTCTCAGAAACAACATGCATGAAGAAGTCCAGAGCATCTATAGGCAGACAACTCCAAATTTTATAGAGGACAGAATTAAAATAGAAAATGTCATTAACAAACTGGAGCACTGAGTTATACAACAGAATGATGCTCAGTTAACGCAGGAGCAAGGAACCGGGAGCCCTCCAGATGTTTTGGGCTGCCATTGGCTCCAGCCAGCATGGGCAGTGGGTTTGGGATAATGGAATGTCTTACAACATCTGGAGGACCACAGGTTCCCTGCCCCTGAGCTAAAGCATTCCACACTAGCAAGAAAAACCAAAGGGATACATGTAAAGTGACTGTGTAGGTAGATTATAGAATTTATTGAGAAATGTGTGTGTGTATGTAGGATTACAGTCCCAAACTCTGCAGTGTAGCATCATTGCAAGTGTTGTAACGGGCATGATTCCGCCTAAGTGAAACACTTGTGTAGCCTTGTCATGTGTATATTTATACATTACGGAGTCCTATGGAGCTCAATGCGACTTACTGTTGGACAAATATGTGTAGCAGGGGTTTTCTGTATAGCGGAATGTACCTATCTGAAGATGACCTGCAGGGGCAACCTGTAGCCCTCGGCCCAATTTCCGGGGGCGCTCAGTCTGACTTCCAGAGCCCTCTGCATGCAATCAGTTCAGACCTCTGGCAAGAGCGATCTGGCCTTTCCTCGGTGTTGCAGCCTTCTGTCTCATTTATTTCAGGGGCATTTTTAAAGGCTGCTCTCTCCCATTGAAATCAGTGGGATTGAAAAAATGCCGTACAAGCAGAGGCTGAAGACACACGGTTTGTTTCAAACAAGGAAAAGGAAGTTAAGGGGATCGTAGTGGTTAGAGTGTTAGACTGAGACTCAGGAGATCCGGGTTCTAGTCCCCGCTCGGCCATGAAACTCACTGGGTGACTTTGGGCCAGTCACTGACTCTCAGCCTAACCTACCTCACAGGGTTGTTGTGAGGATAACATGGAGAGGAGGAGGATTATGTAAGCCGCCTTGGGTTCCTTGCAGGAAAAAAGGCGGGGTATAAATATAATAAATAAATAAATAAATAAAAATAAATAGCGGTTAGCAAACACAGTTCTCTAAAATGTTGCCCTAAAAGGTTGAACTTCTCTTTGCCACTGAATGGAGGTCCCCCATTAAAAAGATTCCCTCAGTCCTGCTGGAACTTCCTGTATACCATCTAACTGGTCTCTCTCTCTCTCTCTCTCTCTCAGTCAGACCATCGTCTCTGCAACAAACTTGGCGTATGCTCTGGGACCCAAGACTCTAGTAGTCAAGTAGATAAAGTGACTAGATGAGCCAGAATGACTTTTTAAAAATTTTATTTGGAATTCTGTGTGATGGTTGCCTTTCTTGGGTCCCCCTTTTTCTCCCCCCCCCCCACTAAATAAACTTTTAATATTTGGACATTTGCCTGCATTGTTCTAAAAGGGATTTTTCATTGAACTCTTCCCCATGTGAAAGACTGCATGGTTACAAAGCTGGTTACAAAGCTACCACTTGTGTTTTAAGATTTTTTAAAAAGTGTTTAGGTAAGCTCTCTGTTTCTTGGCTTTGGGAAGGAAAGTCCAAACCACCTTTCTTTTTCCCTAGGTCTGGGCTGAAGGGAGGGATTCTTGGCAAGAGGGCTCCGAAACTCCCCAAGCAGCTGGACAGACTAGGGTGTGTCTGGAGATTCATCCTGACTAGTGGCAGACTATCAGAAATTCTTTTATGGGGGAACCCACATAAAGGGGGGGCCACCACGAGGAAAAGTTATCCCCCCATTACAGTTTTGTGACATAAATAAGGAAGTGGAGATATACACCCCAAAGCTGCCCTCTATGAGATCCTCTAGTATGTGCAGCCCAGTCCCTTTTGTACAAGACACTGTCAACATGCTGCCCCCCCCCCCCGCCAAAACAAAGCATTGGGTTAGACATGATGCAAGGGCACCTTGTCAGGAACAAACTCCATGTAGTGTGGTTATGTCATTTCAGAGCCAGCCCTCCCATGAAGCAGGGTGAGGTGCCTGCATCAGGTGGCGAGGTGGGAGGAGCATCAAATTGCACCACTTCCTCTTTGCCACTGCACTGCCACCTCCAGTGGGTTTTCTGTGGAGCCCCACCAGTTGCTTTCCCACCAAGGCATTTGCCACAGCAAGAGAGGGGCTATTGGGGCTCTCTGGAGCAGCTACCCACCCTCTGTTTCCCTTATTGCATCGCCCCCCCTTTACCTTTCTTGCTGTGACAGCTTTATGGAGGGCCACGTGGCTGGAAGAAGCGGCTGCAGGGCTCTCCCAAGAGCCCTACAGCCACTTCTTCCAGCTGCACAGCTGTCCACAGAGCTGACCTGGTGGCAGCAAAGGTAAAGGAAAGGGGGATGAGCAAGGGGGAAGGGGTGTGTGATGCGACAGCAGGAAGGGGCAAGATGCGGAATGTTGGAGGATATGGAAAGGAGTCGGTGCTATACTGGTCCTATTTTCCCCCTTATACACAGCCTGGTTATTGAGACTGGTTATCACCACATGGGTTGCTAAACCCTGTTAAAGGCTCTTAAAAGGAAACGGATTGTCCAAACAAAGTTTAAAACTAATAAAGACATTTGTTAGTTTTACTTACAGTCCGTTTATTCATATATGCAGGATGTATATAGGCAGGTTAGAGTCTTTGGTGTTGAGTCTGCTTCATTGGAGGTCACTGGCTGGAAGCCAGCTCAGACCATGTGTCCATCAGGTTGGAGAGGTAGAGAGAGAGAGAGAGAGAGAGAGAGAGAGAGAGCTGGCCACAGAGAGGACGGAAGTAGGGAGGAGGGGTTACAAAACATGCACCCTGGGGATTGTTCAATTAACCCTTTCCTCCCATTGTAACTAGTGGTTACATTACCTCCTTGATTTAAGCAGGCAATATTACAATTTCCATCACAGAAGTGGTGCCGGCATGTGCTCTCCCCACCTCAGGTAGCACAAAGGTCTTTTGTGGTGCAAGGACATATACCTTATTTGGTATAAGTTCCTTATTCAGGCTGCTGCTCATGCAACTCTGTTTCAAATAAGGAACTGGGAAAACAAGGCACCAACTTCAGCCTTGTGACAAATGTTTGGCAATTAGACAAGTTGCTCAGGGAAATATGGAATTTTAGTGAATAGTAGTGAAAAAGGTTGCTCACTCCTGCTTGTTAGGTGCTGCTTTGACCTTGTGTGTGCACAGAACGTCTGCAGAAATGCAACAGTAAAAGAGTAATCGCAACTGGGGAAGAACAAAGGACGGACACATTTGCAGGGGCAGACTGCCTTTCTTGGCTAAATACAGTGTACCACTTAGACAGATGTCTAACAGTTATAGCCCATGGCCACTAATAATTAGACTAAAGAAGCACACCCTCTTTAAACCTATTGTGACAACAAGACCTGTTGTCTTCAGCCATGCAGGGACATGTCCAATCATTTTTATTTTTAAATTATTTTTTAGTGTTGCAAATGGCACACCACTCTGGCTTTATTGTGACGTGAGTCCCTGTGTGTTCAGCTTACAGATTTCCCCCATTCTGATAGTGCTATAATATGTACTTGCCAGAAAATACTTTTCCCAGTACCAGCTTAAGGTTTTTGAGGGCCTTTGGCAAGGCAGCCTTAATGGGGCCCCTCCCTCAGTGAGTCTACCTTTTCACTGCCATCGTGGTGAGCTCCATGTGAGGAAAGGTGGGATATAAATCAAATAATAATAATAATTGTCACCTGCTGCTATTGCTCCTCCTCCTCTTTCTCATCACTGCTACTGTTTGCTTGCTTGACAGGCAGAGAGCCAGTGAGCAAGTAAGATGCAGGGATGTTGAAGAGTCCTTGGTCTCGAGTCACGAGTCTTTGGACTCGAGTCCGAGTCCTTGGTCCAAAATGGTGACTCACGAGTCACGAGTCCCTATTAAAATCAGTGGGGGGTTTTCCCAACAAAATAAGGCTACTTCAGATGTGTGGTTTAAATAAATTCTAGGCACAAGTGTGCCTTTTTATTTCAAAACTCTGCAACTGATTTTGGCAAGAACAGACCAGGCAGAAAAACCCAAAATAACCAGGCAGGCAGAGGAGGCAGGGAACCCCAAAGCAGGCAGGCAGAGGCCTTTGTCTTGGACAATTCAACTGTTGAACTGGTCAAGAAGAGACCAGGCAGGCAGAGGAGGCAGGGAACCCCAGACAGGCAGGCAGAGGCAGCCAAACCTAAAATGTCTGAAAGGTTGCATGTTAGAAAAATGATTTTAAAAAATAAACTTGCTGTACTTCCTAAAACTTATCCATGTTGCATTTGAGGAACATGATTTTTTCTAAATGTTTGGCCCCCATTCTGGAACAGTGAGATCTCATCACAATTCCACCCTCACTGAACACCCGCTCCACTGGTGACGAACTTGCTGGAACCAGAAACACACTCAAAGCAGCCACACAGAGTAATCTCAGGTCCTCCTTCTGCCTCTCCCAAGTACGCAACACATCAATCAAAATAAATCTTGACACACTGTTGGGGCTGCACTCCTGGTAGCCGTCCATAGTGGCCTAGCAGCGGCACACCTCGCTTCCATGAGCTCTTCGCTGGCAATCACGCTCCTCTCCACTCCTTCTGGCACAGCCCAGGGATGTTGAAGAGTCCTTGGTCTCGAGTCTAGAGTCCCATTAAAAATATTGGGACTTGAGTCCGAGTTGAGTCAGAGAGGGGACTCAGTCCAACTCACGAGTCGAGTCCTTGAGTCCGAGTCCCCATTCCTGGTAAGATGTGGCATCTCCTGCTCCTCCTGCTCACTTCCTCTGTTGTCCTGGCCAGAGTGACAGGCAGGTGAACAAGCAGGTGGGGCATGGGCCCTTGGCAGGTGCCCACCCTTGACACTGGCCCTGACTTCCCCTCATATTAATAGCACGGTGGCTATTTGTCCTGAATCCAGCCCTCCCATGCATCCCCCCATTCTTGCTTAATGGTCCACAGCGATGGGTGTGTGTGCACAGCTTACTGAGCACCAGTAGTACAGCAAGGTTGGGAGTCAGGAATTCTGGAATAGAGGACTGCTGAGAGTGCTTAGGGATACACTGGGCACTCTCTGCACCTGTGGATGCAGGATCTGTGAGGGTTTTTTTTTTAAAGCTTGTTTCGCAAAGGAGAATGTCAGCAGATGTGTCCCCCTTGTCCTGTCTCAAGGAAAACCCCATTTGGTCTTTTGTTAACAAAGGTCTGTGATGCAGGAGAGTGGGTAGAATGAGAAATGGTGAATACTTATGGGATAGCACGGCTCTGTACTGGGTTGAGAAAAACAGTTACTACCATGCAGCTATGGGGAAACTTCTATGCAAATGCCCCCCAGGGAGAGCACAGCTCTTTCACTCGACTCATGGACTTTGGCTGCACTGGGCTGCTCTGTGCTACACTGTATCTACGTCTGGATGAGGAACCGGCCTGGAGCACCAAATGGTATTCTTAGGAATGGCAAATCCCCCACCTGTACCTCACTTTCTCGGAAAGTTTTTTTTTTTTTTTAATTATTTGAATCTGGGAGTGGGGAATTAGGAGATATAACAGGAAATATACCCTATGACAGAGTTGCTTTGTTATATCGTGGGCAGTGTTTTGGCTCGTGAGCCATCACATTTTCTTAAATTACAACTGCTGCATGGAAGCTGCTTAAAAAATAAAAGCTCAGCTCCTTCTGCACTCCAGTGCAGCTGTATTGAATATGTGCAGAGAAGAGAAAGCATATTATCCTGACTTTAAAAATGTCTTGAAGCAAACACAAACTGAATAGCATGTTACCTTGCGACATTTCCTCCACTGCATGCATTTAGCCTTGCCCAAATGAATCCATGTATAGAAAGAGTTGAGTTCTTAATAAATACTTGGTATAGAAAAAGTCTTCTGGGTTTCTCATCATCATCATCATCATCATCATCATCATCATCATCTCCCCCCTCTATTATTATTATTATTATTATTATTATTATTATTATTATTATTATTAGTTTTCCTCTATTTTAATAGTTTCACAAGCCACCCAAAAGCATGTTTTAAGAATTACAGCACTAAGGGATACCTAGGTGTGCACCTGTATAAGAATATAAGAAGAGTCATGCTGGATCAGACCCAGGGTCCATCTAGTCCAGCATTCTGTTCACACAGTAGCCAACCCACTGCCCATGGGATCCCACAAGCAGGACATGAGTGCAAAAGCACCCTCCCACCCATGTTGCCCAGCATAGGCATCCTGCCTCTGATACTGAAGGAAGTATATAGCAGTGGAAGACCGACAACCTGGTCTTCTGCGCGGGTTCAATACTAAGGGGGTAGCGAGTCCTGGGGGCGGGCCTTCTCCGAGGTCCCCAGCGACTATCACCCTTAGCCCAGAACAAAGGGATAACTTATAGCCACAAAAGTATCTTTTATAAAACAAGTTTATTTACAAAATTACCTTCACCAACCCAGACACACGCCAGCAATACAGCTTATCAGTACGGTACAAAGTAGCAAGCAAGAGGTCTCAAGGACACCGTGATTTCAGGGCTCTCAGCTAGTTAGTTCAGCTCGGGCTCCAGCAGAGGCCCGGTCAACCGCATGCTGCTAGCTGGGTTCCCGGCGGAGGTCCGGTCTACCCAAGCGGCTAGCTGGGTTCCCGGCAGAGGTCCGGTCTACCCAAGCGGCTCGTGAGTGATTTCAGCTTGGTTTCCCGGGGGTCCGGTCAACCCAAGCGGCCAGTGATTTCAGCTAGCTGGAGCACGCCGGGTGCTGCTACCCGGGGTTGCCGATCCCTTCGTCCCTTACCCCAAGCATGGGGCAAGATTGCTGATCAGGTCCAACAACTCAGTTCCCTTGCGCAGGGTGTTTTATACCTTGGGTTTCAGGTAGCCCTTCCCTCTGCAATCAGGTGGGTGGCCAATCAGGTGGGTTGCCACCCTCCTCAGGTGGGCGGCCAATCAGGTGGGTTGCCACCCTCCTCAGGTGGGTGGCCAATCAGGTGGGTTGCCACCCTCCTCAGGTGGGCGGCCAATCAGGTGGGTTACCACCTTCCCCCTGTGGGGTGGGGTCCCTTTGAAGCCACTTGCTTAATGGTCCCATCCTGTGGTGTTGAATGGCCCTTTCTTATGGGTGCCGAAGTGTCTGCTCTGGCAAGGCATTCAAGTCTTATGTAGATGGGGCTGATATACTAGAGCATTGATGAACCTGGGGATGCTTCCTGCCTTCCCCCCTGGGGTGATTCTATGCAGATGTTGTTTGTCCCCTTTGGTCTCTGTGGAGACTGGCTGTCTCCCCCCCCTGGGTCTCCTTCCCCCCTCCTTGGTGAGTGTGTATGTGTCAGAAAGGGGTTTTAGGTTGGCTTTCTCCACAATAGCCCTCAGGATTATATTGATATAGTCCCGCCCCCGCCCGACCACAAACTACCTCAAACCATTGATAGCCTTCTCCTCCATGAATTTGTCCAATCCTCTTTTAAAGCCATCCAAATTGGCGGTCATCGCTACATCTTGTGGAAGTGAATTCCATAGTTTAACTACCGTATGTGCTGTGTGAAGAAGGACTTCCTTTTATCTGCCCTGAATCTCCCACCAATCAGCTTCATGGGATGATGGGGTGTCTTTTTTTCCTAGTATAGATTTTATAGAGTTGAAAGGAGCCTACAAAGCTATCGAGTCCAACCCCCTGCTCAATGCAGGAAACTAGAGGAGGGGTCTCCCATCCAAGTAATAACCAGGCCTGACCCTGCTTAGCTTTCCACGCTCAGACAAGCTGAGCCAGCATAAGCCACAGGCCTGTTTTATGAGAGGGAGAAAAATATCTCCCTAAATCCAGTTTCTCTACAAAACGTTAACAATAACGTTTACACCGTTAAAAATTATACTGTGCTGCACAAACCTTGCTCAGAACAGCTCAGTGTGTAGATGAGTTTTATTACTGATGGAGAGCTGAAAAGGAGGGAGAGATGTTCAATGCCGCCCAGTGCGAGAGTATGACAGAACAGCACAATTCGAACTCCGGACTCCGAGCTACCAAATTGGCCGCCTCGCTACACATTTGCACCACATTGGGTCAAAAGCGTGAGAGAAGAATGTAATGAGGCTGAACATGCCCCCACCCCCGGGGAGGGGAAGTGAGAGGGAGCGAGCATGAAAAGAAAAGCCGTCCCATCCATGTGAACATTTGCCGTTTCTTTCCATTATTGTCCTCGTGTCTTTGGGGTCCCTTTTCGAAGTTCCACGTTCTTCTCCTTTGCACACTAACACACACTCCGATGCCCTTATAAAGTAATATACGCGCATGTATAAATCCAGCGCCCCCCCCCCCCGCCCGACCACAAACTACCTCAAATCCTACCCAGGAACAAGGCCAATACTTCCTGCCGGGGGCGCTGCGCGCTCACACGCTACAACAAACACACGACGCGCTCTTTCTCGGGGTTGCTGACCGAACTTCTGCCGCGGCCGAGTAGCACCAGCAGGCAGTTTGTTCTTCTGAACTCCTCGAGCGAGGCTTGAGTGCCGCGGCTAGGAGTCGAGCGGCCCCAGCCCGGCCAGCGCTTTGCAGACAAACACCTCGGAGAGGAGGACTCCACTTGAGCTCGCCAAAGATTTGGAGCCGTGAGTGAGTTGGTTAACTTTGGGGGGCGGCGGGGAGGGGGAATTCAAGGAGTGGTGGTGGTGGTGGTGGTGGATCGGGGCTGGCGAGTGTGTGGGCTAGCCCTGAAAGCCCCCTTTGTATCGCTTGAGCCCTTGGCTAGGAAGGGCTCTTGCTTTCCACGTGGCAGCAGCGGCAGCTTCCTCTAGCATGGGCGGGTGGGGACTGAAAAACTTCGGCCATGTGTCGGCTCTGCCAGCCGCAGATATTTTAGGTGTTGCCTGAGTTGTGGGGGGAAGAGAGGCCGCCCTGGCCTGGCCGAAAGCGTGAAGAAAGAGACGGGCAGGGTCGGCCTCCCACACAAATGGAGAGTTGCTTGAACTTGAGGAGGGGAGGAGACGAATGACCCCCGAATGGCCATTGGAATGCGCGGGTTCCTTCGGAATGGCGATAGGAAATACACGGAATTTCCGAATGCGCTCCCCCCCACCCGCCCCCCAAGTAGAGGGACTTTCTGGGAGGGAATAAAGTCGGGTAACAGGAGGGGCAGATAAAGCGGCTGTTTCCTGGGGGCCCGCGTCATGGGGTTCAGAAATGTGGGGTGGGCGCGGAGGAAGTGGGATTAGAAGGAATCCTCTTGCGGCGGCTCGAATTACAGTGAGGCAGAGGGGTTTGCCGCCCGCCCAACCTTTAGTGAGGGTCCCCTTTGCTACTGTTTCTGGAAGGCTACGAAGGACAGGATTTGGCTAATATTGGGCAGGGGCAATCCGGGAGGGAGTTGTGGGTTCTGTTAAGGGCACCAGGGCTGGCCCTGCCATTAGGCAGAGCGCAGCAGCTGCCTCAGGCAGCAGATGTTGGGCAGTGCATTGTGAGTTATTCAATTTGTTATGATAGCATTTTTAATGCCGGGGGGGGGGGGGAGAGGCGCTGGTGGGATTTTCTGTGCCAAAAGAACTCGACTGGCTTTGAGTACTGTGCACCTTGACTTGGCTGGGTGGACAGGGTGCCATTTGCTGCTCCACCTCAGGCAGCAGAATGTCTTGGGTCAGACCTGAAGGGCACCCCTACATCTTGTCCCCCCACCCCCATAATTCCAGCACTGCCTTTTTTTCAACAGCTCTATTCGCTCAACTTAAATTCATAATTCCAGCACTGCCTTTTTTTTCAACAGCTCTATTCCCTCAACTTAAATTCAAACAGATGTTCACTTCTCTGGTGTATTGCCTGATGATATTCCTCAATGAAAACCTTCTCTAACTTGAGCCTGTTGCTTTTGGTTCTCCTGTCCCAAACTGCAGCCTATCACACACACACACACACACACACACACTTTCCATGATGGCTCCATTGGTTAGGATCACAGCTACGTGGACCCTGACAGGGTGCTTTGTCAGGGACTGCCCATGATATTTTGGTACATGAGGCAGAATGTCCTGTTCTGACCCCCTCCCCCCAGCAGCAGCAGCAATAGCATAATAATAATAATAATAATAATAATAATAATAATAATAATAATAGATTAACACTGAACTAGGCATGTCTTCTCAGAAGTAAGTTCTACTGAGTTCAATGGAACTTGCTTTCAGGTAAGTACATATAGGATTGCAGCCTACATAATAGACAGTCTGCTGGTCTGCAATCCTGCGCCAATTTGGCCAATGCCTCACTCTGCCTATTAGGCTTTTTCCACAAAGGCCATTACGTCCCTATGATGTCTTGGTGAGATAATTTCCTATCCAGAGCTGTTGCTGAGATGGCAGCAGCCAGCTGGAAGCTTCCCTATCAAAAAGCAAAATATTTCCCAGACAATTCCCTGCCGTATCTATCACCCTGGTGACAAGGGTGATGAGCTTTAGTGGAATGCTTTCCTTTTCTTACCAGTTGCTTCTCTTCCTAAAGGTGTTTTCTCAAGACCAATTCACAGGACAACTCTGTCCGAGCAGAGTGCTCTCGCTTCCCCTCCTGTTGCAACGCAAGCAAGCATAGTGGAATGGCAGTTTGAGTTCACATTTGGAAAGTTTGCTTACCTATCCAGAATGGTCACTTTTGTTCATGGCAAACCAGTTCAGCATATGCCACACTGTCATCCAGCTGGTGCAAGGGTGGTGGTGGTGGTTGTGAAGGGAAAATAGAAGTACCTAGTTATAAACAGAGTGATTGTATACAGTGAGTTCATACATCCTTAGTTATAATATGCCTGGATGCCAGATAGATGGACTCTTATAGCTGCAAGCATATAGAAGTGGGAAGGAATGAAAGAACCTGCCTCCAGTTGTTACCCTTCTCTCCTTCCCCTTGCTGTAGTTTCCTTTCTTGCCAGATTTTAACTTTTTAACTTCTCTGGGGGCAAGGACCTGTCTTTTTTGTTGTTGCTTACGTTACAGTGTCATGTACATAGATGGTGCTTACCTAAATAATAAGCTGTTCCAAGACATGATTGTTCACATATGTGGACATACAGGTCTGAATATAATCCTTTGGAGAAGGTCACTTCCAGGGCTTGGAATACATGAAGAAAAACTAATGTTCTTAGTTTTCACTGTGTATTTTTTTTAATTGCAACTGTATGATTTTCACAGAATTTGGGGGTCTTTTCTCCCCCTTTCCCAGAGCCCTTTTTGCTAGATGTAAAGGGAGTGCCAGATACAACTAGAACTGTCTGGTAAGGCCCGCAGTGTTTGCCTTTTGAAATCCCTCTTCTACACAACTATTAAACATATATACTCTGTGCCCTGCTTTGCATCTGATCACCCTACCTAGGTGGAGCAGAGAAAGAAGGGACACCTTGATGAGCAGCAAGAGTTACCCTAGGGCAGGTGTTACAGTCTTACAGACAAATGAGAGGAACAGGAGAGCTGTGCAGGCTGCAGCAGCCCCTCTCTCTTGGATGTTTATCTCAGCTCCCTGCTTAGTTGTTAACAAACTCTGCCCACAGGTGCTTTACAAGCTTTTCATTGCCTCCATGAAGAACAGAAGCTTGCTTTCAATGAAAACACAATTTCCAAATGTCTGGCTTTCAGCCTTATGCAGCACTGTAGCATACTAGCGTCTTTCAGAATGAATTCACATAACACCGCTGGGTGAGAGAGAGAAAATATTTATTCATTTATTTCTATAATGCATATTCCTTCCTCCTATATCAAGATATATTTGGAGCGGCTGTGAAATAAGGGAATCAAGATGTACTTTACTTAGTGTTGTCAAACTCAGTGCTTTATTCAGTACTGAGTAAAGTATGAACCAACGTATTGTACCGAGGCAATGTCATATGGTTCTTCCATCCCACCTGTCTTTTTAAGGTGACAATTACCTTTGGGGCAGCAATGGAACATCTCACCCTTGACATTCATTTCCCTTTAGGATTTGCCCACATTCATCTGGGAAGCTCACAGTACTCTTTGGAGGCTGGCCATTCTCACCTCCTGGCCACCCCTAATTTCTGTTGAATGGGACAGCTCCTTTGTTTTAACTTCTACAATGCTCCCTGTGTTTGACAAAAGGTTCCTGTAATATGCCTTCCTAATAAGTGTTTCAAGCAACAGCTGCTTTCTGGCATTGGATCCCACAGGCAACATCTGTGTTTAAGGCTCCTTTTTGTTAGCTTCCCTGCTAAATCATGTGGTGTTTTCTTCTTCTAATTTTTGTTCTTCATTCTACTCGAGGAGCTATCAGCATCCCCTCCTCCTTGATTATGCTTGTTTACAAATGCTGCTGGATTTAATGCCCTCTCTGAATTTCATTACCAAGCTGTTTACTTCCCATTCTGCCTCATTACAGGAACTATTAAATCAGCCGAGACCCACCGGGTTATATTGTTGGAACTCCAGACGTGCCAGCCCCAAATGTTCAAAATCAAAAGACTGCCTTCAGAACTTACGAGGTCGGCATAACCCTTAGACCCTTACAAGTAAGGATAGGTTCTCTGGTTGGGCAATCTGGCTTCTGCTCTTTTAGGGCACAAGATAGCATCCTGTTTCCAAGCTTTCCTTGGCAACTAATACTTGAGCCTTCACATAGCACTTTCTGCTTGTACAAAACAGTTCACGTACATTGTCTCAGTCAACCTTACAATTGCCCTTGTAGGGTTGGAGAATAGTAGGATTATCTTTGTGTTATAGGCGGAGGCTGAAACTGATATATAGTGAGTTCCCTAAGGCTACCTAGAGTGCAATCCTGAGCATGTTTAGGCAGACAAAAAAGTCCTACAACTCCCAGCATTCCCCAGGCCCTTAGTGAACCTCCCAATTCACAGCTAAAGCCTCATGGAGTTATTCAAACTGTGCACAGTGAATGTGTCTACTTGGATTGCAGCTTCAAGCTCCATCCATGACCTGGATGGATCCATGTTTTCAGTTGAATGTCTGCATGGAGCTTATGCATAGAGTTGTATGCACTTAGGCACCATGCAGATATTCATCTGAATGCATGTAGCTTCCTGCCTTCCACCATGGGTATTGGTTGTACAGAGGTTGTATGTCTGCATAGATAGGGCTTAGGTCTCTTAGATGCTATGCTACAATACTTGATTTATTACATTTCTATCCAGCCTTTCCTCCAGGGAGCTCAAGGCAGTGTGCATGGTTCTCCTACCTCATTTTATCCTCAAAACAACCCTCGTTTTATCCTCGGAACAGCCCTAGGCTAGGCCAGTGATCTTCACTGTTTTTCAGCCAGGAGCCGCTTTGGCTCCAGGTGCCACCACCAAAGCCACTTGGGGCCTGTGCAGTGTATCACTGCAACTGGCCAATCACATTGCTGTTTGCTTCTTAGGTTCCTCCTTCACCACAGCCAATTGGCTGATTGCTTCTGCATTCTCCCCCCCCCCAGCCAACTTACAGTCTCCTGACTCCCCACCCCCGAAGCTTCTTCCGATAGCCCAGATCACAGCAGCTGGACCACTGCTAAAGCAAGCAACAAGGCGAAGCTACAGAGCCCCTGCTAAGAGCAACTACTGCAAAGAGAGAGAGGCAGAGAGCCACACTTGAGGTGACTGGGAGCTGCCTCGGGTCTTACAGTGAAGAACAGTGGGCTAGGTTGAGAGAGAGAGACTGAGACTGGCTCAGGGCCACCGAATGAGCTTGATAGCTAAATGGGGATTTGATCCCAAGCCTTTCCAGTCCTAGTCCAGCACTTACCCAGCCTTTCCCCAACCTGGTGCCCTCTGGATGTGTTGGACTAATGGAAGTTGTAGTCCAACACATTTGGAGGGCACCACAGGTTGGGGAAGGCTGCAACCACTATGCCACACTGGCTCTCAGCTGCAGATACTTGAGCTAAAAGATACTTGAGCATGACCCAGCCAAGTTACACACCTTAAGTCCCATTCATTTCACATGCTTAAATCTTGCATTGTGGGAAATCAGATGCTTTTCATCAAGGGAACGGTTCTGTTGTTGGGAGATAGCATTTTGGTACCCAAAGTGTAGCTTTTTAAAAAAGTTGTTGATGTAGTTATCTTTTTTTAAAAATCCACTCCATCCCTATTAAGCTTTACATAAATATTTTAAATTTCACATTTCTTTAAAAAAATATAAAAAAAGTGGGGGGACAAAAAGTGTATTGACCTCAGGGACTGCAGCTGGCAGTCCTGAGGCCTCTTGCTTCTGGGAGGGAGGAGTTTCAACCTCTCTGCCGCTCTTGGCCCTCTGGCTAGTGACTGCTGCCAGGCTGTGTCCTTCCCTCATGCCAGTAGCCACAATGCAAATGACAGGGCAGCTGAGCTCTCTGTGAGAGGGCAGGGTGCAAAATCCCAGCAGCTGTTTGTCCTCTGGGTAATGGCTGGGCCAGGACCTTTGTGTGTATGTGGCTTTGGAGATTGTATTGTTTCCTGTCCAGTGTCTTCCCCTTTTCTTTCCTTAGCCCTGCTAGCTCTCTTCCACTTTTAAAAAATAATAAAGGCTCCCCCCACCCAGTGCATTTCATGAAGACAGTGTGCTGTGCCAGAACTAGCACCTGTATAGTGCAAAGAATAGAATGTTTTGTTTTCCTGATGTTTGGCTTTTCAATAACTTCTTTATTACTTCCTAAATCTCAAGCAGCATCTGGTGTTTTGCTCTGCATCCAGTTAGTTTTCTGCTACTATCTGTAATTCCCTGGCCATTGTTGTCAGGGAGATGGTGAATAACATCCCACCATACTCTCTCTGCTTTACAGCAGCTTGCAGAAGGTATGTGCTCTGGTTGGTCTTTGTGATTCAGGCCTTTGGGGTGTGTGTGTGTGACCTTGCTCTTCCTTTGTTTTTCAGCCTGGTCTCCAAGCCAGAGAGAAGATGGCGCCCACCCTGCAGCAGGCGTACCGCCGGCGCTGGTGGATGGCCTGCACCGCAGTGGTGGAAAATCTCTTCTTCTCAGCGGTCCTGCTGGGCTGGGGCTCCTTGCTCATCATGCTCAAGCATGAAGGATTCTACTCTCATGTGTGCATAGGTGAGAGGCCAGGGGTGAGGCAAAATAAGAAGGTGGCGGGGGAGAGTCATAGGGTAAGTGAGTTTCAGAGTGTATCTGGAGCTGAGCCATAATAACATAAAAAGAGCCATGCTGGATCAGGCCAAGGGTCCATCTAGTCCAGCTTTTTGTTCACACAGTGGTCAATCCAATCAGTGGCCCACAAGTAGGACATAAGTGCAATAGCACCCTTTCACTCATGTTCTCCAGCAACTCGTATACAGAGTTTCAAAACAGGTCAAGTTTGTTCTGACAATGGAACTGGGTGGGACTGAGGGGAAGAGTTATAAATGAGTCTGATAGAGAACGTTGTGCTGGCATGATTAGCCCTGCACAGCAGAAACTGTCTTGCTGATAAGAGAGTGAGTGAGAGACTAATGGGGGCATCAGCTTCAGCCTTGGTGGGGCTGACATTCAATGCTATGACAAGGACACTTAATCCATGTGGGTTTTCCCCAAAAATGTGGCACTGTTGGTGTTTGCACGGCTGACTGAATGTGGTGGAATAGTCATACCAGTGCAAGGTGGGCAACTTTAAGATTGATCACATGGAGATTGCTTGCAACGGCTTCAAGTACATGGCTTGCCACCACTGCCACCATACTATGAGTCACTGTGTTATACTCCCACATCATGTGGAGTTTCCCCATGTTGGTTCCTCATATTCTGGCAGTAGGCAGGGCTGGTGAGAAGACCATTCTGCATGTTGTGGAAGTAGAACATGGTAGCCAACACTATCCATTATAGCCATGGCAGGGGTAAGCCATTCCACAGGGACTGTTTCAAGCAATCTCCCCATGATAAAAATAATGGATGGATCAGTCCTGAGCGAGAATGTACCGCTTCCCACTATTTTCCTTGTGGACCATTGCCCCAGAGAAATCTTTCTCTTCCTTGCCGTTCTGCCCTTTTTCATGGCACACCTAGTATACCAGTGATGGCGAACCTATGGCACAGGTGCCACAGCTGACATGCAGGGACCTCTCTGTGGGCACTCGAGCCATTGGTCACCAGATCGCAAAAAGACCATCCCCTTCTGCAAAACACTAATGATCTTGTTCTTTCTCACAGTGTGGAACAGAATGATTTTATTCTAGAATTCCTGTTACAGAATTCTTTTCTACATTGTTATCACATTTAAAAGATTTTGAAGAATGATGCACAGAGCATGGCTTGGATGTAAAGCCCTAACAGTTGACCCGAGTGCTGCATGTGTTGCTCTCAAACTAACGGAGTATGAGCCAAGGTTTGACAAATTATCAGCATGCATGCAATAACAAAAATCACATTAATTGTGCAAAAGCATGCCCAATGCAAACTTTTACCTAATGCAGTGTTTGCAGTCCAAGACATAAAGTGTTCAAAATGTGTTAAGCACGTTTAGTTTTCTTGTTTATCCTGCTCATCCTAGTACAGGTTGACTTTTACTTTTACTAATCTGACACCTGTAGAAGCAGGGAAAGGATCCGGGGTAAAGCTTGCCCCATACAATTTCAGTCTGGCATATAATCATATTACAAGTTGAGAATCCCTTATCCAAAAATACATGTGCCTAATTATTTAAAAAG
Organism: Shinisaurus crocodilurus; assembly: GCA_021292165.1. Lineage (NCBI taxonomy): Eukaryota > Metazoa > Chordata > Lepidosauria > Squamata > Shinisauridae > Shinisaurus > Shinisaurus crocodilurus. The sequence continues at coordinate 193,208,753 of CM037876.1, read as the reverse complement.
TTTGTATAAATTCCCTTCAGGCTATGTGTACAATGTAGTACTATAATAATTTTTTGAGTTGATTTTTTTTCCAACAAAAAACTGTTTGTATCATTGAAAGCTCTGTTATTCTGTTTTTCTTTAAAGACAAAATATGTTAATTAGTTTGGACAACTGTATGAGTCGTTTTTCTAAAACTAAAACCTCGGTATTCAGGTTTAATTGCAGTGTTGGCACTTTGAAATAAATAAGTTGGTTTTGTGTTGCAGTTTGGCACTCGGGCTCAAAAAGGTTCGCCATCACTGACTGTAGTATACTCTTGACGTCAGGAGTCAATTCACCCACCGTATTACTTTCATGAAATTTTATTTTGAAAAAACATTAACAAAATAAAGGGGACAAAAAGAACAACATGCATAATAAAACATCAAGATCACTAAAAAAAAACTCCAAAGGAACTAATTATAAATATTAGTCTATAACCAATATGGCTATGGAACATCGACAATAAAATGGCCTAGGTATGAACATGTGTATTTTATTTTGTGTGTATGGTTGTATTAGAAAAAACATAGACAACTGTATTTGGTTGGAATTTGATCAATTTGAAGAGCTTCAACATACGAAATAGATGGAAACCATGGAGCCATAATATCTTTCTTAAAGTTAGGATTCCTTGCTCCGTACTACTTCCATGTGGGGCAACACCTCAGAAAAGCCACTTGTTTTCCCAGGTCACTCTCAAACCACAAGTGGCTATCTTATTTTCCTACTCCTACAGGACCAAACTTTAGAAAGACCTGTTCCCATTGTAAACCCTGGTTAAACCAATTATGTCCCCCTACTCCCATACCAGAAGGCCTTGCCCCCAGGACACACCTCTCCCTCACACCATTTCCTCCTGTGATTCTGATCTCAGATGGATTCCCCCTCTTGATGCCGCTCTGGGCTTGCCACTTTGCAGACAACCCCTCCATGCAGTGGGCCAGAGTGCTGACACTGCATTTTCTACCCTGGTCTTTCTCAGGTCTGGCTGCTCATTCTCCTCCTCTGTTTGCTGCGCGGCCACATTAACGTTGCATTTTCTTCAGCACACGAGGGAGGGAGGTGTGAAAAAGGACCCTACGCTGTTTCCCCATGGACAGAAAGCAGCCTTCCGGCACTAGGATAGGGTGGTGTGTGAAAGTGAGGTCTTTACTGAAGAGGAAAGGAGCTGATCCAATTTGCCTTGTTTGCTTCAGGTGGGAATGGCACCAATGGCTCAGAAGTAGGCAACACGTCTCCCCTGTGGCCAAGCTGTGTGGAGCAGGAGGAAATGCTCAACCTGGGTTTCACCATTGGCTCCTTCTTACTGAGTGCTGCTACTTTGCCGCTTGGGATATTCATGGACCGACTTGGCCCCAGGCCACTCCGCTTGATCGGCAGGTGGGGAGTAGAGATTTGGGGCAATGGGAGTTTAGCCCTGGGTGAAAGAATCCTGGTCTTGAGGGTACGGGGGGGGGGGATATCCTTGTTTTGAAGTGAATTTTAGAGTGGTTTCTTGGAATAGGGGATCTACTGGTTAGGAAGGGGGGAAACGGAGAATGGATTGTGGTTTGGGAGCTGGGGGGGGGGAGAGATGAGTGGGATGTGTGGGGAATGATTTCCTAAAATGGTTTCAGGGTATCTCAGGGGGTAGCATGGTTTCAGCCCCACATGGCGCTGATGTATCTGTTGCTTTCTCTGCAGTGCCAGCTTTGCGCTCTCCTGTACTTTCATGGCCTTGGCCGCCTACAACCCACCAGGTGAGAAGGATACCCTTGGGTGCTCAAATTGGTCTGCTTCAGGTTGCCAGATGAACTCTCCTCCTTCTCCTCTGAACAGTCCTGCAGCTGCAAAGGAGGGGCTTTGCCCATGATGACTCTCCTGATCCCTATTGCCCCCCTCCCCTCCCAGGTGCTGGAGCATGTGGCACTCTGGTTTTGCCCCACAACAGAGGTGGGGTGTGATTGATTTCATTTTCATTTATTTCATTTCTATACCACCCCACAGCCGAAGCTCTCTGGGCGGTTCACAATTTATACATAAAAACAACAACAATAAAAACATACAATATAGTTAAAAAGATTAAAAACCAGATTTAAAAGCACAGTTTAAAATGACAATACAGTCATGCCTTGGATTGAGAGCATAATTCGTTCCGGAAACATGCTTGTAATCCAAAACACTCTTATATCAAAACGAAATCCCCCCCCCCCAAAAAATTTGTGCAGAGATTTTTAATTTAAGCCGTACTACAGTACTTGTATTGCAAGACGTCGCTTGTATATCAAGTAAAAAATAAATAAATATTTAAAAATTTGCTTGTCTTGCAAAACGCTCTCAAACCAAGTTACTTGTAATCCAAGGTATTACTGTACAAAGGTTAATAAAACTAAGCCTACAGGTGACAATTCCCCCGCCCCCATGTGCTGTTTTAAGCCCTTAACTGTTGAATGCCTTGGCATAGAGGGAAGTCTTAACCTGGTGCTGAAAAGATAGGTTGGCGCAAGGCGGGTCTCAGTGGGGAGCTCATTCCATAATTGGGGGGCTACCACTGAGAAGACCCTCCTCCTTGTTGCCACTAACCGAGCCTCTCTTGGAGGTGGCAGTCGGAGGAGGGCCCCAGATGTTGAGCGCAGTGATTGATGGGGTTTGTGGAGGAGAAGCTGTGGCTGCATCCTCCTTCAGACATGCATTGAGCAGGGGGTTGGACTCGATGGCCTTGTAGGCCCCTTCAAACTCTACTTTTCTATGATTCTATGCAGAGATGGGTCTCCAGGTTACACACCTTGGATCCGTTCCGTTCCTTCTGCTGGCAAACTTGTGTAGGGTTCTTAAGCCTTGCTGCTCTTCCTCGTGCCCTAGGCCTCTCCTTTGTGTTTCCATATCACAAACCCACCCTACTTCATGGCGGCCCCCACCCCTCTGTTCACACCTCATTTCTGTTCTCTCTTCCCAGTTCTTTCTCCACTGATTTTTCTTGGCCTTTCCCTAAATGGCTTTGGTGGGATCTGCCTGACCTTCACCTCCTTGACTGTAAGTATGGGGAAGGCACCGGGTTGGGCTTTTCACTGCAGAAAGCAGGGGTACGGAACCTCAGGCCCGGGAGCCAAATCTGGCCCACCTGGGATTCCAGTCTGTCCTTCCGACATTCCCCAGGTGGCCACTCCCCCTTCCCTTGGCCATTCCCCCTTTCTCTGGGCACACCCCCTTTCCCTCAACCACTGACCATTGGGTGGTTTCTTGGCTTTTGCAGAGCCCCCCCCCCATTCTAAAAGGTTGAAATTCCTCTCCTAAGGCTTAGTTATGGACAGTAAGAGCTTTAAGATACAATAGGCTGGTATTTGGTGTGTGTTTTTTGGTCCCACCCCTTTTGCCTTTGGTCCTGCCCACCACTGGAATGCGGCCCCCGAGAGCTTCTCTGAAATGGAATTTGGCCCTTGAGCTGAAAGAGGTTCTGCACCCCTGGCATAAAGAGATGGGAAATATACCTCTTCAAATGGGCCGGAGGCAAAAGCAGGGGTGTGTGTCCCCCTGAACAGATTCCTCACCCTATCTATCTGATTATTGTGAATTGCATGTAAAAGCCATGATCATTCATTCTTCAGGGCCACTGGAAGGATGGCTATAATTCTGAACTGTGCAAACCCAGCTTCGTAGTTCTGAAGTAAATGCCATTTTCCAAAGACAATAATTCAAAGCTCTCTCTCAGTATACCTTTGGAAAGGATTCTTCCATTATTGTTTCTGGCTGGCACAAGTAAAAAAAAGAAGAAAAGTTTCATGACAATCCATGCTTCAGATCTGGTTTTGCACCACGAAGCACTGTATGCATGCATGATGATGATTTTTTTTACAATTTTTAAATTATTATTATATTTATATCCCATATAAATATTTATATATTTATATTTTTTTCTTCTTGCAAGGAACCTAAGGGGACTTGCATGATCCTCCTCCTGCTCTCCATTTTATCCTCACAACAACCCTGTGAGGTAGGTTAGGCTGAGAGTCAGCAACTGGCCCAAAATCACTGAGTGAGCTTCATGGCCAAATGGGGACTAGAATCCAGGTCTCCCAAGTCCCAGTCCAGCACTCTAACCACTACACCACACTGCAGGCTGTGCATATGGATGGGAACTGTGATTAGACAGTGGGCGCGGAATCCAATGTTGCTGTTCCACTTGTGGAACAGCTTTTATTCCAGTGGACACCCCACTAGTGGAAGAGGAGTAGAGGTGATTTTTGGTAATTTCCCCTTCCTGCAGCAACCTCTTGTGCCCCTGAAAATTTATTTCAGAAAGCACAGATTGGAAGGCAGCGTGAAGGGCTGGAGGGGGGACCGGAGAAAATTGCCTTCTGGATCAAAGGTGCCTGCTGGATCACAGCCATTCCATGAGTGGAAATGCTTCCAGCATTGGATTCCACCCAGTGGATTTCTGTAGCCTGTCTGTAATAGTCATGATGATTCTTTAGGATCAGGGCCTTAGATCTATGTTTTTGCACAATGGCAGTTCACCATGCTCTGTACCAGTGATTTTAATAGTACAGTCTGGCACCAGCTGTGGTGATTGGCATGGTATAAATAGTAGCTGCTGAGGATGCATATAGATGTGAACTGTAATTACATGGGGGATTTTTGTAATCAGCCTGTGAAAATCATGAGGGTTCTAGATTTTTGTGCCACAGTGGCTCCATGATCTGTGGTTTTCATGGGTCAGTCCATGGGCATAGGTGTGAGCTTAGTTTGATGGTAAATTTGGGTTATACGGTATTCTTATAAAAATCATGAGAATCTGGGTGTCTCAGATCACTAATGTTGCATCATCGTGCCACCATGAAGTATTGGATTCATGAGTTTCATGGTTCAGTCTTTGGTGGATTTGTCTGCATACATGTTCAGGAGGATCAGGCCCCAATACTAGCATGTTGTGTATGGTTGGTGTTGTGGAAATTGTCTGCATGGAGACATTGTTCCCATAGCAGGGCTTGGACCCATCTCTGAGAAAGCCCTTGGGTTTTCTATACAGGCTTCCTACCCACAGCACTAGGAATGGACAAATCTTAGCTTGGTGCCTGTCAGTGTCGCATTTTTCCAGTCTTAAGCTGGTTCTATACATTAATACATCAGTTCACATTTTTTTAAAACTCCACATGAAAATTGGTATGCAATTTTGTGACAATTGTTTCCCTAATATAGGAATATTAGCATGTTTCCCTAATATAGTGCATTCTATACATTATTTTCATGAATATGCACATTTTGGTTCACACGTTCCCCTAATCTAGGCATTTTTATACACATTTTTTTAGTCAAGAGAGCTGTGTCACAAAATTCGGAGGATGACTGTGTTTTGGTTCTTCTGTTGGTTTGGAAGTGTGGATTGGGTAGGTTCCAATGAAAGCCGAACATATTTCTTCATCCCTACATAGGAGTTTGTGCTGGGCAGCAGGTACTGGGGTCTCCTTCTGGCTGCCTGGTTCTGTGTGTGTATGGTGCACACAAATTTATGTATTTACTGCATTGGGTGACATTATGATGTCTGTCAGCTCCAGGGCATGAGCAGCAAGGGTCCTAGGCTGGAGTGTTGGGGCCGGGGTGATGGAGACAGATGCAGGCTGGAGACAAAGCTGAGTCCAGAGCAAGCAATGGTCAAATACATACACAGCAGGGCAGGGCCAGAGGCATGAGCAAAGTCCAACAATGAGCAGAGGTCAGACACGTACCAGGCAAGGTGGGGCCAAAGGCAAAAAGCAAAGTTCAAGAACAAGCAGAGGTCAGACACATACAAGGCAAGGTGGGGCCAGAGGTGCAGACACCATAATGACTCATGTTGCTGTGGCAAAGGCTTGAGGGAAGAGAAAGCCTTTATGTAGGGCTTCCTGCAGCTCCCAGATGGTCTGCATTAGCGAGCCTGGGAGCACCTGGAGGTCTGGGGCTGAACCCTGCAAGTACTGCAGTGTAGGCCAGGCTGCTTTCTGAAAAGTGGCCACTAGATGGAGCTGCAGCACTTCCCAGCTGAGCAGATCCTGACAATGTCATTCAGCCATCGTTGCATGCTGATTGGTGCCTTCTGTGCAAGGGGGATGTCATTGGCAAGAGACATTTATCTACACCAAGTTAGTCCTGCTTACATCCCATTGAAATAAATGTGGAAAGTTAGCCATAGCTAATGTAAGCTCTATTGATTTCAATGGGACCTAAGCATGACCCACTTGGTCTGCATCCAATCCCTTGTGATTTGTGGGTGGCAGCAGAGTTTTCAGGGATAACTGTGAGTGTTGCTGCATTAGTACATATTTGTGTAGCTATCATTCTGCTGTTGACTCTTCTGCTCATTCAGCATAGCATTGTGACTGTGTTACATTAGGATTGTAACATAGTGCACCAAGACCATAGATTGCCTTGAAAATCTCCCTTGCTAGAGGGAAAGGCTACCTTTAACATCTTCCTTTTAAACTCCTTGTTACAGTAATAAAAGAGAACCAAAACAACCTTAACAAAAATACAATGTCTTTTCACTATAAGCCCCACTGATTAAAATTTCTCCATGTTAATTGATGTGCATTGCAATCACTAAGCATTTTTTCATGAGAAGCATCACCCGTTGATTTAAATGGGGCTCACTCCCTCATAAGTGTGCTTAGTGTTGCAGCCTGAAGCGTCAATCAGTTAATCTGCCAACTGAATAAATTCAAGCTTGCAGCCCTAAGATACAGATGAATGATACAGATAATTTGCAAAATATCCATAGGTTATGGAATTTGACTTTCCTTGGCACAGAAATGTGATTTCTTTCATATGGAGAGTACACATAGCCTTGGGCCCAATTCTCACAAATAGCAGATTGGTGGCAGCAGGAGTGGGGGAATGGACCTCTTTGTGGACTGTACCACTTCAGACTGCAGATGGGGGACTCATGTCTGAATGCCCCTCCGTACAAATAAATAAATAAATTCTCACACATAGAAGACTTGATGTCATGGAGAAGGATTCTCGCCTAGCCTTCTCCTTGACATCCTAGCTTTCTGTGATTTCATTTTGTGCAGAGCAGCATTCAGTCGTGTGAGCTGCCACCCACAGTCAGAAGTGGTGCAGTCTAGAAACAAGTTTACTTTTTCATCTGTGGTGTGTAAAAACAAAACAACTACACCTTGATGGATACCTGTATTTGGGGGCCCATCTATATGAGATAAAAACGTGAAGAACTAAGAAGTCTCCCTTTGAGACCATGATTAAAAGCCCAGGTGCCTGGGTGTTTCCCTCCCCCTTTGAATCTCCCAGCCCTTCTGGTATGCTTTGAGAGTTCTCTCTGCTCATTTAATTTGTGTGATTTACTGTGGACACGTTGATAGCAAGCTAATTTGAAAGCAATCTGGTCTCATAAAGGTAAGCAATTAAATTGGTGCAAAACAGTGTGGTGGAATTCAACCATACAGGCTCAGACATTTCACCTCTCTGTGCGTCTGTGTCATCTTTCCAAGTCTAGGGTGTGTTTGTTTAATATGTGTGTGACCTCCACTGCTGGCGCAGGAACATCTGTATGCGTGCGTGTACACAATTTTCCTGCTGAGATCTAGGGAGCGTGAATTTTACTGTATCGGTGTATGTTCTGTGCCGGTGTTGGGAGGGACATGCGTGCTTCTCTTTGCTGTTGCATGACATTCCTGTGAGTGTTGTGCTTTGTGTGGGTGACCTGACCTAGCCAGGGTGACCAAAGACACCCTGTGCCTTTAATAGCTATGGAGACAAGGGAATTTTGGCAGGCAGGTGGATCTTATCATCTGGGACTGAGCAGGGCTACACCTGCTGGAATTCCCTTTTCTGTGCAACTTTGAAAGGCACTGGAGCTCTGTCCTCCTTTGCTCTGGGTGCTAGCAAAGCTCATGCAGCAAGGTGTGCGTTGTGGCTGTGACCTTGATGGGAAGAACAGTTTCTCTCTCTTGCAGTTAGCTTGTGCCAGTCATAGCAAACCAACTCATGCTGGCAGGAAAAAAAAGGGAGGAAAGAGGTTATCTTGTGGGAGATCTGACCTGGAGCTTACCTTGCTCTGTTGCCATGGGGCTTTGTGCCCCACTAATGCTGCTTCCTTTCCTATTGGGTCACAGTGCCTTTTGGAACAGACAGGCAAAACACCCACTGGGGACATGCACATGGGAGAGGTGGGTAGTAGGCAGCCAGTGAGAAGGCCAAGCTGAGTGCCACACCTCTCTTCCCCCTTGCCTTAGGCAAGGGCATATGTTAAAAGAACTGAAGCATGGTAGAGCCACTCTGTCCTCCGCTGTTTATGCCTCAGCAAAGGGCATGTTTGGCACTGTGCCATGTCTTAGGGCTGTTCCAAAGGAGAAAGAAGTAGGGGACTAGAAATCTGCCTGTGTAGATTTCAGTCCAAATCTACGCAGGTTTATTTGGAAGTGGAGGGCTAATAGCTTAGTGGTAGAGCACATGCTTTGCATTCAGAAGGTCCCAGGTTCAATTCTTGGTGTGTCTAGTTCAAAAAAGCCACGGGGCAGGGAAAGGAGCATTTCTACTGGTCAGTGTAGACAGAACTGGGCCTGATGGACCAATGGTCTGATTCTATATCAGGCAATGTAATGCGTTCAACTATCTCTTTCATTTTGATGCAGCTTACAGCTGTTTTCTCCCCACCTTGTATGTATGAGATCTTGAAATCAACCCACAAATTGGAATTTTCCATCCTGGAATAGTAAAAACAAAAACAAACAAACAAACAAAAAAAATGCAGCCAGGTTATTCCTCCTCCCATCCTAATTCTTCGTAACACCTGAACTCTGCTCTTGATAAGCAGGTGGATTTTTGGTGTTTTTGAGGCTGCCAACCTTTTTACCAGCTTCTGCTCCTGTGCCTTTAACAGCACATTGATCTGCAGACATTAGCAAGTGATAATATTTAGCTCTACACAGTTGGGGAATGGTTAATTTTTTTTTAACCCATGGATTAATGTAGGGGTGGAGAGCTTGTGGCCCTCCCAATATTTTTGGACTACAACTTCCATCATTCCTGACCATTGGCCATGCTGGCTAGGGCTGATGGGAGTTGAAGTCCAACAGGATCTAGGGTCAAAGGTTCCCCACCCTGGATTAATAAATCTTGAATAACTAGCTCTTTTCTTGCAACCACTTACATGCATTCAAATCTTCTTGCCATGCACATCAATTGAAAGAGAGAAATAAAATCCACTTTATAACTGCTCTGCACTGAAGTTGGTTAAGCCTGAAATCCTATACATACTTACCTGTTGAACTTGTGAACCGGTGTCTGGAGGTTGTTTGGGCTGGATGAGTGTAAACAAGCTGAAACTTAATCCAGACAAGACAGTGGTACTGTGAGTTAGGAAACCAACTACTCTGGATGGAGGTTTACAGCTGGTCTTAGATGGGGTTGCACTTCCCCCAAAAGACCTAGTGTGTAGTCTGGGAGTTCTCCTGGACTCTGTGCTAACTAGGGAAGCCCAGGTGGCTGCGGTGTCTAGGAGTGCATTTTACCAGCTTAGGGTGGTATTCCAGTTGCAGCTCTTTCTGGAGAGGACGTACCTTGCCTCAGTTATCCATGCACCATTGGCATCCAGGCTGGACTACTGTAATGCACTGTATGTGGGGCTGCCTTTGAAGATGGTTCAGAAACTTCAACTGGTGCAGAATGTGGCAGCCTGAGTGTCGGTGGGGATGAGGCGATTTGATCATATAATGCCTATATTGTTCTAGCTGCACTGGTTACCAAGTTTCTGACCCCAATTTAAAATGCTGGTTGTGACCTTTGAAGCCTTAAATGGTTTAGGACCAAATTACTTGGAGGACCGCCTTCACCCATATCAGCCTGCCCACACTTTAAGATCAGCAAGAGAGGCCCTTCTCACTTGCCCATCTGTTAGAGCAGTTTGGTGGGCATCCACATGAGAGAGGGCCTCTTCTGCAGTGGCCCCACATCTCTGGAATAAGTTGCCATTGGGGATCCACCAGGCCCCATCATTGCAGGCTTTTAAGAAAGCCCTGAGAACATACTATTTTGCTCTGTCCTTCCCCTGATATGTTTGCTGGTTTTTTTGTGTTATTATTATTTTTAATACTGCATCAGTTTTATTATGTGTTTTATTGTTGCACGCTGCTTTGGGAAGCCTCTTGCCCTGAAAGGCAACCAAGAAATATTTTAAATAATCATAAATAATAATACCTGGGAGATAATATCCCATTGAACTCAGTGGGACATGCTTCTGAGTAGACATATATTGGATTGCACTGTAAAGCGTGTTGGATAATTCAGTGGTGATACATTATTCTTGAATGTGTGTCTACAGTGGCAAATGGGAATGCAGAATGAGAGATGAGAAGTTGGAAAATAATAAGAGAGACTCCAGCTTTTTGGTTCCTGAAGCATGTTAGCCATTATGGCCTGCAGAGCTGTGATAAGGGTCTACATAAGAAGAGCGCTGCTGGATCAGACCAAAGGCCTATCTAGTCCAGCATTCCGTTGACCAACCAGATTCCCCAGTGGGAAACCCATAATCAGGACATGACTGCCAAGTTGTTCTGTGAAGTTCCTGAATTAAAATAAAGGATTCTGGTAGCACTGATGAAGAGCCACTTGAAAGGAACAGGGTATTTCTCCCGACTGCTTCCTCTTCTTGTATCTCTCTAGCTGCCCAACATGTTTGGGAACCTGCGATCTACCTTCATGGCCCTCATGATTGGCTCGTATGCTTCCTCTGCTGTCACCTTTCCTGGTGTCAAGGTATGTAGCGAGACTGGATGATGTGGCAATGGCAAATCATCCCAACTTCCTGGCGTGGAGGATCCCCAATGCTGGTTACTCGAAGTAGCCCCTGGATGTCTGCCTGCATGCTTCTTTCCCAGCTGATGGAGACTTATAGTTGACACAAAGGGGACAGGAAGATTTTCTCCATTAGGCTGGCGAAGGGAGGTGCAATGTCGAATAGGGTAGAATCCAGAAGGCACGATCTTCGTGGCTTCGGACGCCCTACCACAGTAAGGGGAGGGGGAGCATGAGTGACTCATGTGTCACCTGTCACTGCTTCCAGGTCCTGTGCGAAGAGGTGGGATGCATATTTCTCCCTGTGATGAGTTGCAAGTTCATGGTGGATTGGGTAGAATGTCCAAAGCCACCCAAGACCACCTGCACTTCCTCCCTCCATGCCATGCCATCCCTTCATTTCTGCCTCCTCTCCCATTGATGTTAGCTGATCTATGATGCTGGAGTTTCCTTCATCACCATCATGCTTGTCTGGTCGGGCCTGGCTTGCCTCATCTTCCTCAATTGCTTGATCAACTGGCCCCGTGAGTCCTTCCCAGCTCCCGAGGAAGCCAGCTATACGTGAGTAGGAGCCACATGGCAATTTATTCCTAATTGAGGAAAGTTGCTCCTGTCCCTGTCACTTTGGGCAAGTTGCCCAGTTGGCAGAGAGGGCAAGAGGGCTGATTCTTGGGGGTGGGAATGTGGCTATTCCAGCCACAGTGAGACACACTATACTGAGTGGAGGATGGGATTATTCGGGGTTTCCCATCCGTTAGGGTGAGCTTTCTTCACTTTGGTACCTTAAGTAAATATTAAAATGGCAGGGGCACACACACACACAATGAGCACTGCAGAGACTGCTTCACATGCCCCATCTCCCACCCCAACTACTCTGACTAGTTGTGTGCATTCACTGTTGTGTGTGGGCTTCACAGTCCAGCAACATCTGGAAAGACCACAAGTTCCTCACCCCTGTTCTACTGCTTGCAAGCATGTGCTGAAAGCCACATCCTACATGTGATGGTGGGCGCAGAGACCTGGCTGCAGTATTCCCATTGGTTCTGTGAATGAAGACGCAACAGACATTCTAAAGTGTGGTGAAATGGGATGGATCACATACACAGCACTCTGAGCAGGGCTGGCTCCAGGTTTGAGGAGGTCCTGGGGAAAGCATCCTCTGGTGGCCCCTATCCTCTGTCAGTTAGCTCTGGCGAGCTTACATGGTGGCAACTCTCCAAGCGGTGCTGGGTGGTTGGGTCTGGCCACTCTCTTTAAATTTCCTGCAGTGGCCCAGAGTGATGCTGGGTCTGGGGTATTGTGGGGAATTAAACAGGTGGCTCGGCCCAGCCGCCTGGTGCTGCTTGGAGTGTCATCATCATCTATTATTATTTGTTTATTTTTAAAGAGGGGGCCAAGGCAGGCATCAGCGGTGGGCTCTGACAACTGCCCAAGGATGCTAGTGCAGATGCCAGCCCTGACAGCGAGGCATTTGTTTTCAAGGCCAGGGTGCTTCTACTACCCTTACAATATATGCTTGTTTTCACTCTGAATAGTCCGCAGGTTTTGAGGCTCAAATTTCACCCCCACGCAACTCTTACCTGGCCTTGGGCCCATTGGGGCTGTTTGCCTACACCTCCCATTGCCCTTCAGGCTCTCTTGTCCTTCATTCACCTCTTCTGCCTGCCAAGCAGCAGAAACACCTGCACCAACATGGCTGCGAGGGAGGGAGGGAGAGTCCCCTTTTACCTGCTGCTGGAGCAAAAGTACTGCCATAGTCAGATGTACTGCTTTACCCCACATAGGGTGGCAACTCCAGTGCAATCTCTCCCTGCCCCTCACCCCAATAGGAAGAAGATCAGACTCAGCAGCCTAGCCCTCGACCACAAGGTGACAGGCGACCGGTTCTATGTCCACGTGACTGCCGTGGGGCAGCGGCTGAGTCAGAGAGCCCCACATCCAGATGGGGCCAAGGAGGAGCTCTTCCCATCTGCGCAGGACCTTCGCCAAGGGGCCCCGGACTCCTCGCAACGTGAGTCGTGTCGCCACCCCCACAGCTCAGCTAGTGAGGGTGGGGGAATCCTTCCAGGGGCACAAAGCCTGCCCTTAGATATGTCACCCACCTAGCATTTGGAGGCTCCTCCCAGGTGGTTTGCAGGGCTGGGGGCTTTCTGGAGGGTTCCAGACTCCCTGTGGGATGGAGGCTGCTAGAGCTCATGGCTCTGGCACTGATTTGTGCCCCCTGACAGCTGTTTCCTCACAAGGTCTTGGGCCTGTTGCATCAGGTGCTGGCAGCGGCTGCCACAGCTGAGCACAGGTCTAGGCATCTGGCTCCACCTATGGGTAGGAGAGAGCACTTGCATGTTTTATTTTGGCATTCAGTCCTGCCCTTAGGAGGAAAACAACAAGGTCCTTTCTCCGTTCTAGGGAGTGGCTGAGCTTTCTCTGGCCTTAAATCTGGAAGGAGGCCTAGAGTGACACAAAGGGGCAGGAGTCGTGGCAGAAATAGGAATGAAGCCCATTCCCAATTCAAGCCATTGTTCTACCTACAAAAGCCCTGTGTTGTATCCAGGCACAGTGAATTAACTGTGCACCATCCCCTTAAAGGACCCAAATTTCTCTTCCCTTAGACTAGGAGAAACCCTGCTGCAGGCCTGGGTTAGGAGCCCTGCCAGGATGATGTATATAACCTTGTAAATAAACCTGTTATGTTGCTAATACCTGTGAAAAAGTTCAATAGTTGAGGATTTTACAGACAACCCAAACCTCTTATTCCCCTCTTCAAGGCATAATATACACACACTGAGCTGCAGAAACCCCTCTCTACCTACTATTTATTTATTTATTGTATTTTTAAATCACCCATCTAGCCGGTACCCGGCCGGTACTAAACCTCACTCCACTTCCAGAGCAGGTAGGAGCCCCCTGGATTATAGCCTTTTCAGCTAAAAGCACCAGTGTTTTGTTATGAGAGCTAAGATCCTATTCTACAGTGCTGAGATGGTGATGATTTTATTGTTTATTTCATTTCTCTACTGCCCAATAGCTGAAGCTCTCTGGGTGGTTTATAACAATTCTTAGAATACAATAAAATATAGTACAAAATGCAAATACAATAAAAGCATCATAAAATTTCGCTACAAAAAAATTAAGAACCGAATTTAAGCAAGTTAATACAACTAGACCTGTTAAAAACAGCTGACATAAGCCCTCCCGTCCCCACCATGTGCCATTTAGAGCTATTAAATGCCATTAGATGCCTCAGCATAGAGGGCAGCCTTAACCTGGCGCAAAAGGATAATAGAGTTGGCGCCAGGCGGGCCTCAGTGTGGAGATGGTTCCATCATTGATTAATTCATCCATTTCATTCATTTATTCAATTTATATCCCGCCTATACACAAATACCCTAGGTGGCATTCCCATTAACCTGGTTGGAAAGCACAGGGCTAGGAAGCACCACATGCAAAAGGGCTGTTTAGATGAACCGCCCACCGTGTATTTAGTGAAGCATGATGGGGGGAGTAGGACCGCACCGGTAGCCCCACGCCTGATGCTGGCGTGCCCCGTGTCAGTGTCGGAGCACGGTCCCATTCCCCCCCTTCGTGGGCTCAGTGAATGCATGAGGTCCTCCCCTGAATAGCCCCTCTAGGTCCTCCTGGTCCCTGTGTCACAGCAGCCATCTCTGTCCCCTTCCCTCTGGCTCGCAGGCCCCGTCCCCTTCCGCCGCAGCGTCTGCTCGCCCATCTTTCTGTGGAGCCTCTTCACAATGGGCATGACCCAGCTGCGTATCATCTTCTACATGGCAGCCATGAACAAGATGCTGGAGTTCCAGGTGACGGGCGGCAAGGACTCTGGTGAGGACTAGATGGTGGGAGAGAGTGTCCGCCGGCGGCAGCACAGGAGACAAAGAAAAAGTGGCGGCAGGTGGGGAGGAAGGGGAGGCAACATGATGTAAGAGACTCTGTGGAATTGCTCGAGGGATGTGGACAAGCTGGGCCAGAGCATTTCCCCGTGGCAGATGGTAAATTGCTTCCACACTGCATGCACCACAGCGTTCGTGGGAGAGGTCTGAGGAAAGGGAAGGGGGTCTAGTTATTTTATTTTTTGTTACGTGTATGTAGGGAGAAGGTCCTGATCCAATTACTATGGCGCAGTCTTATTCTTCTTTTTCTTTCTTTTATTGGGCATTCCAGTATCCGAATTGCTGAAGAATGAAGCTGAGCAAACAGGTAGGAGCCCTAATGGGCAGGGTCTGATACAGGCCTCTCAGAGCATGTGTGTGATGTGCCCTGCTAAAAAGACCTTGCATTCAGCTCTCTCTCTGCCCAGACTTTGGGTTGGGGACTTCCATGTCCTAGGAAACAAAGCCTAGAAACAGGGATTCCCCCTTAAAAGCTCAAGCCCCTGCTCTGTGATCAAGGCCCCTTATCTGCACACATAAGAAGATTCTCAGACTGTTTAAAAAACAACTGAATGAGTCAAGCAGGAGGTTTTCCACAGTGGTGAGATCTGAGTGCTAAAGGGCCAGTATCCTGTCCCCACTACCAGCACAATTGACCAATAATAGGAGCATCCATAAAGTGGAGAGGCTGGAAACAGATACATGAGTTTTCGCCTGTGGGAGGAATACCTGATTCTCTGTGCTTTGTCAAATATAGCAGGCAGTGTCGGGTGCTGGGAATATTTATCTGGGTCAGCCAGGGAAAGTGAGGCCAGCCCAGCCAAGAGAAATGGACAGGGAAGCAGGGACAAGGGTGAAAGGGTGAGGAGCCAGCTGATGGACAAGCAGGATGAGAGCGTTTCCCCATGGCAATTGGTACATTCTCTCCTCACGGCACACAGCACAACTTACGTAGGAGAGGTCTGCGCAGGGAGGGGTGTGTGTGGGTCTTATTTGTTTGTATTATTTGTTAATGTGTTCATCCCACCCTGCTCCAAAGAGTTCAGAGTGGTATGCATAGTGAGTTCCCAGGTGGCTGCCTGTCCCATCCAGGTTTAGCTTCAGGGATGGAGTACTTCTCGGGGGCCTCCAGGCTGTTCTCTCATTCCCTCCCCCCTTTCTCTTTGCTGGGCAGTCAACTTCTACTCCTCCATCTTTGGTGTCATGCAGCTACTGTGCCTTCTCACCTGCCCCTTCATTGGCTATGTGATGGACTGGCGCATAAAGGACTGTGTGGATGGTCCAGGAAACATGGGCAGCGCTGCGTTGGCTAGGTGAGAGTTTCTCGGCTTCCCATTTTCAGAAGCAGCGTATGTAGAATTGGCTAGCCCGGGTGCTTATGCTTCGATGTGGGCATGCTGGTGCACCCACAGGGGACTGACTGTTTCCTTGACTCTTCCTAGGACCAAGGAGAAAGGAGAGCCACCCAAAGTTCGCTATCGCAAGATCCAGAAGCTCACCAACGCTATCCGTGCCTTCGTCATCACCAATCTGATGTTGGTAGGATTTGGTACCACTTGCCTGATCAACATCCTCCCTCTACAGGTAACTTCTGCCTTGCTGCTCATTCACCCATGATGCTCCTTGACATGATGCCTCCCTCTCGCAATGCATTGTTGCTTCCCCAGTACTGTTTTCATGCCATCACTATTTCCTGACCCTCACTTCATGGTCTGTGTTTGCCTCTCTCTTCATTTTGTTTGTTTCTTTCTCCACAGTATGTGACCTTCATCCTTCACACCATGGTGCGTGGCTTCTTCCATTCTGCCTGTGGGGGCCTCTATGCTGCTGTGTGAGTTACGCCACTGTGTGGAACCTCTTTGCTTCAGAATGGGGAGCAGGGATTACAGCCTGCCATGCACTGTGTTCCTTACCCCACACCGGGGATGGGGAAGCTCAGACGCATGGGCCCAAATAAGGCTCCCTTTCCTCTTTCTGTCTGACTGCCTAGCACCTTCACATTTGGATACACTGGCTTTGGTCTGGTTCCAGTTCCCCCTCCCAAGGCTATGCTGATAAAACACAAGGCATGGGGGTAGGAGAGTTCCAAGGGTGGTGGAAAGAGCAGGAGAATCAGAGAAAGATGCCCACTCCTTTTCACTCCTCATGGCAGTTTCCATTCTGAAGTTGCAAAGCAAGGTAGTCATCATGCTAGTGCAGATGGGGATTGGGGAAAGCATTATGTACATTCCTCTGTGTGTGTGTGTGAGTGTGTGTGTGTGTGTGTGTGTGTGTGTGTGTGAGAGAGAGAGAGAGAGAGAGAGAGAGAGAGAGAAAATTGTCTGGCAAAGTCTCATGCTACAACACTTATGTGAAAAGCAGCTCAGCCATTTTGTTCCAAAAACTAAAGGTTTTCTTCTGACAGGAAAAGAAAGCTGGAGGGTATTGAAGGAAGAGGCATTGGTCAGCTCTCTCCTTCTCGTGTGTATCTGTAGTTATCTTTTTTTCATGGCAGCTAAACTTCCCTGGCCATTGGGAGGGGGAAGAACAGGGGAAACTAGTTGTGACAGAGTCACTTTAAATTTCTTTTCTTACTACTGAATATTAAAACCATTCCTGATTTTCAATAAGAGCTGTGGCTTATCTTGCTACTGACAGCTTTCCATTTGTACATTCTTTCCCTCCAATGACCTGCTTATATGTTTCGTTAACTGAGGTTCTGATGTCTTTGGAATATTGATAATTTGATAGCTTTAGGACTACTGATTCATTTCCATATCTCCAAATATAATGCAGAATCTTAACAATGTCACTTTTTTATATCTGGAAGCCGTGTCTTATCTGTGACGGGGCAGGAGAGGATTGTAATGGGCTTCCTCAGTATTTTGAGTCTCACCCTCTGTACACAATTTCTGGTTTGTCAGGTATCCGTCCAATCACTTTGGCACGCTGACCGGTCTACAGTCATTGATCAGTGCTGTATTTGCTCTCCTCCAACAGCCGCTCTTCATGGCTATGGTGGGGCCACTGCATGGCGATCCCTTTTGGGTGAGTTATGGCTTCTCTGGATGAAGACACAGGTTGCTTTTGAAGAGTGATCACAGTGCATGTTTTACTTGCAGTGTGAATCCCGCTACATACTTGTGTTTATAGACATACATGCCAACAAGCTGAATGCTAGATTGAAAAGCTGCTCCCCCATTACCAGCGAGGTGTGTCAGACCTCAGTTTTTCTGCCCCATCCCTTCTGCATCAGGCAGGCTGCCTGTCTTTAAAAAGAAAATAAAAAGTTAAAGTGGCACATATATATGTCTAAATATTCACCCTTCACTTTGCCAAAAAAAAAAAAAGAAATGTACAAACATTTTAAAAACAGTTGCTAAACTGCCCAGCAGATTTTGGGGTTGGGGTGAAGAAGTGTTGATGATGTCATATGTCAGGGGTGTTGAACCTCTTTCTGCCCGAGGGCTGAATTCAATTTTGGAGAAGCTCTTGGGGGCCACATTCCAGTGGTGGGCGGGGTTGAAGGCAAAGGGGCCAAAAATACCCCCCAGATGCCATCATATTGTAGTTTAAAGCTCTCACTGCCAGTAACTAAGCCTCAGGAGAGGCATTTCAAACTTTCATAATGGAGAAAAACTGCACAAAAGCCAGGAAAACCACCACACAATTGGTGGTTGGGGGAAAGGGGATGGGGCTATCTTGGGACCCCCAGAGGGCTGGATTGAAACCTCAGGAGGCCAGATTTGGCCGCCGGAGCTTGAGGTGCTCCCTGTCATATGTGCTAGGTAGTAGGTCAGGGGTGGGCCACTTGTGGCCCTCCAGATACTTTGGCCTACAGCTATCCTTTAATCATAGAATCATAGAAAAGTAGAGTTGGAAGGGGCCTATAGGCCATCGAGTCCAACCCCCTGCTCAATGCAGGAATCCAGGTCAAAGCATCTCTGACAGATGTCTGTCCAGCCGCACCTTGAATGCCTCCAGACTGGGAGAGCCCACCACCTCCCTAGGTAGTTGATTCCATTGTCTTATTGCTCTGACAGTCAGGAAATTTTTCCTGATGTTTAGGTGGAATCTAGGTTCCTGTAACTTGAGCCCATTATTCCGTGTCCTGCAAACTGGGATGAACGAGAAGAGATCTTTGCCCTCCTCTGTGTGACATCCCTTCAAATACTGGAAGAGTGCGATCATATCTCCCCTCAGTCTCCTCTTCTGAAGGCTAAACATGCCCAGTTCTTTCAGTCTCTCCTCATAGGGCCTTGTTTCCAGTCCCTTTATCATCCTTGTTGCCCTCCTCTGAACCCTCTCCAGTTTGTCTATGTCCTTCTTAAAGTAAGGTGCCCAGAACTGGACGCAGTACTCAAGATGAGGCCTAACCAGTGCCGAGTAAAGGGGAATTTTCACTTCCCGCGATTTGGAAGCTATACTTCTATTAATACAGCCCAAAATTGCATTTGCCTTCTTTGCAGCCACGTCGCATTGCTGGCTCATATTCAGTTTGTGATCTACCACAATTCCAAGATCCTTCTCACTTGTAGTATTGTTGAGCCAAGTGTCCCCCATTCTGTAACTCTGCATTTGGTTTCCTCTCCCTAGGTGCAGCACTTGGCATTTATCCCTATTAAATTTCATTCTGTTGTTTTCGGCCCAGCGCTCCAGCCTATCGAGGTCACTTTGAATTTTGTTTCTGTCTTCCAGAGTATTAGCTGTTCCACCCAACTTTGTGTCATCTGCAAATTTGATAAGCATTCCCTGTACCTCCTCATCCAAGTCATTAATAAAAATGTTGAAGAGCACCGGGCCCAGGACCGAGCCCTGTGGTACCCCGCTCGTTACCTCTCCCCAGTTTGAGAAGGAACCATTGATAAGCACTCTTTGAGTCCGATTCTTTAGCCAGTTGTGGATCCACCTGATAGTTGTTCCATCTAGCCCACTCTTAGCTAGCTTACTAATCAGGATATCATGAGGCACTTTGTCGAAAGCTTTGCTGAAGTCCAGGTATATAATGTCCACAGCATTCCCACAGTCCACAAGGGAGGTTACCCGATCAAAAAATGAGATCAGATTAGTCTGACAGGATTTGTTCTTGACAAATCCATGCTGGCTTCTAGTAATCACTGCATTGTTTTCAAGGTGCTTGCAGACTGACTTCTTTATAATCTGCTCAAAAATCTTCCCGGGGATTGATGTCAGACTGACTGGCCTATAGTTCCCAGGTTCCTCCTTCTTGCCCTTTTTGAAGATGGGAACAACATTTGCCCTCCTCCAGTCGTCTGGCACTTCACCTGTCCTCCATGATTTCTCAAAGATAATAGACAGTGGTTCTGAGAGTTCTTCTGCCAGTTCCTTTATTACTCTAGGATGCAGCTCATCAGGCCCTGGAGATTTAAACTCGTTCAGAGTAATCAGGTGCTCCTTGACCATTTGCCTATCAATCTCAAGCTGCAATTCTGCCCCTTCAGTCTGCACTTCAGGTTTGCCAGGGGGGTCATAGACCCTCTTTTGGGAGAAGACCGAGCCGAAGTAGGAATTGAACACTTCTGCCTTTTCTTTGTCTTCTGTTATCAATTTGCCATCCTCATTGCGTAGTTGAACCACCAGTTCTTTCTTCTGTCTTTTACTGTGCATGTATCTGAAGAAAGCTTTTTTGTTGCTTTTAGCATTCCTCGCTAACCTTAGCTCATTCTCAGCTTTAGCCTTCCTGACACTATTCCTGCAGTTCTGTGCTACCTGCCTGTACTCTTCCCCTGTAGCCTGTCCTTCCTTCCACTTCCTATACGTGTCCTTTTTTGTTTTCAGGTCATCTTTGAGTTTATTGTGAAGCCACATTGGCTTCTTCTGTTGCCCTCTGCCTTTTTTCCTTGTGGGAATTGTTTGCAATTGTGCCTTTAAAATTTCCTTTTTTAAAAACTCCCACCCCTCCTGGGCTCCCTTTCTCGTGAGAGTCACTTGCCGTGGGATCTTACTAATCATTGTTCTGAGTTTGTTAAAATTGGCTTTCCTAAAATCCAGGGTACGTGTTTGGCTACACTCAGCTTTTGCTTCTGTTAGAATCAAGAACTCAAGTATAACATGGTCACTTTCCCCCAGAGTTCCCGAAACTGCCACTTTACCCACTAACTCGTCTCTGTTGGTTAGAATCAGGTCAAGGATAGCCGATCCTCTAGTTCCTTCCTCCACTTTCTGTAGGAGGAAGTTATCAGCAGCACAGCTCAGGAATTTCTTGGAGGGGCCATGTTTGGCTGAATAAGTCTCCCAACAGATATCAGGGAAATTGAAGTCTCCCATTACTACCACATCGTGCCTCCTTGAAACACTAGCAATTTGCTTTTCAAAAGTTCCATCCTCGTCTTCTCCTTGATTGGGTGGTCGGTAGTAGACTCCAACCGCCATGTTCGTTTTATTCTTTGCCCCCTTTATTTTAACCCAGATGCTCTCAATGGGGCTGCCAAGCTCCTCTTCCTGTATCTCTGTGCAGAGATACGTATTTTTAACATACAGTGCAACTCCACCTCCCTTTCTGTTGCTTCTGTTCCTTTTGAACAAGTTATACCCTTCAATTGCTGTATTCCAGTCATGGGAGTCATCCCACCAGGTTTCAGTTATCCCTATCAAGTCATACTTGCCCTCATGTATCAAGAGTTCAAGTTCGTCTTGTTTATTGCCCATACTCTGGGCATTAGTATAGAGACATTGAAGACTATGTGCTTTATAGTCCGACTTTCCCCCTACATTTTGTGGTAGACTATCAATGGGCACCGCTGGAGCTGTTCTCTCCATTGTGGCATAGAGGCCTTCTTCCATTGGTACCCCGGAGTTTATGTCTCCCTCCCCTGTTGGATTCAGTTTAAAGCCCTCCTGATTAAGTTCCTCATGCTGTGTCCAAACACATTCTTCCCAGTCCTTGTGAGGTGCAACCCATCCTTTGCCAGCAGTCCATCTTCCAGGAAGTGTAGCCCGTGGTCCCAGAATCCAAATCCCTCACGTCGGCTCCACCTTCGTAGCCAGTCATTCACTCGGAGTATTTTTCTTTCCCTTTCTATGCCTCTTCCAAGTACTGGAAGGATGGATGAGAAAACTATCTGGGCCCCGAAGTTCTTGAGTTCCCTTCCCAGCTCTTCAAAGTCTGCCGTGATTTCTTTGTAACTCCGCTTGGCAGTATCATTTGTACCCACGTGGAAGAGAAGAAAGGGGTATGTGTCGGTGGGCTGCATGAGCCTCGGCAGCTGCTCTGTCACATCCTTAATCCGTGCCCCAGGGAGACAGCACACCTGGCGAGTCCATGGGTCTTCGCGACATACTTTGGCTTCGATCCCCCGCAGGAGGGAGTCTCCCACTACGAGTACTCTTCTCTTCCTCTTGCTGTAGGCCTTGGTTTGACTGCCTCCACTTGACTGACCCTCAGCCTCCTGCTCGCTGTCACGTTGGGTGCCCGGTAATCCGTCCTCTGCAGGCTGTCCTCTGCTCTCGTCCTCAAGTACATGGAAGCGGTTCCATAGCTCCACTGCTTCCACAGGCGCAGAGTGTCTTGTAGTTCTTCTGCTCCTAACAGTCACCCTTTTCCAGGGAGTTCCCCCTGCGTTATTTTCCCTTGCCTCTGCAGTCTCTGACTCCGCCTCATCCTGCAGTTGCCCTTCTGGCTCCTGTACTGTGCTTTGGTGCTGTAGATCCACCGTTCTGTCTAAGAACTCCTCACTTTCTCTTATGCTCCTGAGGGTTGACACTTGCTGCTCCAGTCCTCTGACCTTTTCTTCCAACAGCGTGACCAGCTTGCACTTGTTGCATGTGTAGGCCATGTTGATCTCCGGCAGGAAAACAAACATTGCACACCCCTTGCAGGTCACCACCACTGCTGAGTCCTTTCCTTCCATAGTGCTCTGTTTCTGTCTTCCTAGAATATATATATATATATATATATATATATATATATGTTTTTGTTTGTTTGTTTGTTTGTTGTTGTTGTTTTTTTTTCTTTTTTTGTTTTTTTTAGGGACCTCCCCCTTGACCTCCCCTGCCGAACTCCGCTGCCGAACTCCGCTGCCGAACTCCGCTGCCGAACTCCTGTTTGCTCTCCCTGTTCGCTCTCCCTGTTCGCTCGCTCTCTGGGAGCCTGCTTGCCTTTTCACAGTCCCAAAAACAGCTGGAGCCTCTCTCCTGTTGTGCTCCTGCTCAGCTGGGAGTCAGGAACAGAATGAGCTCCCAGGCCACGCCCTGCAATCAGCCCCACTTCCTGCAATCAATCAGCTGCAATCAGCCCCAGGTAGTTGCAGTCAGCAGGAGCTTCTGCTCAACAGAATGAGCTCTCAGGCCACGCCTTTCCCTTGCAGCACTTGTTGTTGTACTACTCCGCTGCCAAACTCCTGTTTGCTCTCCCTGTTCGCTCGCTCTGTTCGCTCGCTCTCTGGGAGCCTGCTTGCCTTTTCACAGTCCCAAAAACAGCTGGAGCCTCTCTCCTGTTGTGCTCCTGCTCAGCTGGGAGTCAGGAACAGCTTTCTCTAGTAAGCTGGTGCAGTACAGGAAGGAGAAATTGCATGATGGTGTCTTGAGTGGGTATGCACTAGGGATGCGTGAATAGTGACAAAAATTGCTCTGCTGGCAATTTTCAGATTTTCGGGTGACTTTTGCTCCGCCACCCACTGATTTGCAGACTCAGAATTTGTGCGAATGCGTTTGCATGTATTTGCACACATTTGCACTGCTGAAAATGCGCAAATCCCTCCAACACGTATTTCACACTTTACTCTGGGGGGGATTTGTGCATTTTTGATCAGTGTTTTTTATTTTGCATATTTTTATGTGGCTAAATTTGCACAAAAATACACAACATTTAAAAAATCCAGTCTGCATGCCCTGCGGACTGGACTCCACGCGATCTGGGAAAGCCGGTCTGCTGCAGAATCTGCAGAGTGGACTCATAGATTTCATAGATCATAGAGCTGGAAGGCGCCTACAAGGCCATCGAGTCCAACCCCCTGCTCAATGCAGGAAACTAGAGGAGGGGTCTCCCATCCAAGTAATAACCAGGCCTGACCCTGCTTAGCTTTGTTTCCACACTCAGACAAGCTGAGCCAGCATAAGCCACAGGCCTGTGTACAGAGGAATCCAGACTCATTTGAGTCTGTTGTGGATTTCTCTGATATTCCTAGTATGCACCTGCATATAATTACACCTGGATACATCCTTTTAGTTTATTAAAGGCGCGATATTAATACCTTCATATTCTTCCCCTGCCTTCCTGTTTGTGGGTGGGACTTTGGTTAAAGCAAAAACTGTTTTCTGTGTCTGGGGACCGGCCTGGAATTAGAGCCAGAATTTTTCACTACTCCTCACCATCATTTAGCATAAATGTATATCAGTGGATATGCACTCCGTTTCCTGATCCTCCTTGCCTTCTCCCCAGGTGAACCTTGCCCTCCTCATCTTCTCTTTTGTGGGCTTCCTGCTCCCATGTTATCTCTACTACTACCGCCACAGGCTTCTCCAGGAACAAGCAGCAAAAGAAGGGACAGATAAGGCTAACGGCGCCAACGTGAAACTCCAGGACAGCGCAGCCACTAATGGCTTGTTGAGCAATGATACAACCACTGTATAAATCAGGAGCGGGGAAGGTGGGGAGCTTGTGGGTGATGGAGAACAGACTGTAGAATCAGAGTGCCTAGCAGATGGAGTGAGGCACTATTAGCCAAGGGGAGGGGAAAATACTGTGAGAATTTTATATTTGGAAACTATGAAAATAACGGAGGTGCTTTTAATTCTCAACAAATGCATATCTATATTTATATCTATATTTTATATATATATATAGAAAGAGAGAGAGAAAAAATTATATTTTTTTGCAGAGTATTTTGAACGGCCCAATGACTTTTAAATACATGATTAGGACATCAGTCAATGAGCATCAGAGACCTAGAATAGTTTATAAAAATGTCTCTCCCTCTCTCTTGTAAAGAGTTGCCAGATCATGGTGGCTATGTCTAGTTCACAGCACTTAGCCGGCACTTTCCAATCATAGATTCAGTGTTGCAAGGCAGTGGTGGGCAAATTTACCCTGTTCCCTCCTCTCTGTATGATAGTGAATGCTGAAAAAATTGGGGTGAATGAAATGCACCAAGGGAACGTCTGTCAGATGAGCCTGGAGAGTCAAAATTTCCTCCGCTTCCTTGCATTCTGGCAGCTGATGCTGGAGTGTTGAAAAATGGGATGCAATATTGGGACACCACTTAATAGCTGTAAGCCCTGCCTCCCCTCTCCCAATCCCTTTTCTGAGCTTTGTAAAATCAAGCTATCTCCTCATTAATTGTCTCCCAGAGACAAAGCTCTGATGGCTTCCTGAGTGCCGTATATATTTCCAGGTGCTTGGATCTGCCTTGACAGCAGGTATGACAGAATGACCTGGTTTGCGCATAATGACAAACCATGGTTTAATTAACCATGGTTAGTTGAATCATGGGTTGTTGTTATGTGTGAACCCGGAACTATGGGCCGGTTCACACGACACGGGAACCGCGGGGGAGCGCGGCTCCCCCGCGGTTCCCGTGTCGTGTGCACGCCGACCTGGAGGTGCCCCCGCGGGACAGCCACGGGCGGGACCCACGGAAAGTGACCACGGTCGGTAGCGGGGTAAGCCCCTACCGCGCGTGGTCACCGTGCCGTCAGAACAGCGGGCGGCCGTCCCGTGGGGTCCCCACAGAGACGGCAGCCCAGAGTGGCCGGAGCTGCCGCCGCTCCAGCCTGTAGGGGCAAACGGCCCCTCTGGGCATCCCAGGCCTCACCCCCTACCGCCGGGAGGCCCGCACTGCGGTGCGGGGACTATGGGGTCTGCCCACGCGCGCGGGGCGCCGGTCGTGTGCGGCGCCCCGCTGGACCCCGCGGACGGCCCCGCGGTTCCTCCCCTGCCGGCAGCCTGGGTCGTGTGAACTGGCCCTATGGATTATTAAGCATGAACAACCCAGGAAGAGAACCCATGGTTTGTTGCTGGGTTGTGAGCTGTGGGTTTAAACCATGGGTGGTTGTTACGTGTGGACTGTGGGTTGTTCATGGGTTGTTTTGCCAGGCTACAGAGGCAGCAGGCAAGAGTAGTAGAAAAACCAATAACCCAGCTGCTCTACATGCCAGTACTACAGTGCTGCAAAGACATGTGGGATAGAGGGAGGGAGTGGGAGACGGGTGGGAACCAAACAACCCAGGAATTTAAAAAAATAACCTGTGGTTTGCTTGATCATCTGGCAGCCAAATCATGGGTTAACGCTGGGTAAGGCAACAACCCATGGGTTAATTAAACCATGGGTTGTTATGTGTCAAGCAGGTCTATATGTAAATTATAGAACACTGAGGAAGACAGTCACTTAAAAGGATTTGTGTAGGAGAGAACAGAGTGCCAATTTTTAATTAACTTCTTTTAGATTATGTCCTTCCAAGAGGGACTCCAGCATGACCTTCTGGAGGCTCTTATGCTGCCAGTCCCCAGCCAAATGACTTATTTATTTATATGTTAATGTATATTGTTGCCTTTCCATAAAAAATGTTCCTCAGTGTTGCTAACAATAAAACATACAGTAAATCAACTTCTGTGCAACTTCAAACCCAAGACAGTTTAAAAATTAATAGCAGCACTCAGAGATAAAATGCATCAAGATTAAAAACCATAAAAACTGCAAAAGCCTTTTAGGAGAGAAGTTTTTACCAATCATGTAAAATAGCAATTAATTGGGCTTGTTGGATAAATTCCACAGTACCAGAGCCACCACTGAAAAGGCTCTGTTTCTGCTCGGGGATAATTTGATGCTTACAATGGTTGCACCTGGAGTAGTTATTCTCCAGCATCTCTTAATTAATGGGGGATGGGGGGAGTGCATATAGGAGAAGGTGCTCCTTAAGGTGTCTTGGACTCGGACCATTTAAGGCTTTAAAAGTCAAAAGCAATACCTTGAACTTGGCTCAGAAAGAACATGTCAGCCAGTGCAATTTAAAACAAAGGATCACTGTTCTATACACCCTGTGCTCCAGCTAAAAGTCAGGCTGCCATATTTTGAACCAGTTTCTGAACTTGTTTTCAAGGACAGTCCTACATAGAGGGCATTGCAGTAGTGGCTTAGCCTTTAGCCTTCAACTGGCATGAAAAAACGAACTCCTGGCCATGTCCATCACCTAGGTGTCTAAAAGTAATATCAGATCCAGAATCACTCCCAAATATTGACACTTCTAATTAATGGAGCAAGAACAGGCAATTCTCCTCTGTCTAGTTCAGCAGAACTTCCCACTATCAACAACACCATCTTGCCTGAATTAAGTTTCACTTTAGTCACATTCATCTAGTAGTCTATTACCGATTTAGGCAGCCATTCATGGAGGATCCTCCCACAGCTGATGCCAAGGGAAAGGAGAACTATAACTATCATCAGCATGCTGGTGACACCATGCTCCAATCCCTTGAATGGCTTCTAACAATTTTGTGCAGGGGTAGAAATGCATTTGAGACAAGATGGAAGCCTGCAGGACAATTCCCATAGGGCAGATCAGTAGTCTTCCAGGATCTCTTCCTGTAACTTCCCTGCCAGGTAGAAGTGGAACTACTGCAAAGCCATGCCCCCAAGTGCCAACCTGTGCAAGAAGTCAAGAAGCACATCCTGGTCAATACCCATGAAGAGATCTAGGAGAATCCACGGAGTCCTCTTGTCTCCAGGTGCAGGCTACCTTCCAGGGGCAATCCAAACAGTTTCCATCCTGAATGCCAGCTAGACACCAGACTGACATGGATGAGCTCTGCTCCAAGAGCACCGGGACCCAATCACCTTGGCTAAGAGTGGTAGGTGGGAATCAGGCCTGTGATTCAGCCAGAGACTGAGAGGAGGCTTCTCTAAAAGCAGTCCTAGAAGCCATGTAACTATGACAGGGATGAGCAGCTTGTGGCCCTCTGGATGTTGTACTGCAGCTCCCTTCACCATTGGCTACGCTGGCTAAGGCAGATGGGATTGCAGCCCATAGGTCGCCCACCCCTTTCAGTATTAGAATGGGAATCCCATTGAAAACAGTGTAGTGCATATACGTGGCATCCACACTCCGATTGCATCTGGATGTGAATCCAGTTTGCACCTGCGGTTTCAGAGCCAGGAAGCGGTATTCATGGGGGAAGCCTGAATGTGTGTATGCATTTCTGTAGCTGGACTGGGATGCTGGAGTTAACGAGCGAAAAGTCTGGGATGAGGGGCTTGCTTTCAAGGAAGTTAAGTTTTGGCACTTCTCAATTTTGAAATCAAGTGCTGAACAAGGCTATGAACAAGGCTAGAGATAGGGAAGTGGCAAAAAGCCACACAGAGTAAAAATTGGCCACATGTCATGAGCCTGGGTATGAAAACATGGGGGCGGCTCCATAGAAGTACTAGTGTTTTAGCAGCAGTCTGGATGAGGTATCAAGCCCTAAAAAGGATGAAATGTTCAGGACTGCAGCATTAACAGGTTTTATGTAAACCTGCGGAGATGGGGTATACCACCCAGGGATGCTCTTTCAACTGTCAGTCTCTCCAGCATTTTAGCTGTTCTGATGGGAGATAAACATTGGCCTTATGCGGCTTCCTGCTTCTACCAAAGTAGGCCGTTCTCTGCAAAAGCTCATGCCACAATAAAATTATTCTAAAGTGTCACGGCACTTTTCTTGTCTTGGTCTTACTGGTCCGGGGAGGCTTGGGTTGGACACAACACAGCCAGCTAGAAAAGCAAGACCGTGTTGAGCAGCGACCGGGTGGGTGCACAGGTGATCGGCAGCAATAACAGAACTGGAGTCAGCGGGTAGAGCATCTGCAGGCACAGCCTGGGCAGAGGAGCAAAATAAGTTTCAACGGTGATGGCAATGCGTTTGCTGTTAGGAGAGTGTTAAATCACACGATGTTTTCTTTTCATTTGGAATAAACAAACATGTTTTCAAGGTGGTTGATGAAAAGCCAGATACCGCCAGGCACAGCAGTCTGCCTTCTCATTGGCTTTGTGCCTGCAGCCCTACACAGGAAACCTCATTCAGCTGTTGAGGAGAGAGATGATACCTTGTGGATCTGGCCAGCTGCAGCTGATTGGACAAAAGCAGCAAGTGTATTTTTGTTTTGCTGTTTTTGCACCCTGGCTCACTATAAAGCAGCCAGCAGTAGGAGCAGTGAGAGTGGCCCAAGGGTATTGCATTTTTTGTTCTTTGGGGCATGGTGGTGGTGGTGGAATGCAGCCTTTTCTCCAGATAGTGCATCCATTGCTACTGTGGCTGTAGTATGGGGAGGAGAGAGGCTATAGCTTGGGGCAGAGACCACAGTTTTGCATATATAATATCCCAGATTCAGTTCCTGGCACATCCAGTTAAAAGGTTTTCAGGTGACAAGGCTGGGAAAGAGCTCTGCCCGAAACCCTGGTGAGTTGCTGCCAGTCAGCATAGACAGATCTGGGTTATATGAATAATTGGTCTGACTCTGTCTAAGACAGCTGCTTCTGCTTAGTTTAATTAATATCCTACCTTTCGGATCCAAAGATCCCCCAAGGCAGTCGCAAAAATCTGTGTAGCTGTAGCTAACGAGAGTTCTACAAGTGTCACAGGCACCTATGGGATATTCCCTGGGACACAATTGCTGGAGTGGCAAGCAGCTTCCTTTGACCTCTGCCTTTTGGGGTGGGGCTTTCAATTTTTTAAAAATAATATTAATATATTCCACTCTCCAACCTCTTTGTGAACCCCTTTGAAGGAGCACACACCCAGCCGGCTCATCTTTTAAAATGGGAAGCAACCACAGCCTGACTTAACTCGAGGGCCATCCAGCATGTAGAGAAAGCATAGCCTTCCATTTGGGGATTGAGGTTTGTGGGATTATCACTCAGATTTTAAAAAGCCAGTTGGGAGATGCTTCATGTAAACAGGCCACTAAACAAAAATGTGCTACTGAGGAAAGGAATGTATCTTCTTATTAAAAAAAAAAATGGTATATGGTACCTGTCACCTTTTCTTTTCCTACAGAAACTGCCTTTTATAGCTGTGTGACAGGCATATATTTAAAAGGTACAGTTTTCCTCACATGGAGATGCAGCAAGAGGGGGAAGCTATGCTTACTGAATTCCTGTCTCATGCAGCAGTTTATTTTATTTAGTAGAATTTAATACCCTGCCCTTTAGTGTGCCTACTCTCACAGGCTGGCCTACAATAACCAATACCAATTTAACCACCAAAACACTCAACTATAGAATATATAACTCTATAAATATCAACAGATAAAATAGTTACAAAATGAACCCTACACAGCATCAGTAGTGCCAGTCTTTTGTTTAATACTAATTTTTTTTAAAAAAAACATTGCATGGGGCTAGGAAAGTGCAGTCAAGTTTAGATGAAGCACATCATGATGTTTATGAAGAGAGAATGAAATGGAATTTCATGATGGGGTGGGGTGTGTGTGATGCTTAGAAAAATGAGAGGAAAAAAGGTCCGCTTCATTTATTTCTGTTATTCATAGCCAGCATCTTCGATGGCATTCCCAGGTGGCTCCAAGGTGTCAGCAGTGCCCTCTTCTGCCCACATATGGAAACTCCCCAGCTGGTTAGTCAGCACAGAGCCATGATTATCTGCCCCACCCCTTTCCTAAGTTGTTACCAGATAATACAGTCTATCTACACTTGGCAAATGACAGCAAGAGGAAACAGATTACTAACCTCTGTAGTGTGTGTAGGCGTTGAAAAAGAGAACAGACATTTTTGCTCTAAGGTGCTTGAAACAGACAAGCTATGTGTTGCTTTCATAGATTTCCTCTCATGATTAATGAAAAACTTAGTAGGAACATTTTAGAAACCACATTTTTGTGTCTTTCTTTCTCTATCTACACACACACACACACACACACACACACACACACACACACACACACACCCTTGCTGTTTTCTATAAGAAGCCATGCTTCGAAAATGTCAAAGCAGCTTTGGTCTGGTTTCCTTTATTCATAATGTAAGAGTTAGGGGACAGCTCAGTTAAACTGTAAGGCAAAGCGTTGAAGGAAATTCCTTTCAACAGAGGGCATGGTTAATTTAGGAAACTTGTGGCCACAAAACACAGGAGAGCTAGAACAGAAGGATTTAAAAGAGAGTGGGGATTAGACTCTTATTGGAGCAGGAAGCTTTATCTAGCAATAGCAATGAATATTCAGTGTTAATTATAGATTTAAGAGGGACTGTATTTCAAAATGGAGAGCACTTCTGTCCACTGAAGGGGTCTGAAGCAAGGTGATACTCTGCAGGTGTGGTTTTTCCCCATTGTTTCCAGGCTGTGAGAAACTATACCTGTAGAAGTTACAGCTTTCTTGAAACTACTAAAGGAACAGAGGTCCCATCCATTTTGGAATATGGTCACTCTGTGGAGAGGGAAAAACAAATTCATCTATTGTATACCCAACTCTTGTACCTTTGCTTTTTAAAAAGTGTGTGTATGTAATTTGAATGGTAAGGCCACAGTGGAAGCAGACATGCTGTGTTTTGATATGAGGTACAATCTTCTCTGCAGGATTAAGTTTAGGGGAAACCAGGGGTGCTTCTAGACCAGGGCTCTCCAACCTAGGGTCCCCAGATGTTGCTGGACTACAGCTCCCAGAATCCCTTGCCATTAGCCATGCTGGCTGGGTATGCTGGGAGCTGTAGGCCAGCAACATCTGGGGACCCAAGGCTGGAGAGCCCTGTTCTAAGTGGAGGGTTCCTAGTGCTACCAATCAAAAGACACTGACTATTCTGTCTTTTCTTCCTTAATGGATTTTTATGAAAAAGAGATGGAAGCAGTGGGAAAACACAGGCGGGTTAAAAGCTGAAGACAACGTTGTCTGGACCCCTGTAAAACCCTGTGAATGAGGCAAGGTGATTGCATGATAAAATCCTCATTTGGAAGCACCTTAGTTCTCCAGTTTCCAGTAGAAGGGGCCTGTGCTGTGCACTGATTGACCGGTGCCTGTAGCGTGAAGCCACCTCACCCTACCTCCAAAGCAATTTCTACCAATTTAAAAAACCTGATCCTGTGTATGGTTAAAAAAAAAAAAAAAAAAGGTCTGAAATGCAAAAACATACAAGGGGAGCTTTAAACAAAAGAGACAGAAAACTGGTGTGGGGTGTAGGTATTGCATGCTAGTTCAGCATTCAGAATGGAGGCAAGTACAGTTGTTTGCAGTGTAAAAGGGAGAGATCAAGGCACAGGAGAAAACAAATGTGTTGATCCCTGCGTTGATCTGCACACAATCGTAAGTTTATAAGCCACTGCACTAAGGGATAGAGGCAGTGTGAATAAAGCTGTGGTACAGGGAATTGTTCTAATTACACTTTCCTCTCAATCTATGCTGTACTTGGGCAGGAAGACATGTTCCGCAATCTACCCCAAGGTCTCCTCTCAATTCTATAAGGTTGTGTTTAAGGAGTAAAGTTGTGGGTGCTGGGGCATTCTTTCCTCTGAGCCAAATTAGACTCCCAAACTTAGTTTAGTTTTAGTTTAGTTTATTTAGTTACGGTCATGGACCAAACGTAAAAAACATACATACCTACATCATGTTATTTATTTACAAAAGTAAAGATAAAACAAATATATTAAGATAATTTAATTTTGTCTTTAAGATGGTTTTATCGACTGCTTCCTAATCTTACATGCCTGGGCGCAAAATCTTGCCACTCTCTGAGTTATCTCATTTCTTGAACCCGATAGGAGGAGAGAGACGTAAAATGTATCTGATCTGCCTGGAGCATTTCTTAAAATTGAAGCAATATAAAAGGAACGAATATCCTTGTAATAACTGCAGTTGTAATAATACATGGGTAATTGTTTCTACCTCATTCGATTGGCATGGGCAGGACTCCCAAACTTATTGTAGAAAGAGTTGGTAGGTGTGTTGGAGGCCAGCACACTGATAGCGATGGCTTTAAGAACCTGTCCATGGAGAAGCAGAATTAGGCTCCAAGACAGTTAGGGAAAAGATATGGAGCCTGCTCCCTCTGAGTTAATTTTAGTGTTCTGAGCCAACTTTTAGCATTCCCTCAGCAAAGTGTGGTCACTTTGCTGAGGGAACCAACGTTTTGCTGAGGAAAGCATTAACTGTGTCAGATGACAGCAGCTTAATTTGTTAATGGTGCTTGAGAAATAGTTTGGAGCATAAAGTAAGAGAGCACCACAGACTTTGATGAGGGCAACACAGGTCAAATCTCGCTGATGTCAACAAGGCCAACATCATTTTCTCCTTTTTGTCTCTGTTAGGGTTGCAACTGAACAGCAGCCTTGACCTAGCAGGTGTCATCAAAGTATAGAAGGGTTGTTGAGATGAGGGTTGCAGATATACTGTTCTTAAAAGAACAAAACAGGTGTCTCTTTGAAGGGAAGCAGTTCCTGCAGCCATAGATCAGCCAGATATAGAAGCTAGAAACTGTTAGAGGTTTATTTTGATAAAGAAAGAAAGAAAGAAAGAGGAAGGCAGTCTTTCCCTGCCACTATGATCATAAACTGAGCCAGATTAAAGTTAGTGGGAGCCCCCAGGGTATTTACTTCTGCATACAACAGTACACAGTGGAAAACTGACTCAGATTAAAAGACCCCTAGTTTGGCTTGTCTGGCATCCCCTATGTCAGCCTTCCCCAACCGAGGACCCTCCAAATGGGCTTCAATTCCCAGCATGGCTGGTTGGGGGATGCTGGGAGTTGTAGTCCAACACATCTGGAGGGCACCCAGTTGGGGAAGTCTGTCCTATGTATTTTTAACATCTGTTTAAATTGCCACCTGGTAGTCTTCCACATTTCAAGGTACATTAACCAAAAGACTTCTAAAGCATATCGCTGTGTACGTTGTCTAATTATTTCTTTAAACAGTCAGGCACCAGGCAGAACTGTAGTTTCACTTAGTGCTGCTGCAAGGAGCATTCTAATCCAGCATAGTAGTTAAGGGTGCGGGGCAGGAAGTGCCAAGTTCAAATGTCATCCCAGCCACAAACTCACTAGGGCAGGGGCGGGCAGGCATGAGGTTTGTGGAATCTATTTAGTTTTTTCCCCCTTGGCTTTGAGGTCCACAAACCAGAATCGGATGCAAAATAATGTCTTGGGGCTGGAGCCAGATGCAAAATGGTGTCTGGGGGGGGGGCAGATCTAGTTACCTACCACTTCACCCCATGAGATTAACCTGCATATGCAAGTACAAATATTCAGCTGAGTTACTGCAGATTAGAGGGTTTGTGCAGTGCCGAAAATTTCTTCCACATTTTTTTCCCAACCATACTCATTCAATTTGGTAGAAAAGAAATTGCTTTTGAAAAGAAATTGAAAGAAGAAAACTTCAGAGAAATTTTCATGAGTTGGATCTGGGGTTCCTGTGTTTCCCTTATGAGGTGGGCAAGGAGTGTGTGGGAGTGCCCTGTCTTTCATTGCACAATCATCTCTCCAGAAGCCTGTAGCCTCCTTGGCTTCCCACACTTCAATTAAAGCCCAGAGGAAGATGTCATGAGGTAATTCCTCCCACAGGGCTTTTTTTAAATCAGGAAGTGCAGGCAGTCTGGGAGGCTGCAGAGCAATAATAGAAAGATAAAACACACAAAGCACCCGTGGGCACCTCGCAATGATTAGGTAAGGTCAAAAACACCACCAAAATAAACTTAAAATAAGCTATAAAATGCCCTGAGAGTGAGGCAAGAAAAAAAAAGAAGTCTCTTTAATGAGGGAAGAAAACATTCCGGAAATTGGAGGACAGATTTTGGCCCAGCACTAGCTCCACCTCTTCCCTGGAACCGGATACAACACTGCACCCATCACACCTGCATTGTGGAGGATGCAAAATGGAGGCTACGCTGCCAACACAGTCGATGCTGTTGTGACTTGTAGTAGCAGTGCAAAAGGGGAAAAAAAAAAAACCTTAGCAAAAAAGAAAGAGGCTGTGCTACAACCCCTGCCAATGGTGAGCCCTTTATTGGAGAATTACTCCTCCCTCTGGAGAAACTCGGTGAAATAGTCCCCACAATTTCTCTGCTCACAAATAAGGTGGAGAACTTTGAGAGGTCATCTGTGCACAGCTCTAGCTTTAAGATTGTTTCCAGTTTCAGAATTGAGTTCACCGTCCTTTCATATATATATTTCCTTCCCTAGTTTCATCACCACCACCACCATATCAAACGTACTTCATTTTAGCAGCCTAATTCAAAAGGGAAAACAAACTTTTTTGTTAGTCAGAAACCCTTGGAGATATATTACAACAGGGCCAGGACAAGATATTTTGCTGCCAGAGGCAGAACAGTAGGTAAATGCCCCCACCCCAAGAAGTTCCATAGTACCCAAGGCTGACCAACTTATTTTGGCAGTTGAGCCAGAAAATCCCACAGGTGTCTCCCCAAAGCAGCTGCCTGAGGCAACTGTCTCACTTTGCCTAATGGTAGGCCTGGCCCTGTACTGCAAACTGATCTACTAGTAGGTCCTGATCTGCGTACCCCTGCACTTGGTGACCTTAAGCAACTCTTCTCTCAGCCTCATTTCCAAAGTGCAGGCTACAAAGCTCACAGTGGCAAGTCTTACAGTGCTGTTGTAAGGATCACTTAGATAATGAACATCACATGCTTTGAATTCTTGAAATGCATGATTACAATGATTGGTCAGCCTACTTGGGGAATCCCAAGTAGATGCCAAGGGATGCTAATGTGACTCCCACTATGGGAATATCCCAATAATGTCTCCTCTTTCCATGTGCCAGGTCTAATGTAATTGTTTGCATTTTCATCCCCACTGAGTATGGTGATGGAAGCACAGCATGATGCTCCCAGAGTGTATATTTCTGCATGATTTATCAGGGCCAGCCCTACCATTAGGCAGATTGAGGCAGCTGCCTCAGGGCAGCAGATGCTGGAGGGCAGAGAGCAGTGGCCGGGTGTCAGAGGACAGAGCTGTGTGTGCTATGTGGTCTGCCCTACACTAGCCTGTTGCCCTCGGGGGCGATGGAGGATGTGCTCCATCATCAGTGTTGAAGTAAGATTCAACTACCAGTTCAGTCAGCTTCTGTACGTGGAACTGGGTGGGTGGGTGCCAACTCAGACAGTAAAATGTCTTGGGCTGCCCTTGTGTTTTATGAAAGCTGCCCATCCAGCTGTTACATTGTTCCTTCTCCTGTCAGTTCTCTTTGAACGCAGTGCAACATGTTGCAGACCCAAGATGATGTGAAGTTCATTTAACATGTGTGAAGTGCATGGAGCCCTAGATTTAGAGTGGTGGCATGATGTAATGGCTGGGAGACCTCCACATGGGATTAACTGGAAAAAGGTGGTGTGCCTGTAACAGGTGCAGCTTTCTCCCCAACACAGAAATACAGCGGCACCTATTGACCTTCCTACCTTGTTGGATTAATAATTTGCACACTGAGATCAGGAAATAAGAAAATCTACATCTTTTTATTAATACTCTGGAAATTAGGGTTGGAATTTGCTCAAGGCAAAGAGCAATTCAGCACAAAATTTGTCCAGTGGACCAATCCAGGCCCTCAAGACTGGCCAAGAAGGAGAATATAGAAACATCAGGGATCCTCACTGGGAATGGCCTCCAGGAGTCCAGCTATAAGCAAATATGGTTTTTGGCTGCAGAGGGAGCTAATGCTGCTGCAGAGGGCGATGCCAGCAAGGGGATGTAGAGCCTTTCCATAGCCCCATTAGAGACCTATAAGGGAAAGAAATTCAGAATAGTAACACATCAAGGTGATGATCATAAACACAACACATAACGTTAAAGTGTATATCCTGCCAAGTCACCCCAATGTGGATTATTTATTTATTTATTTATTTATATTTATACCCCGCCTTTTTTCCTGCAAGGAACCCAAGGTGGCTTACATAATCCTCCTCCTCCTCTCCATTTTATCCTCACAACAACCCTGTGAGGTAGGTTAGGCTAAGAGTCAGTGACTGGCCCAAAGTCACCTAGTGAGCTTCATGGCTGAGTGGGGACTAGAACCCGGATCTCCTGAGTCCCAGTCCAACACTCTCACCACTACGCCACACTGGCTCCTAGAAGTCGCCAGGGCCTTTGGATACATGGAAAATGGTTTCCTGTTGCTAAGGAAGATGTACCTTAGGTTGTATCTTCAGTAGGCAAGATGGGGCCCTTACCTGTTTTCTTGCAAGCTGTGCAGATCCCCAGAATGGTGCCATAGGCCAAGCTCTTGACAATCAGGAGGAGGAAAATGAACTGCCCTGCACGAAGACTAAGCTCAATCTTAGAGGGGCCCAAAGGTTCTGTAGGAGAAAACAGAGAGAGTTGGTTTCAGCAATAATAATAATAATAATAATAATAATAATAATAATAATAATAATAATAGGAGCCAGAGACCTGCCCATTCCACCGACATGGGACATTTCAGACTGACATTTGTAGAGGGCTCCCCCCACCCCAGTATGCAAAATGTAAAGGCCACCAGAACCCTAAGCACACACTCTTTTTTTTATAAACCACCCTGGAAACTCTGAATCTGATAAATTAATAAACAGGAAGCCCTAGGCCGGCTCTATCGTTAGGCTGAGCAAGGCGAGCTGCTTCAGGCTGCTGGTTGTGGCTGTCACGAAAGGTCAGCAAGTTAAGTTCTTTGACTGATTTTTGTGCTCTCTCTGCCCCGAGAGAGTGTTGCATGTAGTGTTTTCTGCCTCGTGCACTAAAACGTCTTGGCCTGTAGGATGGCCACTTATGAATCGACAAAAAAAGAGGAAATGCGCCACCAATAAAAGAGGACAAAAGAGGATGCCAATTTATGTATGCTAGTTTAGACGCAAACGTAGAAATACCTAATTACTATAATTGAAATTGAAATGCAGAACATCTCACCATAGTGCTGATGGCTATGAGCAGGTGACTGGGGTGTGCCTGCCTGTTCAGTCTACTATCCTACTACCGATGGGCAAAAGCTCTCAGGGTTCTTTATCTTTAAACCCGAATTGGCCAGGACACTTCAAATAGAGGACTCCTTCAGACAGAAGATGGTCCTCTGGCAACCCTTCAAATAGAGGACTGTCATTTGTAAAAGAAGACACCTGGCCACCCGATGCCAAACTTGGATACTGGTGGCCCGTTGACTGTTCTGCCTCAGGTGGCAAAATGTCACGAGCAGCCTTCTTCCTTTATCACTCAGTACACACGGAAGAATGAGCAGCCACTTAGGAGCACTGCGAAGAATAAGCAGAACTGCTCGGCCACGGGGGAAACTGGCGTCTAGCCGTGAGCCAGTGCTGCCTCCCCAGACAGGGAGAAGGCTGCACTCTCCAACCGCTGGCCCCGCCTTGTGGGACCCCCTGGCCTGCCTCAGTCCGCCTGCCCTTTGCCCCACCCTAGTCCTGGCTTACTTGACTGCCTGATCGGCTCGCTCTTCACATAGGCTTCGACCCCAGAGTCGTTCCCTTGGCTCACAGTGGCATGAGTAGGTGTGGCCCTGCCTCCAGTCTGCCCCCGCCACACGCAGACGGCTGGCCACGCTGAAGCTGCACGTGTTCTGGGCCTGCACCTCCTCCGTGGTGAAGGCTAAGCGGTCCACCTTTTTACCGTCGCACTTCCAGCTCACATCAATTGGCCACTTGTAGGAGAAGCCCTGGGCCAGGCACACAAGCGTGGTGCTGTCGTGATGGCATGTGGGGCCCAGGAGAACGGCGCTTCGCTGCTGCACCTGTTTTTCGCAGTTTGGATCTGTGGAGGGAGGAGGGAGAAGAGGTTTGCTTGGACCAGCCACCGGGTGTGTGTGTGTGTGTGTGTGTGTGTGTGTGTGTGTTTCTGAAAGGCAGGAGGCCCAAGCCAGCTCCGTGATTGGGAGCATGGCTGGGAAAGAATCATGCCTGCCACCAGGGCAGTACTCACGGTGTCCTGAAAATACTTCAATATAAGCAGGTCACCCAATGCCATGTGGTCGAGAGCTTGACTCAGTGCAGATCGATGGATGTAGATTCACTCCACCCTTTATTTAACCAATGGGGGGGGGTCATTAACAGGGTGTTGTTGGTTTTGTTGGTTTTTTTTTTTTTTTTTTTTAAGTAGATAAAAAGGTGCAATGCTGATTTTCTTAATTTAAATATATTCAGGCGCCATCTTTGGCACATTTGCACGGAAGTAAGTCCTATATTAAGTACATTACGACTTACTCTCAGTTGATAGGATTGCAACTCAGATTAGTTCACTGGAATACAAAATCACGGATTTCGGTAGGTGGCGCCTCTCCCTCCGCTTTAGCTTTGTAATCAAATTTGGGAGTGCTAAAATTCCATTCCGCTGTGACCACCTTGGAAAACACGTGCGCCCCACGCCTCTCCCTAATTTAAATAGCTGTTTAGTTCAGACTTTTTCCTCAGCTTTTTTTAGATAACCGGGGTCATACTAATGAGAACAACATAATTGATAAAACCAGATCTGATACTTGGAGCATCACCTTCCAGGGCTGCTCATACTCGATTAGAAAGGTTTTATTTTAATTGTAGAACATACTGCTAGGATCTTAGGAAGCGGCTGTAGACTGAGTCAGACCCTGGGTCCATCCAGCCCATTATTGTCGACACTGACGGGTCTCCAGGGTTTCTGGCAGGAGTTTTTCCAGCCCTACCTGGAGACTCTAGGGCAGGGCCGTCCAACCTGGGTCCCCAGATGTTGCTGGCCTACCCTAGCATACCCACCAGCATGGCTAATGGCAAGGGATTCTGGGAGCTGTAGTCCAGCAACATCTGGGGACCCAAGGTTGGAGAGCCCTGCTCTAGGGATTGCTTCGAAGCTGTTTGGGTTTTTTTTTTGTTTTTTTTTTTAAAGTCCCTTTATATACGGCATCAGCTCTGCAAAATCATTTGGAAACAATAAGGCCAACACTGACTAAGGGGTAGGCAACTGGTACCCTCCAGATGCTTTGGACTACAGCTCCCATCAGCCCCAACCAGCATGGCCAGTGGTCAAGGATTATGGGAGCTGTAGCCCAAAACATCTGGAAGGCACCAAGTTGCTTGCCCCTATGGTGACTCAGAGCTTCCTTACACCAGAGCAACTTGGTCATAGAGCTGACAAAACCCGATACCCCTTCCCTTCCCAGCTTCCCTGCTCGCGCTACTGAAGAATCTCTTTCTAAAGCAAGCTTCTAGTACTCATGGACGTTGAGGAGCACCGCCTTTCATTGGTCCGATGAAGGTGGTAACTTCTGGTTCTGTCAGTGGACTGCAGGCTTTGCTTGTCTTTCCCACCCCTACCGGGCTTCGGTAGATTTCTGGTCCGAGGACAGTTTCTTTCTCTACCGGATGCGTCTTTCTCTGCGCCCAAGTGACATTTCCCTGCTTTTGGTCTCCAGCTTGGCTATATACTCCATGGTCGACTAAAGCTACAATCCTATACCTGGGAGGAACTCCCATTTACTCCAATGGGGTTTACTTCGGAGTAGACACAGGATTGCTGTAAACGATGCTGTTTTTGGTGGCCCCGATCTCTCTCTCTCTCTCTCTCTCTCTCTCTCTCTCTCTCTCCCCCCCCCCTGCCCCGTTTCTCTTGAACCGGAGCACGGCGAAAAGGCCAGCAACCATTCCGGCTAGAGACATGAAGTGTCGCTCCCCGGCTAACGGGCTGCTCATTTTGTTTCTAAAGACTGATGGGGATTTGACGGGGACTTGGAGTAGTGGCGGATACGAACTTTCTCACTGGCGATCTCCACCTTCTTTAGGGCTGGTGAGAAGGGGGTGGGTGGGCACAACGTGGCAAAGGGGTGTAGAGATTTTGTGCCGGGCGAGGGAGAAATCGACTTAGCTAGGAGGAGCGGTCGCGACCCGTCAAATAGACCGAACCAGCCGTGTCCTTTGGCGCATCGTGAGGAAGGGGCCAGGGATTCGGGTGTGCGTGTGGGGAGAAGACAAAAGACACCCCCTTTCCTCCCCCACCGAACGAAGATCCGAACGCCGAAAGACTCACCTTTGACTAAGAGCTGCGTGCCACTGTCGGGGAAATAAGCTTGGTAACACGGCGCTGCCTTCCTACGGAGGGCCCTTACAAAATCTTCCTGGCTGCTCCTGGCCCTTTAGAGAGGATCCTGCTTCGCCCCTTGCCCGCCCTACCGTCCGATGGCAGAGGGGTACCATGCGTGGAGGGGGTTCCGTCCAAAGGCAGCCAAACACCCGCCCCTGAAGGACTGGCCAAGCCGCTGAGAACTGCCCGGGGCCAGGGAGTGGCAGGCGCCTCGCCCGGGGCGGTGGACTGCTCGATTCCCCCTCCCGCTCTCGGACATCGTCGTCCCGCGCTGGGTTCTCTTCCCCGGGGGGGCCCCTTGGTTTTCGGAGCCCTGCGCTGCCCCCCGATCGCCCCCTGCGCGCCTTCCCCGCCCGTCGAGTATTGGACGCGTTTTGTAGCACCGTGCGCTGTTGACACAGCAGGAGGAGGCGCGACAAAAACTCCCTGCCGGCGTCTTCCTCCTCCTCCTCCTCGCTCGCGCTGCTGCCAATCCGCAAGCGAGCGGGGCGAGGAGCAGCCCCTCGCCGCGCCGGAGCTAACCGGACAGCCCGCTCCCCGGTGTCGCCCGCTCTGCCGTGCAAGCCTTGGCGATATCCGAAGGCAGCCGGGGCCGATCGCTGCCGTCTCGGGAGACCCAGCCTGCGCCGGGCGTGGTTTTCTCTCTTTTCTCCGTCGTCCAGCCATCCTTAGAGGAACTCCGGCTTAAAAAAACAGCCGCCTGTTTCCGTCTCCTGCCAAACGGATCGCAGATTGTGCCGGGTCTCCTCTCAGTCCAGCCCGCCGGCTTCCTCTCCTCCTTGGTACTGACGATCAAAAGTCACCGCTTGCTGCAAAAACGGCCGCTTCGCTTTCTATGTCTTTGTGGGTTCGCCGGCAGCTTTTGCTCTGCAAAATGTTGTGGGAAGGGGAACAGGAGGATTTCTTCCTAAATTAATGCTTCCAGCAAGAGTCTGCTCCCCGCTCAAACCTTTCTACCGTTGATTTTAAAGAACGCTCTGCTGAATCGTTGAACTTACACGGGGCTACTTATCTCTGAACAGACACATAGGATTGCGCTATTCTTTATTTCTCTCTCCCACTCTCCAAACACTTAAGGGCAAAGTAGAGTTTCCATCTTTCTTACTAATCGTAGTCCTGTGCCTTTGCTTTAGCACCAACCTGACGCGTGGAGAGTTAAGAAGACGGAGCCTTTTTCAGTCTGAGCCTACGCCTGCCTCAGAAGTAAATCCCGCCGGCACCAAGTTCAATAGGACCTACTCCCTGAATAAGGAGTAAATCCTATTGAACTTGCAGTCTGATCCTATGCAGTTAAGCATGCCTGAACCTACTGATTTCCCCCCCGGACGGGGGGGGGGCTGGGGGAAGCTGTGCGGGGGGGGGTGTTGAGTAGGAAAAGAACTGGCAGGGAAAGGGCCTTTAACCCTCCTTCTCCGGTAAAATAACCACAAAGACCCCAACTCTATTTCTCTCCTACTACCCAGATCATTCCAGGGAGGGAAGGGTTAATCATCTGCTTCCGTGTAGGCTTTGGCAGCCCCTTCAAGGAAGGAACACAGTTCTCATTTTTCCCACACAGGAGGTTACTGTAAAGGCATTGCCAGCTATTGTATCACGGTGGTCCCTGTATTGCCACACTGATGGATTGCTTTGTAGAAACTCTAGAGCGGCCGAACCAGGTTTATTCCGGTCCTTACTCCCATAAGTAAGTACAGATAGTCTCACGGAGGTTTCCCTGCTTTTTTTTGTCCCTGGCAGAGCTCCTGTGCCTTGAAGAGCTACCTAGCAGACAGATTCAACGGGTGCAGCTGGGGTTTGATGGAGTATGATGGCTGTGAGTGTCTGATTTTGGGGTGTATCTGGGGATGATTGTGCCTTGTGCAGGGTTATTGATCCCTGAGTCAGATACAGACAATAGTGCTTTGATGTTAAGATTGTACGAATGTGGCTGCTGCTGCTGGTGCAACATGTTGGTGCCAACTTTGGTTAGCTGCCCGTTTTGCCAGAGAATGAGGTAGCCATGCCATGATGCCCTAAAACCTAGCAAAATGGACGTTTCCGCTTTCCTTAGAGTGGCTGGAATAGCAGCTTCCACTGGGGGCCATCCTTCCTTCCAGCCACATCCCACTCTGCAGCTCCTTCCCATACACAAAGCTGCTGCTGGCAGCCTGGCGGGGAAGGCTTAGGCACGCTGGCTCAGCTTGTCTGAGCGTGGAAAGCTAAGCAGGGTCAAGCCTGGTTATTACTTGGATGGGAGACCCCTCCTCTAGTTTCCTGCATTGAGCAGGGGGTTGGACTCGATGGCCTTGTAGGCTCCTTCCAACTCTATGATCTATGGAATCTATGAAATCCCTGCAATTTCTCACCTTCCCAAGGTAAACCGTGGCTGGCATTGCTGGCCCTCTTCCTTGGGCCTCTCCTGCCCCTGTGACTTGATGCCCATTGGCCAGTTCAATTGCTGCTGCCAGTCAAAGTTGCCTCAAGCCAAACAGCATAAATATATTTTTTGAGTTGTGCCTCCCCACCCCAGCAACCATCTTTACCAGCAGGAGAGACTCCACCCAGTGTCTAAGGGACCCTGTAAGTCTATAGCTAAGGTAGATTAGTTAGGGAAGTGTTCTGGAATAGGAGTTTATGTTTCTTTTATTATTGAGCATGCTTAACGCTTTCCTTCACTGTCCTGTTTTTACCTTTCCTTTAATAAACTTGGCTTAGTTGGACTATTTTGACTTAGTTGGACTTAGTTTGATTCCTGTTTCCATCTCCGAGGGCAGGTTTGTTCCCCCCCATGTTGCTTCGATCATATGGGTACACTTTATTGAGTAACTAATGGAGGAAGGGAAAGGAAGACTGGCTAATTGCTTGACCAGCGGAGACTGGGAGCTTAGCTGGGTGTCTGAGTAAACACCCTGACAGCCAAATAAAGCCTGCTCTCTTTTGCTTGGGTTAACTTGGAGCAGTGGTCGCCAAGGAGAGAGTGACACACAGAGGCAAATGGTGCATGGCCAGTGAGCTACCCTGCAGGGCTGGCATGCCTGCCTGCTATCTGTGACAGTACGATTGCCAACTTCTCAAGTGGCTTTGGTTGCTGTGCCTTTAACAGCAGTTTGATATGCAGGAATTAGCAGGAGAGGCTTTTCATGGCAGAGGAGATAAGGAGGATAACTTTTTAATTCCGGTAAATGGATCTGCTGTTAATGGAATAGAAGCAGGCTGGGCCAGTTTTCTCCTGGTCAGATGGCAACCTTACATTGCAGCGAAGAGTGTGGCTATAATCTGGAGTGGCCTGATCCACATTTCAGAGTGAAACAGACACATACAATTGGCTTCGATATAATAGCCTTCCATTCCCACCATGCCTGCAGTATAAAGCTGTGGAGAAACGAGCCTTTGGGGGTACGTACACACACCTCATGTGTGAACCAGGTGGGGGCTGGGAGAAGGCGAGGGCCTCGGATGGAATGGGTGGCGCCTAGATGCCTAGAGAAGCTGGCCTAGGCTTTTCACATGTAGATGGTTCGAGCCATGACTCACGAGTTCCCTTCCCCTTGCCTGGCCAGTTCCCTTCCCCCTGCCTGGCCAGGTGAAGTTCAAATTGATTGGCTGAAGCAAGAAGGCTACAGAAAAGGGGAGGGGAAAGAGCTATTTCCCCACATGTAGCCTTTGTTCTTGGTTTAGTCCTTTTTGGTAGCGTGCCTGGTTGGAGCCATGGCAGCGCGCCAGCGAGGGGCCCGAGCCTTTAGGGGGGGCCCCTCAGGAACCGACCCCAGGCAGCTCCTGGTAAAATTAGCTGGTTTGAAGGCTCTGGTGAAAGGCAAGTCTTGTGGAGGGCTATTTATCTCGGACCTGCGGGTAGATAAAATAGTTCCCCCCGGGCGGCAAGGCTGTGCTGGATCTAACCCTTGAAGAAGACACCCTCAGGTAACAGGTGTGTGCCTGAGAGATCTTAAGGAATCAGGTTTTATTGTGTTTTAGCTTTACTGTGTACTAAAGTGTCTCTCTCTTTATTTTGTGTGCTTCTCTCATTTCCCTAATCTTGTTGTAAGATGCTACCAGAATAAACCTGTTTGGTTTTACCCCACATGGGTTTTGTAGTGCTCTGTGAGTTCAGTATCTAAATCCAGGTTACAGAAATGGAAGGTGAGTCCCTAAATAGAGATCCAAGTAGGA
Organism: Shinisaurus crocodilurus; assembly: GCA_021292165.1. Lineage (NCBI taxonomy): Eukaryota > Metazoa > Chordata > Lepidosauria > Squamata > Shinisauridae > Shinisaurus > Shinisaurus crocodilurus. The sequence continues at coordinate 193,163,994 of CM037876.1, read as the reverse complement.
TTGCAGACAGCTGAGGCTGGCAGTCTGGTATCTTGAGATCTCAGAGGGTCTTGGTTCCTTTGAGGTAGGTAAGGGTGGGGTGGTGGCGGGCCAGCCAGCCCCCCTTCCTCCACAAAAGCCCAGTGACCCTAACTCTGGAGTCTCCAACATGGTGCCTGTGGGGACCCCCTGTCCTGGTCCCCACAGGCTCCCTGCCCCTCCCGAGTTTTCTTTTCTTTTTTAAGATTTTAAGGAGGGGAGATTGTCTGTGCTGTGTGTTAGCTGATTTGTTTGTTTTGGTGTGCTACATGGCCAGCACAAGACCTCCTGCTGCCTCAGGTGGGAGGACATGCTGCTGCTGCAGCCGGGGAGGGGGAAGAGGAAGGGCGAGCCGCTGCAGGGAGCCACACAGGTGATCTCCAGGGCCATTTCCTAGCCAATACCTCATTCTCGTGGCCCCTCAGAGAGCTACCTACTGATGCCTTGCACTAAGGGGTCCTCAGAGCAAGACATCGAGTGGGCAGTGCTCTGGGGAGCTGTGCTGGGCACTCTCTTGCTGTGGCCTTTGCCGCAGCAGGGCAGTGGCCAGTGTGGCGCTCCAGAGCAGCTGCCCACCTATACTTTACTGAGAGTGAGGCATAGGGCAGGGGGCAACAGCTTCCCCAGAAAGCCAAAACGGCTGCTCTCCTGCTGCAGCATTTGCCAGTGGAGCTGTCTGGAGCGGCCACAATTTGAGAGGCGTAGGGCAGTGGCGGCAGCAGCAGCAGCAGGACCCATGGACCTCTCAGCAGCGGGATTTGCCATCCTTCCAGATCTGCCGCCTGAAGCAGGGGATTTATCCCACCTCATGGGAGGGCTGGTCCTGGTGTAGTCTGTGTTTTGCTTGTTGTGTGTGTGCACCTGCATGTGTGTGTGTGTACCTGCATGTGAGGTGTTTTGCCTGGGGTTTTTTTTGTGTGTGTATGTGGTGTGTCTTTCTCTGAGCATCACCAGTTTGCTTTCTGTGAAATGGGTATTGTGTGGTGCTTTGCAGAGGCAAATATGTGGTTTGGCATTTGGGGCTCAGACCCCAACTCTACCTTGTACTGCTTCTTGGCCAAGTTACTTTTTTTTAATGACCTCACCTGTTTACCCTTTAGGAAATGGGTGTTTTGTGGCTGGCCATGCCCACCATGGCAGCCATTTTATAATGGGCAAGCCTCCCCATGGAAGTCACTTTGTGAGAGCTCCCTCAAAATTCCAAACGTGACCACCAACCCAAAACGTTTGGGGACTCCTGGTCCATTGTGTTCTCATTTCAGTTTCCCCCCCTTTGGGCTTATTTATTAGTATGGTTGGTACCTTCCAGCCTGTCATCCCCTCCAATGACATCAGAAATGGAGCTTATTGCACTATTGGACAAAACAAAAGTCAATCTCTTCTAAGGGGATGGCTTTTGTTGCACTCAGATTCCCTTAAAAGTGAGACTATACTTACTCCTCATTGTCTTCCTAATAACATCTAATGGGAGGCCAAGACACACTCAGACCATCCTCTCAGCAATGAACTCTCTATATGCTCTGAAACCCAAGATATGTAGGTAACACGTAACTAGCTGACTGATTTTCTTGGTTTTTCTTTGGAAATCTATATGTGTGATTGTTGCCTGCCTTTGTTTCCCCTTTTTTTCTTACCCCTTTTCTCTCTCCTTACTCCACAATGAATTCCCAGTTTATATTTGAACATTTGGCTGTGTTAAGGTACCTGCCCAGACTTAAGGTCATCTTCAGAGCCCTTTTTCCAGGTTTCCCCACCGAATGAGGTGAGGTGGGTGGTTACTAAGGAGAGGGCCTTATCAGTGGGGGCACCCTGGTTGTGGAATGCCCTCCCCAGAGAAGCTCACCTAGAATTGACATTGTGGTCTTTTCAGTGCCAGATGAAGACCTTTTTATTCTCCCATGCTTTTAATCCTTCCCTTTTAATATACAATGTGTTCATGTGTTTTTAAGATTTCTGTAGTCCTGCCGCCTTTTTACTTTGGTTTTTATTCTAGTTTTATTCTGTTTTAAACTCTTTCATGTTTTTATGTTGTATTTTATTATGTTGTTGTTGTATTTTATGGTTTTAACTCTTGTTCTGTGAACCACCCAGAGAGCTTTGGCAATTGGGCCATGTAGAAATGGAATAAATCAATAAATAAATTTTAAAAGGGAATTTCTCTCCCAACCCTTCCCCATGGGAAGTACTGCATGGTTGCAAAGCAACCACTTGTATTATTGGGATTTTCAGAAGGTTTTGTTAAGTTCTATATTTCATGACTTTGGGAGAGAAAACCAAAAGTGCCTTTCTTTTTATTTTTTTCTACAGCTGGGCTGAAGGGAGCCCTTTTTCTGAAGGGAGCCCTTGACAATAGTGCTCAAAAACTCTCCAAGCAGCTGGACAGACTAGGGCAGTGGTGGCGAACCTTTTTGAGCCCGAGTGCCCAAACTGCAACACAAAACCAACTTACCATTTATTTCAAAGTGCCAACACTGCAATTATGGTAAACCTGAATGCCGAGGTTTTAGTTTTAGAAAAATGACTCATACAGTTGTCTGAACTAATTAACATCTTTTGTCTTTAAAAAAACCCACAATAACAGAGCTTTCAATGATACAAGCAGTTTTTTGTTGGAAAAAAAATCAACTCAAAAAATTATTATAGTACTACATTGTACACATAGCCTGAAGGGAATTTATACAAACTTTTTAAATAATTAGGCACATGTATTTTTGGATAAGGGATTCTCAACTTGTGTAATATGATTATATGCCAGATTGAAATTGTATGGGGCAAGCTTTACCCCGGGTCCTTTCCTTGCTTCTACAGGTGTCGGATTAGTAAAAGTAAAAGTCAACCTGTCCTAGGATGAGCAAGATAAACAAGAAAACTAAACGTGCTTAACACATTTTAAACACTTTATGTCTTGGACTGCAAACACTGCATTAGGTAAAAGTTTGCATTGGGCATGCTTTTTGCACAATTAATGTGATTTTTGCTATTGCATGCGTGCTGATAATTTGTCAAACCTTGGCTCATACTCTGTTAGTTTGAAAGCAACACATGCGGCACTCAGGTCAACTGTTAGGGCTTTACATCCAAGCCATGCTCTGTGCATCATTATTCAAAATCTTTTAAATGTGATAACAATGTAGCAGGACCGGTGCAGGGCAGTTTGGCGCCCTAGGCTAAATTATATTTAGCGCCCCCCCTCTCGTGCCGGGGGGGGGGGCTCCGGAAAGCAGCCCTGCTCTGCAACCTCCCGCCCCCCCCCGCCGCCACCGGACCCCCCGCACGCTGCCGCTGCCGCCCCCCACCTACCTTCACACGCCTCCTCCGAAAAGGGACCCCCGCGCTCTGTTTTTGGCCGGGGGAAACCAGAGCAACAGGGCTGTTTAAGCCCTGTTGCCCTGGTTTTTCCCGCCAAAACAGTGCGCGGGCGGGGCTCCGGAAACAGCGCGGAGAAGGGAGGTGTCGGGGGGGGGAGGCGGCGCGGAGGAGAGGCGAAGCGAGGCGGGGGGGCAGCCGGCGCGGGGGGGAGGCGGCGCAGAGGCGAAGCGAGGCGAGGTGGGAGGCGGCGCGGAGGCGAGGCAAGGTGGGGGGGAGGTGCCCAGGCTCGGCCCCACCACTACTCTGGGCGCAATCCCCCACACTGACCTAGCTTTCTCGGAGAGGCAGGCGGGCGGGCAGGGCAGGAGCACGCCGGCAGCGAAGAGGAGCGCAGCGTTCTGCACCCTCTTCCGCTACGCGCCCTAGGCAACAGCCTAGTTGGCCTAGCGGTAGCGCCGGCCCTGCAATGTAGAAAAGAATTCTGTAACAGGAATTCTAGAATAAAATCATTCTGTTCCACACTGTGAGAAAGAACAAGATCATTAGTGTTTTGCAGAAGGGGATGGTCTTTTTGCGATCTGGTGACCAATGGCTCGAGTGACCACAGAGAGGTCCCTGCGTGCCAGCTGTGGCACCCGTGCCATAGGTTTGCCATCACTGGACTAGGGTGTGTCAGGAGGTTCAACCTGACTGGTTGTAGCTTTTCAGTAATCCTTTACTGAAGGGGGTCCACTATTTATTTATTTGTTACATTTATAGATCGCCCATCTGGCCGGCAAACCAGCCACCCTGGGCGATGCACAACATGATAAAATACAGAATAAAATACATTTAAAACAGTAAAAATTTCAAAATATTAGCCCACCCCATATTCCCGCCTGAACAGCCATGTTTTTACTGAGCGGCGGAAGCTCAGCAGAGAGGGGGCGTGGCGGAGGTCACTAGGGAGAGAGTTCCACAGTATGGGGGCTGCCACAGAAAAGGCCCTCTTCCTAGTCCCCAGCAGTCTAGTTGCCTGGCTGAAGGGACAAGGAGAAGGCCATCTGTGACAGATCTTGTTGAGCGGTCTACTTGGTGTTGCTGGAGATGCTCCTTGAGATAAACTGGACCGGAGCTGTATAGGGTTTTATAGGTCAAAACCAACACCTTGAATTCGGCTCAGCAAGCAACTGGTAGCCAGTGCAGCTCCTTGAGCACTGGAGTGATGTGATCCCGCTGGTGGCTGCCTTTAACCAGGCGAGCCGCTGCGTTCTGTACCAGCTGTAGCTTCTGAACCGTCTTCCAGGGTAACCCCACGTAGAGCGCATTACAGTAGTCTAGGCGAGAGGAGACCAAGGCATGAACCACCGATGGGAGCAGATGATTAGGAAGGTAGGGGCGCAGCTGCCGTATCAGATGGAGTTGATACAGCGCCGCCCGGCTCACAGCTGCCACCTGAGCCTCCATGGAGAGCTGGGAGTCTAAAATGACCCCCAAGCTGCAGACCCCATTCAGCACCAGGTCAACATCCCCTAACCTCCCCTTGTCCCCCACCAGAAGTACCTCGGTCTTGTCGGGGTTCAGTTTCAGCATGTTCCTTCCCATCCAGCCCACTAGTAGGGAAAGTCATCCCCCCTCTCCCAGATGCGTGACAGCAAGGTTGACAGTCATGACATTTTCCATGCTATAAAAGGCAACATTTTTTTTTTGCGGGTTTTGGCCTTCAACACTCTTCTTATAAAGACATGGAGACGTCCAGAGAGGGAAAAGGTGGTAAATCCAGGGGGGAGCGAACAGGGCCGGCCCAAAGCATTTTGCTGCCTGAGGCGAAGGCCAAGAGAGCACCCCCTCCCCTTCCACATACAAAATGCTGACTGGACTGGCAGATGAACCTGTCTTCAGCAGTGATGTTGGGATAGCATCATCCACCACACCTGAAGGCAGCAGGTACCATAGGGGCCACACAGCAGGCCGCGTCGTCCACTGCTTTCTCCTCCCAAACCTTGCTTCCACCTCGCAGCATCTGCCGCCTGAGGCGACTGCTTCGCTCTGCCTGATGGTAGCACCAGCCCTGGGAGGGAAGGGCAGCACCACAGCAGGAGAGGAACAGGGACTGGAGATGTCAATTGCAACAAGACAGAAATAGGATCAGTAAGGATTGCACGAGCTGAGGGCTTGTTGGCAAGGCAGGAGCAGGCTCTTACGGTTCTCACTCCCATGAAGACAGGCAGGATGTGAATCTCACTGTTAGCACATTTGGCTGCCCCGATATGTAGATGCCGAAAGAGCCTCTGCATCCTGCCAGCATGGTGTGTGTGTGTGTGTGTTGTTGTTGGTGGTGGTGGTGTTTGAGCAGAGCTGGCTAATGTGCCCCAAATGTTGCCTACCAATGCAGAGTGGTGCTGCGTGCGTGCTCTGCTGAGAGCAGGTGTGCACATGGAGAGGCACGCTATTGTCTGGCAGTCAGTTTTATACCACCTCCTGTCCCTGCGAGAATCACTGTGTCCTTGGAAGCACACAGATACAGCCCTGAGTCACTGGGCTGGAGGTCCTTCAGCTCTAAACACGTATTTTTGCCATTCCGAGTGCCACTCAGCCGCTCCTCCAGCTCACCTTTTGGCTTCTCCAAGTTGTTTTCATAGGTATTGAAAGTGCCAAGGGGCTGGAGCTCTGTCTGTCCAGGGAGCTGGCGGTACCAATAGAAATAATAGTTGTCTTGGTTGACGCTGCAGTTCAGCTGCAGGACCTCATCCTGCTTTTTGCTTGCAAAGAGTGGTTCCTGAGTCACTTTCACGCTGAAGTCGCTGCCTGCTAGGCCTAAGAGGAGGAAAATGGCATTGTCAACTGGAAAGAGAAGATCTCCCATGACTGTGGACCAACTGAATCCAGGGGAGACAATAAGAGAGGGTACCAGTTGGCTAGATGGGGCACAGATGAGATCCAATTCTGCCTCTGCCCTCATCTACGCAGACACTTACCACACTGCAGGGCCAGGAGGGAGAAGAACAGGTGTCTGAAGAAGCCACGGTGGGACGGAGCCAGCACGGCAGCCATCTCGGCCTTGAAGCAACTGCAAGTGGGAGGGAAACAGATGCTGCTTGTCCCCCCCCCCCCCGCTGTGTGTGTACACACACCAATGGCAGGGTGTTTCCTGTGCATGTTTAGTTTCTAGTTTCCATTCTAAGGCAGCTTGGCACTAATCGTAAGCAAAAGGTCATCTGTTAAAAATGCAGTGCACACCAATTAATAAATGGCAGACCTATTTGATACATTTAAGAAATTATATCTTTTATTTTATCATTATAGAAATTATGAACTGCTCCACAGTGAGAGATATCAGAGCAGTGTACAACAAATTAAATATTTGCAATAAAAGCAGAAACATCAAGAAAACAGTGGCTGGATTTTAATCATTAAACAACATCAGTTGGGAGAACGTTCCATTTGGTGGGAGCCACCATGCTTAAGGCCCTGCTCCCGATGGTTTCAAAACCGGATCTCAGACCCACGTGGGACCACCAGGAGAGCCTCTTCGGAAGACCCCAGGGATCAGGCAGGATGATAAGGCAGAAGATATATTGCTACAATGTTACTTTTTTAGCTGTTTATATAATGTAAGACAACATGTTTTAATAGTTTTATCATGCAAATTCTTTTTTTAAAAAGAAATTTATAAAAAACACAACTTTATTGATATCCATGAAATTTTCTTGAATTTATACAAGGTTAACCTGACTGCAATGCGGGGTGTGTGTGTGTGTAGACAAAGTGAAAATTCAGATACTCTGGTAGGTTGCACTGACATCCTATATGAGTTCAGAAGACCCCTTATTAATGGGAGTGTTCGACCAGCATAATGGAGGCCTTCTTGACAGTCTGACTGAATGTTATGCCAGCAGTGCTGTAGTGGCAAATTTGGAAGTGCAGGCGCTCATCATGACAGCCCCCATATTCATGCCCCAGGGAGAGTCAAAATATTCAGGCAGCTGGGTTGATCCATATCAACAAACCAATTCTAGCAGTTCTCATCTCTACCAGGAGCAGCTACTGGGTTGTAATTGCTCATTCAAGAGCAGGCCATCCCAAAACACTTTGCATTACAACACATATTGCTGTCCAGAAACAACATCTTGCTGTTGGGAAACTTCATTTCCCCTCAGCTGCTCTGCGGATTGCAGCTGAGCTTCTCTGCGGGTGTGTGTGTGTGTGTGTGTGTGTGTGTGTGTGTGTGGCAGGCAGATGACATCAGTGTCTTACTCATCAAAAAGCACTAGCGCTGTGTCCCTGCAAGTCCTGGTTCCACTATACTGCTGTATGCCAGGGCTTAGGCTCACCATTGAACCTGTATCCTTCAGTCCTGGCACTGTCTGAGATGTCCACCCTGCATTCCCACAGTGTGTGTGGGTGAGAGAGTGTTGCCCTGGCACTGGAGGGCTGAAGGGAAGCAGCCAGGGGAGCAAGGGCTGCTGGGACCAGCTGTACTTCCCAGTGATTCTGTGATTCTAAGAAGACAAGCAAGGGAAGATCAGCCTGGCCCCAGCTGCATGTTACAGTAATACCTTGGCTTGCCAGCATAATTTGTTCCGGAAACGTGCTTGTAATCCAAAACACTTGTATATCAAAGCGAAATTCCCCATAAGAAATTTCAATTAGTACACATATTTTTAATTTAAGCTGCAATAAAGAATGATAGTGTAAACTGTAAAGTCTTCATTTTTCTTGACCGTACTACAGTGCTTGTATTGCAAAAGGTCGCTTGTTTATCAAGTTAAAATTTATTTTAAAAATTTGCTTGTCTTGCAAAACACTTGCAGACCAAGTTACTTGCAATCCAAGGTTTTACTGGAAATGCCCGCTTATAACTCCCCACTTTGTTCTGACCTTGGGAGAACTGATCGCCCTCCACTACCTTTCCCCACCACTCTGATTCCCTTGTGTTTCCTGCCTTTTAAGTTCATTAGCCTGGTGGCAGCCCCCCCCCCCCATCTTTCAGAAGACAGTAATTGTCTGGAAAATGTGGAATGAAAATAGAGTATGTAAATAAAGAATAAACAACTGGCGTAGGCCCAACTGGAAAGCGAAGCAAACAGCAGTGGAGCGGGTGGTGGTTATGGGGGTTAGTCAGTGTAGGGCAAGGCTGTGGTTCCTGGGCTTTGGTTGGAGCGTGTCAAAATAGTTTCATAGGATCACACTTTGAGACATATCTTGACTGCAGCTGCATGGCCATTTCCCACTCCTCATAGCGAAAGAAGCCTCAGGTGCCAGTTAAAACAGTTTCTCACGAGGTGAGGTAGCCAAAGAATTCTTTTCTATCGCATTTGGAAAAACTTTTGCCCCCCCCCCCCACAGGAAGGTGTAAACTGAAACACGTTGGGCGTTAAACTGTTTTAACTAGCACCTGAGGCTTCTTTCTCTTTTGTTTTTGTTCACACGTTGGTGCCTTCCCCTCTTGTTCTGCTGCCACTCTTCATAGCCACAAATGGACCATTTCAACATGAACCCTTAAAGATAGAATAGATAGAATTTGCCTCTCAAGGCCCCTTTCCTTCCATTCACAGAAGCTGGATCTGTGATGTGTCTGAAACATTTTTGTGGCTAGATAAAATGCAATGGGGCTTGTTTCTGCTGGTCTGACATCCCAAACCCACTTCCTGTGCATGATGGTTGCACAAGATTTCTTCCACGGTTCCATTACAGTGTTCCCTAGTGGTACAGGCTGGCCTCTGATGAGCATGTCCTACCTCTTTCTCCAGTTGAATGGCTCCTCATTGGAAAGAGGGACAGCTTAAAGAAGATGCTCAAAAAAGATAGGCTGAAGCTATGCTGATTATTTAGGGAAACCTTCCCTCAACCTTGTACTCTCCAGGTGTTTTCAACTACAATTCCCACCATCCTTGATCATTGGCCATGCTAACTGGGGCTGATGGGAGTTGGTCCAAAACATCTGGAGGGCACCAGGTTGGGAAAGGCTGATTCATGGATTCCCGCCCGACAAATTTCTATGTTGCCATCACATTGCATTTCTTGCTAAACGTTCCTGCCCCACCCCCCACCCCAAACACTGGGAGGATTTATCTATTTTTCTAATTTGGCAACTGCTCTCAAGTGTCACCTATTTATAACTCTTCAGCAAAATGACTACTAAGTAGGGTTGCAAATTGATCTGCGAAGAAAAGGAATCTCAAACATCTGGCTTGCTGCTGTGCTTTTTGGCAGCAGGCAGCAGAGAGCAGTCTGCAAAAATAAGCAAATGATGCTTGTCATATCATGAAGCATTTACTGCTAGGGTTTGCAGACAGATCAAGCTGCTACTGATGTCACTGGAGCAACGATGGACCAAAATTTGGTCAACCTACACTGGAATCAAGAGTGTGATAGACTTTCTTAACTTCATGATTAAAGGGGGGGGGGGGAGATTGGGAAGATGCAGTTACTGTATGAAGTACATAAGTATGGTTAGATAGAGCAGATTCCGGTGCCTTTTGTAGAGTAGGCTGGTTCAGTTAATCATCAGAAGCTTGTGTCCAAAGTAGGCATAGCTCAACATTTTAGTGTGACTTTAACCCTGTGCAGGGGAGATGACCACTTTACCAGCTGGATAACAGGTACAAATGCATTAAGTGAAGCATTTCTCAGCATGGAGTGATGGGGAACAAGCTCCATCTGCTGAATTTTTGCCTGGAATGCAGTCAGAATGCCGCTCATTGACTGAATATTCATTTGAAGTCCTCCTTCTCTTCTCCACCAGAGTACATGGTTCTTCAATGTGTGAGGCCATATGGAGCAATGCCTCCACTCAAGAGCCTGCATGCAGCTGTTGTTGTTGTTGTTGTTGTTGTTGTTGTTGTTGCATTCTTGCTGTTGTATTGTTATAGTTGTTATTCAGACCTCCTCATATTGTGATACAGGGAATACTCTGGCTACAGGCACCGCCAATGAATGCAGCAGCCTGACAGGTTGCAAATGGGCAGAAATAAGATTGTTGGAGTGTGCTTTAATTGGTCATGTGCATGTCACATGTAAAGTACGGATGACAATATTTTAGGGATCTTGATTCTTTTGTTTTAAATAACATCATTCTCTGATTTGCAAAAATGTTTGTCAGGACACACACACAGGATTGAACATTACTGTGGAGGTGCCTTGCTGACTCACGATCAAGGGTCAGGTAAGTCTTGTGTTCTCTATGGCCAGCCCCTCCCAACCTGGCACTCTCCAGATGTGTTTATTTATTTATTATATTTATACCCCACCTTTTTTCCTGCAAGGAACCCAAGGTGGCTTACATAGTCCTCCTCCTCCTCTCCATTTTATCCTCACAACAACCCTGTGAGGTAGGTTAGGCTGAGGCTGAGAGTCAGTGACTGGCCCAAAGTCACCCAGTGAGTTTCATGGCCGAGCGGGGACTAGAACCCGGATCTCCTGAGTCCCAGTCCAACACTCTCACCACTACGCAGTCCAGCACATCTGGAGGGCACCACACTGAGGGAGGCTGTTCTGTGGTAATCATCCAGAAGCCAATGGTGTGTGTGTGTGTGTGTGTGTGTGTGTGTGTGTGTGAAATGTATATCTCACAACCTTCAGCCCATGCTGCTCCCAGGGCAGCTAACAATAAAAAGTAGAAATGCTACAATCAAATCAGTAAAAGCACACAGTGAACAGCAAAGGGAAGAAGACAAGTTGCTCCTAAAATGAAACTATAGCTTGGGAGAATACCTTCCATGCTCATACATAACAACCAATCCCATCTAACCATGTGAAAAATGCAGGGAAGCCTGAGAACATGGGGGCAGAACAAAAACAGAGTTAAAAAGAATGAGAGCATGTGTTACACTGGTTGTCTGTATTGGTCCACTGTTGACACCCTACCACGTCTAATTTTCATTGATACATCTATCCTCCATGATACACTAGCCTAGCAACAGAGCCAAGTAACTTTGGTTTATTCATGCATTCTGGATCCTCTTTCTTTCTACCTACCTGCCTACCCCTGCAAAGTTATTTATCAATACGGCTACCACGTCTCCCCTCTCCCTCTGCTGAATCTGAGGATCAAATGCCTATGACTTTAGAAAGAATAAGGAAATTGGTGTGGTCTTGCATATATATGAGATAACAAGTAGGGCCTAAAATAAAACATTGCAATGTGAAGTGGTCCTTTTCAGGGGGCAGCCACCCATGCTGTCTTCCAGAATACTCCATCTCATTCCCCCTCACCCTGGTTTTCTGTCGCCTCCACCCCAACAGACACTCAGCATACTGTGACCATTGAGCAAACTCAGTCCTCACTGGACTGTTGTGTGTCTGTGTGTGTTACTACCAGGGCCGGTGCTACCATTAGGCCAACTAGGCGGCTGCCTAGGGCGCCGGGCTAAAGGGGGCGCAAGGAGCATAGGGTTGGAGGGAGGGAGGGCTCAAGTGGGAAGAGGGGGGCGCTAAATATCTGATCTTGCCTAGGGCACCAAACTGCCTTGCACCGACCCTGGTTACTACCTTAGGATTTTTTTACGATATATATATTTGCACTTTTGCAGACGTTGGTGCTCATCAGAGCATGCAGATGTCTCCCTCTTGTTTCTCAGTGGCCCTCATAGAATCATAGAAAAGTAGAGTTGGAAGGGGCCTACACAAGGCCATCGAGTCCAACCCCCTGCTCAATGCAGGAATCCAGGTCAAACCTTCCCTGACAGATGGCTGTCCAGCTGCACCTTGAATGCCTCCAGATTGGGAGAGCCCACCACCTCCCTAGGTAGTTGGTTCCATTGTCTTATTGCTCTGACAGTCAGGAAATTTTTCCTGATGTTTAGGTGGAATCTGGGTTCCTGTAACTTGAGCCCATTATTCCGTGTCCTGCAAACTGGGATGACTGAGAAGAGATCCTGGCCCTCCTCTGTGTGACAACCCTTTAAGTACTGGAAGAGTGCTATCATATCTCCCCTCAGTCTCCTCTTCTGAAGGCTAAACATGCCCAGTTCTTTCAGTCTCTCCTCATAGGGCCTTGTTTCCAGTCCCTTTATCATCCTTGTTGCCCTCCTCTGAACCCTCTCCAGTTTGTCTACGTCCTTTTTAAAGTGTGGTGCCCAGAACTGGATGCAGTACTCAAGATGAGGCCTAACCAGTGCCGAGTAAAGGGGAATTATCACTTCCCGCGATTTGGAAGCTATACTTCTATTAATGCAGCCCAAAATAGCATTTGCCTTCTTTGCAGCCACATCGCATTGCTGGCTCATATTCAGTTTGTGATCTACCACAATTCCAAGATCCTTCTCACTTGTAGTATTGTTGAGCCAAGTGTCCCCCATTCTGTAACTCTGCATTTGGCCCTGGTTTTGCTACAATCTTATTGGCACCCACCAGCTGAATTCACTATTAGAGGGAGTGGTGATGGTGATGATGATGAAGATTGCCTGAGATGAGTGTGCCTAAAGTGGCCTCCTGTTTCTGACAGGGCCCCTGTGTTATTGCTTTTGGACAGGCAAAAATTCAACAAGGGAAGCTTTCCCCTTCACTGAATTTCCAGACTAGAAAAGGCACCAATTGATTATCTGCTGATCAAGCAGTTGTTAAAAACACAGAACTCCTATCAGGAAAAAGGTGGCAACTCTTGGAAGCAAGAGGAAGCAGCATTATTATGACTCCCCCAAGATTCAGACAGTGGGAGAAAAGAAGGAACCAAAAGTCAGTTGCAGCAGGAGAGAGAGATGCTATTTGAACAGAGTGGCTGATGGGCACTGACTGAGTGAACATGGTGGCTGGTTTGCAAGTGATGAAGTGGTACTGCTCATGCACAGGGAGCATGTGTTCATCAGCAGCACATGAAGAGGCACATTATTGTCTGGCAGTCAATTTTGCACCAGCTCCTGTTCCCGCTATAATACTTGCATCTAGGCTGTTGGCATGCTCTCTCTCTCTGTGTGTGTGTTTGTTAGTGGTGTTTGAACAGAGCTGGTTAATGTGCCCTGGGTTTAGACCAAATTCAACCAAATATACATACACAATATATTTACTTAATTCAACATATAACAAAGCGTGAATACACTATATGCACACACGTTCACATGCACACACCATAGAATCATAGAACAGTTGGAAGGGGTATACAAGGCCATCAAGTCCAACCCCCTGCTCAACACAGGAATCCAAGTTAAAGCATCCCTGACAGATGGCTGTCCAGCTGCACCTTGAATGCCTCCAGAGTGGGAGAGCTCACCACCTCCCTAGGTAGTTGGTTCCATTGTCATATTGCTCTAACAGTCAGGACGTTTTTCCTGATGTCCAGGTGGAATCTGGCTTCATGTAACTTGAGCCCATTATTCCGTGTCCTGCACTCTGGGATGGTGGAGAAGAGATCCTGGCCCTCCTCTGTGTGACAACCCTTCATGTACTGGAAGAGTGCTATCAGATCTCCCCTCGGTCTTCTCTTCTGAAGGCTAAACATGCCCAGTTCTTTGTTTCTAGTCCCCTGATTATCTTTGTTGCCCTCCTCTGAACCCTTTCCAGTTTGTCTACAATTTCATCAAGATGTAAGTGAGAATTCACAACAGAGAAGTATATTTCAGACTCCAATCACAATTACGGTGTACCAGTAAAATTCTGTTTTGACTGTGTTGAGTCTTGACCAAGTCACTATGAAAAAGAACATCCATTACCAACCTGGTGCCCTCCAGATGTGTTGGACTACAACTACCATCACCTCAGCCAGCATATTGGCCATATTGGGCATTTTAGGCTAATATATCTGCAAAGCACCAGATTGGAGAAGGCTGGTGTATTCAATGGCGAGCCTGCAAATGCAGAGTGGTGCTGCTTGCATACAATGCTGAGAGCAGGTATGCTGAGAGCAGGCACGTTCCTGTCTGGCAGTCAGTTCTGTGCCAGCTGCTGTCCCTGCGAGAATCACTGTGTCCTTGGAGGCACACAGATACAGCCCTGAGTCACTGGGCTGGAGGTCCTTCAGCTCTAAACTCGTCTTTTTGCCATCACGGGTGCCACTCAGCCGCTCCTCCAGCTCACCTTTTGGCTTCTCAAAGCTGTCTCCAAAGGCTTTGAAAGTGCCAAGGGGCTGGAGCTCTGTCTGTCCAGGGAGCTGGCGGTACCAGAAGAAATCATAGTTGTCTTGGCTGATGCTGCAGTTCAGCTGCAGGACCTCATCCTGCTTTTTGCTTGGAAAGCGTGGATCCTGAGTCACTTTCACGCTGGAGTCGCTGCCTGCTAGGCCTAAGAGGAGGAAAATGGCATTGTCAGCTGGAAAGAGAAGATCTCCCATGACTGTGGACCAACTGAATCCAGGGGAGACAATAAGAGAGGGTACCAGTTGGCCCCATATTAGATGGGGCACGGATGAGATCCAATTCTGCCTCTGCCCTCATCTACGCAGACACTTACCACACTGCAGGGCCAGGAGGGAGAAGAACAGGTGTCTGAAGAAGCCACGGTGGGACGGAGCCAGCACGGCAGCCATCTCGGCCTTGAAGCAACTGCAAGTGGGAGGGAAACGGATGCTGCTTGTTTCTCTCTCTCTCTCTCTCTCTCTCTCTCTCTCTCTCTGTGTGTGTGTGTGTGTGTGTACCAATGGCAGGGTGCTTTTAGTTTCTAGTTTCCATACCAAGGCAACTTTGAACAAACCATGAGCAATAAACATCTGTCAAAATGAGCAATGCACAGCAATTAATGAATGGTAAAACCACCATCTTTATATATTTCAGGAATTATATATGGTCAACATGTTACTTTCCTAGCCCCTCCCCATGTCTGTCTAATTGTAAGTCAGGCCAGCATGTTTTAATTATTTTAGTAAGCAAACTCTTCTTCAGAGTTTGAAGAACTCTGTCCGAAGTACGCAACTTGATTTAAATCCATGATATTTTCTTGACTGTATATCAACTCATCCTGACTAGTTGAGGGATGACTGACACAGGTCAGAGTAGGGTTTGAATGTAAGAATGTAGTTTAAAGTTGTATTTTGCTCTTATTTTATATCTTGTAATGATATGAAGTTTATATTAATTTGTATCAATGAGTTAGGTCCTCTGGATGGTCATAGAAATGTATTTTGTATTTCTATTTGTGAAGAAAAGAGCCTTTGGGGGTTCCTACATGCACACACACACACACACACACCCTCATGTGTGAACTGGCTAAAGGCTGGGAAGAGGCGATGGCGCCTAGAAGTCCTGAAAGTCCGGTTTACGGCTTTCAAATGTAAATGTAGTTCAAGCCCAGTGAGTCATGAGTCTCCCTTCCCTGTCTGGCCAGGTGAAGTGTATCAAGATTGGCTGAAAGCAGCAAAGCTACAGGAAGGAGGAGGGGAGGGGGGGAAAAGAGCTATATTTCCCAACATGTGGTTTTTGGTCTTTGTCTTTGGTCATCGCGTGGCTGCCCGGCTGTTGGAGCAATGGCGGCGCGCCAAGGAGAGGCCCAAGCCTTCGGGGGGGCCCCCTCAGGATCCGACCCCAGGTAGCTCCTGGTGAAATTAGCTGAATGAGGGCTCTGGTAAAGGCAAGCCTTGTTGGAGGCTACCCATCTCGGACCTTCGGGTAGATGTGGTAATCTCCATTGGGCAGCAAGGCTGTGCTGGATCTAACCCTGGAAGAGGACTGACCCTCAGGTAACAGAGTGTGTGCCTGAGAGATATTAAGAATCAGGTTTTGTTATTTTGCAGCTTTACTGTGTACCAAAGTGTCTCTCTCTAATTTTGTGTCCTTCCCTCATTTCCCACCTTTTGTTGTAAAATGCTACCAGAATAAACCTTTTCTTGGTTTTACCCCACATGGGTTTTGTAGTCACTCTGCTTGGTTCAGTAACTAAATCCAGGTTATAGACAAAGGCAAGTCCCTGAACAGAGATTCAAGTAGGATTGCAGACAGCTAAGGCTGGCAATCTGGTACCTTGAGATCTCTGGGGGTCTTGGTTCCTTTGGGGTAGGAAAGGGTGGGGGTGTGGCGGGTCAGCCAGCCCCCCCTTCCTCCACACTATTCATTAATGCCTCTGTAAAAATTTGGTCAACTTGTACAAGGAGCCAGAATGCTTTGCTTCTTGAGGCTTCATTAGAATCAGGCTTGAACTATGCCTCACTCTGAAGAATGTAAATTATCCTTGCAGTGCAGACTATTAGTGTGAAGAAGAATGTTGTTGTTGTTGTTTTAATTCTAGGTGCCTCTTAGAATCATAGAATCATAGAAAAGTAGAGTTGGAAGGGGCCTACAAGGCCATCGAGTCCAACCCCCTGCTCAATGCAGGAATCCAGGTCAAAGCATCTCTGACAGATGTCTGTCCAGCCGCACCTTGAATGCCTCCAGACTGGGAGAGCCCACCACCTCCCTAGGTAGTTGATTCCATTGTCTTATTGCTCTGACAGTCAGGAAATTTTTCCTGATGTTTAGGTGGAATCTAGGTTCCTGTAACTTGAGCCCATTATTCCGTGTCCTGCAAACTGGGATGAACGAGAAGAGATCTTTGCCCTCCTCTGTGTGACATCCCTTCAAATACTGGAAGAGTGCGATCATATCTCCCCTCAGTCTCCTCTTCTGAAGGCTAAACATGCCCAGTTATTTCAGTCTCTCCTCATAGGGCCTTGTTTCCAGTCCCTTTATCATCCTTGTTGCCCTCCTCTGAACCCTCTCCAGTTTGTCTATGTCCTTCTTAAAGTGAGGTGCCCAGAACTGGACGCAGTACTCAAGATGAGGCCTAACCAGTGCCGAGTAAAGGGGAATTATCACTTCCCGCGATTTGGAAGCTATACTTCTATTAATACAGCCCAAAATTGCATTTGCCTTCTTTGCAGCCACGTCGCATTGCTGGCTCATATTCAGTTTGTGATCTACCACAATTCCAAGATCCTTCTCACTTGTAGTATTGTTGAGCCAAGTGTCCCCCATTCTGTAACTCTGCATTTGGTTTCCTCTCTTCTTGGATGCATAGGGTTGCAAATCTGGGGGAAGGCGTGAATGGAGAATGGATGACTTTTTCCCTACAGGCAAGGAAGGGTGAGTTGGGGAAGGAGATGGTGCTGAAGAAAAGATTATCAGCATAAGAGAGACAAGGACATTTTCCAGGAGGAGGGGGTTGCATACCAGAGGAAAGAGGGCAAGGGAGAACTGTTGCAGATTGTTACAAGGATGACGGCTTTACAGCAGAGCCATTGAGAAGATATCGGTTGTGCTGTGCTGCAAATCCTTTCTCAGGAGCAAGAACTGTGCCAACCCAGAAGCACCATCTTCCCTCCCCACCACCAATCTACCACGTTATGCCTAGATCTGGCCAATCTGGGTTGCGTGAGCGCAAGTATGCATGATTTCTTTGGGGATCGCTAAAATACAGATTGTGGGACAACGAGATTAATTAAGAATAGGGGCTTGGCCCCGTCTCTTTTGGAGAGCCCAGGCTTGTGTCTTTTCCCTTCAGGATCTGTAGGGCACATCGCCACCAGGGCACCGATAGCCTCCGTTCTTTTCTCTCAAGGGAATTGAGGCCACGGGGAAGCCACACAAACCTGAGAGGGGGCAGAGTGTTGGACAGCGGAGCCTAGGGGTAAGGCTTAGTCTAGGGGCAGGCTTTCCCGCTCCTGCCTAATTGCAGGAAACACTGTCTCTCAAGCCCCAGCATTTGTGATTAGCAGTCCATGGGAAATCAGGTTTCCAACTGGGACTTAAGGGAAAGCAAATCGTCTGAGTTGTGATTGGCTGTTGGCTGTGTCTGTCTGCTTGCTAGGTGTCTGTATTCTGTGTTTCCCATCTTCTCTGTTCAATGCTTGCTCTTTAATCAAATGCTTTAATAGTTCAGTGTAGCAAATCTGGTTTAGTAAATAAAGTTCTTTTCCTTTCCCTTATAATAGTGTGCTTCTTATCTCCACTCCTAAAAGATCCCCAGGGTTTACTCAGCCTGATCAACTGAGTTTTTCCTGGCTTGAGTAAAAAGTGTGCGTCCCAGGTTGCAACGCGGACGAAGTAAAAATAAAAATGCAGAAAAAAACACTCTGATAGGTTGAACTTCTATCCAAGATGAGTCCAGGAGGCTGGTTATTAATGGGATAGCCTCTCTGGCATAAAGGAGGCTTTCCTGAGGGCCTGACTGATGGTTACGCCAGGGCTTTGCCCCACTGTTGAACCTGTTTCCATCAGTCCTGTCACTACCCTGGAACTGCAGAAGTGTGTGTGTGTGTGTGTGTGTGTGTGTGTGTGTAAGCACTCTGGCCCCATCCAAAGACCAAAGGAACAAGAGTCACCAAGCGCTAGCTGAGCAAGAAGACCAGCAAGGGAAGATCAGCCTGGTCCCCAACTGCATGGAAATGCCCTCTGATAACTCCCCACTTTGTTCTGACCTTGGGAGAACTGATCACCCTCCACTACCTTTCCCCACCACTCTGATTCCCTTGTGTTTCCTGCCTTTTAAGTTCATCAGCCTGGTGGCAGCCCCCCACGCCTCTCTGTCTTTCAGAAGACAGTAATTGTCTGGAAAATGTGGAATGAAAATACAGAAAATAAAGAATAAACAGCTGGTATAGGCCGAACTGGAAAGCCTGTGCTTCTTGGGCTATGGAGCTTGTCAAAATAGTTTTATAGGATCACACTTTGCGACATATCTTGACTGCAGCTGCATGGCCATTTCCCACTCTTTTTGTAGCAACCAGTGGATCATTTCAACATTGCATATGCCTATGGCTTTAGCTTATGGTCAACTGGTGTTTTGCTCCCCCTCCCCTTTGCAGGAGATGGCAATTTATCACCCCCATGAAGGCAAACCTATTTTCTCTTCACTCACTTACTTTGCCAGGTATACAGCACCATATACCCGGGCACTTAAACCATTAAATCCAAGTCTTTTGCAGTTCCAAGTTATACTCCATCTTCTGGGAGTTTCCTTATGGCTTTGGGGCAAGGTGGATGAAATCTGGAGATCTGCACTTACAAAACTGTGGGCAAAGTAAAAGGGTCATTTAAAGCCCAGGGTGGGGAGAAGGCACACAATCTGTCCTGGACTCCTAGCTGTGCTGAAGGAGGCAAACACACACACACACACACACAAAACAGAAGGGGCAAATGGGCAGCATCTGCTTACTTCCACATTTCACGGATGAAGATTTGGGGCTCTTCTCTATCTCATGTTCAAAAAGGTTTTGGTAAGTATATTTTATTTATTTATTTATTTATTATATTTATACCCCGCCTTTTTTCCTGCAGGGAACCCAAGGCGGCTTACATAGTCCTCCTCTCCATTTTATCCTCACAACAACCCTGTGAGGTAGGTTAGGCTGAGAGTCAGTGACTGGCCCAAAGTCACCTAGTGAGATTCATGGCCGAGCAGGGGACTAGAACCCGGATCTCCCGAGTCCCAGTCCAACACTCTCACCACTGCGCCACACTGGCTCTCTGGAAGCAATACAGACGGCCAAGTGCCTTAAAATGGGGGTGGGGGGATTCTGTCTCCCTGTGCTCTGTCCCAGTGTAGGAACCTAATTTCAAGGCAGCAAGACTTTGAGGTTTTAAAAAAACAACACAATACAATTATATGTTTGTGTTTATTTAATAAAGAACAAATTCTGACATGTCTGTTGGGAGGCTCATCCCACCCTCTTTTGTCAAAGCAGCCTTTCCCTACCTGTTGCCCTCCAGATGTGTTGCAGTGCAATTAACTATTTTGTATGTTTTTATTGTTGTTTTTATGCACAATCTGTTGTGAACCGCCCAGAGAACTTCGGCTGTGGGACGGCCTAGAAATGAAATAAATGAAATGAAATGAACTGAACTAATTCCCAGCAAGAATTCAACAGGAGATGCTTTTTCTTTCACTTTATTTCCAGATTAGAAAAGGCACCAGTTGATAGTCTGCTGATCATATCGCAGCTGCGAAAGGCACAGAAGCCCTGTCAGGGGCAATGTTGGAGGCAAGAAGAAGTAGCATTTTTATGACTCTTCTGGGATTCAGACAGAGGGGAGAAGATGGGACTGAAGAAGTCAGTTGCAGCAAGAAGAGAGAGAGAGAGAGAGAGTGGGAGAGGAAGGAAGAAAAGACTGAAAGGAAATAAAGGAAAGGAAAAGCTATTTGAAAAGAGCTGGCTGGTGGGCACTGATGGCTTGCCTCCCAAGGGATGGAAAGTGCTGCTGCTGTTCGCGTACAGGGAGCAAGTGTTTATCAGCAGCACATGGAGAGGCATTTCATTGTTTGGCTGTCAGTTTTGCACCAGCTCCTGTTCCTGCTAGAATCACTGTGTCCTTTGCGGCGCATAGATACAGCCCTGTGTCGCTGGACTGCAGGCTCGCAAGGTTCAAGACTGCTGTATTGCCATTCCGTTTGCCGCCCAGCCGGTCCCCCAGCTTGCTTTCTGCATTCTTCTCCAAGTCCGTTTCATAGAGCCTGAAGGTCCCAAGGTGCTGCAGTTCTGTCTGCCCGTGGAGCTGGCGGTACCAATGGATATAATAGTCATCTTTGTTGACAGAGCAGTTCAGTTCCATGGTCCCATCCTGCAGTTTGCTGGCAAATGGTGGTTGCTGAGTCACGATTACCCCGGAGTCGCTGCCTGCTTCAGCTGAGGGAAGAGAAATGGCATTCTGTCAGCCGGGGTGTAAGAGAGGATCTTCAGTGGCAAGAGCCAAGTCACGGGGTGGTGATGAGAGGGGTACCAGTTGACCCTGTACTGGAAGGGGCATTTTAAACCTTGGATGAGACCCAAATGCTCCCCTGCCTGTATATACCCAGACGCTTACCACACTGCAGGGCCAGGAGGAGAGAAGAACAGGTGTCTGAAGAAGCCACGGTGGGACTGAGCCAGCACGGCAGCCATCTTGGCTTTGAAGCAACTGCAAGTGGGAGGGAAACGGATGCTGCTTGTTTCCTCTCTCTCTCTCTCTCTCTCTCTCTCTCTCTCTCTCTGTGTGTGTGTGTGATTAAGGAAACAATAGCAAGGTATTTTGCATGCATATTTAGTCTCATTCGGTTACATGGAACGAGGCGATCGGTTACATGAGACTCTCATCATAAAGCACTTTGGTGCAAACAATGAATTAACAATATTTCCCATTTTTTCTAAAATTGTAAGGTGCGGGAAAGGGTATACCATACCTTCAACATAAATTTATGTTCCTAGGGCAGTTACCAAAGTGGTAAGAAACAATAGAAGTATAATAGAAAAAAATAGGGAGACACCCAATAATATGAAACATACCGTAGATTTCATAGATCATAGAGTTGGAAGGAGCCTACAAGGCTATCAAGTCCAACCCCCTGCTCAATGCAGGAAACTAGAGGAGGGGTCTCCCATCCAAGTAATAAGCAGGCCTGACCCTGCTTAGCTTTCCATGCTCAGACAAGCTGAGCCAGCGTAAGCCACAACTAAAACAGCAGCAGTCCATTGAAACAGACAGTAAAATCAACACATCTCTCAAAAATGTTAATAGTAATGGTGAAAAGCCTGAGGAAACAAAACTGTTTCTGCCTGCACCTAAATGATAGGAGGATCCCAGGTGAGCCTCCTTGGAGACTGTTTGAAAGGCAAGGAACCATCCCTAAAAAGGCTCTCTCTCTGGTGGCCATCCGCTGCGCTTTGGATGTTGGGGGCACCCAGAAAAAGGCCTCAGATGATCATTGTAGTAAGTCCTGTGTTTTTCCTTGGATCAGTGCTCTCTGATGTACGTCCAGAGGTCCTTGCCCATCATTCTGGTCAAAGGTGGAGAAGCATCTGCCATTGATGCCTGGCCAATGGGCAGCTCCCACCAATGTGGAGAAAGATGGTTTGGCTGGGCAACAGGGGAACAACAAAGCACCATAGGGAAGGCTGCAGTTTACCTTTGTTGTAGGGATGGCAGGGAAGTGATATTTGCACCCCCGGGGGGGGGGATGTGTTTTTGCTTCTCCTTGAATCCTTACAGCAAGACTGGCTTGCGTGTGCGTGTGCATGCAACACCTGGCATGCCTCTAAGAGTAAAGAGGAATGAGGAATACCGGGTGCATGTATGTGGTGGTGGAGCAAAAGGAATTCATGTGCTTGGAGGGCGCCTTGGACCTTTCCCTATTTCTTAGAAGTGCAGCATTTCCATCCCCTTCATGGCAGCCAATGGTCATTTCAGCATGGCATATGACAATGATTTCATATATAGGCAACTGGTATTAAGTTCTCCTCCTGCATGAAATGGCAATTTATCCTCATGACTTAAAAAATTTTTTTGGGGGTGATCACAGGGATTAGCAAACCTTTACACTCTCAGCTCTCCAACCACGCACGCTCCCATCTTCTGTACATAACTGTGAAGAAAAGAGCCTTTGCAGGTTCCTACACACACACACACACACACACCCTCATGTGTGAACCGGCTAAAGGCTGGGGGCGGGCGGGGGGGGGGCATCCCAAAGTCTACAGTGACCCAGCTTTCAAATGCAAATGCCATGAGTCATGGGTCCCCCTCCCCTGCCTGGCCAGGTGAAGTGCATCATAATTGGCTGGAGGCAGTGGAGCTATAGGAAGGAGGGGGGGAGGGGGAAAAGGTATATTCCCAAAGTGTAGCCTTTGTTCTTTGTCTTTGGGTCATCGCATGGTTGCTGTTGGAGCAATGGCGGCAAGCCAAGCAGAGGCCCAAGCCTTCGGGTGGCCTCAGGATCCGACCCCAGGTAGCTCCTGGTGAAATTAGCTGAATGAGGGCTTTGGCAAGGCAAGCCTTGTGGAGGGCTACCCATCTCGGACCTTCGGGTAGGTGTGTAGTCTTCCCGGGCAGCAAGGCTGTGCTGGACCCAACCCTGAAGAGAAGACCCCCAGGTAACTAGTTGTGTGCCTAGGAGATATAAGGAATCAGTAGGTTTTGTTATTTTTGCAGCTCTATTACTTTGTACCAAAGTGTCTCTCTCATTTTTGTGTCCTTCCCTCATTTCCCTATTCTTGTTGTAAAATGCTACCTGAATAAACCTTCTTTGGTTTTTTTTACCCCACATGGTGTTTGTGGATTGCTCTGTGGTTCCAGCAACTAAATCCAGGTTACAGTCAGAAAGGCAAGTCCCTGAACAGAGATTCAAGTAGGATTGCAGACAGCAGAGACTGGCAGTCTGGTACCTTGAGATCTCTGGGGGTCTTGGGTCCTTTGGGTAGGAAAGGGTGGGTTGTGGCAGGTCAGCCAGCCCCCCCTTGCTCCACATGGTGGCAAGAGCTGGGATTCGAAACTGGACCACAGAGTGGCTGCACGTGGGCAAATAGGGAAGCTGCCTTGGAGAGACTTTGGTACATGGGTAGAGGTTTTTTATTTTTTAGAGACTGAAGTGTGAGATTGAGCCTCAGGGAAAACGTTCAGATTGCTTGGCAGTCTGTGGAAGCCTAGCTGCCAGCGGGGAGCGTTGAAGGCAAGAAATCTCAACTGTGGAGTGAGTAAGCAGAGCCGGATCCTACCCATCGAGTGCAAGAAGCGGGTGAGCAGATGGCGGCTGTGTGATCCCAAAGAACTGGGGCTGGAAGAGCCCAGGCAAAGCAGAAGGCGTGTGTTTCAGGAGGAGGAGAGAAGACCAGAAAACCTCTCTTAAGAGACTGGTGAGCAAAACGTTTGGTGAGTGATTTTTGTTGTGCTATGTGCCCCAGAGGAGGAGTCCAGACTTTGGGGAGGGAAGGCACAGTCCTGCCCTACATCTCTCCCACGGGAGAAGGACTCAGATTTTGAACTTGAACTGTCCAGTTGCTCTTGGGGGGGGGCATGGTGAGTGACCAGGCTAAGCAGCAGCAAGCAGAGGGGGGGGCAGACATCAGAACACGCCCCCCCAGAAAAAGAGACTTTGTCCCTGTGCTGCCGAAATGGAGAGCTGAAAGGAGCAGAAGGAAAAGGGGATTTCCCTCCTAGCTGGCGGAGAAGCACGGACTGAAGAATTTCCCTCCAGGTGTCTCCAGCGAGAAGAAAGGGGACAGAGATTGGGTGTTGATTAAAGCCAATAAAAGCTGATAAATTGTTGCTGGAGTGGGAGGGGACAGGTGATCCAAGTGTATTTGTCTTGTCGATAAATTGTTGCTGGAGGGGAGGGGACGGGTGATCCCAGTGTAAGCAATTGAACTATTGTTGTCTTGTGTCATATGCAAAAGTCAATTTGAAATGATGATGATGATGATAAAAAATAATGTAATGCATGTAAGCCAGAAACCTGTAAGCTTTCAAAGTGCCTCAGGGCAGGGAAGAGTTGCCAGAGAAAAATCAGTCAGAGGCGAGAGAACAAAGCAGAAGGTTAAAAGGAATTTAGAGGCGGGAAGCCCTCTAATGGCTAAAAGATTGCCAGGCTGGTGTTCTAGCCGCCTGAGTGGAGCCTCCATGGCTCAGCATTTAATTCTGAGGGAGACAATCATCCCGTGCAAGTTTGGGTGGTGGGCTAAATGAGCCAAGCCCAAGAGGCTGGAAGATTGCCAGGCTGTGTGTTCTAGCCGCCTGCGTGGAGCCTCCATGGCTCAGCATTTAATTCTGAGGGGAACAGTCATCCCATTTTGCTTAGCAGGGATGGTGACATCATCTGCCACCCCTACCCCCAGCCTTTTCTGTTCCCTCTGAGCTTAGCTGCAATCCCCACAATAGCTGTGGGGGTGGGATGGATTTTCCCAAGAACAATATGCTGTGGTGAGCTCTCCCTGTCTGTTGTAAAGTATGTAGGGGTAGCTTGGTCTTGAACGGGCAGTTAAGACCCATTCATTGTACAAAAGAGATGCTCCTGCTGAAGATGAAAATTGCTAGAACTGCATTTTTGTTATGGGTCAACACAGCTGCCTGCTTTTTTGGACTCTTCAAAAAAGTGAGTGGGAAAAGTGTAATGCCACCCTTAAAACAGAGGAAATTCTGCCCTGTCCTGTCCCATCTGAGCAGGGCCGGATTAAGATAGGGGCTATTGGAGCTGCAGCTCCAGGCCCCTAGCACAAAACAGGCCCACAATATTCAGCCCCCGCCCCGTTCATTTCAATGGGTCTACTCTTTTTAAAGTCGGAGTAACGCGGGAGGCGAGGCAAAGACGGGGAAAAGGGAAAGCCGATCTGGGGCCCGCTTTTCCTGGGAGTAAGCCCTCCCCGCAGGAGGGAATAGGAGACTTACTCCCGAGTAGCCATGCATAAGGCGGCTGGAGTGCCGTGTGCGCGCTGTTAATCGCCCGTGGAAGCTCTGCGCGCGGAGGATACGGGCTGCCCGCGCGTCGGCATCCCCACAACCTGCTTTCATTTCTCCTCCCCGGTCTGCTGCGCTCTGCGGCAGCCGCCCGGGCTTCTTATACGGAGGGCTTCGTGGATGGAAGGAGCGGGGGAGATCGAGAGAAGCGGGGGCGGCGGGGGTGTTCATGGAAGCCGCGTGAAAGGCCAGGATCGTGCCAGACGCGCGGTGTGAATCAGCTTTCTGGGGAGGGGGAGTGAGTCAAGGCCGGAAAGCCGAAGTTGAAAGGGGCTGCCTCCTCAGTCCGGCGAGAGCAGTGGATCGAGCATCGTGTCGAGTATTTTAGGCTTGTGAGTCTGAGAGGCAGTAAATTACCTTTTTTGCTTCCCCTTTCAGGGCCCAATCCTATAGCATGTCCAGACAGAAAAAGTCCTACAACTCCCAGCATGCCCCAGGCACGCTGGGAATTGCAGGGCTTTCTCTCTCTCTCTGAACATGCTTATAGGATTGCGCCCTTTGAAATGTTATTGATAATACAGTAATGCCTTGGATTGCAAGTAACTTGGTTTGAGAGCGTTTTTATAACGGTTTTATTGAGTTAACAAGCTTATTGTTTACAAAAAAAGAAATATTTTCAATACGTTTCTGTTTTGGCACTTTAATGGTAATTAAAATATTTAATTTGTTTTAATATAAAATTGCGTCTTCATTTTATTTATTTCCATAAGAAGTAAATTCCAAAATCCTCAGCACCAGGCCCATAATGCTCTTAATCCGGCCCTGCATCTGAGAGCAGGAACCTGATTTTAGGGCAGCGTATCCTTGTTGAGAGCTTCTCCTCATTGCAGAGAATTTGCCCCGGCAAGGCTCAGCCTCCTGCTTCCCTTGACAGACATTGGACCTGGGATGTTTCTAAAACATTTTTGCAGTTTAAAAAAACACATGTTGTTGCACTCATTTCTGCTACTTGTGACATTCCAGCCCCCCTTCCTGTGCCCTGTGGTTCCACAGGTTTCTGCAGTACAAGCGAAGGAGATGAAGGTTTCCTCCAAGGAACAGGTGCAATTATAATCCACCAGTGGCATGCGCCTTGGTAAGCACTGTGCCTTTACAAGCTGCATGATCAGCATGATTTCATCAGGTGGATCATTTCGTAGCATGGAATGGTGGGGGAAAGGCTACACCTGTGGAATTCTTGTCTGTAATGCAGCTGCCAGGCACATGAACCCTGCCCTTAATTGTGATGCAAGGCATACTGTGTCTAATGGAAGAGCCAATGCATGGCAGCCTGTGAAGCTGCGGAGTGGTAGAAATAAGGTGGCCCACGGATACTTAAACTTGTCCCTGACCATGGGCATGTCAGGCATTCATTTTTCCACCTGCCCAGGGCCAGCTCCAGCCCTTTGTGTTTTCATTCTCATAGCATATGGCAAGTGAACAGAGTGTAATGTCACAACACAAGGGTCTATAGTTCATCACAACTGGCTAAACCCTGCTGTCCAAGTGGTTAAGTTGTCCCCTTCCTTTTCCAACACTTGCAGGACATCAGCACAGCTTGGACTCCTGCGTTTTCTTTCTCCCTAATACTATCAAGTTCACATGGTACCACTGTAAAAAATTACAGAGCCCCAAGATCCATCCCCATGTTTCTCCAGAATGACATTGATGTGTTTAATATGGCAAGATCATAGACGACCATTCAGAAGTATATAAATTTTAGCATAAGCTGGTGGAGAGAGGAGAATGTGTCATTTCATTACACTGGAAGAGTAGCTGCAGCAACATGGGGTGCAATCCTAAACTTGCGAGGAGGAGGAGGCCCCATTTAAGCCAGTGGGACTCTACTTCTGAGTAAGCATGTTTGATTGCTTAATGCAGGGGTGTAGCGCAGAACCTCTTTCAGCCTGAGGGTGAATTCAGTTTTGGAGAGACTCTCAGGGGCTGCATCCCAGTGCTGCGTTCTGCTGAAGGCAAAAGGGGCAGGGCAAAATGGGCGGGGCCAAAATACAAAAAAAATACAGCATAATTTAGTTTAAAGCTCTTACTGCCAGTAACAAAGCACTTTTCTACATGAGGCTGTTAATCCGCTGCATCTACTTTTGGTTTTGTCATAGAACTGAGATCCGAGCACATGAGCGTTCCCTTTCCTGTTTTTCTGCTACATAGCTCTAGGTGATGCTGTGCTTTAGTGGAATAGTGCAAATATACAGGGTATTATTTCCGCCATCAGATATAATACCATTTTCCCCTGCTCTAAAAAAAACCTCCCCAAAAGTGCTGTTTACAAACAGTAGTGAAACTGGAGGGTCACCTCATCATCTAAAGAACCCATAAACAACCGTGAGTAGGGAATGATGAGTGCATGAGAAATGCCTTCTGTAAAAAAGCTCTAAGCCTTAGGAAAGGCATTTCAACCTTTTAGAATGGGGGGGGGGGTCTGCCCAAAAGCCAGGGAATCACAAAATGATTGGTGATTGGGGGAAAGGGATGGGACCAGGAAAAGGGGGCACAGCCATCTGGGGGATCCAGACAGGGACCACAAGAGGGCTGGATTTGGCCCCCAGACTTGAGGTTGTGCACCCCTGGCTTAATGGCTCTTAAAAGTAAGGCTATGAACTTTGCACAAATCGAGTCACACTGGCCCTGGTCAAGCTAGTTAGCTGTGTGACTGCCTGATCCTCTGCATCTTTACTTGAAAGTAGTTTCCATTCATTTGATAGGCCAGCCATAGGGAAGTGAGCTGCCCCCCCCCCCGAACTTACTGTAAGTTAGAAAGAATAGGACAATATGGTAAATCCTATCAAAACCAATGGAACAAATGGTTTGTCATGACTATCCTCAGCAAGATAATGGCTAATGTGATTAATCTATCAAAGCTTTAATTGCCAATAAAAACTCTGTCTACAAGCAGGAAGATTCCCGAGAGACCGACTGCTGTGCAGGATCCACAGATGTGCTGGCTGCCTCCTCTGCACCAGATGATGAAGAGGAAACTTCAAGATGGTTTTCCTGACAGTTTGCATCCTACTCTAGCAGATATGTTGCATCTCAAGAGTGAGATTGGTATGTTTTCTTTACTTCTGTCAATGTGAACCGCAGGGAACTGAAATGGATGGTGCTAGAGTCTGTCTGTTTTGGTGCTAGGTTGAAGTCAGTGCCAACACATATTTTAAAGCAGGGTGGGCTATTCCAGAATAGTGATGGAAGTTGAATGTGTTCCATGTTTGAAGCCATTTTGACATGTTACTATAATAGGAGAATTCTGTTTTCTGAAATTTGAGGAAGACAATATTTTAAAATGACCTTTCCTTCTGGCAATGAGCAGTAGGCTTATTCCGTTTTTTTAATTCATTGTTTTATAGTTTGTATATTTATGCTTTTAATTACTGTACATCACCCAGAGAATTTGAGTTATTGGGTAGTTTAAAAGTATAAGGAATGAATGTATATATATATATATATATATATATATATGTGTGTGTGTGTGTGTGTGTGTGTGTTTTGAATCCTCAGAAAATGCATCTTCACTGAGATTTTTGCATATATAAATGTATGCACATCTACATGGGTTGCACTGCTAAAAGCCAGATAGTTAATAACATTTTCTTAAAAGCTGGTTGACAGCCTTAAGAGGAAGCTTTCCCAGTAACAAATCCAGACTCTGGAAATTATTGTTAATTTGAAAAAGTGGTTGAGAAGATAGCTGTGGAGGCTTCAGAGCAGAGTGTAAGGATTTCTAGCTGGAACAGCCTCTCTGCTGTAGTATGTCCAAGGTGCCCTGCTTTGCCAGGTGATGTGGCTGTGCTGTAGTTGATGTCAGCAGGGAAAGGCACAGTCCCTCCAACTCACAACCCTTTACAGGACCTATAATTGAATAGAGAGAGAGAGAGAGAGAGGAAATAGTAAGAATAAGGACATCATCAAGCTCTGTGGGGTGAGGGAGCTGGTGGCAGCGGCAGCAGCACTGGCAGGCCAAATTCCACAGAGCAAAGAAGAAACAGGGGTAGGACCCAAAATTAGAAGCTGAGCTCCGTGACATCCCTCAGAGAAGGGATGTGGGCAAAGTTCCCACTCTCGATTTCTAGAAACAAGAGAACAGAAGGTGGCAGCTTTACATTACATATTCCTGTATGTATGTATTAGAGGGTCAGTGTGGTGTAGTGGTTTGAGTGCTGGACTGGGACTCAGGAGATCCGGGTTCTAGTCCCCACTCAGCCATGAAGCTCACTAGGTGACTTTGGGCCAGTCACTCTTAGCCTAA
This sequence comes from Shinisaurus crocodilurus, assembly GCA_021292165.1. NCBI lineage: Eukaryota > Metazoa > Chordata > Lepidosauria > Squamata > Shinisauridae > Shinisaurus > Shinisaurus crocodilurus. The sequence goes on along the minus strand of CM037876.1, from coordinate 193,134,345 downwards.
CCTACCTCACAGGGTTGTTGTGAGGATAAAATGGAGAGGAGGAGGAGGATTATGTAAGCCGCCTTGGGTTCCTTGGAGGAAAACAGGTGGGATATAAATGTAATAAATAAATAAATATTACAGGGAACCCTGGGTTCCAAAATAACTCGCACTGTGACTGGACGAGCTGGGGGCACAATCCTGCCCAGGGAGCCCCATGGGTAGGACTGGAGAGAGACCCACACACTGGGCCACCATCCCATCCTCGCTCTGTGGGCTTCCCGAGTGGATCCCTCCTTGAGAAATCCTCCTTTCGTGGGGACGTCCAGCAGCGCGTGCGTTCGTGTGTGAGGGTGGGGTGGGGGAGAAGAGAGGGCAGAGTGGTTGAGGCCTCCCCTGTCCGCGGAGGAAGAGCCCAGCGCCTTCAGACATGGTTGACCGGGAGCTGCGTTTTCCGAGGTGTGTTTGCGCGCAAAAACTTCCAGGCTGACCCTCCGGAGAGGTTTCCACGTCCCCCCACCCACCGCCCCCGGTGCCGCAGACGGGGCCCAGCTTCCCCCCTCCGCCCGACTCCGTACAAAAGCAGCCCGTTGTGGGCAGTAGCCAGGTCACGTCAGGGTCGCCAACGCCTCTCAAGGGCGGACCACTACGCAGGAGAAGGGGACAATTCGCCCGGGAAAGAGCAATGCTCCCCCCCCCCGCCCTCTGGTTTTGACATAGCTGCCGCCTCACACCGGCCCGGGGGCTGTCCCTCCCCGGTTCCTTGCCCCCGATCGTCCTCTCTGCGCCCGCTCTTCTCCCCCTTGAGTATGGGGCAGGCCTGACCCTCTTCCGACGCGTCCAGAAGAGGAGCAACAAGTACTGTACTCGCCTTCCCAAGTCCACGCACACCGCGGCTTCTGGCCCTCGCTGCAGTGAGCGCCAGCCCCAAACCCTGCCAGGGGCGACCACCCAGCCCGGCTGTGCCGCTGGAGACGGGAGTCCGTCGTCCCAGGGGTCCACTCGACCCCTCTCTATCCGCAGGCGATTGGCGCCCCTCGATGCCCTGCGGGTTGGGAGGGTCCCTCGATGTACTCAAACGCAGGACAAGAACGTCCACTGGGAAATAAACCAGGAGGGGAGTTCTTCGAATGTCTCCAGGAGATCCGTCGCTCCTCCTCCTCCTCCGTCTTTTTCTTTCAGCGCTCGGGATCTTTTGCGGCTGATTCCTTCAGGGAGCGCGCCTGTCCGCACCAGGTGGGCGATTGGGCGAGCCACGCTTTGAGGCGGGTTCGCCGGCTGATTGCCTGGTTGTTCCTCCGGCAGAGAGCAAAAAGGGGAGCGGAGTGTTAATGTAAAGGCGCCCGCTTCGGCTGTACTACGGTGCCTCCCCCCCGCTAAATAGCACGGTGACGCGCCGCTTTGCTGAAACTCCCGCTGCACTTCCTGGCGCCGTTGGTGGCGCTGGCGGCGGGGACTTCCTCAGCGTGTTTACCCAGAAGTCAGTCCGGCTGAATTCAGTGGGAACTTACTCGACAAGTAGTCCGTGTAGATCGAGCTAGGGTCCTGTGCCTGGCCTTTCCCCCAACCTGGTGTTCGATGGCAACTCCCATCATCCCCAGCCAGTATTGGGGAATCAGTATAAGGCATGGCCATGCTCCCTGGGCTCAAATAACCCTACAACAGACTGTGGGTGATTTGAGGGTTGTTTAACCCTCAAACAAGCCCTGCCACTTGGTTCAGATCACAGGACAAGCCTCAGCTGGGGCCTGAATAGGCAACCAGGCGTCCGCGGGCCCTGCAACCCACCAGGGCTTAAAGAAGGCACAGTGGGCTGCCCTGATCCTGTGAACCTGCCATGATGTGTGTGGGAAGGGGCTTATGGCTGCTCAGACCACCTCCCACAGACACCTGTGTTCATTGCTTGATGGCTGCAACGTCAGCTGGTGGCTTGAACATGTGGAAAGGGCCATCCTGAGTCAAACCCCACAGGAAGACCTTTCAGAGCTCAGTCTTCACCTCTCCTGAGGCACGTTGCTTTGGAGTGGTGTCAGTTCACACATAAAACTATGGAAAGCTAAGCAGGGCCAGGCCTGGTTATTACTTGCATGGGAGACCCCTCCTCTAGTTTCCTGCATTGAGCAGGGGGTTGAACTCGATGGCCTTGTAGGCCCCTTCCAACTCTATGATGTAGGAATCTATAAGTGTTGGGTAACTGGATGATGAGAGTTCAAGATGTGCATAATAGGCACACTGGTCTGAAGTGGGAGGGCCATTGGACAGCCCGTAAGAACACTGGAAGAGCCTTGCTGGATCAGACCAAAGGCCCGTCCATCCTCCCACTGTGGCCATGATGCCCCCAGGAAGGCCACAAAGGGTCTGGGAGGGCGACAGCCCTGCCCCGCTGTGGCTTCACAGCAAATGGTACCCTGTGGCATTCTGCCACCGAAGGCGGAGGCTCCATTCAGATATAATGATCAATCACTTCCCCCATGCACTTCTCTAATCTCCTTTTAAAGGCACCTAACCTAGTAGCCAGTAGGGCTGTGCATGGCCCCTCTGATCTGATTCCGATTCTGATCTGTGTAATCGGGATCGGGCCCGATTCCGATTCCGTCTGATCTGTATCTATCCCGATCCGTCTATAGTTTTTTTCCATAGACTTGCATTGGGGGATAAAACATCTTTCACTTCTTCATTTTAAAAGATAGAAACATGAAACCTGGTGTGATTGTAGATGTCCTCGAGCTGCTTATGCCCCCCAAATTTCAGACACATGGGTCTTGTGGTTCCCCTGCAGCTCTCTCCCTCAAAACCAGAGATCTTTCACTGGGAACTTTTTTGAACTCTGTCTGCCACTGTCAAGGTTCTACCTTTACCAGGACACCTTGATCAGTTCCTTAAAGATATCTTACCTCTTTAAGAGCCCTTCCTGCCATCAGGATGCCACGTTCCTGCCCTTTGCCTTTTCTTCCCAGTAACGTGGGGTTAGGCCTTAGGCGTGTTGTAAAAGACACTCCAAACAATCTGAGTTTGACAATAACTGTTTACTTTGCTAAACTTGGTAAGGTAAGTTCACATTAACTTAGGGTATTTACACAATTTTATTTTATTTATTTATTATATTTATACCCCACCTTTTTTCCTGCAAGGAACCCAAGGTGGCTTACATAATCCTCCTCCTCTCCATTTTATCCTCACAACAAGCCTGTGAGGTAGGTTAGGCTGAGAGTCAGTGACTGGCCCAAAGTCACCTAGTGAGTTTCATGGCCGAGCAGGGAATAGAACCCAGATCTCCTGAGTCCCAGTCCAGCACTCTCACCACTATGCCACACTGGCGCCACAAATAGAGCTGTAAGATTTCAAAAAGCATATATACTGGAAATAAAAGAAATAATAACGCAGCTTTCTCTAACCTAGCTATGCTTTCACCTGTATGCCTGAGTAGAGGTTCCTTTTCAGCCTAGCTCTGGCTGTTCTGCAGTTTTCTGTGATTTTCAGTCTCACTCTGTCTCCGCAGCTTCTTGGCACTCTCTCTCCAATTTCTCTCTGTCTCTGCAGCTTCTCTGTCTCTCACTGTGTCTCTGCAGCTTCTCTGTCTCTCACTCTCCCCAGTTCCCCACCACACATGGTCTTTATATACCCTCCCACGTAACAAGGAAGCTACAAACACATCACCTAAAACTGGGGAAATGAAACTCAACTCCATTAGGGGGGAAATGAAACTTAACTCCATGAGTGGAAATGAAACTCACAAATGCCCCCTCCCATCAGGAGATTTTTGGGCCTTCAGGCTTCAACCTAACTCAAGCCTGGGTAGGCCTCAATCCTTCACAGCTAAGCTGCTGCACTAATTCTTTCTTTTGGTATGCAAATTTCCCCAGCCACCTGGAGGACACATCCCTATCTGGGAGTCAGGTTAGCAGCAACAGGGGCATCCCTTCTTTTAATAAACCCTAAGCACGGCTGAAGCCACAAACAGCAAGGATGCAGGAAAGCTGACAAGCACCATAAAGAAAACAAGGTGGGACACAGACTAATTTGGGGCAGGCAGGCAGGCATTCCCCTTCTTCTACCCATTCACCCAAGCCCCCAGCAGGGACTCCGGACCAGCAGACAGGCAGGCAGGTAGCCTAGACAAAGTGGGCAGTTACCCTAGCCCCCCAGCGGGGACTACAGAACAGCAGGCAGGCAGGTAGCCTAGAGTACTGGCAGGAATTTGTGTCAGATATATGAATAATAATAATAATAATAATAATAATAATAATAATAATAATAAATACCCGTTCCTAATATTTCTCAAAGTGGCCAGACCAAGACTTAGAGAGCACTGCTTGGGCCCCCAAAAGCCACTGGTGCTGAGTACTGGTGTGCAGAAAAAAAGTTTAATTGCTTTTAAACTGAAATGCAACTTCTAAACAAATGATATCTGGCTTGGTTGGGATGCCCAGCGAGTCAAATCTGGAAAGTTAGAAAATTCCAGGGCTATGTTTTCCAACCACCTAAGTAGAACCTCCCTGGTTCAGCACTCGATTCTGACAGGGGATAGTCATCCCATTCTGTCCTTGCCCTATAGGGCAGAAGAGCCTAGCCCTGCAAGATTTTGATTTTTCTGTTGTGTACATTCAGGGCAAGGGAAATGTGTTGGCGGGCAAGTTGTCCCAAGCTTTTCTTCAGGGTAAAAGTAGATGAAATGCAAGGGATTTAATACCCCTGATTTCATCTTCCCAAGGGAGTGCGGGATATGAAGAAAAGCGAATGTTCTCCCTAACAAAGCAAATGTAAATAAGTTCAGCCTCAGCCAGAGGCTGAGAATCTCCTGTAAATGTCTCCTGTAAATGTACATAGTTTCTCCTGGAGGCCCTGTGTCGCCTCAGAGGCTGACTCATTAGTATGCAAATGTCCACCAAGCACTCTAGGTATGGTCAGGAAGCCACCCTTCTGACACCTAAGAATCAGTGTCGTCGTCGTCCCCAATACCTATCCCAGATGAATTAATCATGATTGGCCAAGAGGCGGTTGAGCTATGAGAGACTCTCAGCCTAACCTACCTCACAGGGTTGTTGTGAGGATAAAATTGAGAGGAGGAGGATTATGTAAGCCGCCTTGGGTTCCTTGCAGGAAAAAAGGTGGGGTATAAATATAATAAATAAATAAATAAATAATATTAATAATAATTTAAAATGATATCTGAAAAAAACTGGAAGGACACCCCCCCCACACACACACACACACAACACAATCCCCAGAAGTGGTCTCAGGAGAACCCAGGAAGGAGTCTGGCTTGTGTTGGGATTTGAAAATAGAACTAGAGCGAGATGAAATACTGATGATGATGATGATGATGATGATGATGATGATGATGATTGAAATGATATCTGAAAAAACTGGCAGGAAAATGCTGAACAGAAGGCCAGCAGAGGCAAACACTCCCTCACTGCCACAAACTGTGTGAACAAAAAGGACATTAATTGTCCTAAACTAAATCCTAATAAAAGATTTAAAAAACTTAGGATATTTTAAAGCAAAGCAATTACGAGCCCGAGGCAACAAACAAATGCTCCTTCAGTCCCTCTCCCCAAACTGGGGTCAGAAGAAAAAAAGAAAATGGATTTTGCGAAGGATCAACAACTGGATCCTTTGCGTGAGTTCGGCGCTTAACGGGTTAACCGGCACTGAGTTACAGCCCGTACAAGCACAGGAGACCGCCTAGGAGGTCCGTACACACAAGAGGAAACTAGAGCCCTTTAAATGACCAAATAAGGCTTTATTTGTTTACACAAGATACGGAGCGGAACTAACAGCTTTCTAGGAATACTACAATGTCAACACAACCTCAGTTGACCTCTGCGTTTATCAATGAAACAGGCTCCCAGGCTAGCGCATTGGGATTAGTCAGTTACCTTAGACCAAAGACGTTACGCTAGTCAATGTCAGCCTGGCTCCGGGTCGGCCGATCCGGGGATGGGAATGGCTTACTCCAGCTGCCGCTTGGAGGCTGATTCTGGTTCCGAAGTACCCTGGGTTCCCAACAACCCTTTACCGGAAGGGAGAGGGGTTTTCTACCCCTGAGTTCCCGCTCTCCCCACCCTCCAGGTCAGGTGGGGGCTTATGCCTGTCCCTTCGTATCAGGTGGGCTTATTCCTGCCCGGGAAGAAGGTGATGTACTGGGTACTTTACAGCTCTTTGAGACTGCCCTGATAGTTTGATGGTTCTTGATGGTCCTTCCTTGGGTTTTGTGGAATTCCACCGAGACTCTCCATTGTTGGGGATGCCGGTCTGTCTGGCTGCTTCCCCTGTGACTTCATCCCCCCTCCTCGCCCCCTTCCCTTGGGCGGAGAACAGGTGTGTGTGTGTGTGTGTGTGTGTACTCGTGTCAGGCTTTCTCCACAGATTTGTTTGTATTAAAAAATGAAGCTACTCCTAAATGAAATAATAATGAAGAATAAAACAAAAGAAATCCAAAAAGAGACACCCACCCCCTATAATCCTTCTTCTCCTCTCTCAATGCCAGGAGGCAAGCTGCAACTAGCAGCAAGCAAGCACAAACTCGATCCCCTCCCCCAGCAAACTGATCCAAACGCACATGGTCAGAGAAATTAAAACAAACCATGTTCCCTTAGCCCTCCTCCAGCCAGTGTTGCTATTGGAGAAGGTCAACTTCCTCAGCACCACCATTGGGTAATGGTGCTGCCAACAATACTCTCGCCCTCCCCCCTCCTCCCCCTCCCCATTCCATTCAGAAAGGGGGGGGAAGGAGTTTCCTGCTCACCCAGATTGGACATAACCTCCTGTAATCAAACAGAACCAATGACAGGCAATTACATCCGATCTGGGTCTGGGTCGATCCAATTCGAACGTAATCAAACCGTAACCCGGATCAGGCTGATCCGATTCCGATTTGGGTTCGAGATGCGATTACGTGCACAGCCCTAGTAGCCAGCACTGCAATTTGTGGCACTGTTTACGTGTTGGGTGAAGACTTACTTTCTTTTCTCTGTCCCCTTAAATCTATAGTCAATCAGTTTCATCGTGTGGCAGCCTGAAATATATGATCTTAGTGGTGGCAGCCTCTGCATGGTGCACATGAGGCTCTTTGCACTGCCTAGTGCAGTGATGGTGAACCTATGGCACGGGTGCCAAAGCTGGCACGCAGGGACCTCTCTGTGGGCACTTGAGTCATTGGTCACCAGATCGCGAAAAGACCGTCTCCTTCTGCAAAACACTAATGATCTTGTTCTTTCTCACAGTGTGGAACAGAATGATTTTATTCTAGAATTCCTGTTACAGAATTCTTTTCTACATTGTTATCACGTTTAAAAGATTTTGAAGAATGATGCACAGAGCATGGCTTGGATGTAAAGCCCTAACAGTTGACCTGAGTGTTGCATGTGTTGCTCTCAAACTAACGGAGTATGAGCCAAGGTTGACAAATTATCAGCATGCATGCAATAACAAAAATCACATTAATTGTGCAAAAGCATGCCCAATGCAAACTTTTACCTAATGCAGTGTTTGCAGTCCAAGACATAAAGTGTTTAAAATGTGTTAAGCACGTTTAGTTTTCTTGTTTATCTTGCTCATCCTAGGACAGGTTGACTTTTACTTTTACTAATCCAACACCTGTAGAAGCAGGGAAAGGACCCAGGGTAAAGCTTGCCCCATACAATTTCAGTCTGGCATATAATCATATTACAAGTTGAGAATCCCTTATCCGAAAATACATGTGCCTAATTATTTTAAAAGTTTGTATAAATTCCCTTCATGCTATGTGTACAATGTAGTACTATAATAATTTTTTGAGTTGATTTTTTTTTCAACAAAAAACTGTTCGTATCATTGAAAGCTCTGCTATTGTGTTTTTCTTTTAAGACAAAAGATGTTAATTAGTTCGGACAACTGTATGAGTTGTTTTTCTAAAACTAAAACCTCAGTATTCAGGTTTAATTGCAGTGTTGGCACTTTGAAATAAATAAGTTGGTTTTGTGTTGCAGTTTGGGCACTCGGGCTCAAAAAGGTTCGCCATCACTGGCCTAGTGTGACCTGGCTGAAGTAGATTATGGCTTTAATGTGCCCATAGGCTGTAGAGCAGGGGTGTCCAACCACTTTCAGCCTGAGGACCAAATTCACTTTTGGAGAAGCTCTTGGGGGCTGCATTCCAGTGGGCCAAAGGCAAAAGCCCCCCCCCCCCAAATACCAGCGTATTTTGGTTTAATGTTCTTACTGCCCGTGACTATTCCTTAGGAGAGGCATTTCACCTTTTAATGTGTTTGTGTGTGTGTGTGTGTGTGGGATTGCGCAAAAGCACGGAACCTACCAAATAATCAGGGGTTGGAGGGGGTGGGGCCAGGAGAGAGAGGCATGTCCAGACGCAGAACACTGAAGGGCCAGATTGGGACCACAGATGTGCTGGATTTGGCCCATGGGCCAGAGGTGCAGCATCCCTGTTGTAGGGAGTGATCCCTGAAAGTATAGTCTATACCAGTGTTCCCCAACCTGTGGTCCTCCAGCTCTGTTGGACCACAACTCCCAGAATTCCCCAGCCAGCTATGCTGGAGGACCCCAGGTTGGGGAACACTGGTCTATACTGCCAAACTAGAGAGGCGCACTCAGAAGTGGTTGGATGAGTGAACCAGGAGGAGTCGTCAAAGTGTCCTTTTCTGAGCATGAAGCAAGTGAGCAGTGCTGCATTTATGCAGCTGCTGTTGACTGTGTATGACCTTTCTGCCTTCCTTTGCTAAGGGAGACGGAGGGGGAGAACACAAACCAAGTAGGGACTGATACGAAATGGAAATGACATTGGGAGATCTGTCAGCAGAAACCGGGAAAGGCTGGGCATGTTTGCTCCTGGCACAGTTTTGCACTGCTGCCCCCCTCCCCCCGGTTCCTGCCTGTCCCACTGTGTGCCACTACAACACACAGATGCAGCCCGTGTCACTAGCCCGAGGAGGCCCTTCAAGATACAGGCTAATTTTCTTTTCCCTTTCCAACCATTCCCCTCTCAGGTGCTCCATCAGATTATGGTTGAGTTTATCCGTGTTCCGCTTGTTACTGTGATAGCATAAAGGTCCCAAGGTGTTGCAGCTCTCCCTTCCCAGGCACAGGGCCGGTGCAAGGCAGTTTGGTGCCCTAGGCAAGATCAGATATTTAGCGCCCCCCCTTCCCACTTGAGCCCTCCCTCCCTATTTCTGGCGCCCCCTTTAGCCCTGCGCCCTAGGCAGCTGCCTAGTTGGCCTAATGGTAGCACTGGCCCTGCCCAGGCAGCTGGTGATACCGGAAGAAACGGTAGCTTCAGCTGTCTGAAACAGAGCAGCTGAATGTCAGATTCTGTTCTTGCTGGAAGCTGGCAAAGGGTGGCTGCTGTATGACCGTCATGGTGGAGCCACAGCCCAGTAAAGCTGATGGGAGGAAAACAGCAAAGTCAGATGGAAATGCCAGAAGAAATCGCAGGGGACTGTGTGGATTAGTAGGGGGAATGAAAGAGAGGGCACCAGACTAGGACACACTGGAGGAAACAGGGGTATCTAAGTGTGGCGGACCAAACTTGATCCGTTGCGCGGGTTCGGCACCTTAAGAGTTAACTGGCACCGAAATCATGCCCTGTACGCGGCTGTCAAAACCTTTACTTCAGCCGCGAGTGAAATTGACAAGGAATCCCCTTGGAAACACAGGGAAGCCACAAGCTAGCTAATTACAAAAGAGTTTAATGGAGCGGAACTAATAGACTACAGCAGTGATGGCGAACCTATGGCACGGGTGCCAAAGCTGGCACGCAGGGACCTCTCTGTGGGCACTTGAGTCATTGGTCACCAGATCGCGAAAAGACCGTCTCCTTCTGCAAAACACTAATGATCTTGTTCTTTCTCACAGTGTGGAACAGAATGATTTTATTCTAGAATTCCTGTTACAGAATTCTTTTCTACATTGTTATCACGTTTAAAAGATTTTGAAGAATGATGCACAGAGCATGGCTTGGATGTAAAGCCCTAACAGTTGACCTGAGTGTTGCATGTGTTGCTCTCAAACTAACGGAGTATGAGCCAAGGTTTGACAAATTATCAGCATGCATGCAATAGCAAAAATCACATTAATTGTGCAAAAGCATGCCCAATGCAAACTTTTACCTAATGCAGTGTTTGCAGTCCAAGACATAAAGTGTTTAAAATGTGTTAAGCACGTTTAGTTTTCTTGTTTATCTTGCTCATCCTAGGACAGGTTGACTTTTACTTTTACTAATCCAACACCTGTAGAAGCAGGGAAAGGACCCAGGGTAAAGCTTGCCCCATACAATTTCAGTCTGGCATATAATCATATTACAAGTTGAGAATCCCTTATCCGAAAATACATGTGCCTAATTATTTTAAAAGTTTGTATAAATTCCCTTCATGCTATGTGTACAATGTAGTACTATAATAATTTTTTGAGTTGATTTTTTTTTTCAACAAAAAACTGTTCGTATCATTGAAAGCTCTGCTATTGTGTTTTTCTTTTAAGACAAAAGATGTTAATTAGTTCGGACAACTGTATGAGTTGTTTTTCTAAAACTAAAACCTCAGTATTCAGGTTTAATTGCAGTGTTGGCACTTTGAAATAAATAAGTTGGTTTTGTGTTGCAGTTTGGGCACTCGGGCTCAAAAAGGTTCGCCATCACTGGTCTACAGGAATTTCACAGTATAAACAGAACAGTCAATACAGATAGGAAAAAGGGAAGTATTCAATTTGCTTTCTAGGTATGGCTTTGCTCGAAATCAGAATATTACCTGACACCAGAGACTCTGACTCTAGGTTCTAACGTAGCGGTTTGTTTGCTTTGCTGATTGCCGGGGGTCCCGCCCGGGGTTGAAAGTTGCTTGGCCCTAGCCGGAGCTAGCGACCTGACCTGTGCATGCCTGCACCGTGTTCCCAACAACCCCTTGTTCTTTGGCACTTGCCCCCTCCCCGCCCTTGATGATCAGGTGGGCTAGTCCCACCCCGCGGGGTGGTGGTGCCTTTCGGGTGCTGGCATCTCCTGGGTACTTTGGGGTACTTTGCAGCTCTTTGGGACTGCGCCCCCCCCACCTCCGGAATGTTATGCGCTTCCTTGAGGGAAGTGTAAATGTGTCCCATTGAAGGTATGCAGATGTGGCTTGTGTATAACCGGTCTGCCCAGAATTGTGTCTCCTGTGCCCCGGGTGGGGATTATGCAGACAGAGTGGTGACAGCGGAAAAGGGGAAAACATGTCAGGGTTCAATATGTCAGGGTTCAGCAGTGTGCTCAGGCTTTCTCTCCACACTAAGGATGGAAAGGGCCCACTGCAGACCCCTTTCAAGTCACTTACCACACCAGAGGACAATGAGGGAAAGGAAGAAGCGGAGTTCAAGGAATCCATAGCTGGACTGAATGGGGTTGAAGCCATGCCCGTCTGTGGCTGAAACAGCAACTGGAATTGAACCAGAAGCTGCTTGACTTCCTGTCAGTAGAGGCTGCTGACTCCTATTTCGCTGGGGCTCCTAACCCATTGCAGGTTTTATTTGGCACTTCATAGCAGCTATCCATGGTGCTCCATGGTGGTGAACTGTGAAGGACCACTACCGGTCCTTTGCGTGAGTTCGGGAGTTAATGGATTAACCAGTACTGAGAAAACTCCCTTTAAGCGGTCTCCGGCTAAAGGAAAGGCATCTGCTTCCAACAGACACTGAATGAGAGTTGAAATTGACTAGGCACAGGATTTTGTTTATAACAAGTTTAATGGAGCTTAACAAAACATACAGATAAGAACTCCGCCCTAAGCAAAGGGGAATCTAAAAACTTAATGAGTGTGCAACTCCAATACACATTTAGCTAGAAAGGAGCTCTGCAGACAGGCATAGACAATACTGACCTTAAAAGACCTAAGTTCCTAGAAAGCGGTTCACTGCAAGTCGTTCAGGCTTACAGCGGTTACCGAGCGCTTTACTTGGGGTCGAGTATCTTTGTCCTGACCGAAGTCATGGATGGTCCGTGCAGTCCTGCACCCAACTTCTAACAACCTTACTGGGGTTTGGTGCCCCTCTTTTACCTCCCCTCCTTGCTCCCCCTCCCTTCCTGTTGACAGGTGGAACTTGCTTTCATGCCAGGATCCTGGTGCTTGAGGGTACTTGGCAGCTCTTTGAGACTGCCAGGGGAAGCTGCTGGGTATTCGAACTGGACTTTAGCAGAGTGTGTGCGGGTTGGGAGATTTATAATCCTTGTCTGTGTGCCAACAGATGCCTGTACATTCCACACACAGATCTTCCAGATCTCACCTCCCTCCTCCCGCTTGCAGCGTTCAGCGTGTGTGCCAGTGAACCAGCAAAGCTTCTCCGTTGCAGATTAATCCATAGAATCAGGAAACACTCTGTAAACACCACAGGTCTAATTCTACCTGTTTATTCACTTAGCAAGTAAAGTTCTACAGAGTATACAATTCCTAGTTACAGTCCATGTGCAGAGTATAAATGCATAGCAAGCATTACATCCAGTGGAGTAAGTTGTGCTCACTCCACTGCAGCAAAGACGTTACATTGTAGCAGTAACAAGTCCAGCAAGCATCACCATGAAGAAGAACAAAGAAAGCAGTTCAGCTTCTCTCTAAAATGGCTTTAGACAGAAAACAAGTTAACACGTCATCAGAACATACAAACCATGTGACTAGCTCATATTGCTCTCACACTCTAGTAACCCCTGCAAAAACATGAGATTCTAGAGAGACATAATAAACCTGTTTACCCCGCCATTCTGTCCCTTCCATTTGTAAACAATGTGCCACAGCTGGTAATGTGATACATATCACAACACTGGGGGGTATGTAGATGTGTCCCATTGAGGTGAATGCAAATGTAGGTTGATGCAAATGACTGCTCCGGGACTGAGCTGTCTCTGCCCTAGGCAGAGGTCACGTAGGTGGGTAGGTGGTGGTGGTGTGTGTGTGTCTGACCTGGCTTTCTCTCCACATGAACCTATTTTGGGGATGGGGTTCAGCACCACAGATAGCTCCTATAAAGCTCCAAATAAAACATGCAATGGATTAGTAGCCCCACCGAAATAGGAGTCACCAGCCTCCCCTGCTTCCTGTAATGTGTATGCAAGAAGGATGCAGGACGAGGTGACAGGATGTGGTGCCCACACTGTAGCAGACTGGATGAGCCCAGCAAGAAAACTAGAGCAGAGCCTGCACAGAGATGGGAGTCCAGTGGACTATCTCTCCACATCTCTTTGGCTCTCCTTCTTGTGGTGGGTTCTTGGCTCTTCCAAAAGGGGCTGTTGGAGAATGGTTGGTTGGCTGCACCTGCTGCCTTTGCTACACATAGGTGTCCGACTTAAGGCTGGCTGGCAGCCAGCAGCTGCCTTGCTTCTGGGAACGCTGCCAACAGCTCAAGATAACGGAAGCTGTTTGGATTTTCTGCCGAGCGGAGAGTAGGAAAAACGTGGTCTTACAGTCCTAGGAATCAAGCCGAGAGTGTCAAACAAAAGTCCAAGGGTCAAGCGGAGGCGTAGTCAGGGTGAGTCCGAAGTAGAGTCCAAGGTTCAAGGCAAGGTTCAGGTCAGGAGCAGGGTCAGGGATCAGGAACAAGAGTCACAGAAGACGTTGTTTCCCAATGCCTAGGCTTCAGTGAGTGAGTGTTGTTATACTGCCTGCTGCCTGGGCACGCCCGTCTCGCAGCTGGAGCTCCTTAGCAGCAGGCTGATTACAAAAGCCTCACAAGGCCGATGTCCTGGTTTGCAGCCGGACGCTGCGTCGAGGGGCCTGCATCTGTTCCTGCTTTTTCATCGTCCGCCTTTGTCTGGGAGTTGGGACCTGTGCTATCTCCGGCTCTGATTCTGACTCTTCTCTGGCTGGGGAACTCCCACGGGTCATGCCAGAGGGGCCTGCCAGCTCTTCAGCTGCCCGGTCGGCCCCGTCTGGAGCAGCAGTGTCTGAACTCTGCTCCTGAGGAGTGTCCAGGGCCCTGGGTGAGTCACACTGGTCCTCAGAGGAGGATTCCTGGAGGGGGGTCATGACAATAGGCCTGGTTGTTATGGGTTGTGTATGGGTTGAATGTGGGTTGTCACTGAACCATGGGTTGTTGTGTTGTGTGAACCCAGCTATGCTAACCAACCATACTTTATTAACCATGAACTACCCATGAAGACAAACCATGGTTTGTTCATTTGTGAACTGTGAGTTGTTCAACTTGTTCTGTTGTGTGAGCCCAGTCTCTGACAACCCATACTCAACCCATACTCTGGGTTGTCATTACATGCAAACCAGGTCGTAGTTTCAAAGAAGATATTATTCTCTGTCATTCTCCAAAGTCTTGGACCCCAGAGTGAGGGTTGCGTGTATTCTATGCTTTCATCACATAGTTATTTTCAACAAATATATTTCTGGCCCTTAGGATTGCAAAGACAGGCTTGAAAATGTGTGGGCAATTCCTGTGGGATCTCAGAAGTTCCTGGGGAAGCAGACGTGAACAAGACTTGCAGGAGTTGCAGCTTTAGTGCCCTGCATAACTCTACAACCCCCTCCATGGCTAGGAAAAGCAAAACGAATTATGCAAGATCAGAAAAGACATGAACATATACTTGATTTTGATCATCTATAGAGACTGCAAAATCTAGTGTTTCTTCTTGGCACATCATTTTGGTTTATGTTTTTAAGTGGAGGGATTGCAGAGCCCCAAAACACAGCCAGATGAAACATAGGCTGGTTGGGTTTAGGAGACCCACATTCCAATCCTTGCTCAGCCATGAAATTTACTGGCTAGCCTCACAAGTCTTCTCCTCTCGCTTCCTGATTTGGAGCTCTGTCTCTTCTCCACTCTAACATGCACACAGTTAGTGTGCATGCGTGCCCTGGCCTGATGTGTCAAGACCATGAGACACCCCAGGGAAGATGACATCAGTGACGACAGCATTGGTATTGTGCTGGCGCCGTGGGAGTGAAGCTATTTGTGGGAGTGAAGCTATTTGTGTCGAGCTGGCTGGTGTGACTTTGGTGTAGACCAGTGGTGTAGTGGAACCAGCTTGCTGGGATGTAGCACTGGCACTCTTTTTTTTTTTTTTTAGCAGAGATACACACCCCTCAGACTTCCCCACTCCCTTTGAGTTTAGCTGTAATCCTCACAGTGGTAGTGGGGAAATGAATTTTCCCAGCAACAATATATTTTTCCTTGTTTTAATGCAAAGTATTTTGGTGTGGCTTGGTCTTGAGTGGGCAATTAAGACCCATTAGCTTTACAAAAGACCTGCTCTACTAGGTGGACATGAAATGAAAACTCCTAAAACTGGTTTGTTGATATGAATCAACATCACTGCTGCCTGCAGTTTTGGCCTTTCTGTGCGGGTGTGGCTATGGGGGCTGTCATGAGGAGTGCCCGCATTTCAAAATTTAGCACTACAGCACTGGTGTAGATAACTGTGGCTTCAGTGTGCCCAGAGGTTGTGGAGAATGATACCATACGCATATGGCAGTGGGAGAGTTTCTTATCATCAGCACATGGGAAGGGCTGGGGATGTTTCTTCCTGGCACTCAGTTTTGCAACAGCCCCGAATCCTGCCTCTCTCACTGTGTCCCTTGCAGCACACAGATACAGCCCCGTGTCACTAGGCTGCAGATCTTGAAGATGCAGGCTCATTCCCTTCTTTCCACCAGTGTCATTCCTTTCTCCTGTCAGACGTTTGTCCAGGGTGGTGTCCGTAACGTCCTCCAGCTTGCTACTGTAAGTGTAGAAGGACCCAACGACTTGTAGTTCTTTCTTCCCGGGCAGCTGGCGATACCAGAAAAAATTGTAGTTTGAGGCATCAACAGAGCAGTGGAATTTAAGCTTCTCCCCTTGCAGGAAGCTGGCATTTGCAGGCTGCTGAGTCACCGTCACCGTGGAGCCACTGACCAGTAAAGCTGATGGGAGAGAAAAGACAGGGTCAGCTAGGAATGCTGGAGGGATGCCTCAGAGACTGTGGATTAATTAAACCAAGGGAGATCAGAGAGAGAGGGTATACCTGTTCACGGCTCATGAGGTGAAATAGGGCTAACTAAGGCTGGTAATGGCCCAAGCCGCCACCCTCTGTCCAGAGAGTTGTGCCCCTGTTCATATAAGAGCACTTACCACACCAGATGGCAATGAGGGTGGGCAGGGCGCGGGGTTGAAAGACACCATAGCTGGACTGAATGGGGGTTGAAGCCATGCCCGTCCGTTGCTGATACAGGAACTGGAAATGAAGCAGAAGCTGCTTGACTTCCTGTAATGTGTACACAAGAAAGATGCAGGTGTTGCTGGTGGGTGGAGGAGGAGACAGGATGTGGTGCCCACAGTGAGGCAGTAGTAGACTCTTTCTGATTGGATGAGCCCAGCAAGTAGACTAGAGGAGCGCCTGATGCCTGTCCAATGGTCTTCTCTCCATATTTCTTTTGCTCTCCTTCTTTGGGTGGATGTCTGGCACCTCTGAAAGAGGCCGTTGGATGGTGGTTGGTTGGGTGCACCTGCTCCAGTGGTTATAAATAGTTTCGAAGAACATGTTATCTTCTGATCCAGGTGTTTCTTCAAAATCATTGACCCCAGAGTGAGGGTTGCATGTATCCTATGCTTCTACAATCACATTGTTATTTTCATGAAACAATGTTTCTAGTCCTTAGGATTGCAAAGGCAGGCTTGAAAATGGCAATTTTGGGAACTTCCTGTGGGAACTTTTGCTGGGGAATGGGACATGAATAAGACTCCCAGTAGTCAGGGCTTTAGTGTCCTGCATAGCTTTTTACTCCATTCCAGGGGTGCTAGGGTGCTGTTGAACTCATGTCCTGCTTTCAGGTTTCCCATGGGCAGCTGGTTGGCCACTGGGTGAACAGAATTCTGGACAAGATGGACCCTTGGTCTGATCCAGCATGGTTCTACTTATGTTCTTATATTCTTATACACTGTATATTATACACTGTATAAGATTATGGCTTCAGCATGCCCAGAGATTCTTATCAGCCACACTTGGGAGAGGCTGGGGATGTTTCTCCCTGGCATTCAGTTTTGCACCAGCCCCAAGTGCTGCCTCTCGCACTGTGTCCCTTGCAGTACACAGATACAGCCCCGAGTCACTAGGCTGAAGACCTTGAAGATGCAGGCTCATTTCATTCTTTTTAGTGCCCTGCCATTCTCCTGTCAGCCAATCCTTTGTGCTGTGTTGGAGCACTTCGGTCAGCTCTTCTTCAAAATAGGAGAACGTCGCAAGGTGTTGCAGCTCTGTCTTCCCAGGCAGCTGGCGATACCAGAAGAAATTGTAGTCTGTGCCAGCTCCATCGTGTGAGCAGTTGAAATTCAGACCTCCCTCTTGTGGGAAGCTGGCAAAGGGTGGCTGCTGTGTCACCGTCAACATGGAGCCCCTGCCCAGTAACACTGAGGGGAGAGAAAAGTCAGTTGGGATTGCTGGAAGGAAGCTCTGGAGACAGCAGATTGAATGAAGGCGATGGGGGGAGGGCAACAGACCAGTTCAGGACACATTGGAGGAAACAGGGGTATCTAAGGATGGAAAGGGCCCACTGCAGACCCCTTCCAAGTCACTTACCACACCAGAGGACAATGAGGGAAAGGAAGAAGCGGAGCTCAAGGAATCCATAGTAGGACTGAATGTGGGTTGAAGCCATGCCCATCTGTTGCTGATAGAGCAACTGGAAAGAAATCAGAAGCTGCTTGACTTCCTGTAATGTGTCCGCAAGAAGGATGCAGGTGTTGCTGGTGGGTGGAGGAGACAGGATGTGGTGCCCACAGTGAGGCGGTAGTAGACTCTTTCTGATCGGATTAGCCCAGCAAGTAGACTAGAGGAGCTGACTACATTATGCAAAATCAATAAGGCATGCAAACAGGCTTGATTTCTGTAAGTTATACAGATTGTAAAATCGAGTGTGTCCGGTTGGGTGGTTATAGGACACCCAGACTGCAATCCCTGCTCAGCCATGAAGCTTGCTGGCTGGCTGGCGTTGTGAGTCTTCTCCTCTCGCTCCCCTGCATGCATCCAATCAACACTAGGAGGGGGAATTGTATTAACTTTGGCACTGTGTATAGTTCTCTGTGCATAGTTCCCTGGCTAGAGCAGCCACCTCTCCGAGAGGAAGGAGAGTCTTGACCCATTTGCTTTACAAGAGACCTGCTCTAGGTGGACATGAAAACTCCTAAAACTGGTTTGTTTATATGAATCAACATCACTGCTGCCTGCAATTTTGGCCTTTCTGTGCGGGTGTGGCTTTGGGGAGTGTCATGAGGAGTGCCCGCATTTCAAAATTTAGCACTACAGCACTGGAGTAAATGATTGTGGCTTCAGTGTGCCCAGAGGTTGTGGAGAATGATACCATACGCATATGGCAGTGGGAGAGTTTCTTATCATCAGCACATGGGAAGGGCTGGGGATGTTCGTTCCTGGCACTGGGTTTTGCACCAGCCCCAAATCCTGCCTCTCTCACTTACTGGGTTCACGTGATATGCTAAGCTGCTGTGGCTTTGAAGCCATGGTGGCTTAGTGTGTCGTTTGAACCCAACCCACTTCCCACAGGGTGGTTTATGAGTCATGCTGGGGGGGGGGGCTTTTAAACCACCCAAAGTAGCCATGATTTGTTCTGGGATTTAGAAAACCCTCTGTGGCTAAGCATGTTGTCTGAACCTGGATGATATGTGTGAAGAAAAGCAGACAGAATCTGGGTGTCCTTCTCCACCACACACATGTAAACTAGTGTAATCCCAGCTGGAGGCTGGGAACCTCATGCAAATGTACATAGTTCCTCTGATGGCTCTGGGCCACCTCAGAATCTCCTGCAAATGTACATAGTTTTCTTTGATGGCTCTGTGCCTACTCAGAGTCTCCCATGTATTGACATGCAAATGTTCCTGTGGAGGACCAGTAACCTAGTCCTTGGCGCGAGTTCGGCACTTGATGGGTTAACTGGCACTGAGAAATTGCCCTTTACGAGGCTTGTAAGCGATTTAAACCCAACCGCGACCTAAGAATAACATGTAACCGTATTTAAACCAAAGAATAGACTTTATTTACTATAGGGTTAATGGAGCGGAACTAATAGACTTCCAGGAATGTTGCACTATAAACAAAACCAGGTCGTGACCTGAATAGATGGAAAACTTCAATACAGAGGCATAGCGTATTACAGAAAGAAGAAGTCACTTCGCACCAGAGACTCTGAACTTACGGACTTAGCGTAGCGGTCTGCATAGTCGGCTCCGAGCTTGCCGCGCTCAGGGTGGGAAGCTGCTTACCCTAGCCAGAGCCAGGGGCTTGAGGTGTGTCAGCCTGCACCGTGTTCCCAACAACCTTCGGACTTCTGGCCGGTAGCTTTTCTACCCCTTCCGCCCCCTCCCCGCCCCTTTGATGACCAGGTGGGCTAGTTCCTCCCTGCGGGGAGGTGGCGCCTCGTGTTTACCAGCATCTTTTGGGATACTTTGCAGCTCTTTGAGACTGCCCCCCACCTTGGGAATGTTTAGGCACTTCTATGTGGATTGATGCAGATGTGTCCTATTGAGAGTATGCAGATGTGGTCACGTACAACCTGTCTGACCAGAACGGTGTCTCCTGTCCCCTGGGAGGGGATTATGCAGAAAGAGGGGAGACAGTGTACGAGGGGAAAAACTATGTCAGGGACAGGGTTCATGTCAGGGTTCATGTCACTGTGTGTGCTCAGGCTTTCTCCACATCCCCCCCTTTGGGAAAGATAGCATTGGGGCTTGAACACCCCAATTCCTATCTAATTTTCGCCTGATGAGAAAGCGCTAGATAACCCATCTGCCAGGATGTTTTCCTTGCCCTTAATGTGTTCCATGGTGAAATCAAAGTCCTGCAAGGCTAGACTCCATTGCAGGAGTTTCTGGTTGGATCCCTTAACCCGATCAAGCCAGCACAAGGGGGAGTGATCAGTCTGCAGCAGGAACCATCGCCCCCAGAGGTAGGGTCGAAGTTTGGTCACTGCCCACACTACGGCCAGACATTATTTTTCTACGGTAGCTAGGCTGCGCTCCCTCGGCAGAAGTTTTTTACTGAGGTAGGCGATGGGGCGCAGCCCTTGCCCTGCCTGCTCTTGCAACAGAACAGCCCCCATCCCTGCCTCTGAGCCATCGGTCTGTAACACAAAAGGGGACTCAAAATCTGGTGTTTGCAAAATGGGAGCTGCCGTGAGGCAGGCTTTTATCCCATCGAAGGCATTTTGGCAGGCGCTTGACCACTGGACCTTAAGCGGCTGCCGCTTTTTACACAGATCGGTGAGAGGGGCGGCTAGCTGGCTAAAGTGGGGCACAAACTTACGGTAATAGCCAGCCAGCCCAAGAAAAGCTTGGACCTGTTTTTTGGTGGTCGGATGGGGCCAATTGCGGACCGACTCAACATTGGCTTCTAGGGGCTTGATACTACCACCCCCCACCCTATGTCCCAAATACTCAACTTCTCCCAGCCCGACCTGACACTTTTTTGCTTTTATGGTCAACCCTGCCTCATGGATCTTCTGAAACACCTGGTAGACATGTCGTAGGTGCTGTTCCCAGGTGGAGCTAAAGATGGCAATGTCATCTAAATAAGCACACGTGAATTCCCCCAACCCATTCAGCATCCCATTCACCAGCCTTTGGAAGGTCGCCGGACCGTTCCGGACTCTGAATGGCAAGGTGGTGAACTGGAACAGTTCCAGATGGGTGACAAAGGCAGACTTTAGCGCGGCATCGGGATCCAGTGGAACCTGCCAGTATCCCTTGGTTAAATCTAAAGTGGTGATGTACTTGCCCCCCCCAACCTTTCCAGCAGGACATCCATGTTCAGGATGGGGTAGGGGTCAGGGACGGTCACTCTGTTGATTTTTCGGTAATCTACACAAAAGCGAACCCCCCCATCCTTTTTGGTCACCAGCATAATCGGGGAAGACCAGGGGCTTGAACTACAATGACCCCGAGGTCGAGCATGGCTTGGATATCTTCTGCAATGTCTTGAGCATGGGGACCTACCGCTCAGTATGGAAGAGACTACAAAGGGGGGCTGTCCCCTATCAGGATCGTGTGCTGCACCAGAGTAGTCCGGCCCGGGCGGTCAGAGAACATGGGCTGGAAGTCTTCCAGGACCTGTTTCATTTGGGATTTCTGGCTTTCTGAAAGGGAGGGAGACAACTCAATTTCCTCTAGCCCTCCCCCTTGCCCCCATTCCCCCAGCAGGAGCAGGTCCCCTTCCGAAAAATCCTTATCATTACATTCTTTTACACACCTTATGTCAGCTGGTCGTTCCACATACAATTTCAGCATATTTACATGATACATCCTTTGCTTCCCAGGTTGCCCTGGAAAGGCTACCCGATAATTCACCTCCCCAGCTTTCCCCACCACCGTTCCAGGACCTTCCCACTTTAAACACAATTTGTCAGTCCGTGTGGGTTTCAGTACCAATACCTGGTCACCCACCTCGAAAGTCCATGGTACTGCGGTCCAATTGTACCACTCACTTTGTCGTTGTTGCGTCGTCTTCAGATGCTGCTGGGCAGCCTCCCGTACATCTCGGAGAGTGTCCTGGAGCTGCTGCATGAACGCATGGACTGGCAAGGGAGGATCAGCCGCAGCCCCCTCCCACTCCGCCCGCAACAAAGCCAAAGGTCCCCGCAGCTCCTGCCCAAACATCAGTTCATTTGGGGAAAAGCCTAGGCTTTCTTGGGGTGAGTCTCGGTAGGCAAACAACAGGTAGGGGAGAGCTTGCTCCCAAGTCCCGGGATGCTTAGCCGCGTAGGCACGGTCCGCACGGATCATCTTCCCCAAAGTTTGATTAAACCGCTCGTCTAGCCCATTAGTCTCGTGGTGATATGGCACTGAGGTCAAGTGTTCCACACCGCCCAGCTCCCACATTTTTTAAAACAGCTTGGACATGAACCCCATGCCACAGTCCGAAACAACAGTTTGGGGCATTCCTAGGCGGGCGAAAAGAGAAAGGAGAGTCTTAGCCAGACTGGTCGTGGAGATGGAGGCTAACGCAAAAGCCTCGGCATAGTGGCTAGCAAAGTCAATGACAGTCAACACGAACTTCTTCCCAGTCTTGGTGGGGGGATTCAGGGGTCCCAGAATATCTAACCCTACCCTCTCAAAGGGGGTGCTGACCACTGGCAGGGGTTGCAGTGGTGGTCCCGGTTATGCCCCACCCATTGACAGACATCGCAGGACCGGCAGTACTCCCTTACTTCATTCGCTACCATTGGCCAATAAAAGCCCTCAGTCACTCTAGCCAGAGTCTGCTTCTGCCCCAAATGCCCTCCCCAGGCTACATCGTGGGCTAGCTGGAGTACTGCCTGGCGGTACCTCTTGGGTACCACCAGCTGTCTTTTCTTCTGTTCTTGGCTGGACCCCCCCCCTTAGGGATGAATTCTCGGTAAAGAGCTCTGGCATCCCACAAAAACCAAGCAGTCTGGCTAGCCAGTCCCGGAGCACGACCGGCCTCGGCTCGACAGTCCTGCAGAGAGGGGTCTCGCTGTTGCTCCTCCTGAAATGCGGTCTGGGTCCCAAAATCCCTCGCCATTGGGGCAAACCCCTCCCCTTGACTCTGAACCGCTTGTTTCTTGCCAGTGGAGGCTTTGGTTGGGGTGGTGGTGGATGGCGGTCAGGCTCCTTGGCCACTTTGGCCCCCTTGCCTGAGCCGGGGTTGGGGGTCGGGACGCCGTCAGCCCGGCGGAAGGGCACTCGCTTGGCCCCACTACGGGACACTCATTACTCCCATCTTGGCCACCCGGAATGCTAGATCATTCCCTATTATGACCCCCCACTCTTTTTGTCCGTACACGATGACATCCATCTCCCCCTCCCATCCCCAGTACTTCACCCAGACTCAGGCCAGGGGGACAGCTATATCAGGGGAATTGTAGGGCTTTATAGCGCAGGTGCGCCCTTGCAAAAACTGGGCTTTTTTCACACTTCCCCAGGGAAGGGCAGTTACATCAGCCCCCGCGTCCCTATACCCCACATGGGGAACATTGTTTACATAGATGGACTCACAGAATTGGTTCTGGCTCCAGCGCATCTGCTCCGGGGACACGATCCGAAGGAGGGATGCTTGGGAGGTGACTCCGGAGGAGTCCCGCCCCCCGCAATGTCGATTCTGGTCCAGATCCTCTGAATCTTCCTCTTGGGACGAGGCGGACTGCCTCTCCTCCCCGCTGTCCTCTGGATGGCTGGATGCTGGGGCGACGACCCGCCATACCTTCCCTGAAGAAGGGCGAGGATCTCGGGGGCGGGGCTTGGCCAGGAGCTTGGGGCAATTCCGCTTGATGTGCCCGGGGTTCCTTACAGTAAAAACACCCACTGGGACTTGGGTTAGGGGTGGTCCCCTTGGGCTTGGTGGGGGCTTCTTCCCGGTTCCAGGGGGCTCTCTTCTCCATGCCCCCCTTTCCCCCACTGGAGTTGGAGGTGCTCACCCGATTCGCCTTGGGTTGGCGGTACAGCCCCATCTGGTCAGCCAACTTGCCAACTTCTAAACAGGAGGCGGGATCCCGATCCCGAACGGCAGTGGCCAGATCATCTGGGATGGTGGAGAAAAACTGCTCCTGGATCATTAAGTCTCGTAGTTCAGCCGTGCTGCTCCTCCCGGTGGCCCCAATCCAGGCATCCCAGATCTGCCCCAGCTGCGCGATCCAGGACCCATAAGTCTCTTCTTGTAGCGGGCGCCCACGCCTGAACTTGAGGTGAAAACGCTGCCTCATGGCCTCTTTGAAAGCAACATAGTCTATTGGGGCGGTCTGGGTGTGGATCCCCAGGAGATCGGCCAACTCCCCTCTGACCTGGGTCCACAGGACTGACATCCGTAGGTTGTCTGGCACCATCTGTTCCTGGCAGGCTGCCTCAAACAGCATAAAAAACATCAGCACGTCCAGGAACGGTGCAGGGCTGTTTGGCGCCCTAGGCCAAATTATATTTAGCGCCCCCCCTCGTGCCATGGGGGGGGGCTCTGGAGCAAAGCAGCCCTGCTCTGCAATGCCCCTCCCCCGCGCCGCCGCCGCCACCACCACCTACCTTCCCCCCGCCCCCGCTAGCTCAGTCGCCGCTGCTGGCTGCTACTGCTGCTGCTGCTGCCGCCTCCTCCTCCTCCTACACGATGGGACCCCCGCGCTTTAGGACGGGAAGGTAGGTAGGTGGTTGGCGGGCGGGCGAAGGTCTCTCACCTCCTGCAGAAGGGTCCACCTGAGGCTGCAGCACGGCGAGCAAAGGCTCGGCGCGGAGCTGGTCTCCCGGGCTCCAAGCGTGGCTGGCCAACTCCTCCGCAAGGGCCACCAGCCGGCCCTGCAGCTTGGAGGTCTTGGCGCTGAGCAAAAAGCAGGCGCCCACCGAGAGGAACGAGAAGAGCAGCGAGAGGATGACGGGGGCCCTGCCCGCGCCTCCGGCGCACCGGCAGCCGCCTTGGGGCGAAGCCGCAGGCTTCTTCTTCTCCCGAGGCTCGCTCATTGCGCGCGCGCGCTCTCCGCGGGGGGAAGACGCCGCCGACGCCGCAAGCGCTCAGGTTCACCCCTAGGGAGCGAGGGGGTGGGTGGCGGCTCCTGCAGCGCTCCCTCCGTCCCTCTGGCTCCGGAGGGAGGTGCGGCGGCGGCGGTGGCGGCAGGCAGGGCAGGAGCGCGCTGTAGGCGAGGAAGGGGCGCAGAAACTCTGCGCCCTCTTCCGCCACGCGCCCTAGGCAGTCGCCTGGGTCTGCCTAGCGGTAGCGCCGGCCCTGAGCACGTCCTGCCCTGGCTTGTACAACGGAAGTTGTTTTCTGTCCCAGGTAGGGGGGCGGGGGGGCTGGAGGCTGGGGTTGGTTGCTCCCCCCCTTCCATTACCTGCATTTATTCTGGCCAATTCCAGTTGCAGCCGGAGCATCTCCTACTGGTGCTGCATCACTTCTCTGGTCTGTTGCCAGCTCATCTGGGGGGCGAGCCCCTCCTCGCCTGGCCCATCAGGGATTCCGCCAGCCGCTCTGTCCCCTGGGTCTTCCCCCAGTCTGGTACTCTCATCGCCGTCTCCATCTCCCGAACTGCCGGTCAGCCTGGGGGGGCCCCACTGGCCGGATCCCCCTCCGGGTGGCTGGAACGCGACAGCTTCTGCCCCGACCCAGACAGCCTCTGCCCGCCACACCTTCCACTCCATCTTGGCTACGTGGTCCCTCATGCCGGGAGTTTTCGAGAGATGTGTCCTATTGAGAGTATGCAGATGTGGTCATGTACAACCTGTCTGACCAGAACGGTGTCTCCTGTCCCCTAGGAGGGGATTATGCAGAAAGAGGGGAGACAGTGTATGAGGGGAAAAAACTATGTCAGGGTTCATGTCAGGGTTCATGTCACTGTGTGTGCTCAGGCTTTCTCCACAGTTCCCCAAGCCCTCTAGTCATGGTCAGGAGTTCACCCCTCTGACACCTAGGAACCACCCCTCCCCTGCCTAGCCCAGATGAAATTCATCCTGATTGACCAAGGACAGTCGGGCTATTGAAAGGAGGGGTGGGGGTGGAAATCAATACTGCCAGCCTGGCTTCTGGGTTTGGTGGTTGTTGTCTGGATGTGAAGGAGCACGGAGTAGGGCTTTTGCTCATTTGCTGAGGCAGGCCCTAAGAAGACCAAACCTCAGGCAAAGAGTAAGTGCCAGGGTGTTTATATAGTAAAGGAACTAGTTTTGTTGCTTTGTAGCTCTACTTGTGTATACCAAAGTGTCTCCCCACCTTTCCCCCCTTCCCTCATTTCCCACCTTTTACTGTAATCGGTTTACCTTAAATAAACTTTCCTGGTTCTACCCCACAGGGTGTGTGTAGTTCTTCCTCTGTGGTTCAGTGCTCAAATTCAGTGTATAGGCTAAGGGCAAAGCCCTGAGAGAATCAGTGTCAGGACTGCGAGCCTAGGCTGGCAGTTTGGCACCTTTGATCTCTCCTCTTGAGATAAAGGACCAGTTGCAGTCCTTCACAACATGCTTAGCCATGGTCAAGCCGAACAGCTACAGAGCCCCTTAGCCACAGTGGTAAAAAAGGGTTTCCGCTCTGGCCAAGGGGCTCTGGCAGATGACAGGCACCAAAGTGCCCAATGGCACTTTGGGTGTCTGTCATTGGCTTCCCTCCTGTATTCCTGCCAATGGCAGGAGAGCAGGATTGCACACTGGGGCAAAAAACCCCAACTCCAAGTATAAACTGATGGGATCTGAGCTAGCGGCGACTGACCAAGAAAAAGATCTTGGGGTTGTGGTGGACAGCTTGGTGAAAATAAAAGTGGAAAGGGAGACATTCTCTCTCTCTCTCTCTCTCTCTCTCTCTCTCTCTCTCTCTCTCTCTCTCTCTCATATTACTAGAACCCGGGGTCATCCCATGAAGCTGATTGGTGTGTGATTCAGGACAGATAACAGCAAGTACCTAGCACATAGTTAAAACTATGGAATTCACTTCCACAAGATCTAGTGATGGTCACCAATTTGGATGCCTTTAAAAGGGGATTGGACAAATTCATGGAGGATAAGGCGGTCAATGGCTACTAGTCCTGACAGATATATGCTACCTGCAGTATCAGAGGCAGTATTCCTATGTACACCAGTTGCTGGGGAACATGGGTGGGAATGTACTGTTACGCTCTTGTCCTGCTTGTGGGTTTCCAGTGGGCAGCTGGTTGGCCACTGTGTGAACAGAATGCTGCACTAGACAGAATGTGATCTGATCCAGCATGGTTTTTCTTATGGTGGAGAATGATACTGCATGTATATGGCACTGGGAGGGTTTCTTCTCAGCTGCACAAGGGAGAGGCTGGGGATGTTTCTTCTTGGCACTCAGTTTTGCAACAGCCCCAAATCCTGTCTCTCTCACTGTGCTCTTTGCAGCACAGAGATACAGCCCCGTGTCACTAGGCTGAAGACCTTTAAGACACAGCTTCATTTTCCTCTTCTCAGAGCCCAGCCATTCTCCTGTCAGCCAATCCTTTGTGCTGTGTTGGAGCACTTCGGTCAGCTCTTCCTCATAATAGGAGAACGTCGCAAGGTGTTGCAGCTCTGTCTTCCCAGGCAGCTGGCGATACCAGAAGAAATTGTAGTCTGTGCTAGATGCATTGTGTGAGCAGTTGAATCCCAGTTCCACCTTTTCCTGGAAGCTGGCAAAGGGTGGCTGCTGTGTCACTGTCACCATGGAGCCCCTGCCCAGTAACACTGAGGGGAGAGAAATGGCAAGGTCAGTTGGGATTGCTGGAAGGAAGCTCCGGAGATGGCAGATTAGCTGAAGGCAATGGGGGAGGGCAGCAGATCAGTTCAGGACACACTGGAGGAAACAGGGGTATCTAAGGATGGAAAGGGCCCACTGCAGACCCCTTCCAAGTCACTTACCACACCAGAGGACAATGAGGGAAAGGAAGAAGCGGAGTTCTAGGAATCCATAGCTGGACTGAATGGGGGTTGAAGCCATGCCTGTCCGTTGCTGATACAGCAACTGGAAATGAAGCAGAAGCTGCTTGACTTCCTGTAATGTGTCCGCAAGAAGGATGCAGGTGTTGCTGGTGGGTGGAGGAGGAGACAGGATGTGGTGCCCACAGTGAGGCAGTAGTAGACTCTTTCCGATTGGATGAGCCCAGCAAGTAGACTAGAGGAGCACCTGCTGCCTGTCCAATAGTCTCTCTCTCCATTTTTCTTTTGCTCTCCTTTTTTGGGTGGGTGTCTGGCACCTCTGAAAGAGGCCATTGGATTTTGGTTGGTTGGCTGCACCTGCTTCAATGGTTATAAATAGTTTCAAAGAAGGTGTTATCTTCTAATCCAGGTGTTTTTCCAAAATCTTTGACCCCAGGGTGAGGCGAGCATGTATCCTATGCTCCTACAATCAAATAGTTACTTTCAAGAAAAAATGTTTCTAGTCCTTAGGATTGCAAAGGTAGACTTGAAAATGGCAATTTTGGCAATTCCTGTGGGAACTCGGATTCTGCTGCACAAAGGGACACGAGTAGGACTTCCAGCGGTTAGGGCTTCAGTTTCCTGCATAACTCTTCACTCCATTCCATGGTTAGCAAAAGCTGACTACAATATGCAAAAACGATAAAGGATGCAAACATGCTGGAGTTCCGCAAGTTCCACAGAGTGTAAAATCGAGTGTGTCTGGTTGGGAGGTTACAGGAGGCCCAGACTGCAATCCCTGCTCAGCCATGAAGTTGCTGGCTGGCGTGGTGAGTCTTCTCTCGCATTCCTGCATGCATCCAATCAACAGTAGGGGGAAGGAATGGAATTGGGGCCACTAGCCTTGCCCCCCCCCCCCCAATCTTGACTGAACGTGTGATGGGAGCATGCAAATAGTGCTATGATGTGCACCATAGTGCTAAATTTGTCACTGAGTATAGTTCTCTGGCATTAGTTCTCTGTGCATAGTTCTCTGGCTAGAGCAGCCACCTCTCCGAAAGGAAGGACAGTCTAGCAGGGAGGGGGTTTAAACATTTCCTCCCCACAAGATCCTGATGATGATCCCCTATAGTGAGGGGTGGAGCAGCTGTGAAGGAAACGAAATAGTTAAAAGAAAATCTTACAAGAGATTCTAGCCAGGCATGTAGACAGATTGCCAGGGTAATGACTGTGGCAATGGCTATGTTGATTCAAAAGGGTTGAGGTGTTTTGCTGTCTCACCCTGCCTACGTGACCAAGATCAGATAATACCTACCAGCTGCTTGATTGTAAGATCATCCTCCTGTCTCCTTGTAAGGAAATCCCCCTCCCCTAAAGCAGCCCCCTTTTGTCTTGACCTTGCTAACCAATGTAAAGAACTGTTGCCAAATGACCAGACTTATGTATGCTATAAAAGTGGTTGTAAAAGCCCCGCCCGGGGTTCTGCTTTGCGACACAGTCCGCAGGACCTATTGTGCACAATAAACCTTTTTCCAATAACCCGAGTTGGTCCTCGTTGTCCTTGTCTGAGGTAAAAGGTGACCACTTCATCTGGCAAACCACGAAGGGACAGCAAGGAAGCTTTGTAGCTTGCTCGGGGCACAGCCCACCGCTGCCCCCTAGGGAGAGGCCTTGCGGAGCTCCCAGCGCGCATCACAGCACTTGGCTGTGAGGGAATCCGAACAGGGGGCCTGACGGAGCAGCGGTCGGACGGTGACTCCAAGAACCAACAAAACTCGGTGCGGAACTAGGACCAAGGGGGCCGGACCGGCGGAACAGGCGAGTATACTCTAGGGTTCCTACAGGAGAGAATAGGAACAAGGGGAGGAGGATTTGGCCATCCTCCGGGGATTGGACCTACGAGGCAGCTGAAAAAGGCTGAACTGGTTTTTTTTCCCTTTTGGGTAAAGGAATAAAGGATTGGGCCTACGAGGCAGCTGAAAAAGGCTGAACTGGCCTCCCTTTTGGTAAAGGAATATAAGAGATCTCGGGAGGGAATGTGTTGGTATGTGTGGTGAAGTGTGAATGCCGCTGCAGTTCCCGTAGGTGACCGTGGAACGTCCGGGGCCACGGGTCAGCGGAGCGTATGTGTGAAATCCCTTAACGTCTAACAGGAGAGACCCCTTACTCTCCTGTCCATACCCCACCCTTCTGTTTCTGTTCTTGTTGTTGGTCTTAGAATTAAGAGAATGGGGTGGGAGGGAAGCAGCGTCCCAAGGACACAGCTTCAATGCATGGAAAAGAATTTCAAAGCAGGGTTTGGGAGAGACTACGGGCGAAAACTCAAACGCCAAACTCTCCAGACCCTGTGCAAGGTAGAGAGTGGCCATCCATGGGAGTGGGGTGGCCAGCACAAACCCACCCCATGGTTAAAAAGGAGTGCAAGATGGGGCAGCACACATGGTTGCCTGGAAAGAGACCCTGCCCTGGCCCAGAAAAGAGGAACGTGCCAGAAAAAAAAAAAGAAAAAAAAAAAGCACAGACTAGCTAATCACATTCATAATAGATTAGAAGTCAAACACAAGATCTAGGAATGGCAAGAAGTACTCAAAGAACCCTGTGTTGTGTTAAAGAAATACAACAACAACAAAAATGTTTGTGAGCTTTTTTTGCAAAGAGTTCCTGAGCATACGCAAAGTTTTGGTGCCTTTTGGAGTCTCCACCAGTCCTGCGTTTAGTGAAAAGGAAAAGAGTGTGCTCCTAACCCAAGCACATACTTCCTCAGATCTGAACTAGAGGTGAGAAGTCCCAAAATGAAAAGAAATATATATATATATGTTATAGCTGCTAGCAAAATCAAACAGTTCTCCAAAGAAATGGGCAAAAATGAATTGAAATACCTCCTTTTCATTTTCTTCTGGTTCTTGATTATTGCATTGTGTTATTGATATTGTGTTATTGTTATTGATGTTAAAAGGTTTAAAGTTTAGAAAAGAGAGAAACCTTCAATAAGGGTAGTATACATGTGCACGTGAAAATGTCTGTGTGCATGAATGTTGTTAGATTCATAAGCTGTTGAAAGACAGACAGGCCCATCTCGCTCTCCTACGCTTATTAGAATTCATAAGCTGTTGAAGCTGGGGATTGTGGGTTCGAGTCCCACCAGAGTCAACAGACAGGGACACCCCCCCTTCTTTCCAAACCTCCCTGCTGATGAATGCATATAAGTCGCTGAACAAGATCTGGGATTAAATCAGGTCAAGACGCCCTGATCTCTGTTGCGGCAGAGTTTCAAAAGCAAGTGGGCCTGATTGAACCCCCCCTCCCATGATCCAGTGACATGTGAATGTTGTGTGCCTGTTTGTGAATTAAACCAAAGCACTACACACACACACACAAAGTGAGCTCAAAAAGGTAGAATTCTGTGCCACAGTACATCATAGGTGGGAACCAAAATGCTCCAAAAGGGGCACCGTTAGCAATAGCACTCCAAGAATTTGCCTCTTTACCTAGAAGTAAGACTTTGTCAAAGACATAGTGGCAAACTCTTTGTACTGAGGAATGGCCATGCAGAGGGAGAAATACTTGGCCCAAAATGGGTCCTAAGAAAAATGAAACCTGAGAGACCTTCTGGTGGCCCTAGAGAACAAATTCCAAGGACAATTGGATGATTGGTATGTTTAGACAGAAGTGAGATTTCAAAAGCCTTCCGAAGTAGGTTCACCAGACAAAAAGTGCTTCATACTTGTAAATGGTAAATAATGCTTTAAGAACTCAAGCAATTGAAAAACATTTAAAGAATGCTTGCAGTTGTCAGCATAATCTCCAGCACAATTTCTGTACTGGTGAAAACAACAAATCCACTTGTTTAGAGGGGTAGAAACTCACTGGGTGACTTTGGGCCAGTCACTGTCTCTCAGCCTAACCTACCTCACAGGGTTGTTGTGAGGATAAAATGGAGAGGAAGAGGATTATTATGTAAGCCGCCTTGGGTTCCTTGCAGGAAAAAAAGGCAGGGTATAAATAAATAAATAAATAAATAAATAAATGAGCCTTTAGTAATATCCATTTGTAAAACATTCTCAAAGGGGATAGAAAAAACATGTAAATGAGATTCTGGCTACTGCAAGCCATGTGTGTAGCCAAAAAGAAAAAAAGAAGGTTTATGTTCAAGTTAAATGTTTATTCTTCCAAGTGGGGCTAGTTAATGGTGTAAATTGAAAAGGTTTTTATTTTGTTTTGAGTGTGGGTTAAATCTCTGAAGTAAGCAAAAGAAAAAAAAAATGTTGCTTCTGGTTATGCAAATGCGAGGTTGCTTCCTCTTGTATGGCAAAAGCAAGTCTAGAGATGTGAGAAGATTAGCAGCCACGAATTGCAAAGATTGAAAACAAACAAACAAAAACCCTCAAGTGACTGCAGGTTTCCTGGTATGCAAGAATTGGCCATTCACGCTCCCAGAGAATCAGCAGCTAACCACTAGAGCGAAAAACGATACTAAAGTGTTTTTTAAGAACTGTAATTGAGAAAGTCTGAGTATTGAGAATGCAAGTTTTCTGAGCATAAACAAAGTGTTAGTGCCTTTTGAGAATTGAACTGTGTTAGCTTTAAAAGGTCAGAAAAAGTCTGCCCCTGATCAAGGCAGGTTTTTTCTCTGAGACTACAGCTGATGCAGACTAAGCTCAAAAAGAAATGGTTAACTATTTTTCACAGAAAATTCAAGAGCTTCACCAATGAGTGGAGCCCAAAAGTTTTTGAAAAAAGAAAAGAGATGATTATTTAAAGGCATGTAGGCTGTCCCCTCTGCCCTGAGGAGGGGGGGGGGGAGAGAAGAGGGCCATAGAGAAAGAAATAGTAAGTAAAAAGTTTTAAAAAAATGTAGGGGGAAAAAAGATAAAGAAAATAAAGACTAGGCAAAGAGAAAGGTTAGACAAGGGCAGATGCAAAAGAAATATTAGAGTTGCAAACAAAGGGCATAGAAAAAGAAATAAAACCCTCTCTGCCCAAGGTATGCAAGAAAAAGAAAGTTGTAAAAAAAATGTAATAAAAAGTAAAGATTTTGGAAAAAAAGCTATTTGAAAGAAAGTTGTGTAAAGCAGTGTCAAAAAAACAAACAAAAAAAGAGAATGCGTATCTTTATATATATATATATATATATATTGAGAAGTAACGTGCAGTTCTGTTCTTAACAAGGCAGAAAAAAAAATCAAAAGTTTTCTTGTCTTCTTGAAAGAAAAAATGAAAAATGGTTCTGTTAAGTCATAATAGATTGTGTAAACTAAGGGCTACAATAGAATGTAGTCCCAATTCTCCTGGCATTTGCTGAGTCTCTGGGGGAAAAAAAACAAACAGGGCTTTCCGCCAATATTGGCTTTGGTACCAGCAAAATGTTAGGCGGAAAACCAAAAAAAAAAACAAAAGAAGTAAGACTCTTAAAAGTCTACTTCTCTGGTTCAAACAGAAGAAAAGGGAGATATGCTGCAATATCCACTCCCTCGAGAAGCAATAAATGCTATAAAGCTCATTAGGTAACTTTGAGTCAGTCACAGACTCTCAGCTGTACCTACCTCAAAGGGTTGTTGTAAAGAGAAAAATCCAAAAAGAAAAATTGTAAAATGCTGTGTCACTTAAAACCTTGCCACCTTGCTGCTGCTCCCAACAGAAGGGAAGGGTAGGCAAGGGGAGGGGGGGCATGATTATTTACAAGCAATAAAAGAAGTGCAGCTATCAAAGATAAATCTAAACTACTAACTCAGTTTCTGTACGTTTTAGTGCCCAGTTTTGTTGAAATGGGCTTTCCTGAAATTTTACCCTCTTTATTGTCTTTTTTAAAATGTATGCTTAGTTAGTTTTTGCCAAAGGCAACCCAACAGGGCAGCTTTGGTAAATTTGAACAGTTTAGTTGCAAATTGTATGCTTGTCTAGTGGCTTTTATAGCAAGCTAACAAAGCACTTTTGTACAATAAGCATTTAAGTGTAGCATAACACAATGGCGCCAAAATACAAAAAAAAATTGCAATCCTTCTGTTGTTGTTAAGTTAGTTTTCAAAAAGTTGTACAAATGACCTGTTGTGTTTTATGTGATTTTCAAAAGCTTGATTTGCCTTGCTAAAGATAAAAGTCTGTAGCTCATGCTGGTTCTCAGCTTATCTAAAGTGTAGAAAGCTGAGCAAAGTCAGGCCTGGGTATTACTTAGATAAGAAACCCCTCCTCTGGTTTCCTGCATTGAGTGGGGGGGGGGGTTGGGCTTGATGGCCTTGTGAGTCCCTTCCAACTCAAAACAAGTCAGTTTCTCCTGCATTCTTTATAGCAAAGTCACAAATTAGCAAGTTGCTTTCCTGCTAAAGACTATGTACAGCGTCAGTCAGAAAAGCAGATTTAGTTATGGGTTTGATTGTTAACAAAGAGTGGTTTGAATTTAATTTTACATCTGCAGTAACTCAGTACTTTGTCCAGTGTACAGTGTGCCAGGCTCATAATACTGGAAAACCTGTAAAAGACAGGGTGAGCATACAACGTCACCCTAAAGACCTTTTTTGTGGTGTACAATTTGATTTTGTTGAAATGCCTAAGTATTGTTCCTATAAATATGTGTTTGTAGTTGTTTGTATGGTTCTAATTGAGTAGAACATGCCCCTGTGTGAGAGCTAACGCCACGGCAGCGGGCAGAGAGAGAGAGAGAATCCTTTTTGCTAAAATATTAGAAGACAAGCTGGCCAAAGTATGCACAGAGACAAGACTGATGTGGCCAGATGCACCTTCCATGGCCCTTGTGTGTGTGAGATCCAGGCCAGGTCGAGTGGTGAGACCTGATCCCTCGTAAGATGTTGATGAGACATTCAATTCAGAATTACTGCAAGGCCCTGGTGAGATGTGTGAAGACTCTTCATTCACGGGTGAAGGCGGCTCAGCACCAGCCCAGCATGGAGGGACACTCTGTCCCAGGTGAATGGATTCATATTCAAGTACAGCGAAAGGAAGTGTACTTAATGCTGTGAAGTGCCAAGGACTTCAGCCATAAAAAGCCTCAAACCCGAAACAAGAATGAGGACATAATAACGCCTCCAACGATTCGGGGGAACGTGCTAGAAACCTCTTCCCCTGAAACAGAAGAATTTGTGCCAGAACATCAATATCATCTCAGACCTCGGACGGGACGACCATCAAAGACAACACCCAGAGGATCGGACGAGATGAACTGATGTCAACTCCAGCTCAGTCTGAACCAGCCTTACCTATCAGCCCTTAATTAAAAGTGACCCTCAGTGTGCATTCACTTAGAATCAAAAAGAGAGAATGTGGTAAAGTGTAGTTTCTAAATGTAATTTCTGTATTGTATAAACACATAACCTGTAGCCAATGTTTATTGTTATTCTGCTTGAATGTAATCCTATGGCTTACATATGCATCCAGTCCAGACCTAGGAAGGGCTCGATCTAGGAAAAGCTTTCTCTAGATGGTTCCCCAAGTTACCAGGGTTGCAAGCGATAAGGCTAATCGCAATGGGTTGCATCCTGCTCCCTTGTGTCCTCCCTGTTGTGGTCCGGACAATCCAAAATAGCCTGAGCCTATTGGCAGAAAAAGGGTGGCTGCCCAGGTCCTGGCTGTGTGGGAGTATCGCCCCATCCCCCAGGGTGAAACTCCAGATAGGGGTTGAAGTTTCAAGAGGGGGGAGTGAAGGAAACGAAATAGTTAAAAGAAAATCTTACAAGAGATTCTAGCCAGGCATGTAGACAGATTGCCAGGGTAATGACTGTGGCAATGGCTATGTTGATTCAAAAGGGTTGAGGTGTTTTGCTGTCTCACCCTGCCTACGTGACCAAGATCAGATAATACCTACCAGCTGCTTGATTGTAAGATCATCCTCCTGTCTCCTTGTAAGGAAATCCCCCTCCCCTAAAGTAGCCCCCTTTTGTCTTGACCTTGCTAACCAATGTAAAGAACTGTTGCCAAATGACCAGACTTATGTATGCTATAAAAGTGGTTGTAAAAGCCCCGCCCGGGGTTCTGCTTTGCGACACAGTCCGCAGGACCTATTGTGCACAATAAACCTTTTTCCAATAACCCGAGTTGG
This sequence comes from Shinisaurus crocodilurus, assembly GCA_021292165.1. NCBI lineage: Eukaryota > Metazoa > Chordata > Lepidosauria > Squamata > Shinisauridae > Shinisaurus > Shinisaurus crocodilurus. The sequence goes on along the minus strand of CM037876.1, from coordinate 193,099,052 downwards.
TCCTCGTTGTCCTTGTCTGAGGTAAAAGGTGACCACTTCAGCTGGACAAAATACATTTCACTGTAATTGATATCTTGGGGTACATTCACCTCCGCATCCAAGGCAAGAAAATCATGCTGGAAAACACGGTTAGAAACATCATACCATTATTTGTCAGCCTCTGTGACCAGGGGCGAATCTACACTGGAGTCCCTTTCCTTAACCAGGGAGCTCTGTTGTGGTATTTATGAAAAATAAATTTACTACTGTTGGGGCACACGCTAATGAATAGAGCGTGTTGAAAACGTGATCTTGTGTCATACACAAATGCAATTGCAGGAGAAGTAGGAGGAGTTTGAAAGTTGATGTGTGCAGGGGAAATGGCCTTTTTCAAAGGGGAGGGGAGGGGGGAAGCAGCCTTGCATTTCCTTTCCAGTTCACCAGGCGAGGGGGGGGATGGGGAAAGGAGGGAGGTGGGAAGTCATCTGAAGGATCTCCTTCTCAGAGTTGCGGCTGTTTTGCTGAAGCCAGATAGGACACTTCCTCTCCCCCCCCCCCCAGCCCACTGAAACCACTGCTCCTGGCCCCAGAACAGTACTGCAAGTTTAGCACACACCGATGTGCTATATAGGGGGGGGGGATGGACACCCGCAACATATAAAAAAGTCGTGATATAACTGGTCTGAAGAAATCCGGGATATAATGGAAGAAATAGGGTGAGGAGGATGGTCTGGGGTGAGTGCCATGTGACAAGCAAGTGAGTCAGGTAGGACAATGCCGGTAAAAATGCATGGTGTAGATCCAGCTGAGGACTGGGATGTGGTGGAGGTTCAGTTGTATCTGGCCAAGTAGGGGATTCCTACAGACCTCCCACACCAATGTAGAAAGTTCTGAGGCATTGCAGAAGGCAGGCCATATTTCCAAAGATCTTGAGGGAGAACCAGAAGCTGCACAGCTCTCTGTCCACATCATGAGAGCCATTGTGGCTCATGAGCATGAAAAGGTGCTGAGACATGTAGTGAAGCAGCTGGACCATTGGATGCCAGCAGAGTTAAAGGAGTACTAAGGGAGGATAAGGAGATTGCGGATAAGTTGAATGAATTATTTTCATCACTGCAGAAGATATAGGAAAGATGGCTGTGCCTGAACTGATGTTTTCAGGAAGGTAATCTGAGGAACTGAGACAAACAGTGGTGACAAAAGATGAAGTTCTCAACCTTATTGACAAATTGGTGGATGTAACACCCATTTTTTTAAAGGGATGCAGGGGGGGATCTGGGAAATTAAAGGTCATCTGCTCTGGAAAAATTGGTTGAAAGCAGTATTAAAGGTAAAATTAGTAAGCATAAGGACAAGCCCTGCTGACTAAGAATCAACATTGGTTCCACAAAGGTAAGTCCTGTCCTGTCTCAATAGAGTTCTTTGAGAGTGTCAATATAAGCAGGTGGATGGCTGATCTGGTAGACATTTTGTATTTGGACTTCCAAAAGGCTTTTGAAAAAGTCCCTCACAAAAGACTCGTAAACAAATTTAACAGTCATGGGTAAGAGGAGAGGTCTTCTTATCGATCAGTAACTGGTTAAAGAACAGAAAGCAGAGAGTAGGAATAAATGGTAAATTCTTCCAATGGAGGGATGTAAACACTGGGGTCCCACAGGGATCTGTATTGGGACCAATGCTTTTCAACTTTATTTATTTATTATATTTATACCCTGCCTTTTTTCTTGCAAGGAACCCAAGGTGGCGTACATAATCCTCCTCTCCACTTTATCCTCACAACAACCCTGTGAGGTAGGTTGGGCTGAGAGTCAGTGACTGGCCCAAAGTCACCCAATGAGTTTCATGGCCAAGCGGGGACTAGAACCCGGATCTCCCGAGTCCCAGTCCAACACTCTCACCACTACGCCACACTGGCTCCCACACTTTTTCACAAATGATCTGGAATTAGGAGTGAGCAGTGAAGTGGCCAAGTTTGCTGACAACACCAAATTATTTATGGTGGTTAAAACAAAAAGGGATTGCGAGGAGCTCCAGGAGGTTATCTCCAAACTGGGAGAATGGGCATCAAAATGTCAAATGTGGTTCAATGTAAGCAAGTGCAAAGCGATGCACGTTGGGGCAAAAAGTCCCCAACATCAAGTATAAGCTAATGGGATCTGAGCTAGCAGTGACTGACCAAGGAAGTGATCTTGGGGTTGTGGACAGCTTGATGAAAATGTCAACCCAATGTGTGGCAACTGTGAAAAAGGTGAAAAACTGTGAAAAATTATGCCCATGTTGGGCATAATTTGGAAAGGAATTGAAAATAAAACTGCAAAGATCATATTCTCCTTATAAAAATCTATGGTGTGACCACACTTCGAATACGGTATACAGTTCTGGTCACCATGCCTAAAAAAGGATATTGTGGAGTTGGAAAAAGTGCAGAAAAGGTTAACTAAAATGATCAAGGGGCTGGAGCAAATCCCCTACGAGGAAAAGTTACAACCTCTGGGATTCTTTTGATTAGAAAAAATTTGAGTAAGGGGAGACATGATAGAGGTGTACAGAATTATGCATAGTGTGGAGTAAGTGGATAGGGAGACATTTTTCTCCCTCTCTCATCATACTAGAATCCTGAGTCATCCCAGAGAACCTCGGCTATTGGGCGGTATAGAAATGAAATGAATGAATGAATGAATGAAGCTGATCGGTGTGAGATTCAGGACAGATAAAAGGAAGTCCTTCTTCACACAGCACATAGTTAAACAATGGAATTCATTTCCACAAGATGTAGTGATGGCCACCAATTTGGATGGCTTAATAAGAGGATTGGACAAATTCATGGAGGAGAAGGCTATCAATGGCTTGTAGTCCTGTTGGCTATATGCTACCTCTAGTATCAGCGGCAGTAGGCCTATGTACACCAGTTGCTGGGGAACATGGGTGGGAGGGTCCTGATGCACTCAAGTCCTGCTTAGGTTTCTCATGGACAGCTGGTTGGTCACTGTGTGAACAGAATGCTGGACAAGATGGACCTTGGTCTGATCCAGCAGGGCTCTTCTTATCTTCTTATCTTCTTATACACTGTATATTATACACATTACGGCTACAGTGTGCCCAGAGATTGTGGAGAATGATACTGCATGTATATAGCATTGGGATGGTTTCTTATTAGCTGCAAGTGGGAGAGGCTGGGGATGTTTCTTCCTGGCATTCAGTTTTGCCTCAGCACCTAATCCTGCCTCTCTCATTGTGTCCCTTGCAACATCAAACAAATCCTTTACAGGACCATCTTCCATCTGGCAACCTGTGTCCTCACTGTTGGAAGCTGTGTGGATCTAGAATTGGCCTCCACAGTCACTTACGGACCCATCGCTAGAGTCTAAAAAATTCACTTTTTTTTTAGAATTTCCTCTTTTTAGAATTTTTTTTTGGTAATTTTATCCTGGAAGACAATCTTACTCGGTCACGAGTGATCGCCTACTACTACTGTGGCTTACGCTGGCTCAGCTTGTCTGAGCGTGGAAAGCTAAGCAGGGTCAAGCCTGGTTATTACTTGGATGGGAGACCCCTCCTCTAGTTTCCTGCATTGAGCAGGAGGTTGGACTCGATAGGCTTGTAGGCTCCTTCCAACTCTATGAAATCTATGAAATCTACTACAGCCCTGTGTCACTAGGCTGAAGACCTTGAAGATGCAGGCTCATTTCATTCTTTTTAGTGCCCCAGCCATTTTCCTCTCAGCCAATCCTCTGGGCTGTGTTGGAATACATCTGTCAGCTCTTCATCGTAATAGGAGAGGGTCCCAAGGTGTTGCAGCTCTATCTTCCCAGGCAGCTTGCAATACCAGAAGAAATTGTAGTCTGAGCTGGCTGCATCATTTGAGCAGGTGAAATTCAAAACCTCCTCTTGTGGGAAGCTGGCAAAGGGTGGCTGCTGTGTCACCTTCACCATGGAGCCCCTGCCCAGTAACACTGAGGGGAGAGAAACACAAAGTTGTTATGGTTGGGTCAGCCTTGCCCCACAACCTTCATCCCATGACTGTTATCCAGGCCAACTGTGGGGTTAGCAAGAGATAGCTACACCTTGTTCTGGCTCTACTCTTCCATCACCCAGTGGTGGCTGTGACTTGGTATCTGGCTCTCCTTCTTGGACCCCTGTCCTCTGTTACATTTTGAAAAAGTGTCTCTTCAAGGCTACTGTGGGATTGGGAGTGTGGGTTGTTTGCCTGTGGCTTACGCTGGCTCAGCTTGTCTGAGTGTGGAAAGCTAAGCAGGGTCAAGTCTGGTTATTACCGTACTTGGATGGGAGACCCCTCTTCTAGGTTCCTGCATTGAGCAGGGGGTTGGACTCAATAGCCTTGTAGGCTCCTTCCAACTCTATCTATGAAATCTATGAAAACAGACTTCTTGCATTCTGGGCAAGTCTTGGGGGATTTTCAGTGATGAAGAGCAGAAACAGGCTAATCAGCTTTCCAACTGGCCCAGTTAGAGATGCTGCCAGTACCACACCATATACTGGACTCTCAGGTGATAAGGATATCTAGTTAATGCAAACGGGAGTCCCTGGGACTGCTAAGAAGTATAGGAACATCACCAAATAACACAGGGGCTTTACACAAGACAACCACCATTATCTTGTAATTACTATTTTCCAAGAAGCATAGGAAACTGAGCAGTAAATATATACACATGGGGCCTGCAACAAAATGTTGCAGGGGAGCCTTCTTCCTAAAAGGATCCTCCCTCCTAAAAGGAGTGCACCCCTTTTAGCTAGGGTGCATCATTTTTATAGAAAGGACCTTCCTGAGGGTTAGAGTGGGACAAGTGGTACCGGTAACAAAACATTGCACTGTATAGTGCTCTTCTTCAGCACTCGCGCCAGCCAGCCATGCCCTTTTCTGAGGTGCTCCATTCCATCTCCCCTCCCACTGGTTTTCTGTTTGACCCTAACAGTCAGTCAGGTTTCTGTGACCACTGAACATGCTAGGTCCTCACTAGGGTGTTTTGGGTGTGTGTGTCTGTGTGTGCGGTGTGTGTGGGGGTTCCCCTTAATTTTTTTCTAAATTAAAAAAAAAAAAAGATCTACAAGCCTTGGGGTTCCCCTCAGCCTGCTGAGCCCTCCTCCTTGTGCATAGATGGTGCTGTTTTGGTTACATAAGGATCCACACTCAAAGGATGCATTCATTATTAGGGTATAGGATGGCATCACGAGGACCCCATGTCATTTAGAACCAATAAAGAAGTTACATTTCAAACCAGAATAAACCAGGGATGTTGAAGAGTCCTTGGTCTCGAGTCTCGAGTCTTTGGACCCGAGTCTTGAGTCTGAGTCCGAGTCCTTGGTCCAAAATGGTGACTCACGAGTCACGAGTCACTCCCAAAGCTGACTCCACGAGTCCCTCTTAAAATCAATGGGGTTTTTTCCCAACAATATAAGGCTATTTCAGATGTGTGGTTTAAATAAATTCTAGGCACAAGTGTGCCTTTTTATTTCAAAACTCTGCAACTGATTTTGGCAAGAACAGACCAGGCAGACAAACCCAAAATAACCACGCAGGCAGAGGAGGCAGGGAACCCCAAAGCAGGCAGGCAGAGGCCTTTGTCTTGGACAATTCAACTGTTGAACTGGTCAAGAAGAGACCAGGCAGACAGAGGAGGCAGGGAACCCCAGACAGGCAGGCAGAGGCAGCCAAACCCAAAATGTCTGAAAGGTTGCATTTTAGAAAAATGAGTTTAAAAAATAAACTTGCTGTACTTCCTAAAACTTATCCATGTTGCATTTGAGGAACATGATTTTTTCTAAATGTTTGGCCCCCATTCTGGAACAGTGAGATCTCATCACAATTCCACCCTCACTGAACACCTGCTCCACTGGTGATGAACTTGCTGGAACCAGAAACACACTCAGAGCAGCCACACAGAGTAATCTCAGGTCCTTCTTCTGCCTCTCCCAAGTACGCAAAAACATCAATCAAAATAAATCTTGACACACTGTTGAGGTTGCACTCCTGGTAGCCGTCCATAGTGGCCGAGCAGCGGCACACCTCGCTTCCATGCGCTCTTCACTGGCAATCACGCTCCTCTCCACTCCTTCTGGCACAGCCCAGGGATGTTGAAGAGTCCTTGGTCTCGAGTCTCGAGTCCCATTAAAAATATTGGGACTCGAGTCCGAGTCGAGTCAGAGGGGGGACTCAGTCCGACTCACAAGTCGAGTCCTCGAGTCCGAGTCCCCATCCCTGGAATAAACAGGACTTAGAGCCAATGTTAGGGATGTGAGCAAAAGGAAAAGTAGATAGATGGGGCTTTGTTAGGCCAGGACTGCACTGCAGGTGATTATCTGGCCTACCAGTAAAAAACAAAAGGATGTATCATGTGTGCAAAACACTGAATAGAAAGGCAGCCTGAAAGCCTCACAGCCCCAAGCAAACTACTTTGACTGAGGAAATACTATACATGATGTTGCAACCAAGGTTACTTTGTCACTCATTTGTGCCGCCTTCCTGTGCAGCACCTATTTTTCTGACTATTCTTGTGGTTTTGCGGTCAGTTCACAACACCTTCCGGCACTTATGTTTGCTATACTGACAGCTCAGCCCCCTCTGTTCTGTGGTTTTGCTTGTTTCTACAAGTGAAAAGAAAGTCTGATTCTACGCCTGGTTACTCGGAAGGAAGTCCTACGTGTATGCAAGGGGGAAGCCAAAATCCCTACAGTTCCAAGGTGAAGAGAAGGTGTGGCTTAAATCAAGGCCTCCAAGATGATGGTCAGAAGTCCAGCCTCCTGTTTTCCTCTTTGGCTTCCCGGCAGCAGCTTCAAGAACTCTACTCAAGGAGTAAAAGGAAGGATCCAAAAGGATCATTTTTTACTGGTCGATCATTTGTGGATTTGTCCTGTAATGTTTGAAATCTAGGGTGCTTCCAGGCAGAAGGCTTCTGGTGCTAACACTCAAAAGGCCTTGTATAGCTATTCCATCTTTTTTTTGCATAACAGATTTTTTTCTGGCAAGAAAAGTGGTGGAAGAAGTGGTGAAAAACCATGGGAGGGCTACAAATGTAAGGCATTGTCTGGACCTGCCTGTGAAATTCTATGAATGAGGCAGGGCAATTGCACAGTAAAAGCCGCATCTAGAAGCACCCATACTTCTTCTGTTTCCTGGACCCTTCTATTGCAGCTACAATAAAACCTTGGATTGCAAGTAACTTGGTTTGAGAGCGTTTTGCAAGACAAGCAAATTTTTAAATATTTATTTAATTTTTTTCCGACTTGATATACAAGTGACGTCTTGCAATACAAGTACTGTAGTACAGCTTAAATTAAAAATCTCTGTACACATTTTTTTTGGGGGGATTTCGTTTTGATATAAGAGTGTTTTGGATTACAAGCACGTTTCCAGAACGAATTATGCTCTCAATCCAAGGCATGACTGTATAGAGGAGAAACACATCAAGTACCCCTTTTCTTGGACAAATGAATGGAAAGTCCTCCTGTCCTGGATGAGACACAAATCCATTTTCAGCTCCCTCCCCACGTGACAGCTGATCCCTGAGTAAGAGGGAACATCCAGTTCACACTCCTCTCGCTAATGCTTTTCTCTCCTATTGACTGCCCTCAAATTTGAAAACAGAGCCGGATGTGGAACTGGGGTGCAGCAAATGGTGTGGGAAGGCCTGATGCTGCACTATTGCTACAGCTATGCAGCTCTGGGCCTGGTCAGTCCCTTGGATGGGAGAACCATTGCAAGCCAAGTGCAAGAGGATACATTTCATAACTAAATAGTTCGAGAACTAGTGTGGTATAGTAATTTGAACCTGGGTCCTGAGAGATCTGGGTTCAAATTCCTGCTGAGCACAAGGCTAGCAGGGTGATCTTGGGCCAGTCATTCTCTCTCACACTAACCTACCTCGCAGGGTTGTTGTAAAGATAAAAAAGGGTGTGTGTGTTGGTTGATTTCATAGATCACAGAGTTGGAAGGGGCCTACAAGGCTATCGAGTCCAACCCCCTGCTCAATGCAGGAAACTAGAGGAGGGGTCTCCCATCCAAGTAATAACCAGGCCTGACCCTGCTTAGCTTTCCACACTCAGACAAGCTGAGCCAGCGTAAGCCACAGTAGAAGGTAGTGTGTGTGTGTGTGTGTACACTGCCCTAAGCAACTTGGGCATAAGAATGTAATGAATAAAAATTTGGCAGGCCTGTGGCTCATGCTGGCTCAGCTTGTCTGAGCGTGGAAAACTAAGCAGAGTCAGGTCTGGTTATTACTTGGATGGGAGACCCCTCCTCTAGTTTCCTGCATTGAGCAGGGGGTTGGACTCGATGGCCTTGTAGGCCCCTTCCAACTCTGTGATCTATGAAATATGGGGTAAGCTTATATTTTATCTCTCCCCCCACCCCACATTTGGTGCACTCAGCTTGTGTGTCTGCTTCTCCTCCTCTTTCCCTGCCAACTGTCCCCTCCCACCCCCAGCGTCAAGAGTTGAAGGAGCCTTACAGATGCTCTCAAAACATTTTAGTGGTGAGTATATATTATTGCTCCTTAGGCTAATCAATGCCCTGACTACCAGAGCGAGCAATCAAGATTTAAAGACGTTCAAGTGGAGGGCCCAGCCATTAAGACGTATGAGTCACTATGAAGTGCATATTGAAACTGGTGCTAAGCTGGGCTGCTGCAAATCCCACTGCAGTAATGTTGAACGAGCAGATATTTTACCAGGGTGAATTATGTAGAACCGAGGGAGGGCTTTATTGAATCCATAACCAGAGTGCAAGAGCTTCCAGTCCAGAGTCTGAAATCAGGGCAAGTTACAAAAGCCGGATCTCCATGCAGCAAAGAGCAGCTACAGATTGCACCGGAGGGAAGAAGGGAAATTAAGACGGGAGGTGGTTTTATATCCCGTCTCCAAAATATAAGGAGAAAATGTGTCGGTATCAGTGGGTGCGGGGTGGGGAGGGAATTGAAACACAGAAAGGGAATGTTAAGCATGATTTTTAGCAATGGCAGATGCGGCATCACCCTGCCTATGAAGCAATCTGGCACGGGATCAGGAATGGGTCAATAAGGATAACCAGGTGGAAGGGACTGAACCCTGAGAATCTTGGACAGGTCCAGCCCAAGACATTTTGCCACCCGAGAAGAAAGCAAGAGGGCATCTCTCACCCCACCCCCATTCCACATATGGAAGCATCGGCTATTGGGCAGTATAAAAATGTATTAAACAAACAAACAAACAAATAAATAAATAAATAAAGCAAGCCCACTGGACTGAGAGTTGAATCATGCTTCAGCACTTGTGATGGGACTGCATCCTCCACTCGGCCTAAGGGCCAGTGGAGGCTGGTGGCTCCAGTATCAGTGGGGCAGTGCATCCACTCTGGGCCTTAGTCGGAATTTTCGTGGAGCTATCCATGGTGCTGAACACTAACCACACCAAAGTAGGTTCAGCACCCTGGATAGCGTCGTAAAAGTTCAGGCTGCAACCTGGAGTGGATACACTGCCCCACAGACATTGGAGTCACCAGCCCCCCACTGCTAAGGGCAGTAGGTAAGCTTAGGGGGTGCAGCAGCAATGTGGCACATACAGCTCTGCCCGCCAACATCTCGCTGCCACTGCCTGCCCTCCAGCTCCTGCCGCCTGCTGGTGGCTGCCTCACTCTGCCTCATGATAGGGCCACTCCTGAGTCTGCTGCCTTGAGTGGGTCACACTTGATCCGGGCAGACCTGCACTTTTCTTATCCCTTAGCACTGGACTGACTTTCTCCCACAGAGGGGCCAGTTCACACATACACGCACGTCCCTTGGTTCCCCTGCACTTGATGCCTGGCAGCAGAATGTGTGAACTGGCTCCTCTGGAAAGCAGTGTGGCTGAGGAGCTCTGGAAGTTTCATCTGGGAGAATACATCTGCGACCATGACCCATTCCTGCATTCAAGCCTCCATTGTTGGTGCAGAAATCTAAGGGATGAACAGGCATGAGCGAAGCAGCCCAGGGTCAGTGGCTCTCAACAGCGAGAGATGGGCCTCCCTTGGGAGGTCTGGGCAGCTGCCAAGGAGGCCCACACTTCCTCCTGACTTCTCTCCATCGTTTTCTTGGCTAGACTAGGAGGCAGAGGGCCAACACATTAGTGCTAAAAAGGAGATTGCATCGCTCATCCCTGCTTCTGTTTATTATTAGTGCAAGGGTATCCCTGAGTCCATCATCTATTTCTCATAGGTCTTTTCATTCCCTAGAGTTCCCGCTGTAGGAATGTTAACACATGGTGACCTCATGCAGCAACCCCCATTCCCTCGGCTTCATTTGATCTGCTTGCTCCTGGATTGAGGAGAAAAGTGTTCACTGCCACGGTAAAGTGTCTGCTATCATTGGTTGTGTTCAGGGCCAGTGTCAAGAGTAGGTCTGGTTGGGCGCCTGCTGAGGCAAGAGCCCCCAGGAGTGGCTTGTCCTCTTCACCACTGCAGCCTGCTTGTTCACCTGCCCCTCGCTTTGGCCCAGACAACGGCGGTGGTGAGGGGGGTGAGCAGGAGATGCCCCTGCCTGCCTGCTCCCTGGCACTCTGCCTGTCAAGCATGCAAGTGGGAGCAATGATGGGCAAGAGGAGGAGGAGCAAGGGCAGCTAATGACCATGGTGTGGTGAGAAGGTAGACTCACTGAGGGGGCCCATTAAGAGTGTCTTGCCCAAGGGCCCACAAAAACCTGGAGCCAGCACTGTTTGTGTTCAGTGAGGTATAAACACTTGCGCTCTTGCCTTTACGAGGCTCACGGTGGCAGGGTTTTGGCATCCTGGAAAAAAAAAAAAAAAGCAAGCCTAGGTCATTGTCTAGGACAGCCTTTTATAAGAGGCAGACCTTTGGGTAGCAGTAGCTTACAGAAGTGTCCGATGCATGTCCTTCTCTTGCAGAGGTGCAGTGGAGAGCACGGAAGAAAGTACTGATGTAAGGGAGCAAGGAAGAACCAGAGAACAACAGGCAAGACATTCCTAGCAGGAACCAGGACTGGTGCAAGGCAGTTTGGTGCCCTAGGCAAGATCAGATATTTAGCGCCCCCCCTTCCCACTTGAGAGTGCTGTATTTTTTTTCAAGGAGTTTCCGGCGCCCTCTTTAGCCCTGCGCCCTAGGCAGCTGCCTAGTTGGCCTAATGGTAGCACCGGCCCTGGCAGGAACACAGGTCCAGCCATACCACTAGTCAGAGTGTGGCGGTCATCTCAGGTGGCAGATGCTGGGAGGTGGCAGCAAGGTGTTAGAAGAGAGAGCTGTGTGTTAAGTTGGCCTGCCTTGTGTCCCCTACACTAGCCTGCTGCCTTCTGGTGTGGTGGTGGATGCTGTACCATCACCAGTGGTGAAGAAAGATTAAACTGCCAGTCCAGTCAGTTTTTGTACATGGAATGGAAGGGGGCGCCATCTTGGCCTTCCTCCCCGGCAGCAAAATGTTTTGGGCCGGCCCTGTAGGAAAAAGAAGGATTAGGGGGGGAAATATGGGTGAGTGGCTGAACAGCAGCAACCCACAGGGTTTCTTACACAGAGAGAGGGCAGTGAGGATAGCCAGTAAGTGGGTCTTGCTCCTAGTGAAGGAGGCCCTATTGTGGTGGCACAACAAGATGGTAGAGAAGGGACTGTCAGGCCAAGTCGCTCCAGGATGTTGTGCCAGAACCAGGAAGGGGACATCTGTGAAAAGGACCAAAGTCGGTCCTTTGCGCGGGTTCGGGTACCAAGGGGTTAACCGGAGCAAGGTTAGCCCTTTACGCACGGTCCGCGGCACCTAGGCAAAAGCCGCAGCCAATTTTAATGCTAGGACAGTGAAAGAAGCAGTTTTATGAATGGGAGCCACTACACTGTTTATAGGTAAACAGAGTTTAATTGAGCGTATCAAAACATACACAAAGGCAGTACGCAAAGCACGTGCCTGCAATGGACATGGGTATAGAGCGAGTCACAGCAACAGTACACACAAGGTTTACCTGGAATGACCCGAATTCCTCGACAGCTGCGTAGCTCAGCAGCTAGGCGAATTCAGCTAGTTTCACCGGGAGCTGCCCGGGGCTGGATCCTGAGGTCAGACTGAAGCCCTGGACCTCCGCACAGCTTGCTGCCCACGACCAACAACCTTTCCCCGCCACAAGCCCCTTCCTTTATCCTTTCTTCTTGCCTCCCTCCTGCGTCCCCTCCCCTCCTGACCTGGGTCAGGAGTACCTGTTTCTCTGGATACTTTAGGGTACTTAGGAGTACTTGCCATTTCTTTGTGGCCACTAGGCATCTTGGTGCCCCTCTCCTGTTTGGAATGTTTCACAGCTCATTTGGCTGCCAAAATGCTTAATGGCCACTCTCTGGCGTGGTGGTGCTTGCCAGAAACTTGTAAGATAATAGTGTGGTGGAAAGCTATGTCCAGCAGGTGGCACTGCAGAACTATGTCAGTCTATTCAGGAGCCAGAACACAAGAGGGTGTAGTGCCACATCGAGGTTTTTTGGGGGGACCCTGGAGAAAGCAATAAAACGGACCCCACCCTCTATAAAACAAAACACATTGCAGCCAACATCACTCATATTCAACTATTATTCATTTGTTAACGTGTTTGAGCCTTTTACGAGATGGAATGCATAATTTCGTTAGCATCAGCAATGACAACATGGACAGAAATAAAGTATTAGTAATTTAACATTTAAATGTTAGATGTAGTACAAAAACAAAATATACCACAAGTAATGTCTTCCCCAGTATTTAGCCTTTATCTAGGTGTGTTTTCATTCTATCTCTATCTCTCAACAGGCATAGATAAACAGATATACATGGCTTTTAGAGATGAAAAGATACTGCCAAGACCTTCAGAAGTCTGCATTATTTCCCCCAAAGTGCTCCATAGCTACAACTACCAGTCAAAGGAAATCTTGACACTGTCAGCCGCAAATAGTTCTTCATGTACTTTGACAAACTGAAACCTCATGGTTACTAAAACACTGGATTTCTTGAACACACATTATTTTGTGATGTGTTTAAAATAATTTATGACAGCACATGTAAAAACAACCCCCTCTTTCACAAAAACGACTTGCCCCAACTGTCTATGTGTTCTACATCTTGTGAGACATGAGGTAAGGGGTAGATTTATATGGTTCAGCATTATTGGACACCTTTGATTAGTCAAATTGTGGAGTGGATCGGCCCTGCACTCTGACCTGCAGCCCCAGGCCTGTGTCAGCTGCCCCACACATCTGCTGATCACTGTGTTTCCTTGTGGTCTCTAAGGGAACATGCCATCCAGAACTGCTACCCCAGGAGTCCCCATTGAGGAACAGGGTTAGGGTTAACAACTTCTAGCAGAGCTCCTGTGCCTGTAACAGCACCCTGACACACAAGCAGAAACAAAGCAGGTGAATAATGTCAAGCTTAGTTTGCAACATTTCTTCCTGCCAGACGGTTGTGGAAAGCTCAGGAGCAAGCCCAGTTAAAAAAAAAGTTGGCAACCTAAGTGATCAAGGACTGGCAAAAGGGTGGATTTCCTCCTACTCTTACAATATGCATTTATAAGTGATGATTCTACTCCATTTAGGCTGCAACCCTGTACACAGTTACCCATTAAACTCAGTGAGGCTTCCTCCTGAGTAGACATGTATAGGATTGCACTGTTAGTGATGGTAGTGCAGGGGCAGGACAGGAGGAAGGTGCATCTGGATCTACTGGTAGGTAGCTGGGTGATTTACAGTAGATTGGCAAGGACTTCTGACTCCCAGGTCTTTGACAATGGGTGGGTTCGCATGTCACACGGACCCACCCTGGCAATAAGCCACAGTGGGTTGGGCGTTCACAGAACAACCTCTCCCTCCTTCCCCCTCAGTCCTCCAGGCCATATCCCAGGGGACACCATGGCTGAAGCTGCCTTGTCTCCTCTACTTGCAGCAATCACGAGCCCTTGGGGGCTCACCATGGCTCTTTCCTCTTTTAATTTTTCTTTTTCTTTTTTCAGAGATCTTCTTTCACGCTCTCCGAACTGACAGCCAGTGAGAGCCCCTCTGCAGTGCCCAAGTGGCATATTGGACTGGCTGTCACTGGTTGGCCACTCCTTTAATGTATATATATATATATATATATATATATAGCTCCAAATATGTGCATCCCACCCCCATCTTTTTAAATGTATACTTCCTTGTCCAAACTACCTTTTTTTGCCCTGCCTAAATCCATGTTTTCAAAAAAATAAAAATAAAGGAAAAGCTCTACATCTGACAGCTGTCAAAGGCAAGTGTCAGCAAAAAAGGGGTGGGGTGCACTTTCCCACCTTCCCAAAGACCATGGGGGAAATCTACACCTAAAGGTTATTGCAGTACTGGATCACTTCTGTAACTTGCAGGGCACATGAGACACTCACTTTTCAGTTCCGGTTGCATTTGTCTTGTGTTACCGTTGTTCTTTTCTTCCGTAATTTCCTGGACTACCTTCATTACGATTTCCCCCATTATTGCGATACACTATCGCGCAGCACGTGGCTATCTGTGTTCTCACCGGGCGCTGTCGGTCTCGGTGTGGCTATGAACTTGTCCTAAGCGGTGTTAGCCAATTGTTTTCAAGGGGCAGGGAATGTTTGGCTTTTGTCTCCCAAATCTGTATCCGGGGCTTTGGCAAAGCAGAGCTTGCTTTCCTGCCTCTCTCCCCCTCGGCTTCTCTCTCTTGCAAAGTGGACTGAAGAGTAAGTGCTTCCCCCTCCCCTCCCCTTTGAAAAAGATAAAGTTTTGAATGCCCCTTTCAACCCACTGCCCCAAAGTACAACTACCTGTAAATGAGCCAAAATGCATGTCTACTCAGAAGTAAATCACATTATCTTCAATGGCCTTACTCAGAAGTAAATCACATTGATTTCAATGGAGCTTATACTTGGGAAACTTAGCACAGGAGGAAGACTGTTTTGGGTGGAGGAAAATCGGCGTTACTGCCTTCACCCCATGGGAGGATGGTGGCGGCGGCGGCAGCAGCCTCCCACTCTCTTCCCTTCTTCTTCTCCTTCTCCATGATTTTTTGTGAGGGGGCAGGAGGAACTTTTTCTCTTTTTAAAAAACAGTCTCACTCCTGCGCTCATTCACTCATGTGCTCCTGCGCGTAGATGATGAACCAAAACAAAAAAACCCTTTCTCTTAAAGGGCCATTTCCCCTGCACATGCAAGGCAACACCCAGGTTTACCACTATGGAGTTTAGGTGTGGGGCAGCAAAACGGAATGACTGCGGTAAATTTAACGAAAGTGTGCACTGTGAGTAGTGACTGCAGAACGTGAATGTAGCAGCACTGTAATGCTAATTTGATGGTATACCATGTAGAGTAGATCTGGCCTAGAGTCTTGGGAATGGGTGGAAAGGTTTGGGGCACTGGGATGGCTGGGGATGATGAGAGTTGTAGCCCAACACCTCTAGAGAGCGCCAGGTTGGGGAAGGCACACACTGGCTGGCAGGCAGCTGCTCCTCAGGGGTCGTCCGTCTCCAGCCTTTCCTGGAGAGACTGAACCTGGGAGCTTCTGCATGCAAAGCCTGATCGCCAACCCTACAGCTATGGGGAAAGAATGGGGTGGGAGCAAAACTAATTCCCATTTGAAGACAGCAAACAAGCTTGTGCTGGCCCTGCTCTTGGAATTTCTTCTGAGGATGAAGTCAGTTCAAAGCTACTTCATGCAAACTGAGCCCAATGTGATCAAAGCAAAGAGAAGAAGAAAAAGAAAGGAAGAGAGAGAGAGAAAGAAAAAAGAAGGCCTTATGTCTATTATTTATTGTATTTATTCATTCATTCATGTCGTTCCTAAATCACAAAGCCACCCTTCAGTCCCAATGAGCCCTCTTCCCTGGCTTGGAACGGCTTCACGCCAGGTAGACATCCAACAGGTATGACTTCCTTTTCAATCACGGGCCCCTTCCGCTTCACTCTTTGAATTGCTGCCTGTCGTGCAGCTGTTAAAGGCACAGAATCCCTTTAAGGTGGTGGTGGGGATAGGAACGGACGGAGGAAGGAGGCAACCCGAAGTGAAAAACCCAGGGGCAGGCAAGGACACACGATGGCCATTCATCACTCTCCTCCACCCCGCATTGCCAAATATGCTTCAAGGGATAACAAGGGGGCGCGGGGGAAGGCGGCAGCGATGAGCAAACGGAGCGGGGGGGGGAGCTGGGAACGGGAAAACAACGTGTTTTTTGCTGCTTAACAGGGAACAGATGGCGCGAAAGGGCTGCATCTCCTGCGGGGGACGGGATTAGGGAGGGGGGAGGGGAGCCCCCCCCCCCCCGGCAGCAGAGACAGCACCGCGAAGGATTAAACCCCTCGCCTCCCGGGGGTGAGCAAAGGAAAGGAAGACGCGCTCTCCCTTAGGCCACGCCCTCTGCCCCCTTCATTCATTGAGGGATCTGGCAAGGAGAAGCCAGCAGGGAGCAGAAGCTGGTTTGGGAGCGTGGGGTTATTTATTTATTCATTCATTTTCTTGGCAGCACAGCCAAAGGATGAGGCCCCATCCGGGGTGGGACTCACCACCAGCAGCTCTTTTCATCCGGAGATCCAGTTCTGGGTGACCCGCAGCGCCCAACCTGTTCCAAGCGCAAGGGTTGGGGCATGCATGAATGAAGTCCTGGGAGACCGCCTCTTCTGGGCGCATGAAGAGCACATTCTGCTCCGCGCCAGTAACCAACCACAGCCCATCCCGGGACATCTGAGGCGAGATTGGGCAGGGCTTCCAGATCAGAGGGTGTGGATTCCAGGAAGGCGAGCAAACTTTTTGAAACAGTGAGGAGGACAACAACAATAACAAAGTGCAGATGCCAACGGGGAGCGCTGGCCTGAGTAGAACAGCACATGCCGATCTTGGCTTCTCCAGCATCTCCCTTCCTTACATACTGCTGGGGCTGGAGCAGCAAGACACTTACTGCAGCATTATACAGGGCACTGGGCCAGTAGCCCCAGGGAATCTCGCAGCCGTCATAATGCCTGTCTCTGAGGGTGCTTCCGACCAAGGGCTCCTTGTACTATCAAGGAAAAGGCATTGGGCTTCCAGACCTGGCTGGTATTGTGCCGTTGCCCTGCCTGATTCATGGAATTTTATGGAGGGTCCAGACTTCGTCGTAGCCCTCCCATGTTTTCCTGCTGCTTCCGTCTTTTTTCTTACCGCGGAAAATCCGTTAAGGAAGAAAGGACGGAAATAGCCGCACAGTGTCTTCTAATTGGTAGCGTTAGGAGCCCTCCATCTGGGAGCCGCGGTTGTGCAGCTATTCTGTCTTTTCCTTTTTTAACAGATTATTTTTCTGCTAAGAGGGGGAAAAAGATGGAAGAAACAGTGGGAAAACTGGGGTGGGTTTACAAATGGAAGACATCATTGTCTAGATCCCCTTTTAATTCTATGAATGAGGCAGGGTGATTGTGGAATAAAAGCCTCGTCTGAAGCACCCAAAGGCGTTTGTTTGTTTGTTTGTTTGTTTTTTGCTTTCTTGGCACATCTGGCTGCCAGCCTCCCCAAGTGTCAGGGGCCATCCAGTGTTCACTAGAGCCTTGATGTAATATGGAGGCCCACTCAAGTTCCATTTATTAGAATGCACCGTGCCCTGGAAGTGGGCTGGCCGATGGGAGCACATGCAGTCTATTACTTTTCTATCCCTATAGGAAAGTCAGAGTTGGCAGACCTTGTTCTTCTCCCTCTCCTCTTTGATCCTCACAACAACCCTGTGAGGTAGGTATGGCTGAGAGATCGTGACAGGTACAAAATCATGCAGTGAGCTTTGTGGCTGAATGGGGATTTTCACTCTGGTCTTCTGAGTTTACACCTGCTATGTTATTTATGGCCAAGCCACCAATGTCAGGATCAGAGGGCAGATTTTTGTTCCCATAACAACAGTGTTCCCAGTTGCAGTACTCTATATATTCCGTATAGGAGTAAGGCTGCAATCCTAATACACACTTAGGTACCTGGGAGTAATTCCCACTGAGCTAAATGGAGCTTACCTCTGATTAGACATGTATAGGATTGCACTGTAAATGGCAACAATTCACTTATGTGGGAGAAAGTAGAGAGGAGTGCTAAGGGAAACCACTGGGGCAAGGGCTACATTTGCTTTTGCCTTAGTGACCTCGGTATCTGGGGCAAGGGGCCAATGTCTCTATTCAGCTGTATCCCCTGTTGGTCACACTGTAGTGTGACTGAATGATGGGAACAGGTTTTTATATTGCTTTGGGAGGGTAAATGGGGAAACCCCAAACAAATTATCAAATGAATATTATTAGCTTGAGACGGTTGAAACGTTGAGGTCTAAAACTATCATCCCCTTTCAAACCTCATTTCCAAAGCCAAACAAAACTTGGAACAAAACAATGAGTGTTCATTTTGAAACAACAGGAAAACATTTCAGTGTATTGCACCTACTGGAGACAAAAGTAACAGTGCAGTGTGTAATGTGTTCTCCAAACAATCAATCAGAAATGAGGAGGAGCCATTAAAATTTCAAAATAGATTGGGTTTCACGGGGGGGGGGGGACACCACACAAACACACACACACACACACACACACACACGCACACAAAAGGTGGTGGCGGACAGACAAGTGTTTAGGTTTCAAATACGGAGACAAAATGTCAGTTACACTTTCAAAAGTGTCCTATGCGAAAGCAAATTATATCTGAGAGGGGATGTTGCCTAGTGACAGAATACAAAAAAACCACACAATTATTCTGGAAATCTGGGTGCGTTGACTTTACTCTGTTGAATGAGACCAAGTGAAATCATGCATCCTCTCCCCTTACCTCTGTTTTCCTAGCTGTTCAACTGAGATAAAAGCTACAATACCAAATTATTAAAAATGATTGACGCTGTTGCCGTTGAATTCAAGGAAACAAGGGTTATACCCTTTCATTTATTTACTGTAAATTGTTCAGTGCATATGGATGCAGAAAGCAAATAGTTGGGGGGGGGGGGCAAATACACAACTTGATCTCTTGGATGTTTTAAAATATGACATTCCACCCTGTAACACAGTTCTCTCTTTAGGGATAACAGCCTATAACAGGGATAATAGGTAAACAATCATGAATATGGTATTGGTGCACATGCCACTTTGCTTACCAGAGCAAGGAGATCACAATTTAAGAAATACAGTCATGCCTTGGATTGAAAGCATAATTCGTTCCAGAAACGTGCTTGTAATCCAAAACACTCTTATATCAAAACGAAATCCCCCCCCAAGAAATTTGTACAGAGATTTTTAATTTAAGCCATACTACAGTACTTGTACTGCAAGATGTCGCTTGTATATCAAGTCACAAAGAATTAAATAAATATTTAAAAATTTGCTTGTCTTGCAAAACGCTCTCAAACCAAGTTACTTGCAATCCAAGGTATTACTGTAATGCTCTGCCAAAGCAGACAAGAACACCCCTCTGAACTCCTCAACCTCTCTATCCCACTTCCCTCCCTGCAAAGTAATTTGCAGTGCAATCCTATACAAGTCTACTTAGGTAAGTGGGTATAGGATTGCAGCTTTACAGATGTTGCCTTGTCTGTTCTCGCAACAGCCCTGTGAGTAAGGTTGCTATTTGCATTCTGCAGATACAAAATTATGGGGGTGGGAAAGTGACTTGTCCCAGATCAGTAGGGGAATCCAGCTCTCAACAGGGCTCTGAATCCATACCTCCCAGGACACAAGAGTCTGCCAGTCCACACGACCAGATCTTGTGCAGCTCAGTATTATAGTGACTATTCTATTAAATGGCAGGGAAGGGTTAATCCTCAGCACTAGAGCAGTCGGGAGTGGGAGGGAAGGAGCTGGTTGCCACTTACTCATGACTGCAAATTCCAGGAACGTGTTTCATGTTCAGGGGATCACAAATAGAAAGGGGAAGATGTGTTAATTAAGAAAGAATACAGATGAGGGGGGAAGGGAGAGAGGAAAAAAAGAATAGGAGGAGATAGGAAAGGTGAGGTGGAAGTAGTGTGGGCAGGGAAACAAGGTCCAAGGATTTTGTGCTGCAGCTGCGCCAAGAGCCGACCCAAGATATGCCGGATCCTGGAGCATAAAATCCAAACAGTCTTTTTTGTTTATGGTAAAAAAAAATATTGAAAAACTTTAATTGCTGACAATTTACAAGCTCTTATTGGAACCTCCTATCTGCCACCTGAGGCGGCAGTCTCACTCTGCCTAATGGCCAGGGCCGGCCCCTTCTGTGCAGCACATGAAGGGTAGAGGGCAGAAGAGGAATTTGCTCTCATGAAGGTTTCTCTCTCACTTTCCCTTGCAATCCGTGGCCAGAATCAGAGGTCTCTAAGTCACATGAACATTCTGATAATATCCACAGCTAAGCAACTGGCATGACAGTACAAAGTGACCCCTCTATTTACTTAGCCACCTTTCTTTAAAATGAAAACAAGGTGACCAAAACCTTTTTCTTCAGTCTGTTTCTGACATAGGATGAGCCACCCCAGATGGGGTGAAAGAGATGTTTTAATGCTGCTCTGTATGTGTAATAATTCAATTTCTTCCTTTCAGCGTTGCTGGTGTGAGGTAACACTGCAACAAAGCCCTCACAACCCCTCAACAAGTTATTCCCACAGATTCACACCACAACACAACAGCCCCCTGGGAAGGACACACCTGCTAGTCTTACTTCCAATTAATGGATTTTGCTTTTGCCAGAAAAAAATAATTATTATTACTGTCTCTCCCGCACCCCCACCCCTGTCTCTCCCCAGGAGTTCCCAACTAGTTGTCCTGCACCTCTCCTATGCAGGTCTCTCTCTCTCTCCTTCCTCCTTTTTTTTTACCACAGGTCAAGGGCTGAAGGACCTTGTGGGAAAGTGAGCAGGAAAACACTGTATTAAGCTGCTCAGCCTGTGACAGAAATGACTGATAAGTTGTCCCAGAGTAAAACATCTAGACAAACAAGGCTAATGCCACGAGAAGCTTCTTTCCAAGAGATGCTCCCTTTGTTGTTTAGAACCCAGGTGGCCAGACTTCAGGTATGTGGGATCGTCTTTGTGTTTTTTATTAGAACCATCAACCACGTTGAGTGCCATTTTCTTGGTGGAAAGGCAGGGATATAAATTGAACAATCAAGCAAGCAAGCAAGCAAGCAAACCGAAGCCTGGTGCAGTAGACATACCCATAACATTAATGAATTCTGAGCTTAGGAGTTTGTTTTGCATGCCAGAACTGAATGGAGCTCACAGTCCTTCTTACACACACACACACACACACACACACACACTCCTGGTTACCCCAAGCTTTCTTCCATTTCAGCAGTATAATTGGGGGTGGGGGTGGGGGATAGAGTCATTTTGTTGCTGCTATTATTAAACCGTTGAGAGTCACAGATCCGTAAATCATCCAGAGATCTGCCAGTAGACCCAGATCTACCTTCTGCCCACCCTCGATGTATACTTCCACAAAGGCATCTGCTGCTGCTTCTGCCCAACTCTGCCCTGACCGGCATCCTGCTCCTTGCCTCCTCTTCACTGCCCTGCCTTTTCTGGGACAGGCCTGAGACAGGAGGCAGGTGCATGGGTGAGGGCACAGAGAGGACACAAACCTGGCTGCTGGCTGAGCAGATCTAGGCAGGATGATAAAAGAGGGAGTGTCTCTGGGGACAAGGGGGGGGGGAAGCTGATTCAGAAGGTCACAAACTGGCAGAAAGAACAGGGAGATTGGGGATGGCAGCATGGAATGAGTGCAAAGGTTAAAAACCTCTCTTAGCACACATTCTCCAGATCATGGGTTTGTGAATGAGTTAACCCCTGAACACGTTTTTAACTACTCGGGTTAAAAGGGGTAAAAGTGTGTGTGTGAGTGTGTGTGTGTGTGTGTGTGTGTGTGTGTGTGTGTGTGTCTGTCTGTCTGTCTGTCTGTCTTCCAGTTCCAGCTCATGTTGATGTAAATGCTGTCAGGCACAATTCTGTGCAAATCTGGAGGTTTTGGTCTGGATTAATTAACCTGGAGTGGTCTCGTCACAATCAGTAATGTGGATTAAGCTCACCACTGTTTCAATGCTCTGTGAGAGGAGGGGATGGGAGAAAACAAGGCCAGCCTCGGTACCACACTAAAGGAAAGCGTGGGTTTGTTCTGGAGGAGACAGTCCAGGAGCACAAAATGCTGGATGCATGTGAAGAAGAAGAAGAGGAGGGTGGAGAGGAAGAGCTGAAATAGTAAAACAGAAAAGCAGGCAGCCCTGAAAAGTCAAAGGGATTTCCTGCATTTTGAGAGTCCTGTGGTGGGGAGAGGTGGGCAGGGATGCTGGAGAAAGACCCCTTCCTTCCTCCTGATCAGGGCTGGCCACAAGTGCCTCTCCCCATCCCTGGCAATAAAAGCACAACAGCAAAACATTGAAGAACCATTGAACTGAACGTCACAACATTTGGGGCTTTTTAGCTTAGAGAAAAGGCGTGTGAGGGAAGGCATGACAGAGGTGTACAAAATTATGCATGGTGTGGAGAAAGTGGATTTCCCTCCCTTTTTCATAATACTAGAACCCAATGGGGTCATCCCATGAAGCTGATTGGTGGGAGATTAAGGACAGATAAAAGGAAGGACTTCTTCACATAGCACATAATAAAACTATGGAATTTGAGACCACAAGATGTGGTGATGGCCACAAATTTGGATGCCTTTAAAAGGGGACTGGACAAATTCATGGAGGATAAGGCTATTAATAGCTACTAGTCATGATGGCTATATGGTACCTCCAGCACCAGAACTGATATGCTTATGTACACCAGTTGCTGGGGAACATGAGCAAGAGGGTGTTGTCGCACTCATGTCCTGCTTGTGGGTTCCCCGTGGGCAGCTGGCTGGCAACTGTGTGAACAGAATGCTGGACCAGATAGGCCTTTAGTCTGATCCAGCAGGGCTCTTCTTATGTTTTTAACCATTTGCTGCCTTTCCAGGACACCCAAAATCAGCTGCCTGAGGCAGTTGCCTCACTCTCCCTAATGGTAGGGCTGGCCCTGCTTCTTATAATTTGAGAACTTCTTGGGATGGGATCACTATGGGAGATGATGGGTAGGAGGGCAGGAGAGGATGGGAAGATGGCATGGGTCTCAGGTTTCGGCAGGTCTGACAGGGCAGGAGACATTAAACATTTATGGAGGTAATTGGAGCGCCCACTCCTCCCTGCCACTCCAACCCCGCTCCTCCCCATGCGCAGTTCCACTGGCCCTCATTGTCTGCATGCTGATAACTGAGCTGCGATCACATTACATGGTTCCACAGCAAAGAATGGGCACTGCCAGTCACGGTTCAGAGACAGAAAGCTTCCAGCAGACAGTGCCCTGCCAATGCCCAATCAAAGCACCAAAGCTAGGAGTCACAAAATAGTGCTCCATCAATGCCCAGCTAAGGTTGCAGTATCAAACTTCATCCAGTGGTACTGTAGCAGCGGCTTTTAGGGAGGGTGACATGAACTCTCATGCACCTCGCTGTGCTTCTGTTTTGTAACCTGTGTACACAGGAAAGGAGGGTGTGTGCATCACAGAGGGCATATCTACTCTACACTTATTTTATGCCTTGTCATAAAATTGTCATTGTCATAGCTTCTCCCCCCTCCCCCCCCCCGCCCTGCAAGAATCATGGGAATTCTAGTTTGGTGAAGATGCCAAGAATTCTGCTTGAAATTGTGAGGCCTGTCTCACAGGACTACGGTTCTTAAGGATCCCTGCGGGAGGGTATGGCTACTAAGGGTGCAATCCTACACATGTTTAGACAGAAAAAAGCCCTACAGTTCCCAGCATGCTCCAGCCAGCCATGCATAGGAAACATGTGTAGGCTTGCACCCTAAGCCAGTTTGTCTGTTGTGTACTTATACCTCTAAAGCGGAAAAGTACCAAGTGCCAACAACATTGTGATGTTGTTGTAGCTCAGTGGTAGAGCACCGGCTTTGCATGCAGAAGATCCCAGGTTCAATCCCTGGCATCTCCAGGTAGGGCTGGAAAAACCCCTGCCTGAAACTGTGGAGAGCTGCTGCTGGTCAGTGTGGATAATACTGGGCTAGATGGACCCATGGCTTGACTCAGTAAAAGGCAGCTTTCTATGTTCCTATTCTAATACCTTGCCTGAAGGCAGGGTCAACTATGTACCCTGATCTTGCAGGGTTCTCCACAAGGAGCCCACAGGCGTACAGCAGATTCCGCCGTGCAGGAGGGGTGATGAGGATGCCACCGGGGGGGGGGCACCCTGCTCTCCCTCTTTCACGCCATCTGCATTGTGTGCACGTGGACGCCCAAATAGGGTGCGTGATTATCCATATAATATAATGGATATATATAATATAATATCCATATAACCTACCTCATAGGGTTGTTGTGAGGGTAAAATGGAGAGGAGGAGGAGGATTATGTAAGCCGCTCTGGGTTCCTTGCAGGAAAAAAGGCGGGGTATAAATATAATAAATAAAATAAATAAAAATATCAGCATATATCATTGTGTGTGGCCCAGCCCCTAAGCTAGATAGCATGGCTCATAATAATATTTATAATGATTACGGGGCAATACTTTGTGTCTAGACCTATAAACTGGAAAGAACCCAAAAGGCCATCCTCGTGCATTAAGGCAAAATATCCTATATCAGGCCTGCATGACCTGTGCGCCACAAAGCCAAACTCTTCCAGTCAAAGCTGAACTCTTCCATTGTAGTGAGCCAGTGTTAGGATGTTGGACTGGGACTCGGGAGATCCGGGTTCTAGTCCCCGCTCGGCCACGAAGCTCACTGGGTGACTTTGGGCCAGGCACTGACTCTCAGCCTAACCTACCTCACAGGGTTGTTGTGAGGATAAAATGGAGAGGAGGAGGAGGAGGAGGATTATGTAAGCCGCCTTGGGTTCCTTGCAGGAAAAAAGGCGGGGTATAAATATAATAAAATAAAATAAATAAATAAATAAATAAATAGTGTGGCCTACCAGATGCTAAACAATCCTTGTTTTTGCAGCCCCAGGAAGGCAGCAAAACCAGGCGGCTTATCGGGTCATGGTGGACTGTGTTTGACTTAGTCTCATGATGTGCCCTCTTCCCCACATAGCTGCAAAAGATGTCTGCTGCCTAGCCTTTCTATTTTATTATTTTTAATTAGATTTCTTGCACACCTCATAGACAAAGTCTCTCTCAGTGTTGAACAGATTAAAACACAATAAAATATAATAAAATACACAAACAATTAAAAATCAGCCCAGATGAAAAGTCCAACAGACACATACCAGCATAACACCATAAAATACATGATCGATTACAAAAGCGAAAACAGTAGGAAACAAACAAACCAAGGGACTAAAACATAGATCTTAAAAAGCAGAACTTAAAAATCAGTTGGTTTTTATAAATATATATCTAATCCAAGGAAGGAGATTATGTGCTCTCTCTAGATATCTTCCTGTTGACAACGGTATTACCTGTATGCTTGGCAGTACATCCATAGGATGTGCTCTTTACTCAGATCCTTTCCGCAATAGGGCCTTTTACCACAGTTGAAACATTGCTCTTTTGCAATCAACTGGAAACACAATTAAAACTATGGTTCCATACAACACTTAAAGTAGCACTGTAATATATTTAACAATTTCACAATTCTCATTCATATGAGCTAGATCATTTTTATTCAGAAGCAAATCCAATTCAGTTCCAGAAAGTGTGCATAGGAGTGCAGCTTTCAGTTAGCAAATGCCTCTTTTGGTATGGTTTAAAGCAGCTCCAGTTTCTCCTAGTCACTGGTGTTACTGAAAACAACCCTTTAATTAGTCAGTTCCTGTTTCCTCTTGGCCACCAGCATTACTGAAATTGGCCCTTTAATTACTCTTTGCAGTCAGAACAATCCCACCATTTGCTAATTCATAAAATATATATATATAAAATCAGCACAGTAGTGAAGAACTGTAGTGAAGAAATGAAATAAAAATATTTTGGATTCATGCACTTCCACTTTAGTGCAAAAATGGGGGGGTGCATTTAAAAAGTCCATGGTGAGGAAGGGACTACATAGCAGGTCATGGTAATGGCAGTGTAACCAAGAAATGCAGGGCAAACCCTGCAGAAAACACTAGGCAGTACCCAATACTGCCAGAGCAGTAGCAGGAGGACCTACCATTAGCACAAAGGGAACCTAGCAGCTCTAGAAGCAATTGGAAATGAGTGGAAATGCTTGTTTCCAGAACAGTGCAGGTCAGAGGAGCTTGCATGTCGAAAGCTGACTTTTCCCATTCTGGGAAGGAACATTTCCGCTCATTTCTGGGATTCCTTTAGGAAGTGCTAGTTCCTGTTGCACTCATGGTGGGTCCTGTGAGCACAACGGAACCAAGTGGAGGTGCAGCAGTAGTATTGGATACTGCCCATTGCAATGAAAGTCAGAAAAATGGCCACAGACCAGGCATTAAAGAAGACAGCGAGGTAGACAACATGGGTAAACACTGGAATGGAACAGTCTGACAGCAACATCATTTAGATCTCTGTAATAACAGTGTGAACACAATGGCTGGGTTCATAGAACATGATAACCCACACTCCAGTGTCGAGTATGGGTTGAGTGTGGGTTGTCATTGAACTGTGTGTTGTTGTTGAACTGTGGGTTATTGTGTTGTCTGAACCCAGCTGCACTAACAAGCCATGACTTGTTAACCACCAACAACCCATGAAGAGAACCCATGGTTTGCTGTTGGATTTTGAACTGTGGGTTGTTCACCATGGTTTGTTATCTCTGCTGGGTTCAGACAACACTATAACCCATGTTTCGACAACAACCCACGGTTCGACGACATCTTGTTGTCTGAACCCAGTCAATGTCAATCAACCAGAGAAAATGGCTAGTGTAGAAGAAGCCACCGTCACACAGACATGAGTGTCTGAGTGTGCATAATATTCTCCGTGCCTAAAAGCACAACATCGCATGTTAGGGTTTCAAATGTATGTGGCAGCAGGTGCCTTCTGCGGGCGTCTGTGACTGTGTTCTGTTCTGTAAGACTGTGCCGCGCAGTGTGTATGCATCAGATGATCTTTGTGACTCTACTATGTGCAAGTGAAGGTGTATGGAACTATGCATAGCGTGCCAGAGAAACAGAGAGCGGATGTACAGGGCATGTGTGAAAAGTTCTCTTGGATCCCAGGGACATACCCGGTGCTGCCTTGGCTCCTGCTGACTGGCTGGAAATTGGGTCACTGCAATGCTGTGATGTCACACATCAGTGCTCTGTTAGAATTACAGTGAAGGGGGGGCCCCTCGGGAGGAGAGACGGAGTCACTGTTAAACAATAAGAGGAAAATCACTTAAAATTGCCCATCGTCTGTGAAGCGCACAAGCTGCTGCCGTCCTAGTGAGACATCCTTCACACCATGTGGGAAGCTTCGAAACACTTCGCCTGCCTTGCCCTAAACTTAGAAGGTGCCCCCTTTGGGGCTGAGAGACATCTCCATGCAGTTGGATTGGCAGCTTGTGCACCGTAGCAGGAATAATCACGGACACTTTCACACCTGTATGGCACAGCTGCTTCTCCAAATCCCCATTCATCTCTGCTCAGGCACGGGCTTTGAAACTTGACAAAACATTTCCTTCTTACGAATCAAAGCCGGTCCTCAAACCTGGGCTCATCTGTTCTGTACTGGAAGTACTAGGGACACTCTCCCACACACCCTGGAAAAAAAGAAAGAATTTAAAGTGAATATGTGAGTAAAGAACTATTAATGTGCAATCCTATGCAAGATTAGACAGGAAAAAAGGCCTACAACAAGGACTACACCCTTAATGTATCATTTTTATACGCTCTCGAATTAACATGTTTGTATTAGAACAACCATGAATGGAAACAGCCTTTAAAAAAGAAAAGAAAAAGCATTAATGGCTCCCAGGACCATCTTGAAAAATGTTTTAGACAACGTGCAGTATTCCAAAGTAATGATGGACATTGTCATTCCATAGTAGGACAAAAAATAAGAATGATTATGGGTGCTATCCTGTGTACACATACCTGGAAATAAGCCCACGGAACACAGTGGGACTTCTGAGCTGGCTGTTGGGGGAAAGACAACTTACCGTACTGTCATTCCATGCAATGAAAGCAAGTGGCAGCTGCCAGTGACTGCATTTCATAGAATAAGATGTCAGATACACAGCTCTGTTTTTAGCAAAGCTGCATGCAGCCTTACTTGATTTTGAATGCAGAGCATGTGACAGGACACCCCCAAGGCAGGCTGTGAGGAAGGGATAAGAGGGAAACTGCTGGGAAGTTCAAGCCCCATGGCCCTCAAAATGCCACATGGAATACTGAGGGTTGTTCTCATTGCATAAGCCTTAAGGGACTGTAACAGAATCAGTACATAGATACCTGGGACCAAATGCCAGAGAGTAGTCACTAGCTATTTTTTTTTTTTTTTGCACTTCAACTTAAATGTACTGTATTGTAAATTTCTCATGACTTGTTTAAGTGTCCTTTGAAAAACAAATCAGAAATGTACGTATGACATGTTTATATCTGGGAGGGAGGGTAGGAAATAATAGCACCAAGCAGGTGGCAGGCTCAAAATGGTTATTGAAAAATTAAATAAAACACTAAAATCCTCTTTGGGTTAATAATGTGTAGAGAGTTCACATGGTAACAGCTTTATATTTGTTGAATTTATATCCCGCCTTTCCTCCAAGGAGCCCAAGGCCGTGTACATGATCCTCCTCTTCTCCATTTTTATCCTTGTAACAGCCCTGTAAGGTGGACTTACGTCCAAGGAGATCCGGGTTCTAGTCCCCGCTCAGCCATGAAGCTCACTGGGTGACTTTGGGACAGTCACCGACTCTCAGCCTAACCTACCTCACAGGGTTGTTGTGAGGATAAAATGGAGAGGAGGAGGAGGATTATGTAAGCCGCCTTGGGTTCCTTGCAGGAAGAAAGGCGGGGTATAAATATAATAAATAATAAATAAATAAAATAAGGAAACATGTGTAGGATTGCGCTGCCTATATAGAAAGTAGAGACAAGGATGTCAAAAAGCAACAGAAATTAGACATACTTTGTGACAAATGAATATCTCCCCCTCTCCTCTTAATTTCACCAGACATTTCTAGTGAGGCAGGAACATTGTCAGCAAACCTATCTTGGCCAACCCCAACTGCAGGCTTGAATTTTTTAAAAAAACCTTTAAACTTTCCAGACATATGGCTGTCCTTTTTCTGAATGGCAGCAGAGACACTTGTGATCTTGGAGGTCGAGATATTGCTAAAGGTCATAACAACCTAGGTAGTTCAGAATGCAAGTTTGCCCGGCTGAAGATCAAGAAGTTCTTCTCCAGATCAAAATGTAAAATGAGATTCTGCACATGTGCAGTCATTGTTTATGCTGAACAGACTACTTTATAAGCGCATGCACGTAGGTTTTTTAATGTTATTCCCACCCTTACTCTCAATGAAAGTTTTGTTGAAACTCATTGATCACTGAGAAACTGTGTGAATGACAAAGCCAGCTGCTTTGTAGGCTCCTGTGCAGAAGTTCTTTAATGTTCGCCCCTTACTCTTCATTGATTGCTGTGAACTACGTGACCAAATTGCCCAACCAAGCAGCCTTTTGTTTAGGGAGTCCCTGTATCCACATCCCCAAGGAGACACACAAAAAAGCTGCATTGATCCATCTGTATGTGTGTATTATATATGTGTTTTGTAGGTCTTTTGACCCATTCAAGACCAAGTCACAACAGGGATAGCACCCAACACTATAGTATTGCTGGGAAAATTAATTTCCGCCAGGTTACTGTGAGGATTGCAGCTAAGCTCAGAGGGAACAGGGAGTTCTGAGGCAGTGTCAGGTGACATCAGCATCCCTGCTAATCAAAAAGTCCCGGTGCTGTGACCCTGGCTCCAGCACACCACTAATTTTTTTTTTACTGGGTGTGCTTGTTTTGGTTGGGGAGGAGTGCTTCAGTTTCCAAGCGGCTCTCACCTCAACCACTGCTGGTGCTGGGAACTGTAATCCCCAAAGGCCAATATGATAAGGCGTATGTGCATGGCACCATCAGCACACATGTGCCGACATTATTGATGAACCAGGAGAAACCTCTCAGAAACAGACATCAGTTGTGTCCACCCCACTTCCTGAAACACTCACCAAGAAAGCTTGTAAAAACGGAGTTAATTCCAAATGGAGCCAAGGGGAGTTTGCCCAGCGCTAATTTGGTAGCCCCAATTTTACTTTTAACCAGGTATTTAATAAAGTGCTGCTGAATGGTGTGGGTGGACTGAAGCAGGATGCCCCATCCATCCTTCAGTGGTGGCAGTTTTAAGAATGTAAGGCTTCTCTCTCTCTCTCTCTCTCTCTCTCTCTCTCTGAAACCATCAGGGGAAAAAAAAGACAATAAGAAATTAATTTGGCATTCTGTCAGCAAGTGTTCTGTATGAATCATTTGGGGTTGTGGAAAGGGACTAAATTCTGAGTGGCTTGAATGCAACGTCATTCTTTCTCGCTGCATTGCTAGCTGCTAAGTAAGTAATGTATCCTACCCCAGAAGCAGCAGACTTTAAAGGAAAAACTGATCCGGTGCCCATGATCCAGAGAGCCCAATCTTTTCCTTCTCAGAGCCATCAATTCCAGAGGCCTTATAAGAAATGTACAATACCACAGGACACAAATATCAGACAGCACCCACTCCTCGATTCCAGCAGTCCACAAGTTTGGGTGGGATGACCAGAACACCACTGCCGGTATCCACTCATATGCCCAGTTTCCATGCCTTCTCTGAACACAGTGTGCTGGTGTCTCTTACCAAACCCTATCAGAAATGTCTATTGCCCAGTGGCTGCAATCCAGGACAGAGAAAAGCATAAAAAGGCCGTTGATTTCAATGGCACCGCCGGTTCTACCATTAGGCAGAGTGAGGGGGCTATCTCACACAGTTGATTTGTCTGTCTTGAAAGGGTAGCAAATGGTCAATTATTTACCGCTACTACTACCACTACATCCTCCTCCTCCTCCTGGTTGTTATTTTACTGCCAGAGAGGGGGAGGGATGCTTGTGAGATTTTCTGCTGGGGTGGGCAGGCAAAATAGCTCAGCTGACCTTGGGTACTGTGCATATTGGCTTGAGGGGAGGGTGCCATTTGTTGTTGCGCTTCAGGCAGCAAACTTTCTTGGCCCAGCCCTGTTCAGTGGGTTTTAGGGCCAAACTAAGTGCGGCATGGATGGATAGGGGATCTGTGATCAGAGCTCCAGGTGGCATCTTCTGTGCTTAAGAAGCAGTCATGAGGAGAGGATTTGGATTGTAGCTGCAGTGCTGGGGAAAGAGAGAGGTCACATCTTCCCCCAGCACCATTTTCCTGATTAAATTACTCCCTGTCCCCTCCCCACATCCAGAGACTGCTATTAGCCATGGAGGGAAACGAAGGCAGAGGGAGCTATTCCTCTCTGTGGTGAACAGCAGTGTGTGGGTGTGGCCTAAATCTGGGAAACACGCAGGAGAAAATGTTGTAGTTCATCCCTTCTCCCCCAGCACTGCATCTCTGATCCGAATTGCCTCCACCCCGCTGCATGGCTGCTTTTAGGCAAAGAAACAGAGCACAGAAGATCCAGTCATGGGTCTCCCACCTCATGTCTTGTTTAGTCCTTAAGGCTGCAGTCTTATATTTTATTTATTTATTTATTATATTTATACCCCACCTTTTTTTCCTGCAAGGAACCCAAGGTGGCGTACATAATCCTCCTCTCCACTTTATCCTCACAAAGTCACCCAGTGAGTTTCATGGCCGAGCGGGGACTAGAACCCAGATCTCCTGAGTCCCAGTCCAACACTCTCACCACTACGCCACACTGGCTCTCACTTTATACCCACTTACCTGGGAATAAACCCCACTGAACTCATCGGGGATTACTTCTGAGTAGTAGACACATATAGGATTGTGCTGTAAGCATATTTAATTCTGTGCTGGATAGGAGCCATTGTATTAAATATAGTTTTTGTTTGAAATTTGGGATCCATTCATCTCATTTGGTGTCTTCTGTATTCAGTTTTAAATACAGAATATATATATTCTGATTTTAAGTAAAACACTTCACCTTAGCTTAATTGGCTATGGTGTATTGCTTAAGCCAAAGAATAATCGTGAGAAAAAAACAGTAACCCAAGAACAAAACTAATGTGGAAGGTATCCCATACCAGTGATCTTGTGTCAGCTCTGTGATGCCTTTTCGTAGGTTCTGTGATTGGAATCCCTTTGGCAATGGAAGCTGGTGGCTCCACCGTCAGTAAGGCGGTGTAGCCACTCTGGGTTTTAGTCTGAACTTTAAAGGAGCTTTCCATGGTGCTGAACAGCAGCCCCAGACCCCCCCCAATAGGCTCAGCACCATGGATAGCTCCTTAACCATACAGACTGAAACTCGGCGTGGATACAGCACCCCACTGAGGCTGATCAAGAAGCCTGTTTACTATGGGTCACTCCTGGTAAGAACATAAGAAAAGTCCAGCTGAATCAGACCAAAGGCCTGTCTAGTCCAGCACTTAGCTCACACAGTGGCCAACCAGATGCCTATGGGAAGCCCACAAGCAGGACAATATGCAGAATTACATTTTGTGTGGGAAATGGAGGGGCCCCAACCTCATGCTTCCTTTGTAACACTAATGCATGGATGGAGGTATTTTCCTGGGGATAACTGTCAAGTGAAAGAAGGATGGTTAACCCTGTCCCTACCTGCAGATTCTCCCCTTCAAATGCCCCCTAGCCATGTTAAGAAAGCTGATTTCTCAAACAAGGAGTAATCCCACCTGGGGAAAATGGTCTCAATGGAGCATGTGTGTGTATGCGTGTGTGTGATTCAGCATGCCTGCGAGTGGTGCAGCACCCCTCATTTCCACCCACTAGTTCTCCCCAGATCCCCACATTTCTTTTGTCTTGGTGAACATGGCTTTGGGAACATGAATTTGGCAGGATAATGGATTTGATCTAGACTTAATGATGCTTAGAGCAGACCCATTGAATTAAATGGGGTTGGATCCAGATTCAGGCATGTGCAACTGGACTGGCAGAAGCAGACCTCCCTGCCCCCTCCTCCCCATGGCAGCCTGTTCAGCCCCCTGAAAATGCTGCACAGAGGGCCTAGGGACCTTACTGACTGGGGTAAGCTGTGATGCTGGGGGGGGAAATCCCCAAAATATGGCTGGGGCACCTTCTGTGGGTGGAGCCCTTCCATTAACAGAAGGCAGATCCTGGATCCAACCCATGGGACTTAAGTTAGTCATGACTATGTTAAGTCCCATTGATTTCAATGGGCCTCCTCTAAGCATGTCTAAGACTGGATCCAACCCAATGTGTACTTGAACCCTCAAGAGAGGTCACAGCGTGAGTTGTGCATATGGAAATGGAATGGAAATAGTTTTGCTACCCCAAATGCATGTGTTTGATTCACTTCCCAGTGCCTCATGTTCCTTTAATATCTGCCATATGGATGTGCCAGGAAAGCTCAAATTTATAGCCAGCTGTCACCTCAGGGCTCAGTGGAAATCACTGGCCAGTATAGGATTCACCTCCATTCCATACCGCTCCAACGTTATCATTTAATAGATTGTTCCATCAATCCCTGATTTTTGTTTTTGAAAGCTCACTCCCTTGAATGGATCCCTGGCATTCCCCCACATCTGCTTGCCAGTCTACTCTCTCATCCACCCCAGCCTGCTTGCTCATTCTGGCTATCTTTGCTATTCAACGGATCACATTTCCACAGCCTGAATGAGGCCTGCTGCTCCTGCCAAAGTGAGTCCGTCCCCCGCGCACGCACACACACACACACACACACACACTGCTGGGGGGCCTTCCTGGGTTTGATGCTTACCTCTGTGGCAGGCGGCAGGCAGCGTGGATCTCACAGACAGAGCCTGCACAGTGCACTATCCCCATGCAGTAGCAGTAGCAGCAGCAGCAGCTGCAGTGGGCGGAGATGGAACTGGACCCTCAGGCCTTCATTGAGTCAGGACTCCCAGCTGCGATCTGGCCACAGTGTTCCTGCCGCTGGGATCATTGAGATTTATTTGTGTTTATAGAGCCCTGTTGAGGCCAGCGGAGTTGACAGGAGTTGCGAGTTTCTGCTCTAAGCGCTAAACTCTGTCCTGCTGTCAGCAGCTGAAGCATTCTTGGGTTATATACAGCCTTCTCGTAGCAGTGTGTGGTTGACAGGAGGGAAAAAAGGCTAAATCCTACACGAGCGAATGCAGCTGGACAGGCCTTGAGGCACCCTGAGCCATGGTTCAGCAAGTGCGCTCCCCTTCCTACCCAAACCCACCCCACTTCAACTCTTCTGTCTCTTAGAGTGAGGGACAATCCAATATTGAATGGCAGTCTTCTGTGTCTTTTCCACAAACTGAGAGCTTGAGGGAGTCAGGTGCCATTTTCTTGCCTTCAGTTTCCTTCTTTGCATGTGTCATAAGGAGAAAAAAACATACCCTCTTGTCTAGAGTGGGGATGGGATGATTTTGAATTTTTGCTTCTAGTGTGAAAACAAATCTATCTGTGGTGGTGGTGGGAGTGTGAGGGCAGCCAATGTGGATGGAGGCAGTTATCTTCCTGCGGCTGGCTTACTCTCTATGCTGCAGGAGGTCCTAAGACCAGGGGAAGATCATGAGTGGTGTCAGATGTGAAAAAGTGACATAGTTGAGGCAAAGGGCAACCCTGAATATGGTTCAGCGGAGGGCACCGAAGTAAAAAAGACCTGTGAGCCCTGCCTGCTGTATGCATTCGAGGCTCACAAAGAGCCTTCCTTCCTCATGATGCATTTGCTGAAAACTTATATCAGGCTGGAATTCCTAGATTACAAAGTATACTCCTGTCAAAACATGAATCTGCATGAATAATGATATGGCACAGGGAATGGCCCTGGATCGTGCCAAAATGAGGACCTCCTTTTGGGAGGCCATCCCAGGCAAACAACCTCCCTGTTCCCAA
This sequence comes from Shinisaurus crocodilurus, assembly GCA_021292165.1. NCBI lineage: Eukaryota > Metazoa > Chordata > Lepidosauria > Squamata > Shinisauridae > Shinisaurus > Shinisaurus crocodilurus. Next base: position 193,064,233 of record CM037876.1, on the reverse strand, counting down.
GGAGGCAGAACTGAGCCTTCCAGTTCCTCAGTCCTCTCTTCCAGGCTGCCTGGATTCCCTGCTGTTTGATGCCCTGGGCTCTTGAAATATCTTCCCTTTCCATGTTAGAATCTAATAGCCTTATGTCTTTAAGATACAAAACCATTTAAGGCGTTTATCTTTTGCTTTCCTGCTGCCTAATCCGCCTGATCCCCCTCTGAACAGCTGTTTCTTCCATCAAATTGGAATGCAGCTAACTTTAGATTGAGTGACCACCCAATGAATTGTGGCATGGAGGCCAAATTCCCTGTTGACCCTTGAACCAAGGAAAGATGGTTGTGTGTGGCTGAGTTATTACCAGTTGTAATCCAGTCACCACCACCAGAGGTCATACACCATCCTCTCATCTTCAAGAGATGGGGACTGAGTGCCTTTCCAGAAAGTGGTGCCAGACAAACGTGGGCGGGGAAAGAAGATGCTGAGGAACATGCAACAGCTCAGTGTCACAGAGATGAAACAAAAGCCTAGTGCAGCCTTTGGACTTCAACTCCCATCAGCCCCAGTCAGCATGGCCAAGGGTCATGAAAGCTGGGAGTTGTAGTCCAAAAGATTGGGAGAGGCTGGCCTAGTGTTTGTGTCAAGAAAGGCGAGTCATTGCTTCCTAAAATAAGATTCAAGGAGGAGAAGGTGGACTAATTCTGGGAGTGTTTCAGAAAGCAGGGCAGGGACCCATAATCCTAATGCACCAACCAGTCATAAATTCAGCACATGTTTATTTTCTGGGATGTCATTGGCAATTGCATGAATGGCTTTTTAAAAAGTAAATACAGGCTCAAGGAGGCCCAATCCAGAGTGGAAACTGAGCAGAGTGTAAGGGGTCTCAAGCCTTTGCACACACCCTACCGCAGTCCCAATCTGCATTGAAAAAGTAAAATGAGAGTATGGCCAGGGTGAGCGAACAAGAGAGAGAGAGAGGTCATATTATGAAGTCTTTTCTCCCAGAATCCAGCCTCTGATCTGGAAGCCAAGCCCCTTAATCCCAGATGTGTGAATGATCAGAAGTATGAAAATAATGTTCTGCATCTGCACTCACATAGAGGCCTTCTCTCAGATTCTACCAAACAACATCACACTTACATCATGTGAGAGATATGGGCCCAAGGCCACACATGACTCTCGCTACCCAAAAACTCTGGGGACTGAAAAGACCAAAGGGGCAAGAAGCTCAAAAGTCCTGTTGGCGTAGGTATGGCTCGAGGCAGGCATAAGGATTCAGCCGTATTTGTCATCTGACACAGAGGGAGTCAAAGCAAACCTGAACTGGAAACCACATCAAATCCTTTATTCGTTAGGAACTGTTATTTGAAAGTCCTGGCTGAATTCAGATGGAAACAGGGTTGCAGGTGGAGATAAAGAAAAAAGGAAAGGGGGGGGGAGCAGGCTACCGATTCAGCAGACACATTTGACTTTAACAATAAATAAATAAAAACTGCTGGCACACTCATTAGCACCAACCAGAAAGAATCACAAATATATAAAATCAGAGCCTGGGAAGATTTAAAAGAAAGAAAGAAAAAGATATATTTCATCCAGACGTCCCTCTTCAAGAACTAGGAAACTGCAAGCATGACAGGCCCTGCTGCTTCAAGACAACAGACCTCCATAGCACACTGAAGACAAGCAGGATGATGGCAGAGAGATACTATCTGGGGCGGGATGGGGAGGCAATCATTTACCGCCCCCCCACATGGTTGGTGTCCAGTTAGCATCATTGGGCTCCAGCCTAGGCTTACCTCCTCAAGGTGGGCCCCACTTCTGACTCTACCTATTGCTCCTCCTCCTTGCTGTGCTCTAGTCTTCTTTGCACATACAAGCAGGGAGGAGATGGAGCGGTGTCCTCCACTGGCCTCTAACCTTCCCTCTGGGCAGTTGTGTGTGGCTTGGGGCCAGAGGGTATGGGCAAGCAAATGGGTAGGGGGTGACAGTGGCAAGGAGAGGGGGGCTCACTCAGGGAGGGGGTCACTGAGGCCATTTTGCCCAAGGACGCCCTAGAATCTGGAGCCAGTGCTGACTACATGTGATTTTTCTTACTGCTTCTACACCAGTGTTCTCCAACCTTGGGCCCCCAGATGTTTTTGGCCTACAACTCCCAGCATGCCCCAGCCAGTGTAGCTGGCTGGGGCATGCTGGGAGTTGTAGGCCAAAAACATCTGGGGGCCCAAGATTGGAGAACTCTGTTCTACACACTAAATAATGATTGTCATAAAGAGCTAAATAGGTCTACGTACAAGATACGCATGCCAAAGTGCAAATCCCTTTGCTTCTCCCTCCCTCTCTCTCTCTCTCTCTCTCTCTCTCTCTCTCTAATAATGTTTGATCTGTAATTATAACATTACTATAGTTATTCTGAGATATAAATGCATCACCACAACAAATGCTCTTAAAATGCAATGCTTTTTTGGGGGGGCAACTGAATCTTGAATACATCCAAAAGTGGAACTTTGAATTTTGCAGAAAACATTGCCTTCCCTACCGAAACCTCCTACCCATCTCCAAATCTGAAATGGGTCCCCTGCTTGGTAGAGGAAGGGACAAAGGGTCACAGAGTAACCTAAGCTTTTATAGACTACAGCCCATTTCACCAGATGCATGGAATATTATGGAGTTTCAGGTTTATTATTTATTTATTATATTTGTATCCCACCTGTTTTCCACTTTTTTGTATATGTGTACTCTGTATAACCTGAAACTCTCCATAATACTCTGTGCAACTGATGAAGTGGGCTGTAGCCCATAAAAGCTTATGCCAGAATCAATTTGTTAGTCTTTAAGGTGCCACAAGATGCTTTGTTGTTTATATGCATAGTTGTGAATTCAAGAGTGAGTTCCGAGCCAGAAAGGCTGTATTTATGGCAGCTATGCCTGCAGGGTCCCATGGAGTAATTTCTCAGTGTCTGCACTCTGAGACACAAGACAAATTCTATCCATTAATTTATTCTTCCCCTACTGAACTCCAGAACCAAACCAGAAGAGGTTTCAATCATAGTCAAAGCAAAACCCCAGCAACACTGAAATGCCGTGGTTTAACTGGGTAGTAGGGTTGCCAACTTCCCCCCCTCAAAGTGCTCCTGTGCCTTTAGACAGCTATGTAACAAGCAGAAGTTCAATAGATAATGCTTCCTCCCCCCCCTCCCCCAAGTATAACAGATACCGTGATGGGAAAAGTTTCACCTGCTTGTTGCAGAGCTACTTAAGGCAAAAGAGTTTGCCACATAATTGGCGGGGCAACAGAGTAGCCATTCACACAAAGCTCAGTTTTGATCAGTTTTCTGGAGCCTCAAATGTTCCTTGAATACATCAGAGTCTTTGAAACACATCCTTGACCTTTCACCTAATTGGTGATTTGTATGTCTGACAAAACACTACTGTGCTCTGTCACTGAACATTAGTTCCATGCTGAACGAGAAATTTGCTTTGTTTATCATGTGAATGATACATGTGCATTGTTTGAACATAAATGCAAACAGGCCATACAGCTGATCTGTTGCAATCTGTATCATTTCCTTTGAGTGTCATTTTGCTGTAGTTACGGTAAAGTCCACTAGATGCCAAATAAAGCCATCTCTGGTCTTTGCCTTACGCCTTACACAGAAAGTGCATTATATTCCATAACACTAAACCTTGATCTGTGTTACCTATACAAATGCATTAAATAACCCACTTCACAGATTCCAGAGCGAGTACAGGTTTAAATTAAAAGTCCTACCCCATGGCCCTAAGAAGCCCTGTGCTTAAACCCAGATTAACTTCCTACACCCAAGGCATCATACAATGAACCATGAGGCAGGGAAGAAGAGAGAAACACTTTCAACCCTAGATTACTGATTCAAACCCAGATATGGCAACAGAATTGCTACATCAATAGATTTTCACAAATTAACTGATGCTATTGGTGTGGCAGCATTTTGCAATTCAAGAGGTTTCTTTGCAGGCTGATCTTATGCATGTTTAATCAGAAGTAACCTCCACCAAGCTCAATGGGGCCTACCCTTTAGTGCAGCCTTCCCCAACTTGGTGCCCTTCAGATGTGTTGAACTACAACTCCCATCAGCCTCTGCCAGAAGGACCAATGGTGGGGGGTGATGGGAGTTGGCATCCACAATGTCTGGAGGGCAGCAAGTTGAGGAAGTCTTCTGCTGCATGACGCCAAATGATTTCTGAATGTGGCACTGAGGGTTTTCAATGCTGCCCACGCCTACCATTAATTGGACCCCTTGGCAAAGGGCTGTACAATCCACTTACATTGATCCAGCTCAACTGAGCTTGGAAAATAAAATATATCTTTATGGCTAGAACACCTGGCTGCGATTAATTTCTTACCATTTCAGGGCTCGCTTAAGCAAGCTCTTCCATGATGGCACTTCTCCGTCTGTAACACAGAGGTCCTTTGTATGTGGCTCTTGATTGATCCAAGAAATTTAGTGAGCCTTTAACCTCCCCAAGCAGTGCACAGAAATAACTCACTCCAGGGATGTTGACATTGCAAATTCCTCATCACCATCCCCCAGAAGGGCAGAGTTAAGGTTATGAATGCATAAGATAGCACATTACCACTGGCTGACTCAAACTGCCCTTGTGGAGAAGGGACGTAATGGCCTCTTCATTCCTCGAACCATGGGAAGAAAGAGCCGGGGTGTTCGGAGCTGCAATCTACATCTCATCAGGCTTCATTTCGAAAATAAGAAATGCCAATAGTTTCAACTCCTTCATGCTTGAGGGGGAAAGGAAGGTCATAGTGCCTTTTGCAATGCCTTGTAACTGGATTGCCATTAGTAAACAATGGATTAAAAAAAGAGAGAGCAAGAGACTAGTTCATTCAATGCTCGTTAAGCTGCCCACACAGAAAATGCAACCCCCCAATGCTGTTCTATTTTACCTCCGGCAACTGAAAAGGAACTGCATGGAAATGGACAGATCACTCCCCAATTACCTTCTCTGTTATGCTTCCCTCTGAAGGGTTTGGAGATTGGTCCCTGTTACAGAAGGTATACCCACAAAAATAACATTTTATGCCAAGGTAATACAATCCGTAGTTTGAATAAGTGGCTCCAAGTAAGCAGATTTGACCAGTTGCTTCTTTTGCACCATTTGTTGTTTCAGACAGCCGCAGCAGTGGGTCAGAGCATTCCAGCTCTACCTCTCCAGTCTTGCTCAGCCTCCCTGTATCAGGGCTGGGCCGCTGGGCCACTTGTGACCCTCCAGATGTGTTGGCCTACAACTCCCATCAGCCCTAGCCAATGGTGAGGGAGTTGTAGGCCAAAGCATCTGGAGGGCCACAAGTGGTCCACGCCTGCCATATCTGGTTTTAAAGATTGCACCAGCATTAGGCAAGGCTTGCATGACAAGAAAGCTGAGCAGCCCAGGAAACTGCAGTCCATGCCAGATCAATGCCAGGCTTGTACATAATACTTAAGGGCCCACTGAATGCACAGCACCCCGGCCACAGGATGTAGCCCATTGACTGTGGAGATGGAGGTGCAGCTAGATTCAGGGAAGGAGGCCTTGCTGCCTGAATGCCTCTCATGTTTACGAGTCTTTATGAACCCATGTGCCAGGGCCGGCGCTACCGCTAGGCAAACTAGGCGGTTGCCTAGGGCGCGTGGCTGAAGAGGGTGCAGAAACGCTGTGCTCCTCTTCGCTGCCGCCACCACGCCGCCACCGCCGGGCCTCCTCCCCCGCCGCCCCACCTGCCCACCGAAGCCGCCGCCGCACCTTCCCCTGCCCACCGAAGCGCCTCCCCCGCCCGCTGAAGCCACCGAAGCCGCTGCCGCACCTCCCCTGCCCGCCGAAGCTGCCGAAGCGCCTCCCCCACCTGCCAAAGCCGCCGCTGCACCTCCCCTGTCCGCCGAAGCTGCCGAAGCCGCTGCCGTGCCTCCCCCGCCTGCCAAAGCCGCCGAAGCCACCCCCTCCCCGCGCCTCCCCCCTCCCCCGTGCCTCCCCCCGCTGGCGCTACCTACCTTCTCAGCGTCGCTTCTGGAGCCCCGCCCGTGTTGTTTTGGCGGGAGGAACCAGGGCAACAGGGCTTAAACAGCCCTGGTTTCCCTGGCAAAAAACAGAGCACGGGGGTCCCGTCGCGTCACTTCCTCTTCGGAGGCGGTGGCAGCAGCCAGGGCGGGGAAAGGTAGGTAGGTAGGTAGGTAGGTAGGTAGGTAGGTTGGTGGTGGTGGTGGTGGTGGTGGTGGTGGCGGCGCGCGGGGGGGGTTGCAGAGCAGGGCCGCTTTGCTCTGGAGCCCCCCCCATGGCACGAGAGGGGGGCGCAAATTTTATTTTGCCTAGGGCGCCAAACTGCCCTGCACCGATCCTGCCATGTGCAAGCAGGGAGATCAGATCTGGGATTATCTCTCTAAACAGAAGCATTTGTTAGGGGGGATGCCAACTATCTGAGGAGCAGACGTAGCATCGTGGTCAAGAACAGGAGCGGTGTGAGCCCCTACTTCAGATCTCAACAGCCATGGGAAAGCCAGGCTCTTCCACCTATAACTTGAGCACAATCCTAGGAATGTGCCTTATACTGAATCAGACCATGGGTCCATCTAGTCCAGTATGGTCAGTTCTTTCCTAGCCCTACCTGGAGATGCTGAGGATGGAACTTGGCGCCTTCAGCATGCAAGGCATGTGCTCTGCCATTGAGCTATGGCCCTCCTGGTTTAGTTACAGGGCTCTTGTACATATGACTGAGACCATGTGCATAAAGCAGTTACAAAATACCGTACACCATGTAAACATGAAGGACCCAGTCCTTCCTCTTACAAGTGCCTTGCACATGGAGGTTAGGAGCCATCTCTCCCCCTCTCCCTGCATATGTACCAGGGCCACTGGCTTCTTGGGGCATAGGAGGAATGTGCATGCCTCCCTGACTTGCTGAGTAGCCCCCTTTCCTCATTCCTTGACCAAGCAGAACTTAGGGGGAGGACTGGATGAAGATATGGGAGGCATGCAGGGGCATCCCATGCTCCAAATGATGCTGGTGTGGCACCTGTGCATACATGCCACCTGGAGGGGAGGAAAGGGGGAAAAGAGAAGAACAGAGCTCTACAGCAGGGGGAGGCAACCTTTTGGGCAGATGAGCACATTTGAAAACTTGAGAAACTGTTCTGGGCGCAACCGTAAAATGGCTGCCATGGCTGGTCACAAAGGGCAAGGAGCCTCCCCAGAGGCAATCACGGGGAATTAAGACCGCAGCTGCTAGAGGGTTCCGCTCCACTCGGAAGCAATCTGAGAGGCCAGTAAGAAAGTAATATTTTTAGATAAAAATTGGGAATAGGGTGTCTTGGTGGGCATCAAGGAAAGTGTCCATGGGCACATTGTTGCCTGTGGGAACCCCACTGCCTACCCCTGCCCTATGGGGTTATTTCCATGTGTGGGCATTTCACCCCCATGGCAAACGATCAGGGCCTCTGGAAATTATTTTAGCAATGCCATTCCGTTTATTTTAGCAACGCCATTCCATTTGTGACTTGCCCCAGCACAACAGATTTGTCAGTCATCCTTAAGGCTGAAAATACCATGCTCTAGGGCAAATTATACTGAAATATTTAGTGCCTGGAACAAAGGGGCCACACAGAAGCTAACTCAGTGTGTCTGTGGCTACTAGCCAGAGCAAGGTTCAGCCTGTCTCATTGCAGGAAGAGGTCACTGTTGACTTAAGTTTGTGTGTGTGTGTTTTAAATATTAAAGGCCAGTTCTGCAGAAGGGCTGAGCCCCCAGCCTTTTTTTTTTTTTTTAGTAGGAAGCCTATTCCAAGCACACAAGCAGAAACAAGGCAGCGACTAGATTTGGAAGTGGGCTGGGATGAAGGTTCGGCAGGGTATGCTATGGCCTCACTGGTGCTGCGTTAAACAGGTCACCCCATCTTGTGTGTGGACAGGAAGCCATGCGCGCATAAGCTGCAGAGATGTTTGCCTGCGTTTAAGAGAAGGGTGGGCAGGAGGTACCAGGACGTGTGTCATTTGTAAAGATTCATGCTGCGACGTATCCCTGTGTGTGTGTGTATCTTCCTGAGCTTTCGTTCTCACATCCCCCCCCTCTCCCCCTGCTGCTCTGAAATAGCATCTGGGATAAGGGGTCATGAATATTTCACAAGGATAATTACCTGACCTGGAAAGACTGAGCCCGCTGGAGTCTTGCTGGCAGATTTAATGGCACTTTCCTCCCATTTCACGGCTCAGCATGGCCCGCGCTGCAGCTCTGGCCTTAGCCTGCCCCCCTGCCAATTAACCCTAACCTCATACCCATTCAACTTCCAGCCTAGCCCCCCCCTCACAGTACAGCCATATAGCTGCTTCTATTGATCAACCCACCTCCAACCCCCCCCCCACCCCCCCACCTTCAGTTCTCCTCGCCCTCCTGCTCCTAAACTCCTTGGTGTTATTCTGGCGGTCTACTTAACCCTTACTCCCTCCACCAACAAGCACCCGCATAGACATTGGCGCGCACACACTGCACCTGCACTCTTCACATTCAACTCTGGCTACTAGCAGGCTTCCGAATGCTAAAAATAACCCACTCCCAGCTCTGACTTCCTCCTTCTCTCTCTTTCCCTCCCCCCTTATGTGAAGTTAAATTAAGAAAGCTGCCCTTAGGCTGGGAAGATGCATCCTCTTCTTGCCGTTTCACCCCCAAGTTCTGCCCCTCTTTCCACATATTAAAAAGAGAGCCTCTCTAGCACTCTCTGTCGCCATTTACAGGCCCCAGGGCAATATATGAAGCAGCACAAAACCCAGAATTCTGGTGCCAGCCGCCAGATCCACACCCTCCCTCAACACAGAAGCCCAGAGTCCTATCGAATTTTATTTTAGAAAGCTTGGGATCTTTCCTATCTGTATGAAACATACTTGGGGCTCTTTTTGAAAACTAAAAAACAAAACCACAAATCCAACGGTTGCAGAGAATAGCATATTTTCAGATTTGGGATATTCTCTTGTTGCCAGATATGATGGGGGAAGGGGAAGAGACAAGTAGAGAGATTGTATTTTTTTTTTTAGCATATTGTGTTGCCAAAAGATGTCATTTTTTGGCAAATAATAAAAGGAATTAAGCAGAACAAGTCCTAAAAAAAATATGAGTAATGCCAATGCAGAAAATTTTCAATTTAACATGCCATTTAAAGAACAAGTTTTGATCCACTGGAATCATCAGTGAATGGGGAGAATGAACAGTCCTGCCCCCACCACGGACCCTTTCATATACCTGTAGGAAGTCTTACAAAGACTTTCCCTCTTTATCTGCTTTTGCTTATGGTCCATATTTCCTATACCAGCCTTCCCTAACATGGTGCCCTGCAGATGTTTTGGACTACAACTCCCAGCATTCCTGACCATTGACCATTGTGGCAGGGGCTGATGGGAATTGAAGTCCAAAACAAATGGAGGACACCAGGTTGGGGAAGACTGGTCCATAAACTTTCAGAGGGGTACATCAGTGTTTGTTGCCTATGCTGTTAAGCAGACTAAGTGTCTCCTGTAGCACCTCAAATACTAATTTATTATTACGTAAGTTCTTATGGACTGCAGTCCATTTCATCAGATGTTGCATCTGATGCCAAAATGGGTTGGCTTTAAGTGGCTACAAGACCTTAAATGTTTTTACTGCCCTTATTGCCCTCTAACCAGGCCAGCCTAAGACATTTTGCTGCCGAAGATGTAGGACAAGATGGTGCCCCCCTCCCATTCTGTGTACAAAAACTGACTGGACTGGCTGATGAATCTGTCTTTGACACTAATGATGGGACAATGTCCTCCACTGAAGCTGAAGGCTGCAAGGCACACAGCTCTCTCCTCAAACACCTTGCTGCTGCCTCCCAGCATCTGCTGCCTGAGGCAACCACCTCACCCTGCCTACTGGTAGGGCCGGCCCTGCCTCCAACCAAACCTTACATAGCTCCTGCCCTCTTTGGAAACTAACCTCTTGTGCTAACCAGACCTGATGCGTGGCAATCTACTTCCAGTGCAGCACTATTTTCCCCTTGGCTACTGTGGGCCTGTCCAGGCTACAGCAGCAACAAGGAAAACATGAGGTTTTAGGCACCTGTTCCTCCAGCACCTCAATAGCCTCCACTACTAGGTGCCAGGACCTGCTGACACCATCTGTCCATCTGTGGCCTTCAAGGAATATCCTGACCACGGAAGGGGGCAGGTAAAAGTGTAGTGAATGCTTTAGAACAGGGGTGAAACACACTTTTTCCCCTGCCAATGGCTGCATTCCCTCATGAGTAATTTGTCAGTGGCCACATGTCACAGGTGGGTGGGGCCAGAGCCAGAAGTACATGGGTCATCCCTTTTCTGTTTCTGCCATTCCCTTTTCTCTCTCTCCCTCTTCGTTCCCATGCGATGGGTGGCCAGGGAAGGAACTGATTGCTCTTGACAGAATACTGGACTGATTGCATGCAGGGGGCTTTTGAGCTTAGGCCAAGGGCCACATGCAGCCCTATGGTGTTTTGATTGTTGTTCAATTTTGCCATGTAAACCACCGCAGAGGACTTTTTCTTGAAAGGCAGTCTATTAACATTGTAAAGAAATTATGTTGCAGGTTGACAAGATGGAAAGAGAGGCCATCAGACCAAAGGTTGTAAAAAATACACCCGTTGTACTATTATATTTAGAACTGGCTGGTTCCAAAACTACCACAGCCCGTTCACTTGAGGCCACCTTCATTACATTACATCATTTAGGTATACACCTTTACAAAGTAAACATGTGAATGCGAGAAAGACTTGCATCATAAAGGTACATGTCAGGGAGCAAGGCTCAGTTAAGTTACTCAAGTGTGTACACTCTTCTGTGGCAAACCCAGGTAACTGAGCAGCAAACATGTGCCACAGCCTTGTTCCCAGTAAGACCAGCGGCAATAATGGTATTTTGAGTAAGCCAAATAGCATGGATGACTTAAACCTTGATCTCTTTCAATGGCCAAATTGGTGGATGATGGGGTGGGGAGCTACTGCAATGAGTATCAGCACAAGAATGTGTGGCGTGGAATGAGAAACCTCCGGCTGGAGAAGCAGCTACCCTTCTCCAGTTATCTTCCTGCCAGCCGGCCACTGTGGGCTTCTTTAAGCAGCTTATCCCTCAAAATGGTTCTCTCTGCATATCCCATTACTCATTTTCTTGAGTGACCCAGTCCACCAAGCCATACTAAAATACTTTAATAGTTCTCCAACCAGCCTTTTTTTTTTTTTTAAAGGGGGAGACATGGAGGCACCAGGGGAAAGACACATCCGCAAAAATGAAGACCAGATGTTACGACCAAGGGCCAATTTACATGTTCATGTTTTATCATGCGCTAACTGCAACTGCTGCCTAAAGACATAATCACAGAGCTGGGAGCGACCTCAAAGGTCATCTAGCCTCACCCCCTGCTGATGCAAGAAACCCACGGCTGCAGCATCCCTGATCAGTGGCCATCCAGCCTCTGCCTAAAAATTTCTAATGAAAAGTCCACCACCTTCTGACTTGGATGTGTGGAATAGCCAACAGAGGAACCTTCATCATCATGGAGGACTATCCCTGCCATGATGAAGACTAACTTAACTAGTGAAACCTTGCACTTGGTAACAATCACCTCAACCAGTTATGTGACTTGGTTCCCTGGGGTTGCCACAATTAAAAAAAAATAAAAAATAGACCAGATAATAGGGGGAAAGTCAAGAGTGACGATGGCCAAGATTCCTATAGTCTTCTCCAGCTCCAGAAGCAGATAGCATTTCCTTTTTTAATTGAAGGGACTTGTGTGCATGGTAGGATACTATCGAAGGAACAGAGGCTCTGAAAAACAGGGTATTGTCCATTCCATCCTTCCTTATTAGGCACAGAAGAGATCCTTGCTCTCTCCAGGATATGGAAAACAGAGAAGGCCCCCTAACAGACCCAGGAAGCAACAGCATTTAGGGAACAGCTGTAATAGGAGAGATATGCAACATCCCAGAAATGAAAAGGGGCACTCTTGCCATAGGTTCATGAAATAGGACAGATACCACCCAGAAAGTGGCTCCATTGGTAAGTCTCACAATTGGCCAGGAAAACAGCAGCAGCAATGGACCTAGTCTCCCTTTACCCCAGGACAGGGTGAAGGTTAATCACTTTGGCCTCAGCTATGTGCTGGGTGGGGATCCCTCCTGGCTTGGATTCCCCGCAGTCTCCATTCCCAAAGCCAACGAGCCTCCAGCAGAGCAGCCACCCCCACCCCCCCCATTGTCAAAACCAGGAAGGCCCCAACAGCATCAGTAGGCAGGGAAGGGGAAGCGGCAGGAAGCCAATCCTGATAGCTCCAGAGTCCAGGGAAGAACAGCCAGGCCCCGGGCACCCCTTTTTCAGCTGTCCTCCTTCTTCATTGCCATAGCCCCCCCAATAGTCATCCTCTGTGGGTGGGTCATACTTGGGGCTGCGGATGTCATTGGCTGGCACGTCCCTATAGAAGGAGGAGGGATCAGCAGGAGGCGAGCCCCCTAAGCCATAGAGGTGATTGGACGAGCCATTGGGGTGGGGGCGGGGACGGGGATGGGGGCGGGGAGGAGATGCTCCACCTTCCCACTCAGGGCGACAGCCCCAGTCAAACCCAACCGGGTGGTGACTAACCAGAGGGCAGCCCTGAAAGGCAGCTTCCCTTAGGTAACGCATGTCATGGCCCTTGCTCTCAGCAGGGGACGCGCATATGACGTCCGAGATGGAGATGCGCGTGCGCCGGAACCAGCCCCAGAGGGAGCGGGCGCGGCAGTCACAGGCCCACGGGTTGTTGTTGAGGCGCAGGAACTCCAGGGAGGGCAAGCCCGAGAGCGTCTCCCCAGAGAGGGCTGTCAGGCTGTTGTTGAACAAGTACAGGATGGTGAGCTTGCCCAGGTCGCGAAAGGCCCACGTCGGAATGGCGTGCAGGCGATTCCGGTGGAGCAACAGGCGGTCCAATCCAGACAGGCCCCGGAAGACGTTCTCGGAGAGCTGCCAGATCTTGTTGCCATGCAGGAAAAGGTGGCTCAGGTTAGCCAAGTCCACAAAAAGGTCATCCTGGGAGATTGAGGGAGAAAGACAAGCTATGAAGACCACCATCTGCAAGAGGACTGGTCCAAGAGACATCCACGTCACATTGGACATTTTAACGTAACTACAGGGACCTTAATTCAAGGGTAGGCAACGTGGTGCCAGCGGGCACCAGTGCGCCCACCAATTCCTTTCTTGGTGCCTGTCAAGCTGCCCTCGCCCTCCCACTTAAAAAAAAAAAAAAAAAAGTTAACCCATTTTCTTACTGGCAGCTGAGATTGCTGTTGAAATAGGTTTCTGGTAGTGCTGGAACCTGTGGGTTCAAAGGAGTTGTTTAATGTGTTGAGGCTCAGACCCCATCTTTGCCTTCTACTCAGTCTTTTGGGCAGGTTACTTGTCTTTTGCCTTGCCTCCCATTGCAGCCATATTGTGGTGGTGCCCAAGGCAGTTCCTCAAATTGCCAAATGTGCCCACGGCCCAAAAAGCTTGCCCACCTGCACCTTAACTCAGTGCCCCCACCCCCCTGGCACTTCCAGTTCTCTCTCACCCCACCCCCTTCTGCAAGAAAGCACTCCTGAGTGGAAACCCAGAGGTTGTCATTAAGTCGACTCCTGCTTTGGACTTCTTGCACTGCAAGAGGGGAGCTTACTCCCTTCCCACGCAATGAATGTTGTCCTCCCCCCTCCCACTAAGGATGTGGCTTGAAGCACTGAGGCGTGATCTGTAAATGCATTTTTACTGCTGCAGGCCAGGCTGCAGTTTCCCTACTCTTAAGCCACAGGGCCCAGGGCCGGATAGGCATGTGGTTTTTAAGTGAGTCGCTGGCAGGGCACAGAGCATCTGCCTTCAGGGGAGAACCAGCATGGGGGCAGGGGCGGGGGAGGGCTGAGCACCACAATGGTTCTTTACCAGTCTCCAGATATATGGTAGAGGGGCCTCAGTTTGCCCCCTCAAGAGTCCATTCACATGCCAAACCATCTATTTGGAGAACCATTATCAACACTCAACTCCGCAGCCACCTCCCTCATCTGCCAAGTGAGGTGACCACCCACCCATTCTCAGCACTCACTCAAAATTCAGAGCCATATTTCTTCCTCCATCCTCAGGCTCCACTGGCTAGTCATTTCCCCCTCCCCCTTCCCAAGCTGCCCTCCCTCCCCCAATCCTCCTGGTCATGTAATAGCTACAGAAACTTTTCTTGGAAACCATGCTGAGAGCACATTTCACAAGGGTCAAGGATCCACAAATGGAAGGAATTCTCCCTGGAGGATCACCCAAAGAAAAAGGGAATCCTATATCATTGCCCTCCTGTGAACCAGCTCCCCCTAGAGCAGGGATGGGAAATCTCTTTCAGCCTAAGGGCTGAATTCAGTTTCGGAGAAACTCTTGGCAGCCACATTCCAGTGGTAGGCAGGGCCCATGGCATGAGCGGGTGAGGCCAGAACACACACACACACACACACACACAAAACCCCAACAACAACAACAACAACAACAACACCAGCAGATCTCTTAATGCTTATGCTCTTCCATCCAGTGATTAAACCGTAGTAAATGCATTTCCATCATTTAGCACTGGAAAACACCAGCAGTGGCTGTTGGCTCCAATGTCAGTGGGATGGTGTATCTACTTCAAGCTTCAGCCAGAACTTTAAAGGAGCTGTCCATGGTGCCGAACCCAATTTGGTCCCTAGGGTCAGCACCACGGATAGCTCCTTTAAAGTTCAGACCAAAACCCGGAATGGATACATCTCCCCACGGACATTGGAGCAACGAGCCTCCATTGGGGAAAAGGCTGCGCAAAAAATGGGAAACCACAAAATAATCAGTGGCCGGGTGAAACAGGGTGGGCCAGGGGAAGAGGATGTGGCCATCCGGAGAAACCCAAAGGGCTGGATTGGGACCCCCGGGGGGGCCGGATTGGACCCTTGGGCCTGAGGTTCCGCACCCCTTCTCCAGAGGCCAGAGGAAACGGCCTAAACTCCATGCCCAACCAGGATCAATAATTTGCTCACCTGCAGGCAAAGCAGGTTGTTCTCCTGAAGATAGAGGTACTGGAGGCTGAAGAGGTTGCGGAAGATGGTGCTCGGGAGGCTGCTAAGCTGACAGCGGTAAAGGTGCAGGGACTGCAGCCGCTCCAACCCCCGGAAAGTATCGGGGTCAAGAGTACGCAAGTTGCGGTTGTCCCCGAGGTCCAACTCCTCGAGAGCCTGGAGGTGGCGGAAGGTGCCCGGGTGGATGGAGGAGATATTGTTGGAGTAGAGCCAGAGGGTGGTGAGGCTGGGCCCAAACATCCCAGCACGCAGGGTCCCAATCAGATTGTTTTGCAGGAAGAGGCGCTGGGCGTTGGGCGGCAGGACCCGTGGCACCGAGGAGAAGTTATTGGCCTGGCAGCTTACAGTGGGCGGAGAAAAGTAGCAGGTGCAAAGCATCGGGCACATGGGCGCACCCAGAGGCACAGCCAGCAGGAGGAGGAACGTGGGAGCCAAGCCTGCAAGGAAAGAACATGTAATGAGCCCCTTCACTCACCAAACCCCTGCTTATGTGGCACACTCCAGCAGAGGCTGCTCTAGCCTTACACCCCTAACCCACCTAGCACATGGGCTATTCCAAGACAGCTATATTATTATTACCCAGCCCTTACTCTAACCCAGTGTGCTCCAACCTTGGGTCCCCAGATGTTTTTGGCCTACAACTCCCAGCATGCCCCAGCCAGTTGTAGGCCAAAAACATCTGGGGACCCAAGGTTGGAGAACACTGCTCTGACCACTACACCAGAGATGAGAAGAGTTCAGGCTTGCAGGATCTCTCTCTCTCTTTTTTTTTTTACCCCGAGATTCACCAGTTGGAGACTGCTGCAAAAGACATACGCTGAGAATTAAAGAATTCCAAGTACAGGTGTTTGTTCTGAGTACCAGATTGGGATGCAGCTGACTGCCCTTCCACACAAAAATCCACTCCAGGTTACCCCAAGCTTTGTTCATTTCAGCAGCATAATTTATGGCAAGGGGCAGGGAGTCATTTTGTTGCTGCTGCTGCTGCTGCTAAACAATCAGGACTCATTCAAACCACCCAGAGTAATAGATCCCAACCTACCTTCTGCAGGGTCCCTGCACTACACCACACTGTCTCTCTTTAGTACTGCCCTGAACACATATCACCTGCTATTAGAAAGGCTCAATTAAACTGAAATGTTAAAAGATTAAGACAGATCTACGACATTATATTCTTGATCAGTTACCTTTTTTTATATCTATTTTCTAAAGTCCTTTGCTCGGTACATTTTCCAGCTCTTAGCTTTGTTCTTTGAGGACTGACTATTTACTCTGATTTACATTTCTTAAAAATGAGCCAAAAGCCTCCTACTTTGCAAGAGCTGGGATGTGAAGAGAAAAATCCCAAATCGTGTGACTGCCAAAGTCACCCGAGTTGGCAACCCTGCCAAGGCATAATCCCACGTGAGAAGGCCAGCATGTGCGTGCGCTTCCCTAGGCGAGCGAGCGTTAAGCTTCGCCATGGGCGTAGGGGCACAGATGGTTTCACGTGAGCGCTCTGATGCGCACGTGCATGGCTCCCAACCTCTGTCTGTATGTGTGTAGGTGGCATGACGTGGTAAACGAGTAACACAAGCTGCCGATGCCGTTTCAGGAGTTCACACCACCTCCACTCGGGCCCTACGCTCTCCCCGCACCCCCTCCAGCCTCCAGCCTGCTCGTGAGGAGCGCCACGCAGAAACGGGGGGCCCTTCAGGCAGCCTCTGCCATATACCCCTCACAGAGCAGGACAACCACGGTCCCCCTGTGTGCCTTCAGTAACACATCACACCACACTCCCCTTACTTAATGCATCCATTGTTTGGGGTCTCACACGAAGTACACTTTTGGCTAGAATGCAATGCCTTGTGGCTGCTCAAGCAGCAGAACATCATCTGTTCTTTTTCTTTCCCTCTTTTTAAAAACCTTCTCCAGGCTTCTCATCAGGAAGTTTCCCCTCGAACTGGAGGCCGTGACCCTCCCTTTTCTGTGGATTGCATCCGATTGAAATGGGAAACAGGGAGAGGGAACCGGTTTCACTCCACAGGTCAGCAGCCTCAATCTGCATCTCCTTCCAGCACGTCCCTGCCCTCCTCCGTCCTTTCCTTTGCCTGAAAGATTATGAAGTCTTCCACTGACCCAGTTAGACAGAGCAGGCATTCCTTCCCTGGTCTGCAGGAGGGTGGGTGAGGTGGCACGGGACACCGGGGCAGGGGCGAATCGGGGGGAGATCTTGCTGCCTCACATGATCCACCACAAGTTCCCATTTCCAACACTGAAACCAGGAAGGAAATCTGATTCTACCAGCCTCCCACCCTGCTATAAAACCCTCTTCCTCCCCAAGCCCTGGGTGGGGTGGAAGGAAGCCTGTGTTCCTCACCATCAGCAATGACCATTTCCTCCAATAATGGTAGGCCAATTGTCTCCTCAAGGGAAAACGGGGGGGGGGCAGGCCTCTATCTTGAGCTGGGGGGTGGGCAGAGGGAGCTGCAGCTGCTAATGTTGACTGCCTCTGTCTCTGGACTCTTCTCTGGTGCGGTGGAACGGCTGTAACCCAAGGAGTCTCATCCATAATTCAGGCCTGTGGCTTTCGCTGGCGCTTGGGCAGAGAAAGAGGAGGGGAAGGGATTGGAAGCTGCTCATCCCTCCCCATAAAAGTCCTCTGGCCTCTCTACATCATCTTGGGGGAAGGGAGCTTACAGGCAAGCTGTAGATACTGCCTGATTCCCCCCCCCCGCCCCTCACAAAAACACTTTCGTACCAAATTCCTTCTCAAACTTACCCCAGTAAATCCCCATTCCCCAATAAATCCAGGGATACTCATCCACATTGATCATTCTAATACCACCACCACCACCACCAATTCTAATTGTCTTGCAGGAAAAAGCCTCACTGGGGTTTTCCAGCCAAAGTCAAGAAGCGGCTTACTCATAATTTTCAAGCTGAAAATTTCAAAGTAGACCAAGCACATTGTATTGGGCTGAAAAAGCTACTTTACTACCCCCTTCCTAACACTCCGACACAAGGGAGGCTCCAGCTAGGACACTAATCATCTGTGCCCTGTAATCCCCACCCAAGCCTAGACCAGTTAAGGCACTTTCCCACTAAACTGCTTCTTCAGAGATTAAAACCTTTGATCTTTCCCTCAAAAGGAAACTTCACTGGACGTTCATTAACCTTGGGAGATCATTCACGTTTGTATGCCTATTAGCACAAACCCCTCAGTGTCCAGCTTTTCACCAGAGCTATGATGAATTACCACTCCCTTGGGAAGGTGCAGTAACAACTCACCCCATGATGGAAAGAGAGAGAGAGAGAGAGAGAGAGAGCAAGCAAGGGAGAGCACAAGCAGCAGCAGGAGCCCAAGGCAGAGGTGCTGCCTTTGGCAGTGGAAGCTGTTCCCCACCCCCATTCCAGGTGTTGAGAATACCTCTCCTTTGGTTATATGGGACACACACAGGAAGTCAGGGGGTGGGACATCCTGCCAGACAGACGCAACCCTCAGGGCAGTTGAAAGGAAGTGAGAGAGTTATGGGGTGAAACTGCTAGGGGTTGAGTGGGTGGGTTGGCTGGAGCGTGTGTGTGTGTGTGTGTGTGTGTATGTGGGGGGCTAGAGCACATAGGCTTCACTCAGCTAGGCACCTTAGGGGCAACACAACCAGTGGTGGCTGGAGCTCATTAGGGTTGGTGGGGCAGAGGACAGGGCAGATACTCAATACTCTACTGAGATTGTTGGAGGAGGGCAGGAGAAGATCATGCGTGGCAATCAGCAGCTGCATGCTGTGCGCTGGAGCAAATAAACCCGGTGTTGGGGGGATTTCTTTGTCACAAGTGGGTGGGGGAGAGGCAGAGGGTCACTGCCCCATTCACCCCAAATATAGCGCCACCTCTGAACACCACACCACACTGGCCTGCCATCTGATCTGGGGCTATGGCCTCTGCATACCAGGAAGAGTTGGGAAATGAATAAAGCTGCTATGCACCACTATCCCAAGATCATGACTAGGGACCTATCTGTTGGGACCCATAGCTAGGCAGCCTCCTTTCATAACCTGAGAGGTAGGAGTAAAAATAATCCCCAGTTGGTTTTTAGCAAGCCAACCCTCTTGGCTTGCTAAACCAAGAGGAGAAAATCAGAATGTTTTGAGTCCCTACAAAAAAAAAGACCTCCTGGCTTCTCAGAGGCAGCCATCATTACCTAGTTCTGACCCGCCTCAGACACTTCCAAGTGGAAATGCAGGCATCACACTACCCTGCTCTTGACAGAATATTTCTCCAAACATCAGGGCATAGTATTGACTTGGACTACTGCAAGGGAGACTCGCCTCCTCTCTCTCTCTCCTTCCTCTTGGGCTAACTACCCTGGCTTTAATGGGGTCTCTATGGTTCACTAGCTGCCAGCTGTTGGTTTTGCTTTCTTCTGCCTGAAAATAAGTATTTTTGGTATCCCAAGCTTTCATCCCGAAAAAGCTGACTATATTTAAAGGGTTTCAATATGTTTTGATTGCTTTCTTAGCATCCCTAACCTCCAGCCTGTGAACTCCTCATTCCTGCAGCTCTGCCCAGCTATTTCTCCAGAGCCCCTTTAAATATGTTTATGCCAGATCAGGGTGCAATACATGCCAGTTACAGTATTGTTGGTGATTCATTAATAAGACTCCACCCCTGCTCCCATCCCTAACATTAGAACCTTCTTCTCTAACGGAAGAATAACATTCTTGCTACAGCACTCATAACTCTTAGCTTGATTCTGACCTTACAGCCTTTGTACAGGCTTCACACAGTAAGGATAAGCAACCTGGAGGCTGCTGGGCCAGATCCACCCCCACGAGGGGTACTATCCGGCCCTCTAATTCCCAACCTATATGCAAAGAAAGTGGTGCAAATGGAGTGGTAGCAGGGACCTTTGGGAGGTGCAAGTCAGGGCTTTGCCCCCCCCCCCACCATGACTCCATAATCAAAGGGACACCTCACACACACACACACACACACCTCCCTCAGGAATCTAATTGCTATCCACAGGTTGTCAGATCTGTGTTCTGAAATGCTGCTCTCAAGATTGTCTGGAATGCTCCGGGTTTCTCAGCATCCTGGTCATGGATCCTGCACAGGAGGTGCAGAGCAACAACTCCCATTGTGCTGGTTGGGGATAATGGGAATTGTAGTCCAGGCAGGGCCGGTGCTACCATTAGGCCAACTAGGCAGCTGCCTAGGGCGCAGGGCTAAAGGGGGCGCCAGAATGACTTTGAAAAAAAAATACAGGGCTCAAGTGGGAAGGGGGGGCGCACTAAATATCTGATCTTGCCTAGGGCACCAAACTGCCTTGCACTGGCCCTGAGTCCAAGACATCCGGAGGGCAGCAAGTTGGGAAAGGCTGGTTCCTGCATAGGAAGCACAGGAGGTGCAGAAGACTAACTTCCATCGTGCTGGCTGGGGATAATGGGAATTGTAGTCCAAGACATCCGGAGGGCACCAGGTTGGGAAAGGCTGTAGGAAGCACAGAAGGTGCAGAGGACCAAACATGGGCAGACCTGAAAAGATCCACCTGAGAAGTCGGTGCGTGCATGTTTCGACACACACCATGGCAGGAAGCACTACTTGGCGAACATCTGGGGCCAGGGCAGAGAGCATGCAACTCCTGCTCTTAATCTGGGGAGCCCTGAGGGGCATCGAAACAGAAGTGACAACTCAGTGGTAGGTAAGCTGTGTGTGTGTGTGTGTATAGACAGCATCCTTGGGAGGGGCCCAAGGTAGCAGGCCTGACGTGGATTAAGCCCAACACAACACAATTCCTCTTTCGTCCATAATTTAACACCCCCAAAACAAGCAGCTGCCTGTTGTTGCGTAACCCATCGGGGGGGCCAGGCTATAAATGGCAACAGGCAGCGTGGAGCAGAAAGTCACTGGCATCCCTCCAACCCGGCCAGGCATTGCCCCGGCAGCGGCCCCAGCTTGCCACACCTGAGCGCTGGCCCGGTGGTCTCCTGATCCTGGGCCCCACAGGCCATGCATCTGTCCAGCAGGAGGCTGCCAGGGAAGTTGCCGCACCTGCCATGCCTTGGCCCCAGCCTCATTCGCTGTCAGCGCAGCACCGGGCTGGCCTCGGTCCTTTAGGCATTCAGAGCTGCTGGGTCTCCCCTCTCGAGATGGAGAAGCACATTCCAGCCACTCTCCTGTCCTGTCTCCCCCTGCCCCTGCCAACTCCTGTGGCCCGGCCCGGCCCCTCGATAGTCAATCTCGCTCGATGCTGCGAATAAGTGGCGCTTCCTCCCAACTTCGGGAACCGGCATTTAACCCAGCTGGAGAGAGTGAGGGAGAGAGCGAGAGCCCACTTGGCTGACCTGGAGAGGAAAGGTCTTAAACCTCTTCCACGCCTACACACGGGTCAGCCTCTGCCTCTCTGGAGCCAGTTTGGAAGTGGTGCCTCCTAGAAGTCACAGGTTCTCTCTCTTCTCCCCATCCCCCTCCCCGCCCCACCCAGGGGGGATCGCGGTGGCTTTCGGAACCATCTGAACCAGGCGAGTTGTCACTCATCACCCTCAGTCTACACATCCTAGGTAGCTTAAAAAAAAAAAGGCGTCGGAAGGTTCGTCCTCCTCGCTTGGCTCGGCTCGGCTCGCCCCCCCCCCCCCCGTTTCAGCGCGTCGCTCCGGCGAGGCGATCGAGCACCTGCCACAGGCTCACTGAAGAGACGCAGGATCGGGGAGCAGCGGTTATTTCGGAACAATCAGACCCGGAACGGCTCCAAGAAGACGCCCATTAGCTCCCGTCCACGTGAACATAATAGCGCCTTTGGAAATATATCCGCCTCAAGGTCGCTATGGGGCTAGGATGGGCAAGAACTTGCGTGGGAATGTGTGGGGTGGGAATGTGTGGGGTGGGGTGGGGGGTGGGAGCGAGGATATTCCCCAGAGAGGCGTCCCGCGTTCTCAAAAGGGACATCTCGAAGGGACAAGGGAGGGTTCGACTTCTTTCCCTTTCCAAACTCCCACCTCCAGCGTGCCCAGGCACCTGCCCGGCTCTGCTTCTCTCCTTTGGCGGCTCACAACAGCCCGTTCACACGCGACGTCCCGCCGTCCTCTCGCCCCCCCCCAACCCTCGCCCTCCCATACCAGTAGCACGCTCCGATACAGGGACCCCAAAAACGGATTATGGGGTGGTGGTCCTCGCTTACCGTACAGGGTGGGTCCCAGACGGAGCAGCATGGTGCCAGGCAGACTTGGTGGAGGGGCGGTAGCAAAGACAAAAAGAAGGGAAGACAAAATTTCAGGAGAAGGAAAGAAGATGGGGGGGGGAAGGAGGAGGAGGAGGAGAGGGAGGGAGGGAGATGAAGGGAAGAGATGACTCCCGAAGTCCTTGCTGAACAGTGAAACCACTCCGATCCCGGGACTCCCTAGCGAGATTCCTGCCGGACGGGGCGCAGCGCAACCAGTCGGCGCAGGATCAGTCCTTGCGAGTCTGGGCGCCGCCCGCGGGGGCTCATGGCCGGCCGGGACTCACTCGTCCGCCCGCCTCCTTCTCCCAGCGCTATCCTCCGCTCCGCCGGCGAGAGCTGCAGGACGGGGGCTTCATATTCCCGGGGGAGTCGCCAGCAACCATCTAGTCCGCTCCCTGCGCGCCGCCACAGCACAGCCAACAACCACTCGGCGAAAGGGAGCGAAGGCGGCCGGGCGGCGGCGCCTTATTCCCCGGGCCAGCCTGGGCTCCGCCCCCCCGCTGCCGCTTTAACCCTTTCCAGGGCGGGAGGGCCCGCCCTGCCCACTCCCGAACGAGCCGCCCTCGCCCTGCAGCCCCAGCGCTCTGCCCCCGCCCCCGGCCACGCCCACGTGCCTCGCCCCACCCTGCAGGCGTCATCGCATCTGGACCTCGTGGGGGTTGAAGCCGGTGCCCTTTCACAGAAAAAGGGTGGGTCGCTTGCGAAGGAGAGCGGCCGCATACAATGCAGCCCGCACTGATTATTAATCCGGATTAATTCCCAATTCCATACTGACGGTCGCCAGCATCTTGACTCTATGCGTATTCATTCTGAAGAAAGCCCCATCGACACCTAAAGCTGCAAACCTATGCACCCTTACTTAGGAGCAAGTCCCATTCAACTCAATGGGGACTGGCTTCCGTAGTGAATGTGTGGTTGGTTAAAGAATGTTAAGTGATCACCAAGACGCGTTAGGAAATCGGAGTTTGCGCCCCCCCGACACTTGTTTCGCTGCGCACCTCTCCCAGGACTTCGGACACGCAACGCCTCCTGCACCGAGGAGGAGCAAAGGCTTAAAATAGGCAAATCTTCAAACTGATCGGTAGCCAGCGCCTTCTGGGAAGGGGTTCAGAGAAGAAGTAGGCCCGGCCCACGTCAAAGGAGTATAGAAAGAGAGTGCCTCTGAGCATGTGTGGCGCCTTAGTTTTCCTCACTGGCGAATACTCACAACATATCTGGGATTCTTGAGGGCAGGGCTTTCCCGCAAGCGTGAGAACCGGAGTTCCTCCGCGGGGAGAAGTTTCCCGGCACCTTCCTCGGTCTTGTGATCGCTGTGATTGGCTCCTTTTGGTCCCGCAGGAAAACAAAGTATTCTTGAGGGATGGAGTCTGCCTTCGTAACCAGTGGAAGATTCCAAAGTATTTTAAACAGCTCGTCAGCGGTGTGATTAGTGGGGTGGGGCGGGGGGTGGGGCAATCTGAGTAGCAACGCCTGTTCTGCGAAATCGAAGTAGCTGATCTGAGCAGCGACCTTTTTCAAACGCAGCCTTCCCAATCCTCACCCCACCCCCACAATCTACACGCATTAGCGGAGAGAATCGGGGCAAAGGAAAACCGAAGTAGCTGGAACTCTGTGGCACTGAATGCGCAAATGCTACAGATGTGCCAGTAGTTTACACTGGAATCCACTGGTGTTACAACCGAAGTCGAAACATAGGAACGGGCTTCGCGCGAAAGCCGAACGGATCCTCTGGATAATTCGCGTGATTTGGAAGACACAGCAGTAGACTGTGTGATACTGTTATTCGCCCACCCGCCCCTCGGACTCACTTGCTTCTAGTTGGTGGCAAGCTTTCGCATTGAAGGCCCGCCTCCAAGCATAGGCGTCTGCCGCGCAGGCCTATAGTAATCCCAATGGGTTCCATGGGTACGTTTAGGACTGCAGCCTTTGTCTTTTCATTCTTTTATTTATAGAAATGCCTATCCCGCCATGCCTAGAAATCCCCAAAGCTGTTTACCTGCACAGGCAGGTGAAAGAACACGCGCGCGCACGCAGAGAAGCGCCTCTCCTGGGATCTACTCAAGAAGAGTCTGCCTTACCCAGATGGGAAAGGGGCTCATCAGGATTATTAACGAGCGGGATGCTCGTCGTTTTGATGGGCAGCAGCACGAGCGCGCGGGCCGAACTTTGCTGTCGCCAGGACACCCTCTAGGGGGCCTCAGAGCCGTGCCAGCGCTTCCTCCGGCAGGATCCCCAGGTGCGACTCGCGAGGGCTGGAGCGGTAGCAGGCCAGCCAGGGTCAACCAAGGCCATGGGCCGGTCTTGCCTCCACCATAACATTGTCATACACACAATCCTAAAAAGAACAAAGCCAGCCGCGTTGGCCATAAGAGAAAATAATACTCCAAGATCGATATAGAGCAGCCTTCCCTAATCCTGCTGCCCTCCAGGGCACCAGGTTGGGGAAGGCTGATATGGTGGATCGTATTCTCTCCCCGCCCCGCCCGCCCCACGCACCTGCTTTTTGTTTGATGCGGAGATCTGAAGGTTTTGAAAGAAAGCTTGCACACTTTTGGTGATCTTTGAGTTGGCCTAATAAAGGTGTTACACTCTATGGGTTTTGGAAACGTATCCAGTGTGCAGCTCTTCTGCCAACAGGACTGAATGGCAGCGGTTCCCTTAAATGAGACCCTGCCACTGGTGACCCAACCTATTGCGAATTAAGTTTGTTCCTGTCTGCAGAGCCACATCCTGGATTCTGCTGCTTGGGGGGTCACACCCGAACGTGACAGAACCTGGAGAACAACTGGGAACCTTCGTGTGACGCAGCGCCTACAAGGAGGCGCTTTACAAGCACACATCACGGCCAGTGTGGTGCAGTGGCGGTCAAGAGTGTCCGACTTAGAGCGGAGAGACCCGGATTCTAATCTCCACTTACACTTTGCTGTTGGGCCAGCCGCCATTTCTCAACCTAACCTACCTCACAGGGCTGTTGTGAGGATACCACTGGGAGAAGGGAGCACCATGTATATACCCACACCCTGAGCTCTTTGCAGGAACAGCTGGATCATGGAACTGAAACAACGAGGAAGAAGCACAGGCACGGGACATTTCCCAATGTACCAATCTCTGGTCGAGTCCCGTCCGCTTCTGAGCCAGGCTGCCAAGCCGGGTCAATCTTCACCAGGAACGGTTCCCACGTGATTCAGGGAGGCCGGGTGACTCCTATTTCGGTGGGGCTCTTTTTCCATTGCAGGTTTTGCAGGTTTTATTTGGCGCTTCATAGGAACTATCCATGGTGCTCCAGGGTGGCGAACCTATTTAGGGGATGGAGTTCAGCACCATGGATAGGTCCCACGAAGCTCCGCATAAAGAAAAAGAGCCCCAGTGAAATAGGAGTCATTAGCCTCCCCTGGCCGACCCCTGAGTGGGTACAGGAAGCAAAGTTCAGGTTCAAGGCCAGTGGAGGCTGGTGGGTCCAATGTCAGTGGGGCGGTGTATCCACTCCGGGTTTCAGTCTGAACTTTTAAGGAGCTATCCATGGTGCAGAACCCTATCTCCAAAATAGGCTGTGGGCAGCATGGATAGCTCCTTTAAAGTTCAGACTGAAACCCGGAGTAGATACACAGCCCCACTGACATCGGACCCACCCTCCACTGTTGAAGACACTGAGCGGACGGAACGGGACTGAGCCCGGTCTGCCTTCCCTTCTTTCTCATCCCCCGATGAATGATGGCTAGTGAGCGAGGAGGGCCTGACAGAAAGCTGGGCCTCTGCAAGCAGCCTGCGCCCCAAACTGAAGACGAGCCGCAGCCCGCAGGCAGGGAAGGTAGAAAAGCCGCCGCCGCAGCGCGTGTAAATGACAACCTGGAATAGGCGCCAGCTGGTCGAAGCACTGCCAGAGGCTCCCCTGCCAATAATCGCTGCTCTCCCAGGAAAGGAAGCAGCAGCTACTGGCAGGGCGCTCTCGCCACCGCCTCTTTCTCCATTATTTCTCGCTCGCCCGCTCTCTCTCCGGGCCAGTTCATCCTCCGGCTCCCACGCGAGGAGTCGGGGCGTATGGAGGGGGAGGGGGCGCGTCGGGGTTCTCTCCTCGCGGGACTCGGTCCATTCCTGGCAAAGCGAGCGCGTGCGACGCCGATCAATGCCCGCCTCAAACGCGCTTCAGTCAGGGGGATCTGTGTGGCCGCACAGGAGGGCTGGAGCGATTCGAGGCGCGCGGAGCGGCGAGCAAATTCCGTTCCGCATTCAGTGGGGCTTACTTCCCGGCGAACGTGCGGAGGATCGGGCCGGAACCGCGCGCGCTACGAAGCCCCGGCTGCTGGTTCAAATCTCCACGCAGCCAAGCGCCCTTTGGTTCACCCGGCGGCGCCCTCCAGATGTGTTGGAGTAGAACTCCCAGCATTCCTGACCCTTAGCCATGCTGGCTAGGGCTGATGGGAGTTGAAGGCCCAAACATCTGGAGAGCACCTGGTTAGGGAAGGCTGCTCTCACATCAACCTCAGCTGCACTAGGGTGTGGGTGTGTGTGTGTGTGTGTGAGAGAGAGAGAGAGAGAGAGAGATCATTTTGGCCAAACTCGCAGGATTGATGTAGGTAGGGTACTGAAGTGCTCTGAACACTCTAAGGCTCCATAAAAGGCTGATAAGTAATAAGGATTTAGGCCTCCTAGAGAAAGCAGGCTCTCCGAGATAACACAAGAGGCAGGTTTAAAATGGGATGTAAACTCCTCCCCTTCTGCCCGCATAGCCACAATTTCTGCAAAGACAACAACCCGACCAGAAGTAAATCTCGTTCCCTCTGAGCAAAGTAGATGTGTTTAGGATCACCGTTTGACAGCCATGTGTGGCGTAGTGGTGAGAGTGTTGGACTGGGACTCCGGGTTCTAGTCCCCACTCCGCCATGAAACTCACTGGGTGAATTTGGGCCAGTCACTGACTCTCAGCCTAACCTACCTCACAGGGTTGTTGTGAGGATAAAATGGAGAGGATGATGATGATTATGTAAGCCGCCTTGGGTTCCTTGCAGGAAAAAAGGCTGGGTATTAATATAATAAAGAAATAAATTTAGCTCAATCCTATGCATGTTTACTCAGAAGTAAGTCTCATTAAGTTCAATGGGGCTTACTTCCATATAAAATATAGATCGGATTGCACCCTTCTGATTAAGGTCGCATAGCACAACAATTACAACATCTGGAACCATTGTACTCTCAAGTGTAGCCATATAGAAGTCAGTGACACAGCTAGGTTGTGTGATGTGTAGGCCACGCGGATATAAAAATGGTGTGTGTGTGTGTATAATATATATATATATATATATATATATAGGTTCTGAAGACGAAGGATTTGTAGGTTCGGTCAATTTTGGTTATCAAAACCTGGACGAAAGCAAAACAAACAAACTAAAAAAAACCCGCACACGCCCTACAGTCCAAATTTTCTATAGACTTGAAATTCTGGCAAAAGCGGAACATTTTAGGATTTACAAAAATGCTATCTTGTGACCAAAAATCAACCCACGTTGAACAGCTTTAGTTATTATAACTTGGAACACGCCAGGTTTTTGTTTTTTTAAAAAAATTCGAGTGACAGAATGTACACGCAGGATCTTCTTAATCTGCATTAAGTAATGCGAGAAAGAACCGTCGGTGTAAATGACCTCATCTCGGAATGCAGTGGGAGTGGGCCACGATTGTCATTTATAGGGAGATGTGCCTCTGATTGGCATGGCTACAGAGGAGGGGGCAAGTCTGGGGCCCAGCGGAGAGTGTGTGTGTGCGCGCGCGCGCGAGAGAGAGCGAAATCTGGAGAGGGGAAAGGATACGATTCTAAGACCCAGCCGAGCAGTGTCGGTGAGGAGCTCTCGGGAGCTTGGGGAGGGGCTCTTCAGTACAATCTGGCACCGAGTTTGTTTGCCTCGCTGCCTCCGGAGTGAAATATCACAAGATGGAGAGACAGACGGTGAGGGTGCAGGTGGGCGGTGGCGGGCGGTAGCTCAGGCTGACTCAGGGGGCCGTCATCCGCTTAGCTGGCCATGTGCGGCGCGCTTCGGGAGGGGAGGATCACTTCCAGGATGCACTGGGGCCAAGCAAGCAAGCATGGGCACCTGCCATCATGAGCGGTTCTTGCTTCCCTTCCTCCTTCCCTTTCTTTTCTTCCCCATCCCCCCCCCCCGCCGTTCTCCACCCTCCTTTTACTCCAGATCCTCATTTCCTCATTGACTTTCTCTCAAGTCATCTGCCCATGTAACCATTCCACAACCCTCCCCCCTTTCCATTGGGTTAATGGCCTCCTCTTTTTCTGTGCCCCCCCTGCCCCCCACAGATGATGTTGGTTTCTCCTTCTCCCTTGTCCATCACAATGGATGGATTAAATTCCCTCTGGAGTCCGCAGTCCACAAGAAATATGAGCTGCTTTGCTGGATCAGACCATTCAGCATCCTTTCTCCAAGGCCTGGAGGCTCGGAAGCAAGACATGATCTAGATATACCTACTTCCTGTTGTTTGTCCCCCAGCATTTGACAAATGGGGACATGCTGATTTTTTGTACAAGGAGACTTTGAAAAGAAAAGTCATTGATAGCCGTTTTCTAGGAATCTGGCTACTCCTTTCAAAAGCCATCCAGGCAAGTAGCCGTCCCCATAGCTTGTGGCAATCAATTGCATGAGGCAATTGCATGAGGACGTCCTTCCCTTTGGCCCCAGGATCCCTGACAAACAATCAAGTGTCACTGGATGATCCTGAGTTCTAATGATTTTTCTTTTTTGAGAGAGAGAACAATAATTAACCCGCCTCCAACCTGGTGCCCTCCGAATGTGTTGGACTACAACTCCCATTAGCCGCAGCCAACATACGAGTTGTATTTCCAACACATCTGGAGGGAACCATGTTGGGGAAAGCTGGAATAGTTCTTTATTCATTCTCTCTGCACTGTTGACAATTTTATAGACCTCAGCCCAACTCCTCCTTTAGCCCTCTTTCTTTTTAAACACCCCCCCCCTTCCTAGATGGAAGATGCTCCATTTCTCAAACCCTTTTTGAGTTCTTTCTCCAGCTCTCTGTCTTCTTCAAGATGGGGACGACAAGAACTGCTTACAGTATGTGAAATGTGGATACATTAGATTTATATACTCGCATTATGATGCTTGCTGTGTTAGTTTCAATCGCTTTCCCAGCTATGCCTAAAATTACATTTGTCTCTTTAAAAGCAGCATCAATAAACTAGCATAGATGAACAGACATTTTCTGTGAACTTTCTGCTACTGCCACAACCCCACGATCTATTTCATGGTTCTGGTCAATCTGAATCCCATCCGAATATATGTGAAGGTAGGATTCTTTTTTCTTTTTACCCAATGTGTGTTATTACTTTGCACTTATTATTTATGTTGAATCTCCTCTGCCATCTGTTGCCCAGTTACCCGGTTTAGAGAGACCCTTTTGGACCACGTCACAGTCTGTTTGATGTTATCATCTATAATAATTGGTGCCATCTGCAAACTTGATTACCTTACTATTCACCCCCTGACATTGGATCATTTATGAATAATATAAATAGTGCCATTCATCCTAAAACAGATCCTTAAAGGACCCAGCTGGTGTGGTCTTGTCCACTAAAAGGAAATAGGGGGATTTGTCTTTGGTTATACTAACCCATTCTGTTTCTGCAATGCTTATTCTAAACCTGCCTAAAAGCCACACCTGCTGATCTGGATGCTCTGTGCCTCATCACAGATGTTTGATGACTTGCTATAGTTACTCAGTGGTGAAAAAAATGCACTCTACATATGCTCTGAGGAGTTCTCAGCTCATTCTACATGTTCTAGGAGAGGGCTTTCCAACCTTGGGTCCCCAGATGTTGCTGGCCTACAGCTCCCAGCATACCCAGGCAGCATGGCTAATGGCAAGGGATTCTGGGAACTGTAGTCCAGCAACACCTGGGGACCCAAGGTTGGAGAGCCCTGTTCTAGGACTATATATTTGTTACATTTACATTCTGCCTTTCTGCCAAGGAGCCCAAGGTGGCATACATGATCCTCTTCCATTTTATCCTCCCAACAACCCTGTGAGGTAGGTTGGGCTGAGAGTCAGTGACTGGCCCAGAGTCACCCAATGAGCTTCATGTCCAAGTGGGGACTAGAACCCGGTTCTCCTGAGTCCCAGTACAACACTCTCACCACTACACCGCACTGGCTCTGGTATTAAAGACAGTAGGACTTGGCTCAAATTAAATCTCTCCTCTATCCACAATTCATGTATTCCTTCAATATGCTCATGAGTCCTTCCAGTTTCCCATTCCTTCACTCTGAACAAGTGCAGTACAATTCTCTAAGCATGTTTATTCAAAAAGAAGTCCAACTAAACTTACTTCAGCTATTGGGTGGTATAAAAATGAAATAAATAAATAAATAAATACTTCCCTTGAATAGATAGGGACTAGGGTTTCTGATACTGGAGGTGAAAATGTTTGGACACCTAGAGAGGACTTTGCGCCACACCAGTGTTTCTTTGGGAAGTCCCACATGCATCCAATGAAGAATCCATTCATCTCAGCATTTGTCCCATCATCGCTGGGTTAAGGATGCTTACTCAGGGCCTTTTTAAGGGAGGAGCACAGGGGGCAATTGCCCCGGGGCCTCACATATGAAGGGGGCCTCGCACATGGAGGGGGCACATGCAACATTGACATGGTTGCATTGTTGCCAGCTCTTTTCTTTCAGAATCTCACTAACGTGAGCTCCCTAAACCTAATGGGGAAACAATTACAGAACAAACTCTACAGGTGTTAGTGTCCTTTTGTCATGACAGCCTGAGCAAGATGGTTGCAGCCACAGGCAGTGCTAATAGCAGCAGCCCAGCCCAACCACAGTCAGGCATCCATGATGGGGTCCTCAGCGCAGTGCCTACGGGCACCAGTGTGCTCACAGAGACCTACCAGAGCGCCCACCATTTGAGGGGCCCTCTATGAACATTCTGTTGGGTTTTGCATAGGCAGAACGAGATTACCACCTGACATCGGGATTATCACCTGACCTGGTGGGTGTCTCTTGAGTTCAAGTACACAAGGTCTCTAGTCACGAGACATAGTCTCGAGGTGATATGACTCAGCAACCTTGGATAGGTTTGGAATCAACATGTTGATGAATAGGTTATACAACTGGGGTGAGTAATATCCTATTTATAGGTGCAGGCAGGGTCTGTGGTATAAAGCTAACACACTTGTTGATAGCTTCACTTCTCCTTCTCCTCTCGTCTCGTCTCGACATGTCTATTGTTCTGGACTTCACTTCATCTAGCCTTACCACTGGGGTATTGGATTTGTATCTGCAATGATGTAGTGAGTAGGAGATGCATTGCTTGCCTTAATCCCATGTAATTGGGTCTTACAAATAAACTCTTTAATCTTTATTAACTGCTGTTATCTCCTCCTTCCGCCTGCGTGACTGGGACTGAGGGTCACTGGCTAGAGAAGCTTTTGAACCCGGGTCAGTCCAGCTCTCACACATTCTTCCTGCATCCCCTCAGAGAGCGATCCTATGGCCCCTAGACTGTGTCTCGGGGGCCATAAGATTCTTTGGCTTCCCAGATCTGTAGTCACAAACAGATCTCTGAACATGGAGCTGGGGATCCGCGCTCCGATTCCACTCCACGCCTTGCAGCCGGCGCGGAAAGAACAGCATCAGCTGCTTCTCTGAGGTCAGGAAATCAACCTCGGAGAGGGGGTAGAGGGGGTGGGGCGTGGAGTGGGGTGGGCAGGGGAGGAGATTTGGGCCGCCAGGATATGAGGTATCCTGGCGGTGCTCCAGCCTTCTTCCCCCCCCAAAGTGCAGCAGCTAGATGGCTGAAATCAGCTGTCTAGCTGAATTGCAGAGCGGGAGGTGCGGGGGGAGGCGGAGATTGCCTCCTCCCACTCCTCCCGCTCTGCACTGGATGCTTGTAAGCCTCTGAGTTCGGAGGCTTATGAGCATTGAGGGTGCAATCAATAGGATTGCACCCTCGGTCTCTTAAAATGGCCCTGTGCTTCCCCAGTTGCTAGGGAACTTGGGCGGGAGGGTGCGGTTGCTCTCAAGTCCTGCTTGCAGGTTTCCCACGGGGGCAGCTGGTTGGCCACTGTGTGAACAGAATGCTGGATTAGATGGACCCTTGGTCTGATCCAGCATGGCTCTTCTGTTCTAACGCAAGAAGCTCCTTTGCCATGCACCAGATTACTGTTGCAGAACTATGATGTATTGCTAGTAATACCTCTCAGACTTAGATTGTTTTAGACCTTTCAAGTCCCAGATATATGCTTGTACCCTTCAGCCTGCTGCCTAATGATGGATAAACAAGAAGACAGACTGGGTAAGGAGCTTGTCAAACAAACAGCAGCGGCCCATATACATGGGCCTAAGGCTCCCTCTGGTGGCTGCTGGGAAAATGTCAATGCTTGGGAACAACTTCCAGAGGGGTAGCAGAGTCTGTTGCAGCAAAAAACAACAGAGGGTGCTTCTAGATGAGGCTTTTCCTGTGCAAGTGCCCCACCTCATTCACTGAATTTTACGGGAGGTCCAGATGATGTCATTTTCCATTTGTAACCTTCTTGTGTTTTCCCACCGCTTCTTCCATCTTTTTCCCAGGGTAAGCACCCAGGAAAAATATCCATTAACAAAGACGGAATAGCTGTGCAGTGCCTTTTTATTCTTACTGCTAAAAGCCCTCCATCTGGACACACTCAAAGAGCCTTGCAGTACCTTAAAGATGAAGAGATTTATTATGGCATAAGCTTTCTGTGGCCCATAATACTTCTGCCATATAAACCTGCTAGTCTTTAAGATGCCCCAAGACTTTTTGTTGTTTTCAATACCTGATGTTTATCCCTGGTACATCCTTCTTAGTTAAGTGCTGCTTCATACATGCATTTTTCCAACGTGGACAAAATCTTGCATACACAACCATGAATAAGTACCCCTTTTCCTTCAGTTATATGTTTTTGCAAGCCGCAAGGCTGCTTCACACATTACACAAATATTTTCATGTAGGAAATAGCATGTGTAAGCCACACATCTGCTATTGTGTAAAAATAAGACACATATGCCTTTTTCAATGCAACCACAATCAATCATGGGTTTCTACTATGTGTACATAATGTAGAATCAACACATGTGCATTCTTCACCCTTAATTGTGAGCATATTTTTCCCACATGGAAGTTATACATGTCTAGGAAAGATTTTATGTGTGAAGCAGTTTGAAGTGGCTTCCAAATATGGCTGCAAACCAGGCTCTTGTGCAATTTTCACTCATTATGGTGTATGTGTCCTCCCTCCCCCACCCAAAAAGCTGAACCAAGACATTTTGTAGTTTGAGGTGAAGGATAAGAAGGTGCCCCTGTCATACCGTGTACAGAAGCTGACTGGACTAACAGTTGAATCTTACTTTACCATTGCATATATCTATCTATCTATCTATCTATCTTATAAAAACATATACACAATAACAAATCCAACAACCTTTGATGGATAGCACAGTCAACCTCGTGTTACAATTAGTGAATTCTTTATTATTTGAAAACCTCTGTTTCCTCATGTTGCTATATTTCTTCCAACGCGACAGGTCTTTCCATAAATTGTCATGTGTTGTTGGTGGCTTCAGTTTGTCCTTATTTTCATTTGCATATTGTATAAAACATCTCCAAATCGCATTGAAGTCTTCATCATTGCTGTGTTGTCCTTCTGCCCATTTTTGTTTTGTTTTTCCATTAGAGCAATTGTCCATAATCGCTGCCGCCATATATTGATATTTCTGAGCTTTTCTTCCAGAATCTTGCAATTGCCAGTCGTGCAGCCACATAAAAAAAGGTTAATAAGGGAGTGATCCTATGCCCCTTAGACATCGTCTGGGGAGCCACAGGATACTTCGGATTCCCAGATCTGAGGTCGGAAACAGAGCTCCGACTTTGGAGTTGGGAATCCGCGCTTCGGCCTTCCTCACAGCTGGTGTTCACATGACCCAGGCTGCGAGTGGGGGAGGCACCATGGGGCCATCCATGGGGTCCGGCGGGGCGCTGCACACGACCTGCATCCCGCGCATGTGGGCGGACCCCGGTGGGGCCGGCAGTCCCCGCACCACAGTGCGGGCCTCCCGGTGCTAGGGGGCGGCGGCCCAGGATGCCCAGAGGGTCCGTTTGCCCCTACAGGCCGGAGCGGCTGCAGCTCCGGCCATTCTGGGCTGCCGCCTCTGTGCGGCCCCTGCAGGACAGCCGCCTGCTGTTCGCACGGCAGGGTGGCCATGCGCGGTAGGGGCTTACCCCTCTACCGCCCATGGTCACTTTGCGTGCATCCCGCGCACAGCCGTCCCGCGGGGGCGCCCCCGGCCGGCGATCGCATGACACGGGAACCGCAGGCGCAGTTCTGCTCCCCCGCGGTTTCCGTGTCATGCGAA
This sequence comes from Shinisaurus crocodilurus, assembly GCA_021292165.1. Classification (NCBI taxonomy): domain Eukaryota; kingdom Metazoa; phylum Chordata; class Lepidosauria; order Squamata; family Shinisauridae; genus Shinisaurus; species Shinisaurus crocodilurus. The sequence continues at coordinate 193,029,579 of CM037876.1, read as the reverse complement.
CACGCCCAGAACTGTGCCAGCTGCCTCTCCGAGGTCAGGAAAGCGACCACGGAGAGGGTGTAAAGGGGGCATTCCAGGGGGCAGGGAGGGGAGGACACTGCAGTGGCCAGGCTACAATGTATCCTGTGTGCTCTGCAGCTTCCTTCCTTCCCCCTTCAAAGTGCCCCAGCTAGATAACCAAAAAAGGCAGTCTCACTAAAATGCAGAGCAGGAGGAGTGGAGAGGCAGAGATCGCCTCCACCTCTCCTCCCGCTCTGCACAGGATGCTCGCAAGCCTCTGAATTTGGAGGCTTACGAGCCTTGCGGGCGCAACCCATAGGACTGTGTCCTAATTCTTTATGCATAAGGTTTTTATTTTCTCTCATGGGGTGGGTTGTCATGTTGTGCAAACTCAAAAATTTGGTTTGTTCTTGATTGGGACTATACACTGTAAACTATCGTGATTTTTCCTCCTCTTAGATGGCCTTTAATAAAAATCTACCTTCCTTTGTTATCTTTTAATGCATTTTCTACTACAAAATCAAACTGCTTTGGCAGTATTATTGCAGCTCCATGTGATTTAGAAGTACCTGTGGCTGAGTATATATTGTCCATTCCTGTAATATATCCATTTATCTTGTTTCTTATGGTGCATTTGTAATAGTATGACATCAACATTTTCCTTTTTAAATTTGTATTTTTTATTCTATCTATATCATTTATGTGGAGAAAAAGAGCCTCTGAGGGTTCCTGCACACACACACACACACACACACACACTACACACATACACACGCACACGCCTCCTCATGTGTAAACCAGGTAAGGCAAGTTGGGGGGGCTGGGAGGAGGCAAAAGGTACATAAAGCATAGGATGGAGCATGGCGCCTGAAAGTCCGGTCTAGGGCTTTCATATGCAAATGTAGTTCAGGCCCAGTAAGCCATGAGTCATGATTCATGAGTTTCCCTCCCTTGCCTGGCCAGGTGAAGTTCATTCTAATTGGCTGGAGGCAGGAAAGCTACAGAAAGGGGGAGGGGGGAAGAGCTATATTCCAAGGTGGGAGTTTTGTTTCTTTGGGCCGGTTCACACGACACGGGAACCGCGGGGAGCGCTGCTCCCCCGCGGTTCCCGTGTCGTGTGCACGCCGACCGGAGGTGCCCCCGCGGGACAGCCGCGGGCGGGACCCACGGAAAGTGACCATGGTCCGTAGCGGGGTAAGCCCCTACCACGCGTGGTCACCGTGCCGTCGGAACAGCGGGCGGCCGTCCCGCGGGGTCCCCACAGAGACGGCAGCCCAGAGTGGCCGGAGCCGCCCCGCTCCAGCCTGTAGGGGCAAACGGCCCCTCTGGGCATCCCGGGCCTCACCCCCTACCGTCGGGAGGCCCGCACTGCGGTGCGGGGACTACGGGGTCTGCCCACGCGCGCTGGGCGCCGGTCGTGTGCGGCGCCCCGCTGGACCCCGCGGACGGCCCCGCGTTTCCTCCCCTGCCGGCAGCCTGGGTCGTGTGAACCGGCCCCATGTCTGTCTTGGTTCGTCGCGTGGTTGCTAGCTGTGGACTAATGGCAGCAAGCCAAGCAGAGGCCCAAGCCCTTGGGGGGGGGCCCTCAGGAACCGACCCCAGGTAGCTCCTGGTGAAATTAGCTGAATGAGGGCTCTAGTAAAGGCAAGCCCTGTGGAGGGCTACCCATCTCAGACCTTCGGGTAGATGGAATAGTTCCTCCCGGGCGGCAGGGCTGTGCTGGATCTAACCCTAGAAGAGGACTGAACCTCAGGTAATAGAGTGTGTGCCTGAGAGATATTAAGAATCAAGTTTTGTTATTTTGCAGCTTTACTGTGTACCAAAGTGTCTCTCTCTAATTTGTGTCCTTCCCTCATTTCCCATCTTTTGTTGTAAAATGCTACCAGAATAAACCTTCTCTTGGTTTTACCACACATGGGTTTTGTAGTCGCTCTGTGGCTTCAGTAACTAAATCCAGGTTACAGACAAGGGGCAAGTCCCTGAACAGAGATTCAAGTAGGATTGCAGACAGCTGAGGCTGCCAATCTGGTATCTTGAGATCTCTGGGGGTCTTGGTTCCTTTGGGGTAGGAAAGGGTGGGGGTGTGGCGGGTCAGCCAGCCCCCCCTTCCTCCACAATTTATATCTGTAGGCTAATTATGGAGAATCCTCATATGGAATGGAGATTTATTTATATTTTTAATATGTCTATATTGTGCTTTATTCTTCTGTTTAGTGCTCAGCTGTTGGATTACGTAGTTTATTTGTACTGTTTTACTGGATTTTGTATGTATTGATATTTCTACTATGTATTTATCTGCCAATATTATGGTTATTTGTCATTGTTTCTATTGTATTTTTGAATAGTATATTTATTGCTCTTTGATATCTTGAAAATTGTATTTCCTGTTATTCATTTGTTATGTTGTAAGCCGCTTTGGGCACAATGTTGTGGAAAAGTGGCATACAAATAAAAGGTGGTGGTGGTGGTGGTGGTGGTGATTTCATTGGATTACCCAACCCATTGACATCTAGGCTAATTTGAACAAAAAACTTAACAATTAAAATGAACAACATTCTTTATATATCCCCACCACTGCAGATCTCCCTCAATGGGGTGTGTGTGTCTCTCTCATGCATAGGTCTAACTGGCCTTTTGCTGCAGTGGGTAACTATTTGCGGGAGAGTTCTTGCATTATAATAAGCCTTGTCTCCACCCCACCCCCCACATATCTTATATACTTAAAAAAAAAGATTTAAGCAACATCCATTCTGATTTTATAACAACTATGCTTAGCTCTTAATGTCCATAATCTTTCCCGCTTTACAGTCATAGTGTGTTTAAACTGTATTAAACAAAACATCTTGTCATTTTCTGGGAGCTGTTTTCTTCTTGAAACCTCTTGGCTTCCTTGTCCATTCATATCTGCGCCCTTGAAGGTATTCTTCCTCTGTCTCACCTTCACCTTCTTGGTTGATGGTAATTTCTCCCGAGTTTAAGTTCATAAGAGCTAGAAATGTCTTCGCTTCATGGCATGTATTTATAATTGTGGTTGTATCTGTATCTTGGTGCACTGTGATTTTAAATGCGTAGCTTCATAGATTTCATAGATCATAGAGTTGGAAGGAGCCTACCAGGCTATCGAGTCCAACCCCCTGCTCAATGCAGGAAACTAGAGGAGGGGTCTCCCATCCAAGTAATAACCAGGCCTGACCCTGCTTAGCTTTCCACACTCAGACAAGCTGAGCCAGCATAAGCCACAGGCCTGTATACAATGTACAATCTCCAGGTGACCCATGGATGGCTCAGGGGACAGAGAAATGAGCACTGTCTATATCTTATTTCTGTACCTCTGAGTTTGTCTGCCAGATAGTGGCATGATCATCATCTTTGGAGTGTCTCTAGGCCCAGGTCTTGGTACAGCTGAATTATTTCTTCCCTGGGCCTTATTTGTCCCATTTTTCTAGCCTGGGCTAGGATTTCTTCTTTAATATATGTATATTGAAAGTGGGCCATGATGTCTCATGACTTAGGGTCCTTTGCTGCTTTGGCAAATAAGGCACAATGTGCTCTTTCTACCTCAGTCTTCAGATTCAGGTCAGGAAACAGCTCTTGAAACCAGGATCCTAGAAACGCTTTCATATTATTGCCTGGTGCTGATTCCCTCAAGCTTCTGATTAGAACAGTGTTCTCCAACCTTGGGTCCCAGATGTTTTTGGCCTACAACTCCCAGCATGCCCCAGCCAGCATAGCTGGCTGGGGCATGCTGGGAGTTGTAGGCCAAAAACATCTGGGGACCCAAGGTTGGAGAACACTGGATTAGAAGGTTGGGGCAACCCGGCACTGTAAATCTCTACTGTCATGCCTTGGATTGAGAGCATAATTCGTCCCGGAAACGTGCTTGTAATCCAAAACACTCTTATATCAAAACGAAATCCCCCCAAAAAAATTTGTACAGAGATTTTTAATTTAAGCCGTACTACAGTACTTGTATTGCAAAACGTCGCTTGTATATCAAGTAAAAAAAAATTAAATAAATATTTAAAAATTTGCTTGTCTTGCAAAACGCTCTTAAACCAAGTTACTTGCAATCCAAGGTATTACTGTATTTGTTTTTAAGAGAATGCTGATTACCTTTTGATGTTCTGTTCCCAGCTACAACACCTCCTAGGCAGTCTTGGCTATATTGGTGAATTTATCTGACATTTCTGTGACCTTTTCTTCAAGTACTTTCATTGCATCTGACCATTCTTGTCCTAATTGTTTGAGTTGCTTTGCTATCTTCTATAAGCCTCCAGGCTGTCCTTGCTGCTTTTAGGTCTCTTCTTTGCCATTCCCCCTCCAGGCTTGTAATCACCAGATCTTTGTTAGCTCCAAAGTAGTCTTTTTATGGTCCTTTCTTTGGCTCCACGTGCCCTGGTGCATACCCTTTCACCTGCCAATGTTTATCTTGGCTAAGCTTTGCTTTCTGTGGTTTATTTTGCTCAAGCTGCCATATCATTCTGTTGACCCCCTTACTTGCTAATGGGATGGTGTTCTCCACCACACCTGAGGGCAGCAGACTAGCTCAGGGCAGGCCACCTGGCACACAGAGCTCATACAGGCCTGTGGCTCACGCTGGCTCAACTTGTCTGAGCGTGGAAAGCTAAGCAGGGTCTGGCCTAGATTTCATAGATCATAGAGTTGGAAGGAGCCTACAAGGCTATCGAGTCCAACCCCCTGCTCAGTGCAGGAAACTAGAGGAGGGGTCTCCATGATCTATTAATCTTCTCCAATACTTTGCTGCCACTCACTCACTGTTCCACCTGCTGCATGCTCGCTGCCCACTCAAACAAATGCTGCGATATAGGAATGGTGGCGCCAGTGTGCATCAGGTCAGCAGAGTGACGTATGTGCATGCACAAGGCTTGCCGGAATGCATGGACTGGTGATGCTGCCTGTCTACCTGCCAGCATGCTCAGGGGCCTTTCCCAATGGTGCCATGATGCATTGAGAAAAGAAGGCTAGGTGAGACAGACAGACAGCCCAGCTTCGTAGATGGTGAGCATCACATAAGCTGGGCCACCAGCTCGGGGTTGTTATAAGGAGATATAATTAATAACAATTTAGTTATGGTTATGTCAAGCATAAGGAAGATCACAGCAGGCCCCAGAAGTTTGGGTAAACTTGGGTTTGTGAGAAGTGATGGGCTAGACCAGGGCTCTCCAGCCTTGGGTCCCCAGATGTTGCTGGACTGCAGCTCCCAGAATCCTTTGCCATTAGCCATGCTGGCTGGGTATGCTAGGAGCTGTAGGCCAGCAACATCTGGGGACCCAAGGCTGGAGAAGAACACTGGGCTAGACCATTGGCTGGAAAGGCAGGATGAAAGAGGAAATGCAAACGAAGGCATGAATGAGAAGTGGCAGGATCTTGCAATGATCAGATTAATTTGCATAGCCTAAATGAAAAGGAGGAGTTCTCGGAATAGGATTAAAAGCAGTTCTGCAAGAGATGGGCTTCCAACTGATAGCAAGATTTAACCAGAGAATCGAGATAAGCGCAGGAAAGAAAACCAAACAAAAAGCTTCAGCTATCAATAGCACCCAGACAGGCACAAAGCAGTTCTTTGGAAAGACACAATCAGACACACAATAGCAGTAGCACAGGCAAAAACATGTTAAAGGGGGAGAGTCTGGGTGTTCAGAGATTAAGGTGATGGGCAATCAGGAAAGTAGTTTAGAAATGGCTAAAGCTATTAACAAGAACAAAGAAGGTCTTTCCCCTCCCATAGCTAAGAGTTAAGAGAGAACGAGTATAAAAACCTCAAGCTTAGCAAATAAAAGTTAGCCAGTAAGGACCTGCACACCCTGCTCCCCTCTGCCACACAGGACAGGACCCCTTCAATGAGGGACCAACAACAAGAAGACAGGGAGCCATGGATTCTTTCTTTTCCTTACCAGCATGGGGGCCTTTCCCCCACTCCTTACTGTCCATAGGCTGCCAGGGCACAGGGACTTTTACTTCTCTTAGAATTATAGAGGATGATTAGAGATGCAGTAGGTGTATTTTGCTACCTAAATTTATTGTGTAAGACACTGTACCATCAGGAACTAAGATACAGTACCTGCTCTATATTTCTTCTTGGATATACAGCTCTTTCCCTCCTAAACACGTTGTGTCTCAGTTTAGTGTTTATATGGTGTGTCTCAGTTTAGGCTTAGTATGTCAAGTCTATAGTTTAGTGTGAAAGGGCAAAGCGTGCACTTCACCCAACTGCGCAGGTCTTTACCCCAGCCAAAGATCCTAAACCTCTGGCAGTATTGTGGGGGTGTCGTAACAGGATGATGGGGATAGCTGTGGCTGGGGGGGAGGGACCAAAGATGCACCCCCAGCACCCAACTGCCTGAGGTGGCCACCTCACTCTGCCTAATGGTGGGGCCAGCCCTGTAGCAACTCCCCTCCACAAACTAGACATAATGGGGATCAAAACTGTTTGTTAAGATTCCTGTGTGTCCCTCTCACAATGAAATTGGATATGGATATTCCTGGTTTTTCCCCCCCCAGCAAAGCAGGGTGAGGGCTGCTGAACCCACCTGGGCCTTCCCTCTCCCTATTGCTTCAGGCACTTTCCTCTCATTCTGGCTTACTTCTGGTACTGGAGCTGGTTTTGGGTGGTGCTGCTGGAAATGCCTGAGGCACAGGGGAGGACATATGGATGACAGAAAGGTAAAGGGGCAGGAAGGCTCAGCTCCCCTCCCTCACACGTCCTTTTTGATGTAAAAATTAAATCTCTACCCTTTGCTTTATACATAAACAGGACAGACCCATGAACAACAAATACGGCTGCCCCTGTCACATCTAGTTTAGCCCTGTCAAAAGCCAGGCCAGGCTGACATCAGCATGATGTGGCGTAAGTCTCTATGTACAGTCTCTCCTGGATCAGCTGGACTAACCACTTCCCCACCAGCTGTAATGACGCCCCTTTGCCTTCTTTCTGGAAAGACCTTTGAACAAAGAACTGACAAGTCCTGGCAAGGCTGGGCTAGACCCCCCCAAATTTACATCTCTATATTCCAGGCTGACACTCTAGCTTCCACTTTCCTTCCCTCTTGACTCAGTTTATGTTGAAGAAGCATTGTTTGTAGGCATTACCTGGAGAGGCAAAACTCTTCCACACCCTGGAGGCCTAGCAGGACACTACACAGCCCCCAACATGCACTGTAACCTGCTTTGGTGAGTTACCCTTAGGAATAGATTTTTAGGAATATATGTTTTATTATAAATAAATCATACTACTAAAAACTATACTATTTACAACCTGCCGCGAAAACGTGTTACAAATACGCCACCAAAATTTCAAGGTTTTCTAACTAATACAGTTATAGATCTACACTAACTTAAACTAATAGTTTAGTGAGTTACCCTTAGGGGTCTCGATAAGTAAGTTTTAGTAAGCTAGTTTGATGGTTTTATTTTAAAAATCAACTGACAATTTCTCAACTTCTCTCTGTTTGGTTCTTTAATAAATATTTTTGTGGAGAAAGCCCAAAACTCAGTACACACACGCACACACATCTTTCCCCAAAGGAGGGGGCCAGGGGAGGAGGGATGAGGTCACCAGGGAGTAGCCAGACAAGCCATCAGCCCCAACAAAGGAAGACCTCGGCAGAGATCCACAAACGTCCAGGAAGGGCCATCAAGGACCATCAGCAAAAAGGGCAGCCTTGAAGAGCTGCAAAGGTTTCCCTACGTCACCTTCTTCCCGGGCAGGAATAAGCCCATCTACACGAAGGGGCAGGCATAAGCCCCCACCTGACCTAGGGGGCGGGGGGAGAGCGGGGAATCCGGGGTAGAAAACCCCTCTCCCGTTCCGGTTTGGGTTGTTGGGAACCACGGGGCCAGATCCTCCTAAGCAACAGCCGCCCAGGCACTCCGTTCTCCGCTAGGAAGCGCCGATCGGGAGCTGGGCTGAAACTGACTAGAGTATTGTCTTTGATGTAAGTAGAGTGACCTGAATGTAACCTGCTAGCCACGGAGCCCGCTCATTGGGTAAGACGCGAGTCAACTGAGGTTATGTTGACTATAAACGTATTCTTAGAAGACTGCTAGTTCCGATTTGATTGCTGTATAAACAAATAAAAGCCTTATTTGGGCATACAAAGGGTTGTGGTAATTCCTATTGTACTGAGAGCCGATACGAGCGGTATTGCTCTGCCGGTTAACCCTAGAGTTGCCGAACTCACGCAAAGGATCCGGTTGCTGATCCTTCACATGGTGGCAGGCGACGGGACAATTGGAAACCACATTTGACGGTCGGAACTAACAGGACTTCGGGCAGGCTAGTAGGTTGCTGGGGAGCGCTCAGAGCAAGGAAAAATGAATAGTCTGAGCCAGGAGCAGGTGGAGCTAGCGAGCAGCCCAGAAACCCCAACCCAGACCTCCACAATGGAGTGGGTGGTGCGGCCAAAGACGGCAAGGCAGGAAGGGGGGGAAGCCCCCTCACCGTTGTTAGGAGGGCAGGGACCCAAGCAGTGGGGTAGCCCCAACCTTACCAGTAGCGGCCGGAGAAGCGAAATAAGGGACCCAGAGGCGGAAGAAGACCTCGGCAGAAGGGTTACTGACGGAGCCATGGGGGGAGGAGGGTTGGATGCCCTCTTTCCCCAACTCAATTGGCAACAAGCCAAGGAGTTGATGCAGCATCAACAAGAGATGCTACAGATGCAGCTGGAGTTGGCCAGGCTGACCAGGGGCACCGGACAAGGGGGAACCCCTGCATCCCAGGGTGGGGGCACCACAACCCCCAAATGGGACAGGAAGCAATTCCCCACCTACCAGTCAGGACAGGATGTACTGATCTTTTTCACCCTGTTCGAGGCTGCCTGCGTAGAGCAGAAGGTGCCGGACAACTTAAGGATGTCCGCCCTGAGGACGCAAGTCAGCGGGGAACTGGCTGATCTTCTGGGCATCCACACCCAAACCGCTCCCTTGGACTATGGAGCGTTCAAAGAAGCGGTGAGAGAGAGGTTTGCCCTCACCGCTGAGCATTGTCGCCGTAAATTTCGTTACGGGCGACCTACCCCAGGGGACACGTATGCCTCCTGGATGGCGCACCTGGGGCAGGTGTGGGACGCATGGATCGGGGCCACCGGGAAGACCTCTTTGGCGGAGGTGCGGGAGCTCCTGATCCAGGAACAATTCTGTGCCACCATCCCTGAGGACCTAGCTACGGCGGTGAGGGATCGGGACCCCCCAAACTGTAGGGAAATGGGCAAGTTGGCCAACCAAATGGGACTGTATCGGCAGCCCAAAGGACCCAAGGGGGGTAACCTCAGTCATGGCGGGACCAAGGGAAGTGTGGAGAAGGGCAACCCCAAACCTCGGGAGGGAGCCCTAGGCAAGCCCAAAGACAACCCCGGCACCAGTGGATGTTTCTATTGTAAAGAACCGGGGCACCTCAAGAGGAGCTGCCCCAAACTGATCGCAAAGAACCGCCACGCCAAGACATCGCCGGGCAAGGTGGGGAGGATGCTTGCGCCGGAGTCCCGCGAACCGGAGGAGCACGAGGAGGATCAACAGTCCAGCTCGTCCCTCGAGGGAGACGGTGAAGATGCGGCGCGGTCCCTGAGGAGCGGAGGACAGCATTCGCTGGGGGCCATCTCGCAGGCATCATTGATGCGCATTGCCTCACCGGAGCAGCTGCGGTGGAGCCAGGACAAATTCTGTGAGTCCATCTCTGTAAACAATGTTTCCCAGGTGGGGTTTAGGGACACTGGGGCGGACATCACGGCTTTACCTCGAAGCAAGGTAAAGAAGAGACAGTTGCTAAAGGGGCGCACCTGTGCCATAAAGCCCTATAACTCTCCCAACATAGCCGTTCCCCTCGCCCGGGTCTGGGTCAAGTACAGGGGGTGGGAAGGGGAGATGGACGTTATAGTGCATGGCCAGCAAGAATGGGGAATCATCATTGGGAACGACGTTGCGTTCCGGGCTGCCCAGGTCAAGGTGGGGGTGGTGACCCGGCGTCGGGCCAAACAAGCCCCTGACCCGCAGCCTCCCAGGTCCCCGGGCCCGCCTCCCGGTCGCGGTAAAGCGGCCCCGGCAGCGGCAGCCAGCCGTCCCCCGCCGCTCCCCCCAGTTGTGGGGAGGGACGAAGACCCCGGGGGGTTCGCGCCAATGGCCCGTGATTTTGGGACTCAGAAGGCGTTTCAAGAAGAGCAGCAGAGCGACCCATCCCTCCAGGGATGTCGGGATCGGGCCAGTCAAGGGCCCGGGGTAGGGGACCAGTCAGAACGCTTTTTGTGGGAGGCGGGAGCCCTCTACAGAGAATTCTGCCCAAGGACGGGACCGGGTCCCCAACCAAAGAAGAGACAATTAGTTGTGCCTGCGAGGTACCGCCAGGCTGTACTACAACTGGCCCACGATGTGGCGTGGGGGGGGGGCACTTGGGACAGAAACGGACCCTGGTTAGGGTGACAGAGGGGTTTTACTGGCCCATGGTGGCAAATGAGGTGCAAGAATATTGCCGATCCTGCGATGTCTGCCAGCGGGTGGGGCATAACCGGGACCATCCTAAAGCCCCCCTGCAACCCCTACCCATTGTGGGCATCCCCTTTGAAAGAATAGGAATGGATATCGTGGGACCCTTGAATCCCCCCACCAAGACGGGGAAGAAGTTTATATTGACTGTGGTTGACTTTGCCACCCGTTATGCAGAGGCTTTTGCTTTAGCCTCCATTTCCGCCACCAGCCTGGCTAAGACTCTCCTCTCTCTTTTCGCCCGCCTAGGAATGCCCCACACGGTGGTTTCGGACTGCGGCACGTGCTTCGTGTCCAAACTGTTTAAAAAATTGTGGGAACTGGGGGGGGTGGAGCACCTGACTTCGGTGCCATACCACCACGAGACCAATGGGTTGGTGGAGCGTTTCAACCAGACTCTGGAAAAGATGATCAGGGCATATGCGGCGAAGCACCCTGGGACTTGGGATCAAGCCCTCCCCTACTTGTTATTTGCCTACCGGGACTCCCCCCAAGAAAGCCTGGGATTCTCCCCCAACGAACTGATGTTTGGGAGGGAGCTCCGGGGACCTTTGGCTCTGTTGCGGGCGGAATGGGAGGGGGTTGCCGCCAAAGCCTCCGTGCCTGTGCATACGTTCATGCAACACCTCCAGACTGTCCTTCGAGAGGTGAGGGAGACGGCGCAGCAGCATCTCGAAACAGCCCAGCAGCGGCAGAGCGCGTGGTACAACCGGACGGCTGTGCCACGGACTTTCGAAGTGGGGGACCAGGTGTTGGTACTGCGCCCCCAAAAGACGGACAAACTGTGCTTAAAGTGGGAGGGCCCAGGGACCGTCATTGGAAGGTCGGGGGAGGTGAACTACCAAGTGGCTTTCCCGGGGCAGCCGGGGAGGCAGAAGGTATTCCATGTAAATATGCTGAAACTGTATGTAGAACGCGGAACGAAGGTGGGGGGAGTACAAGAGTGTGTGGAACCGGGAGACCCTGATGGGGGTTTTTTGGCCGAGTGGGGGGAAGGGGGAGGAATGGAGGAGATCAAACTGTCCCCCTCCCTGTCCGAGCAGCAGCGGCAGCAGATCACCCAGGTCTTGGAAGAATTTCAGCCCATGTTCTCAGACCGACCGGGATGCACCACACTCACACAACACACCATTGACACAGGGGATAGCCCCCCCCATACAATCCCTACCCTACCGGGCGGTGGGGCCTCATGCCCAAGTCGTGGCCGAGGAGGTCCAAGCCATGCTGGACTTGGGAGTCATTGTGCCCAGCTCGAGCCCCTGGTCCTCCCCAATCGTATTAGTAGCCAAGAAGGATGGGGGTGTCCGGTTCTGCGTAGACTACCGGAAAATAAACAAGGTGACCGTCCCGGACCCCTACCCCATTCCCAACATGGATTTGCTGCTGGAGAGGCTGGGGGGGGCCAAGTACATCACCACCCTGGATCTGACAAAGGGGTATTGGCAGGTTCCGCTCGATTCGGACGCTGCCTTGAAATCTGCTTTCGTGACCCACCTGGGGTTGTTCCAATTCACCACCCTCCCGTTTGGGGTCCGCAATGGTCCGGCTACCTTCCAGAGGTTGGTAAACGGAATGCTAAATGGGCTGGGGGAGTTCGCCTGCGCGTACCTAGACGACATCGCCATTTTCAGTTCCACCTGGGAGCAGCATTTGCAACATGTCCGCCAGGTGTTTCAAAGGATTCAGAGTGCTGGGTTGACGGTAAAGGCGAAGAAATGCCAGGTTGGGAGGGGGGAGGTGGAGTATCTGGGACACAAGGTAGGGGGAGGTAGTGTCAAGCCCCTAGAAGCCAAAATAGAATCAGTGCGCACCTGGCCCCAACCCCAGACGAAAAAGCAGGTCCAAGCTTTTTTAGGGCTGGCTGGCTATTATCGTAAGTTCGTGCCCCATTTTAGCCAGCTAGCCGCCCCCCTGACTGACTTGTGCAAGAAGCGGCAACCCGTTAAGGTCCAGTGGTCAGCCGCTTGCCAGGCAGCGTTTGAGGGACTGAAGGCCTGCCTGATGGCAGCCCCTGTGCTGCAAGCCCCAGACTTTGAAGCCCCTTTTGTTCTGCAGACGGATGCCTCAGAAGCGGGGATGGGAGCCGTCTTGCTGCAGGAACGACCAGAGCAGGGGCTGTGCCCGGTTGCCTTTTTAAGTAAAAAACTTTTGCCTCGGGAGCGGAACTTGGCCACTGTCGAGAAAGAGTGCCTAGCGATAGTGTGGGCAGTGACCAAGCTTCGCCCCTATCTGTGGGGCCGCCGGTTCCGACTGCAGACCGACCATTCCCCCTTGTGCTGGCTGGATAGGGTGAAGGGGTCCAACCAGAAGCTATTGCGGTGGAGTCTAGCCCTGCAGGATTTTGATTTTTCAGTAGAACACATCAAGGGTAGGGACAACATCGTGGCAGATGGGTTGTCCCGGGCTTTCTCAGTAGGAGACAGTTAGATAGGGATTGGGGTGGTGGACCCCAATGCCATCTTTCCCCAAATGGGAGGGTGTGGAGAAAGCCCAAAACTCAGTACACACACGCACACACATCTTTCCCCAAAGGAGGGGGCCAGGGGAGGAGGGATGAGGTCACCAGGGAGTAGCCAGACAAGCCATCAGCCCCAACAAAGGAAGACCTTGGCAGAGATCCACAAACGTCCAGGAAGGGCCATCAAGGACCATCAGCAAAAAGGGCAGCCTCGAAGAGCTGCAAAGGTTTCCCTACGTCACCTTCTTCCCGGGCAGGAATAAGCCCATCTACACGAAGGGGCAGGCATAAGCCCCCACCTGACCTAGGGGGCGGGGGGAGAGCGGGGAATCCGGGGTAGAAAACCCCTCTCCCGTTCCGGTTTGGGTTGTTGGGAACCACGGGGCCAGATCCTCCTAAGCAACAGCCGCCCAGGCACTCCGTTCTCCGCTAGGAAGCGCCGATCGGGAGCTGGGCTGAAACTGACTAGAGTATTGTCTTTGATGTAAGTAGAGTGACCTGAATGTAACCTGCTAGCCACGGAGCCCGCTCATTGGGTAAGACGCGAGTCAACTGAGGTTATGTTGACTATAAACGTATTCTTAGAAGACTGCTAGTTCCGATTTGATTGCTGTATAAACAAATAAAAGCCTTATTTGGGCATACAAAGGGTTGTGGTAATTCCTATTGTACTGAGAGCCGATACGAGCGGTATTGCTCTGCCGGTTAACCCTAGAGTTGCCGAACTCACGCAAAGGATCCGGTTGCTGATCCTTCACAATTTTGGATTGGAAACCTGGAGTTCATTTGATTCTCTTGCCTAGCTTGGAGTCTGCCTTACCCATGTGCTGGACTGCTTGGCAAACTTGCTAACCAGGCTGTTAAGCAGTTTAACAAAGGCTATGAAACAGGGCTCTGTCCTTTTCCATATATAAAAGTCATGAGCCTGGATTCCTATGTATCCAGGTTATGAGTGGTTGAATATTAATAAGAGGTTATGAGTTATTGAATATTAATGTTCAATAAGAGTTACTAATATGTGGGTAGTGGCAGCTTACCTCTGTGGAACATAGACAAAGGGTGTCTTTCAGTCTGTCCTACCTCACAGGGTGGAGGTGCAGATATAATGGTTTGCCATGCCTACTATGGTGAAATGGAGGACTGTTGTGTATTATTAAAGTTCAAAGGATTATTAAAAGTGTGGAGGAAGGGGGGGCTGGCTGGCCCGCCACACCCCCACCCTTTCCTACTCCAAAGGAACCAAGACCCCCTGAGATCTCAAGGTACCAGATTGCCAGCCTCAGCTGTCTGCAACCCTACTTGAATCTCTGTTCAGGGACTCGCCTTCAATTTCTGTAAACTGGACTTAGATACTGAACCAAGCAGAGCAATCCACAAACACCACGTGGGGTAAAACCAAGACAAGGTTTATTCTGGTAGCATTTAAACAACAAGATTAGGGGAAATGAGAGAAGCACACAAAATAAAGAGAGAGACACTTTAGTACACAGTAAAGCTGCAAAACAATAAAACCTGATTCCTTAATATCTCTCAGGCACACACCAGTTACCTGAGGGTGTTCTCTTCAAGGGTTAAATCCAGTACAGCCTCGCTGCCCGAGGGAGATTACCACACCTACCCGAAGGTCCGAGATGGGTAAAACTCCCACAAGACTTGCCTTCGCTAGAGCCCTCATCCAGCTCATTTCACCAGGAGCTAACTGGGGTCGGATCCTGATGCCACCCCCCCAAAGGCTTGGGCCTCTCTTTGGCTTGCCGTCATCACCCAACAGCCAGGGTAGCCGGTAGCCACGCGATCCAAGACAGACAAAGACCAAGACCCACGCTTTGGGAAATATCTCTTCACCCCTCCCCCTTTCTGTAGCTTTCCTGCCTTTAGCCAATTAGAAAGAACTTCACCTGGCCAGGCAAGGGAGGGGGAACTCATGACTCATGGCTTATGGCTTACTGGGCCTGAACTATTTACATATGAAAGCCCTAGGCCAACTTCTCCAGGCATCTAGGCGCCATTCATTCCACCCGATGCTTTATGTACCTTTCGTTTCCTCCCAGCCCCCTCAACTGGTCCCACTTGGTTTACACATGAGGAGGCGTGTGCGTGTATGTAGGAACCCCCAAAAGCTCCACAAAAAGGATGCAGGAGTGCCCCTTGAGTTAAGGTAATTTACAAAAAAGAAAAGACAAAGTGTGGCGTAGTGGTGAGTGTGTTGGGAGATCTGGGTTCTAGTCCCCACTCAGCCACGAAGCTCACTGGGTGACTGTCCGGGCTAGCCCTCCTAGCCCCTCAAGTTCCAGCTCCCTAAATCCAAAACAGCAATGGTCAGATTCAGTGGGAATGGATTCTGAAACGGGAGGGGAGGGAGAAGAGGAGGTAGGAGCGGAGCCACTCTCTGTAGATAAGGGAGGGGAGAGTGGGGGAAGTATCTCTGGGAAAAGTACTCCTAATAGGAGGGGAGGCAGAGCTGGGGGGGGGAGGGAAGAGCTCCTGATGGGAGGGGGGGAAGCCAGCCTCTGTGCCAGATCCTCCCAAGCAGGATATAGGCAGGAGCAACTGACATCTCTTCATCACTCTGCTCGTTGGCTAACAAGACCTCTGTTTTGAGGGTGGGAACACCCGAAACGCCTCAGTGCGGACAACTGTTGGTCATTCCTGACCTCCCATTGACGGATATAGGGTCTTGAATTACTTTCTTTACTTTTGTGTAACACTGTTCTGCAACCACCTGAGTTGCCCTGCTTTTGCATAATAAAGCTTTACAAAGAAACCCTTGAGCTGTGCCTAGTGTTCTGACTGGAGAGAGGGGAGTAGGAGTGCAAGAGAGAGACACACAACAGTGACTTTGGGCCAGTCACTGACTCTCAGCCTAACCTACCTCACAGGGTTGTTGTGAGGATAAAATGGAGAGGAGGAGGATTATATAAGCCGCCTTGGGTTCCTTTCAGGAAAAATATAGTAAAAAATAAAAAATAAAAACGTCTCAAAATTCTATTGCTTATAAAAATGACATCTGTTGAGCTAATAACTTGGAACTTGATGGAGGAAGCAGAAGGATCAGGGCCTCGTACCAGCCTTCTGAAAGCAGAAATGCAACACAAAGGCCCCAAGCTCTGATCTTGCTTTCCACATGGCAGGTAAAGGAAACATGGGGGCCCATGTGCTGACTTTCTGAAAGCAGAAAGATAGTGTGAGGGCCCCAATCTTTGCTATTCTTTTCCGTGTGGCAGGAAAGACATGCAAGGATTGTGTCTCACACTAATGGAAATTCACACATTATACTGAACTTCGCACTCCAGGTGCACTCATTGAGATGGTTGTGAGAACCTAGCCCTATTCAGTTGTTTTGCTCATGTGCAAGCTTTACACACAAGAAGTGGGAGTGGGAATGAGTTCTCTAGTTTCACTCCCCTTCCCGTCTGTTCTTGTTGCCCTCTACATATGGAAAGTGACTGCCTGGAAAGGAGAACTTTCTCTATCTGTGGAAACTCTCTCCAAAACTTTTAGAAGCCTTGCGCATGACATAAATCAAGCATGCCCAGTGCAGTTCTCCTGTCAGCATTCTGATAGTGGGGGTGGGGTAGCAAGAAACTGTCAACTGAGATAAGAGTGAGGTAATGTTGAGGACAGGGCATGTCATTCTGCCTGACAGATAGATCGCTGATGAAAAGAGGGAGGAACAAATAATCCTGCTGGAATCCTGCTGAAGTAAACCTTTCTGAACATATAGGGACAGATCTATTCATTTGTACACATCTACCCAGTTAATGAGTTGTTTGAGCTTGAGCCAACATAAGATATCCTTAACTATTCTTTATCATTGAATATATATACTGGGAGAAAATATAAAGTGTTATATTGATTATTATGAAAGAACAAGGGAGGCAAATCGATTGTTTGGATTAGCTGTACTGGTGATAGAACCTCACTGTGATTGGTTGGGCTTCTTCCTGAGATGGGATTGGCCAGAGGGGTTCTGGGGGAGTTGACAGTGGAAGGGAGGAGCAGTTATGACAGCCGGAAGCTTGAGGAGAGAGGTGCCTTTGTGTATTTTGGTTCACTATTTACTTGGTTTTGTGAGATTGTGAAATGTTGTTACTACTATTTAACACGGAAATAAGACACGTTGTTACTTATCCACTGTGGCTTTGATGAAGTTTCAACAGCAGCTACAGTTACCCTGGTGTACTTGAAGGTACAAGGTAAGAGAAGAAAATTCCTCACGTGGTGGCGGCAAGCTGTTGATACCAGCAATAGACCTCTTACTCCTACAGGATGAGGTGTCATACCAACTACGCTGTGTGTGAGAGGGAGGCTGTCAAAGATACCCTTTATATGCCAGCATCTAGATCAGTTGAGAGTTGCTCCTTTTCCTGCCCCTCCCACTTATCCAAATAGACCTCTAGATTTTTATTTTTTTAAATTGACAGGAGTATTTTAACAGTCCGTTTTTCCTCCCCATTCCACCATTTGCCCCCTTCTCTTTTCTTTTCCTGGGTTCAGATGTGTGTTCTATTTTATGTGTACTAATTCAACTGTTGTAAAATTGCAAATTCTATTCTTGAGTAGAATAGAATATACTCAAGAATAGGTTTCTTGAGTATATTCAGGTTTCTTGAGTATAGAGCAGGGGTGCAGAACGCCAGGCTCAGGGGTCAAATTTGGCCTTCCCTGGGGTCCCCTGATGGCCATGCTCCCATCAGTGGTTCATGCCTTGTGCTGACTTTCCCCTGGTCATTTGGTAGTTTCCTTGCTTTTGTGCAGTTCCCCCCTTTCTAAAAGGTTGAAAAGCCTGTTCCTAAGGTTTAGTTACTGGCAATATGTGTTTTAAGCTAAAATAGGCTTGCATTTTTGGTATTTTGGCCAGCCCCTTTTGCTTTTGGGCCCACCCACCATTGGAATGCAGTCGGATAGCTTCTCCAAAATAGAATTCAGGCTTTAGGCCAGTGTTTATTTATTTATTTCTTATGTTTATTAATCGCCCAGCTGGCCGGCCACCCGGCCATCCTGGGCGATGTACAATTAAAATGATACAATAAAACAATACAATAAAATATGATAATTAAAACAGTATAAAAAAATTATTTTAAAATCCTAACCCACCCCATATTCCCGCCTGAACAGCCATGTTTTTAATGCACGGTGGAAGCTCATCACGGAGGGGGCATGGCGAAGGTCACTAGGGAGGGAGTTCCATAATGTGGGGGCCGCCACAGAGAAGGCCCTCTTCCTAGTCCCCACCAGCCTGGCTGCTCTGGCTGATGGGATAAGGAGAATGCCGTCCGTGGCAGATCTTGTTGAGCGGCCTACTTGATGTTGCTGGAGGCGCTCCTTGAGATAAGCTGGACCGGAGCCGTGTAGGGTTTTAAAGGTCAAAACCAACACCTTGAATTCGGCTTGGCAAGCAACTGGTAGCCAGTGCAACTCATTAAGCACTGGCGTGATGTGATAATGCCAGCGGCTGCCCTTAATCAGGCGAGCCGCCGCATTCTGTACCAGCTGTAGCTTCCGAACCGTCTTCAAGGGTAACCCCACGTAGAGTGCATTACAGTAGTCTAGGCGAGAGGAGACCAAGGCATGAACCACTGATGGGAGCAGGTGATTAGGAAGGTAGGGGCGCAGCTGCCGTATCAGATGGAGTTGATACAGCGCCGCCCAGCTCACAGCTGCCACCTGAGCCTCCATAGACAGCTGGGAGTCTAGAATGACCCCCAAGCTGTGGACCTGGTCCTTCAGGGGGAGATGTACCCCATTCAGCACCAGGTCAACATCCCCTAACCTTCCCTTGTCTCCCACCAGAAGTACCTCGGTCTTGTCGGGGTTCAGTTTCAACATGTTCCTTCCCATCCAGCCACCCACTGCCTCCAGGCACTTGGACAGGGTTTCAACGGCCAACCTCGGTGGGGACTGGAAAGAGAGGTAGAGCTGCGTGTCATCTGCATATTGATGACACCGCACCCCAAACCTCCTGATGACAGCCCCCAGCGGCTTTAGGTAGATGTTGAATAGCATCAGGGAGAGGATGGAACCCTGCGGCACCCCACAAGTGAGCAGCCGAGGGTCCAAAGCCTCCTCCCCAAGAACTACCCTCTGGTACCTTCCAGAGAGGAAGGACCGGAACCACTGTAATACAGTGTCTCCTATACCCAACCCCTCCAGGCGGTCCAGGAGGATACCTTGGTCCACGGTATCAAAAGCCGCTGAGAGATTGAGGAGGACTAGGAAGGAGCATTCGCCCCTATCCAAGGCCCTCCTCATATCATCCACCAAGGCGACCAAGGCCGTTTCCGTCCCATGTCCAGGCCTGAAGCCCGACTGGCATGGATCTAAGTAATCGGCTTCATCCAAGTGTGCCTTCAACTGAGCCCCCACCACTCGCTCAATCACCTTGCCCAGAAATGGCAAATTGGAGACTGGGCGAAAGTTGTTCAGGTCTTGGGGATCCAAGGAGGGCTTCTTTAAAAGTGGTCTTACTGCAGCCTCCTTAAGGGCTGATGGGACCACTCCCTCATCGAGGGAGGCATTCACCACCGCCCTGATCCCCTCACCCAGAAAGCACCTTGTCCACTTCATCAGAAGGAAGAGGCTGGAACCAATCCCACAAGACCGGTCTACCATTGGCCTCCTCCCGCTCACTTCCTGTATCCACGACGCGTGAAATCCCACTCCTAATCCGATCAATTTTATCTGCAAAGTGCTTTGCTAAAGCCTCACAGGAGGCTTTGGATTGTTCCATCGGATCCGGAGCAACTGGACCGACCAGGCTCCGAACCACTTGGAACAGCCTCCTGGGGCAGCACTCCACAGACGCAATGGAGGCAGCATAGAATTTCTTTTTTGCTGCCTCCACCGCCACCCGGTAGGCTGAAGATGCAGCTCTGACCTGTGTTCGATCGTCTTTGGAGCGGGAATTACGCCATCGGCGCTCTAGCCTTCTCACCTCTTGTTTCAGAGCTCGCAGCGACGGAGTGAACCATGGTGCCGCGCGAGCTCTGTTTAGGCGAAGAGGGCGCTTCGGAGCAACTCGGTCTAATGCCATGGTGATTGCAGCATTCCAGTCGTCCACCAGGGTCTCGACCAAGCTACCGTTTGTGTGCTCCAATTCCCCAAGCGCGTTCAGGAATCCATCCGGATCCATCTACACTGGCTGGGGCATACTGGGAGTTGTAGGCCAAAAACATCTGGGGACCCATGGTTGGAGAACACTGCTTTAGGCTGAAAGAGTTCAACACCCCTGTCATTAGTTCAGACTTCTCTCCCTTTTATGGTGAGGGGTGGTCCTCCAGGAGGAGGAGGAGCACATCTAAGCACCTGCCCAGACCAGGGCCAGGCTGTGGGTGAGGAAGGGGAGCCTTCAGCTCCTGTGTAAGTTCTCAGTCTGAACTCAAGCAATAACTCCAAGCTCAGTGCAATGTCTTCCTGAACTGGGGGCATGGACAAATGGGTTGACAATTGCCATTGGAGGGTGCCCTACAGGAAGAACTCAGTTTGAAATACCTTGGGCTCCATAAAAACCTCCCTCCCCCTCTTGTGCACCCTTCTATCCTTGCAATTGGTGCCTTCCCATTTGCCTTCCCTTTGTCATGAATTGGTAGTAGGTTGTTATTGTAATGAACAATAGTCCATATTCCTGTTTTGTTGTTATATTTATTATAATTATAATAATTATTAATTATTGTGTTTTGAGCTAGTTTGGATGGACACACACACACACACACACACACGGAAAACTTAGCATATATGTAACAAAGCAACAAGTCCTCACCTGCATTGCGGGGGGGGGGGACTGTCCTAGAGTTGGGGGAGCACCCAGAACCGAAGTCCTCCTTTCACTTGCAGTCTAACGCTGAACCATTTTGGATTATAGGTGAGGGGCTTCAGTTTTGGATGCTGCCCCAACCCCACAGGAGGGGGTGGGGGTGGAATCACTGCAAATAGAAAGCTAGCACATCAGGAAAGCTGGTTCTAGGCCGAGCACTTTGCCTCCAGTGCTGGCTTTCTCTTTGCAGGGATTTTAACAAAATGTAGAGGAGCATTCAAAAAATGTGTCCCTCCATTTGAAGCGGTGCAAGTCCATTTTCTCCCTTCGGCACCGCCTCATTCTGACACATGTCCAGGCAAGCAATTTGACTTACAGGTCACTACTTTGGAGGTGGTGACTGAAGAACGTCCTCAGAACACAACACCCTTAATCCAGGCACGAATTCTTCCGAAGCAGCGAGCCCCCGCCGTGTCCCACTGGGCTTGCTCCCTGTGGGTAAATGTGCACAGGGACAGAGCGCGGCGCGGGACTCGACGAGGGCTGACTGTAAAACGCGGCCGCCCAGAGAGTAGCGATGGGGACGGACAATCCCGCTTCTTATCGGGGAGAAGGAAAAAGCGCGGCGCCTCAAGTGGAGCAGGGTTCTTTTTCCGAGGGGGGGGGTGGAGGTCGGCGAGCGGGAGGCGTGCCTGCGCCGACGTCAGAGCGCCCCCTCCCACCCCGCTGATGAACGACAGCCGCGGCGCCCGGTGGTGGCTGCAAGTGCCAGCGCAAGCCCAAGCTCTGCCGCGCGGATGACAGTGGTCGCGAGGCTGGCGCGGGCGGGGTGAGTCTCCTGGGAGCGAATGCTCGCGTGCGTCCGTCTGGCCGTCTCCCGGCGAACACCCACTCCCCCCGCGCGCCGACGCAGCTTGGTAGCGCTCGCTCGGGGAGCGCGGTGGCTCCTCCGGCATCATCCTTCGACTGCTCCAAGCAAGTGTGGGAGGGGAGGTGGATTCGAGGTGGGAAGGCGGAGGTCGAGGCCCAATCGGAGTGGGGCCCTGAGGGGGCAGAGCGCGGGTGCGGCTATGACGGACTGCCTCCTGGTGGCGCGAGAGAGGGAAAAGAACCTGCAGGGAGAAATAGCGGGCGAGGACGAGCGTGTGCTGCTGCTGGGGGTGGTATGTCGCTCTCCTCCTCCAGAGAAACCTCCTCTGCTCTTTCCCCTCCCTTTGGCAGCAAGAGTGATCTAGCTCTCCTCGCGCCGAGGACGGACCCCCCTCCCCGCTTTGAATTGGACTGAGTTGAAAGCGGGCCCATAAGGAGGTACGTCTCCGGAGCACGAGGGAGCCCCTGAGAGGGTGGGAGGAAACAGTCATTTTATCCAGGGATACCAGAGGTTTGGAAGGAGCCCCTCTGAGCTCAACGGCATTTAAGGCAGTCATCATCACTTTGCACAATTCCCTGGGGGTGGGGGCAGAGCCCCACTGAGCGCAGTGGGGCGGCCCTTTTGACTAAACGTGCACAGGCCGGGCTGGTGCTGTCATGGAAATATGCATAGGGTCGCAGCAGCTGTGGTTCCTACCCTCATAGGAGAACTTTGGAAAGTTTTTTTGGGGGGGTGCCCGCGTGTGTGTGTGTGTGTGTGTGTGTGAGAGAGAGAGAGAGAGAGGAGAGAGACAGTAAGTGTTGTTCCAAAAACCTGGCTGAGACTATATGGATAGGAGAAGTAATGACAGCATCAAAATGAGAGCCAGGGTACCAGACCAGAGTCAATTCTGGCCAAACCAGTCACTGTGATGGTGAGTGCTGTATCCCTTGTCCTTGTCTATTATTTAATTAGATCCTAACCTGTCCTATTCTGAGGGCTCAGGATGGATACCAGTACTCAAAACAGACTAGTAAATCCAATTTAGGTGGATACCTTTGCCAAATATATAACATTCTGAATAGAATTAAAATCTGGCCCAGTCCAATGTATCTTGCCACCTCAAGCAAGGTGGCAGTGGTGCTGCTGCCGCCCACCCTCCTGGCTGGCCCACCCACTTGACCGGCTGGCTGGCTGCTCCCTCACTTGCTCAGCTAGCTGTTCTGGCTGACCGCTCACTCCTGCCTGCCCACCTGCCCACTCCCTCCTTGTGCTGTGCCCCACCTGCAGGGCTCCCACAAGAGACACTTCTTCCTTGTGCCCCGGCTCCTGGGCTCCTGCGAGAGGTTGGCTGAACTATCATGGGAGCCCCATGGCTGACTGGGGCACAAGGCGGGAGTGGCCGGGTGGGCAGGCGCAAATGAGCGGCCAGCGGGGCCAGCTGGCTGAACAAGTGAGGGAACAGCCAGCCAGCCAAGTGGGCAGGGTGGGTGGCTGGTGGCCGCAGCAGCAGTCGCCCATGGTAAGAAGAAGTGGCAGCTGGTGGTGCACCCAGCAGGTTACTCTAGAGAACCCTGCCAGTTGCTCTCTTGTTGCAGCAAATGCCACAGCAGGAGAGTGGCTGGCAGGGCTCTCCAGAACACCCACTGGAGGCGGCAGGGAGGCAGCGGTGGGCCCTCCTGGCAGCAGCAGGTGGGGGAGAGCAGTGCAATTCTCCGCTCTTCCCGCTCCAGCTCCACCGCCTGATGTGAGCACATCAGCCTGCATAATGGTAAGGCTGGCCCTGATTAAAATGGCTCCATATCTGTTCTGTCCTCTGAAAGGCAGACTAATGAAACAAACAACACCTTACAGCACACCTGGGAAATGCCCAGCGTTGGACTTTTGGGAAGCTGGAGGTTTAGAGGAACTACGGTGAATATGGAAATTCAGGGGAGGTCTGAATTCCTGGGGAAGGATTGGCAAAGCTAGTTTGTATCCCTCAGTACCAGGAAGTATTTGGTGGTTTGGGAGGAGTTTTCGTTCTGCAAAATATACTGTAGATGTAGGAGGTTTTTGGGAAAAGGTAATTCTGGCTTGGAAACTGGCCCAAGGAAATGCAAGAGAAGCTCTTTTGCTGGAAACAAATGGAGTTTGTTCATTTAGAGTTGAGGGTGGTTCCAGAGAGCATCAGTACTTGTAGCAAGTACACTCATCCAGTTGCTGGGTTTTGCATTGTTTCAGAAATTGTGTGGCCAGAGGCAACAGAGGGAGGAGCTGTGGCTCAAGCCCCTGCTTTGCATGCAGAGGGTCCCAGGTTCAATCCTCTGCATCTCAGACTGTAGGGCTGGAAAAACTCCTACCTGAAAACCAGAGAGTCGCTGCCAGTCAGTGTCAACAATACTGGGCTAAATGGACCAAGGGTCTGACTCCGTATAAGGCAGATTCCTATGTTCAAGTATGGGTGTACACTGTACAGCAAGGGAAGCAAAACCTCTCTCAAGCCACTAACAGTGCAATCCAGGACCGGTGCAAGGCAGTTTGGTGCCCTAGGCAAGATCAGATATTTAGCACCCCCCTTCCCACTTGAGCCCTCCCTCCCTATTTCTGGAGCCCCCTGGTGCCCCCTGCGCCCTAGGCAGCTGCCTAGTTGGCCTAATGGTAGCACCGGCCCTGGTGCAATCCTAAGCATGTTCGCTCAGATGTAATTCACTCTTGAGTTCAGTGGGGCCTGCTTGCTTATAAGTGTGTGCTATGAACTGTGTTTTTCAGTGTGACTGGATGGGAGAGAGGAAATGGTTGGGAGGGCAGCGTGTTCATGTGTGAGGGATGAGGAGGGTGGGCTCTTAGGTAGGAGGCGGAGGGAGTTGAGCAGTTGTTAAAGCTGTTAGTGGTCAGTGCGGGGGGGGGAATGTGGGGTCTGGGACAGGGTGCAGATGGCATGTGGGAGGTAGGTTAGGAGCAGGTTTTTGTAAAAGAATACTCTGTGTTAAAGGGTTTATGTATAAAAAGTTTTGTACAAAAATGGCACTGCATGTGCTAACAGCCTAGTTCCGTGTTTATTTGTTTCCCTTACTATCTTGTGAATAAAATCTATTAAGTGGTTAAGCTTAGTCTGTCTCCCATAAAATCCACACTTTAAAGGTTTGTAGACCCGCCCTGAAGTAAGATTTTCACACTGAGACTGTGACAGTGTTTAGCATCGTAGCCTAACTTTCTTTTAAAACCACTGCCTATTTCTAGCCTCTATCTCCCAGGTTCTGTCCACTATTTGTGGTCCTGAAATTGCATGCAAGGAAGCAATGAAGGGAAACAAAGTGTTTGAGATTGGCCTACTTTTTTTTTGCAGCCACTTTTTGGTGCTCATAAGCAAGAACATGTACTTCTGCCCAGCCATGCTTCTGGGGTTGGCTCAAGGGTATGTTTTACACAGTCCTCCTTTCATCTCCCACTAGCTCAATTATTACCTAAGTGTTTATATAGGCTCTGCTGTTTACTCAGCTCAGGAAATAGCTCCCTTGGACAGGGTCTTTATTTCCATGCTCTGGTCACAGACTATGGGCACAGAGCCAGACTGGGTTTCTTATTCATTCAACCAAATACTCAGGGTCGGGTTCCAAGTTAGTGTAAATAAGTATTTCCTGTTTGTATGAGTGGGAGAACAGTTTGTGTAAATTGCTTTATTTTCTAATCCATTCAGTGGGATGGAATTGCATGGGTCTGGTCTATGAAAAGTAGAGTGGTTGTCCCTTCAATTCCCCTAGAGTTCTTTCATTTTGGTTCTTTCCAGTTCTGAAAAAGCTTCAGGGCAGGAGCCAGCTTCCATTTTTGAAAAAAGGAAGGAGGGAGTTCTTTGTTAAGGACTGACTACAGTCTTGAATGAACCACAGGTTTCATTCTATTAACCTACTATGTTTGTGTCCTTAAATTACATTATCAGTCACATTTCACAGATAATTCTAATTTCTTGCTTCAGTAGGTCAAAATGCTGAAAAACATACTTGCTTCTCCTCCTCCATTCTCTTTGCAGAAACAAAATGGGCATGAGTGTGTAGAGATATACATAGGCATGCAGTGTATATTATTTAGATGCGTAGCATATTGTGTATGTGTGTATATTGGCTCCTGGTGATGCAAGTACAGAGACAGATAAGTGTATAAGATGGCAACTCATTTTCCAATTGGAAAATAATGATCAACAAGTAAGACCTGCAAGAAAATGCTTGCAGTGTGAAGTGATCTTGTTCAGGATTCTAGCCAGCCATACCCTTTTCCAGAACACTCCATTCCATTTCCCCCCACCATCAGTCAGACATAATTCTATGTCCACTGAGCATGCTCAGTCTTCATTGAGCTGTTTTGGGAGGGGGGTCCAATTGATTCCCCCCCCAGTTTTTGGGGGGTACTGCTGCAAAATTTGGGGTTCCCCCAAGCCTGTTGATGCTTCCCTCTTGTACATGGATGGTAGTGTTTTGGCTACATACATATCCACACTTGGGGTATGAATTTGCTATTAGTATATTCTTAGGATACACAATATGAGCACAGAATAGATATATTGATGCTATTGAAATGCAACATTCTTGCTCCATTCTAATTCCAATCACCATTCAACCCCCAATTTAACACACTTCTGAGCTAGTCATAAACAGAACTACAGTGCTATATGTAGGGGAACCAGATGCAAAACCGGACAGGATTTCTGTAGGAGAGGGTATTTCAGCAAGTGCAGCTTTTCATGTAGGGGTGAAAAAAGCTATACATGTTTAATTCCCTCTTCTGTGAAACAATTAAAGGCACAGGAGCCCATATGGTCAGCATAGTTGTATGTTGTAAAATTAGAGCTTTTCTGGGGTTCTTTGTTCTCATTGGATGAGAAAACAGGAAGCCCAAGTTTGGAAAATGTGCTTTTCACTTCTTGGAATCAACAAAGCAGGCAGAACTAGAAACAGAATAAATATACCTAGACTTGAACGAGACAGGGAGTAAATCTCCTTTGGATTAACCTTTGGTTAACACCAAGAATAAGAACCATAACAAACTTTTTTGGAGGGTTGACTTGCTTATTCACTATATGGATCTGATATCCTGTCCTAGTCCCTATTGAACAGCAGCAAGGCTGTTCCTGCCCCTTTATTAATTTTGGGTAGATATTGCCATAAAAGGGGGACTTGCAAGAGTATTACACAACAGCTACAATGAAATTGGGACATACTGCAAATCCTATATATGTCTCCTCAGAAGTAAATCCCACTGAGTTCAATGGGGCTTAATCCCAAGTAAGTGTGTATTGGATTGCAGTTTGATATTGGGGTGCAATCATATGCATGCTCAGACAGAAAAAAGTCCTACAACTCCCAGCATTCCCCAGCCAGCCATGCATAGAACTGTGCCCTTAGTCTCATTGTGCTCAAGATAACATACTTCCAAGTACACATGCATAGGATTCTGGCTACACATTATCTACTTAAGAGAAGTGTTGGGACATCTGTCTATAATGGAAAAGCAACAGATAGCCTAAGGAAATATTTTGATCATAGTTAAGAGACTGCTGGAGAAGTTTGTACAAAACTTTCATGATGCTCCATCAAACTTCAGGGCTCAGAGGAAAGTAGAGAAAAATAAACCACCCAATGAATCCCTTCATTTTCAGCTACATAAGCAGGTTGATTCAATGGCTCCACTATGGCAGTAGCCACTTCACTGAAGCTAACACCAGTCATATAGATTGCGAGCCTGTGCTTAACCAGCTGCTGAGTCAATAATGCAAAACTTGTAGAAGCAAAGGCTGACAGGCACTCTCACAGCCCTCCACCATCAATCACAATGATGCTTGCTGATGAAGCCTCATTGGTGATGGCTTAATGACCTCTTGACATCACCCAATCCAGTATGCACACACCTGTCACATGTGATGTAATACACAACCAGGCAGCCGGAAAGTTGCTGCTATATATGTTGCTGTAGTGCAGCCTTCCCCAAACTGGTGCCCTCTAGAGGTGTTAGACTGAAACTCTTCTAGTTGGTTGGGGGATTCTGGGAGTTGCAGTATAACACAACTGGAGGGTGCCAGGTTGGGTGAGGCTGCCATAATGTTTCTAGTAGGAGGCCTGCATAGAGAATCCATACAGTAGGAATGCCTTGATGCAGATAATTTCTACAACACTGCCCACAACATCTTTGCATTGCTGCCTCTGTGAGGGGAACTGGCATTTTACAGGGGAAAGGGAATGGGGTCCATATGCACAAAGAAGAACAAGCTGCAGTAGCTCAGAGCAGGCAGCACTATGAGTTGTCTGGTAGCTCAGTGGGAAAGACCAATGCCCAGGGAAACAAGACATTTGCACCCTCTGGAGATGTAAACGTGGCCTCCAGAAGGCAATATCCATCTTTTGTGGGTCCTGATAGCAACAATAATTTTGGGTGGAAAAGGGGGAAGCAGTAGAAGTAGAAGCTAGTCTTCCCACTCCATTGAGCACTTGTCTAACCACACAGGTACAGGAGAAGATGAAAGGGTGGTTCATTTGTAGTCTCTGTGATCCACTGATGTTGCCTCCTGAGGACTGCCAGTAAAGGACCCCTTCCTTTTCTATTGCTGCTCAGCTGGTTTAAAAGCAAAGAGGTTATCTTTAACAGTTATGTCTCCTTGGGGAACTGTAGTTATGTAAGTGGGGGCCAGGGATTTCTAACAGAACTTATTCCCACCCCAGCATCTTGCCAAGCTGCACCTCTCAGGATTTTTTTTTTTGTGAGGAAAAAGCCAGTTAAACTGGCATAAATCCTTTATAAATTTGTATTGTAGATGTCACCCCTGTCTACAGTGGCCAGATGCAAAAGAGGATAGGGCTCCTGCATCTTACATTGTTGTGTAGAAGAGGGAATTTCAGGTGTAGCTTGTTACCTTCTGAAATTCCCTCTTCTTCATAACTATTAAAGATTCAGGAGCCCTGTCATCTCTTGCCTCTGGTAACACATTATAGGAACATAGGAAGTTATACTGAGTCAGACCATAGGTCCATCTAGCCCAGTATCATTGACACTGACTGGCAGTGACTCTCTAGGGTTTCAGGCAGGAGTTTTTCAGGCCCTACCTGGATTGAACCTGGACCTTCTGCATGCAATACATGTACTGTCGCACTGAGCTGTGGCTCTTTCCAATTATCTTGGCTGCTGTCCTGCCTTTTGGAATCAATGGGACTTCATGTTTTGTTTTGTTTTTAAGGTTTCATTGAGTTTGCTGGTCTTGAATTAAATGCTTTGCTGAATCACTTAGCAGTTGAACTACTGACCAAGGGCATTCTGTTCAGTGCATTTCTGTTCATGACCTTTGGTGTCCTGCTATTCCCACTGTTTCATGTAGTTAATCATTCACGAATTGAAAGTGATTCCCCCCCCCCCCAAAGCAAATAAATTCATTATCTGTTTTTTGGTGTTGATACTTCACATATCTTGCTGGTTCTGTTCCTTTTAAAAGAACATGTTAAGGCACCACTTTTTATTAATCTAGTATGGTTGTCAACTATTCTTTTAGAGTCCCGTTCCTGTGCCTTTAACAGCACCTGGCAAGCAGAAATTTAGCAGGTGAGGCTATTTAGTTATTTAAAGCAGGGGGATAAAGTGACAGAAAATACTTCATCTACTATCTGCATATCTGGCTACTGTCAAAGGCAATGGGGCAGGCTCAGTAAAAAAAGAAAAGGAAAAGATGGCAAGCCTATTTTGGAGAGCCACTCCCACCCACCCTCGGTGGTATGCCATCAACAGCATTTTTGTGCACTGCACAAGTAGGGATGCTTCAGTATTTTGTTCTGTCTGCATTTCAAAGTGATCCAACCCAGTGCATACCTCCCAAAGTAATGTGTGGATTGGAACGCAAAATTCTCCATCAAAGTTTGCAGTTCTCTGAATTTGAGGATACAGTTCTTGGTGTAAAATGTACCAAAATGCCTATCAAAATGTGTATTTATGCTAAAATGTGTATTCAAATGTGTACCTTAAGCTAAATTGCATATAAAGTGCATCTGAATTTTGATGTGGATCCCACCCCCTGAAAATGTAGATTAATGCAAAGCAGGATGGAATGGAGTTGTGAATGAACACTTACGAAACTGACACGGAGCAAAAATAGACTGATTCGTGCATCCCTACACAAGTGTCTTATAAATAATATTCCAGAAGTAAGTTAGTTCTCTTTACATCACAGAATAACCCTACAACTCTAGGAGAAGGAGAGGAAGGACTGATTCTGGGGGTCTCATCAGTCACTGGGACACAGAGGGGAGCTCTGTATGCAAAGAGGAAACCATGAAAAGCCTTTGAGAGGGGGAGATGTGCATTGCAGAGACATGAATAGGCTGCTTATAATCCAGGGAAATCAATAAAAAAACTCAGCCCGCAGGGTCCCATGCTAGACAATATTAGTCTGTTCTAGTAGTGTCATACTTGGGGTTTAATGGGATAGACCCTCATTTCCAAAGGAGATACCGGTAGTCATTTATGCCTGCTGAGATACTAACGGAATAGTGTGCCTCATCCACCGTTCCAGTTGTACTACACACTTTACCTCATTTTCCCAAAAGAGGTAATCAACAGTAGTCTTGTGTGTGTGTGGTTGTTTTTATTATTGTGCGGGCCCAAGCGTCTTTTATCAGGTTAATCTGGGACCTCTCTACTCTTCAAACACAAGTATTTTGGAGTTCTCATATAAATGCCTATTCACATTATCCCCTCAGGATCAAGTGAGAGATCTGTTATATATATGACTAGCCTTTGCCCGCAGCTTTGCTCGCGTGATGAAGAGTGACCGTGCCAAGTTTACATGGGTCGGCATTTTCCTATAGGCACTATTTGTTAGAAATTCCTTAAGGTCGCTGACCGCTGTTTTGAATCGCTCCATAGGAAAGGTCCCCCAGGACTACATAATGGAATCCTAGCTCCCCCAGGACTACCAGCTCCCCCGGGACTTCCAGCTCCCCCAGGACTGCACAATGAAATCTCAGCTCTCCCGGGACTACCTGCTCCCCGGGGACTACACAATGAAATCCCTGCTCCCCCCCCCCGGGACTACACAATGAAATCCCTGCTCCCCCCCCCGGACTACACAACAATGAAATCCCAGCACCCCCCTGGGACTACACAGTGAAATCCCTGTTCCCCCCCCCTCTGGGACCACACAATGAAATCCCTGCTCCCCCCCAGGACTACTCAATGAAATCCCTGCTCCCCCCCAGGACTACTCAATGAAATCCCAGCTCCCTGCCCCGGGACTACACAACAATGAAATCCCAGCTCCCCCCGGGACTACACTATCAAATCCCTGCTCCCCCCCTGCTCCCCCCCAGGACTACACAACAATGAAATTCTAGCTCTGCCCCGGCTGTGGTTCATATGAACATTCTGTTTTGACGCAGGAGAGATTTGCATATCCGCTCCTGATTGGCCCCTGTGGCAGTTCATACAAACATTCTGTATGTCGTTGGAGCGATTTGCATAACCGCTCCTGAATGGCCCCTGCGAACATTCCAAGCGACACCATTGGCTCTCATCTATTTTGGGCCGTACAGGCGCAGCGAGGGTTTTTTGGAGATTTGAACCTGCCAGTCTTTGTCCTTGGGTGATGGAGAGTATGCGTGCCAAGTATGGGGCGGATCCATCAAAACGTGATGGAGCCTATGTGACGACGCCCCGCACACAGCAGTCATTCAGTCAGGCAGTTATTTAAAAAGTTTCCCTCCCTTTTCACCCCCTGAGAGAACATTCTAAATGGCCGAGGGGAGATTTGCATACCCACCCCTATTGGCCCCTGTAGGAATTCATATGAACATTCTAAGTGTCCTATGGACTATTTGCATAACTGCTCCTATTGGCTCCTGCAGGAATTCTGAGGTGAGGCTGATTTGCATAACTGCTGCCCTGTTGTTTTGCCCATAGGAGATATGAGAGTGGGGTGATTTTGCCCCCTTTTTTCACCCCCTTAGGGACGGAATGTCCAAAAATCCTTCCTTAGTGGGGCTCTACATCATAAAAGCAATGTTCCTTCAAAATTTCACGTTCCTAGTTTAAATGGTTTGAGCTGGGCGTTTATGAGTCAGTCAGTCAGGACACTTTCTTTTATATGTATAGGTAGTAATAGCTACAGGTTTCTATTAAGGTTGCCAATTTTTTAATGGCCCTGTTCCTGTCCTTTTAGTAGCCTGATGAGCAGAAATTGAACAGCTTTTCCTGGCAATGAGATAAAAAAATGATGAGGAAAGCACTGCGGAACATTTTGGGATGAGCTGGGCCTGTACAAGAGGGACGGGCTCCACTTGAACCAAAATGGAACCAGACTGCTGATGCTAAACATAAAAAGGTGACAGAGCAGCTTTTAAACTGAACCCTGGGGGAAAGCTGACAGGAGGTGGAAGCGTCCAGTTCAGGATTAATCATCCTTAGGGGATGAAGATGAAAATGTTTCTGATTGCCCAAATGTAGATGGGGCGGGGGAATAGGCCATGAGCATATGGTGAAACATGATAGCCAGCGAAAGAGGCCTAAGTCTCATAGCAGAAGATAAACAGGCCTGAGAGATCTGGGGAAGGACACCCTGAATAGGTGTTTCTATGCAAATGCTAGAAGCCTCTGAGCCAAGATGGGAGAGGTGGAGTGCCTGGTTTTAAAGGAAAACCTAGACATAGTGGGCATTATGGAAATCTGGTAGAATGGAGGGAACCAGTGGGATACGGTCATCTCTGGATATAGACTTTACAGGAAGAACCGGGAAGGGCATACTGGAGGAGGTGTTGCTCTGTACATCAAAGAACATAGTGGCCAGCAGACTAGAAAACCTAAAAGGGGCAGACTCTTCCACAGAAGTGCTGTGGGTGATAATACTGGGCTCCAAAACTAATTTAGTACTAGGAGCAGGCTATCGTCCCCCAGACCAGAACGCTTAAGGTGATCTTGAGATGGAAAACAAAATCAGGGAGGCCTCCAAATGAGGAAGTGTTGTAATAATGCATGACTTCAGTTACCCCAACATTGATTGGATAAATGACTGTGCCCCAGAACAGTTGGTCATGGAACAGACCAGAGGGGAGGTGACCCTGGATTTAATCCTAAATGGTGTTGTCCAGGATCTAGTATGAGATGTAAATGTTGTTGAACCAACGGGAAACAGTGACCACAGTGCTATCAGTATCAGATTTAATATATATTTAAGTGGGAAATTGCCAAAGAAGTCCAACAGAGTCACATTTGACTTCAAAAGAGGACACTTCTCTAAAATGAGAAAACTGGTAAAAAGGAAGTTGAAAGGGGGAGTCAATGACGTTAAATCCCATCAAAATGCTTGGAGGTTACTCAAAACCACAATAATAGAAGCTCGACTAGAATGTATACCACAGGTTAGGAAAGGTGGTACCAAGTCCAAGAGGTCGCCAGCATGGTTAATAAATAGGGTCAAGAAAGCTATTAGAGAAAAGAAGGCTTCCTTCAGAAAATGGAAGTCTTGCCCAAATGCGTAAAACAAAAGGAAGTGCGAGCTTGCACAAAGGAGATGCAAGCAGACAATAAGAGATGCAAAAAAGCATTTTGAGGAGCATATCAGTAACAACATCAGGGCCAACAATGAAGAATTCTTTAAATATATCAGAAGCAGGAAACCAGCTAGGGAGGCAGTTGGATCATTGGACGGCAATGGAGTTCAAGGAGTACTAAAGGAGGATAAGGAGATTGCGAAGAAGCTGAATGAATTCTTTCCATCTGTCTTCACTGCAGAAGATATAGAATAGATACCTGTGACTGAACTGATGTTTTCAAGAAGGAAGTCTGAGGAATTGAGGCAAATAGTGGTGACAAAAGATGAAGTTCTCAACCTTATTGACAAACTGAAAGTTAATAAATCACCAGGCCCAGATGGTATCCATCCTAGAATTCTTAAAGAAATCAATATGAAATTGCTGATCTTCTAACAAAAATACGTAACATGCTGCTAAGATCAGCCTCTGTACCAGATGACTGGAGAATGGCCAATGTAACACCAATTTTTAAAAAAGTGATCCAGGGGGGATCTGGGAAATAACAGGCTGGTTAGCTTAATGTCTGTTCCAGGTAAATTGGTTGAAAGCATGATTAACAATAAAATTAGTAGGCATATAGAAGGACAAGCCCTGCTGAAAAAGAATCAACATGGCTTCCGCAAAGGTAAGTCCTGTCTCAATAACCTTTTAGAGTTCTTTGAGAGTGTCAATAAACATGTGGACAGGGGTGATTCACTAGACATTGTTTACTTGGACATCCAAAAGGCTTTTGACAGAGTCCCTCACCAAAGACTCCTGAGCAAACTTATCAGTCATGGAAGAAGAGGAGAGGTCCAGTAACTGGTTAAAGAAAAGAAAGCAGCGAGTAGGAATAAATGGTAAATTCTCAGGTGGCTTACGCTGGCTCAGCTTGTCTGAGTGTGGAAAGCTAAGCAGGGTCAGGCCTGGTTATTACTTGGATGGGAGACCCCTTCTCTAGTTTCCTGCATTGAGCAGGGGGTTGGACTCGATGGCCTTGTAGGCTCCTTCCAACTCTATGATCTATGAAATCTAATGGAGGGGTGTAAACAGTGGGGTCCCACAGGGATCTGCATTGGGTCCAGTGCTTTTCAATTTATTCATAAATGATCTGGAATTAGGATTGAGCAGTGAAGTGGCCTAGGTTTTTTGTTTTTTTTAAATTAAAATGTGAATTACACCAAAGCAAAACAAAAACCATATTAAAAAGAAGAGAAAATACAATTTTCTTACAGAATTTAAAATGTATCACTTATAGTAAATGTGTATGAAATGTATATCCGTATGTAGTAATACAACTATCAGTAAAGATGGTTATGCATAAACTTAAGAAAAAGCAGATCAAATATCCATGTATTTATCCATCTGCAGATGGCATCTAAATACCACCCACTCAAATGTTGAACGTGTTATTAGGTCCTCAATCCATTGTGTTATAGGAGGTGAGCGTTTATCTTCCCAGTGTTGTAATATCAGTCTTTTAGCTGTCAAGAGGGCACAGAAAATCCACATACGTTATCCTTGTGATAAATTCCATACAGCAGGTAAATAATATAAAAAGAACATGTGCATCAGTAAATATTAAAGAGCATTCTACTACAGTACTTGATTTATCCGCATTATGACCTCTACCCAAAAAGAAGCAACCACTGGGCATTACCAAAACATATGGGTAAACGAAGCATTCGCAGCACTACACCTCCAACAATTAGCTGACTTAGACAAGCCCTTATTAAAAAGACATTGTGGTGTCCAATAAACATGAAACAAAAGTTTTTGCTGAATAAGACGTAACCTAAGATCCATAGACCCTTTTGACACAGACGCAAAAAAATCCCAACATCAAGTATAAGCTGGTGGGATGTGAGCTAGTGGTGACTGACCAAGAAAGA
Organism: Shinisaurus crocodilurus; assembly: GCA_021292165.1. Lineage (NCBI taxonomy): Eukaryota > Metazoa > Chordata > Lepidosauria > Squamata > Shinisauridae > Shinisaurus > Shinisaurus crocodilurus. The sequence goes on along the minus strand of CM037876.1, from coordinate 192,994,616 downwards.
GATCTTGGCGTTGTGATGGGCAGCTCAATGAAGAGGTCAACCCAGTGTGTGGCAACTGTGAAAAAGGCAAATTCGATGTTGGGTATAATTAGGAAAGGAAAGGAAAATGATACTGCCATGATCCCCTTTTACAAATCTATGGTGTGACCACACTTAGAATACTATGAATAGTTCTGGTCACTGCCCTAAAAAAGGATATTGTAATGTTGGGAAAAGTGCAGAAAAGGGCAACGAAATTGATCAAGGGGCTTGTCAGAATCTACTCAGTCAGGAAGCACTGCAGCTCCATCTGGTGGCCACTTTTCAGAAAGCAGCCGGGCCCACACTGCTGTACTTGCAAGGTTCAGCCCCAGACCTCCTGGTGCTCCCAGTCTCACTAATGCAGACCAGCTGGGAACTGCAGGAAGACCTTCATAAAGGCTTCCTCTTCCCTCAAGCCTTCACCACAGCAACAGCCAGTTCCTAACTCTGATGGCCAACTCTATGCCTGGCCCAGCCCTTCCAAATTGAGACCTTCCAAATTCTTTCTGAAACAAGAAGAGTGTTCACTAGCTCTCTATAAGATAAACAGGGTGTGAGTTCCAGAGAATGTGTGTCATCACCAAAAAGGACCTGTACCTGGTAGCTATGAACCCTGCCTTTGAGGGTTGTGGCACACAGGAAAAGGGGTTTTGAAAGATAAATTAAGCACACAAGGCAGTTAGAAGCAGGCACTGCTCGAGTTATCCTGGTCCTAGGCCATTTAGGGCTTTAAAGGGAAGAAAAAATGAATTCTGTATGGAAACTTGCCTGAAACTAACTGGGAGCCAGTGCAATTCTTTAAGTACTAGTCTAAAATTAATTCTGCAGACAGTTCCTAGCCAATAACAGAGCAACTGTGGTTTGAACCAGTTGCTGTTTCCAGTTTTCAAGAGCAGCCCCATATAGAGTGTAGTAACAGTCCAAATGCAAGTTCAACCATGGATTTCATTCACCCTGTTATCACAGAATGGCGCAAGTATGTATGAGCTACCAGGCTGAATGCATCTCACTAGCAGTGCTTTGTGGACTAACAGGTGCTTGATACAGTATTGGACTAGGCATAGAAAGACTCAGGTTCAAATTCTCACTTACCACAAAGCAAGGGGGAATAGCTATAATAAGACTGTGGTTGTTTTTTTAAAAAAAAATGCTCTCAACACACAACTATTGTCTGCTCTATATGAAAGTAGCATTTACAAAAACTGCTATGTGTCATGCAAAGACATGAATTCCATAGTAATAGAAAATAGTGCCTCCTGTCACAATATTAAAATACATTGACAGAGTGATCCTCTGGCCCCTAGACATTGTCTGGGGTGGGTGGGCCATAGGATAATTTGGATTCCCAGCTGGAAATCCCCACTCTATCCCACTCCCCCCTCACAGCTGTTGCAGAAAGAACCACGCTGGCTGCTTCTCCAAGGTCAGGAAATTGACCACGGAGAGGGGGTAAAGGGGTGGGTGGGGGCGGGGCGGAGCAGGGTGGGGCGGAGACTGGGGCTGCCAGGATATGAGGTATCCTGATGGTGCTCCAGCCTCCTTTCCTCCCCCTCCAAAGCGCCTCAGCTAGATGGCCAAAAATGGTTGTCTAGCTAAAATGCAGAGCAGGAGGAGCAGGATGGGAGATCACCTCCGCCACTCCTGCTGAGCACTGTATGCTCGTAAGCCTCCGTGCATTCATTAAAATATGCAATGAATGTATATTTCAGTGTATTTTAATATTGTGCTAGACTGTACTATTTTCACATCTCTACGTCAGCCATGAATCTGACAAGGTGACTTTGGACCAGTCACTATCTCTCAGTCTAGCCTATCACACAAGGTTGTTAGGATAAAATTTGGGGTGGGGGGAAAGAGCCTTGGGTGGAAAGGTGGAATATAAATATAATAAATAAATAATAGGCCTGAACTATTGCTTCTGGGCAAATAGGCTTTGCCAGTTTTTGAAGCCCTACAAGCCCCGCCCCCATCAAACCTGTTTGTCTGGAGAGGAGAATCGGATAGAGAAAAACCCACAGACAGTGATGCTACTTTAAGCTCTGCCAAAAAAAAAAACAAACAGCCACCCAAACACACACCTGTCTCCAGCCTTAGTAAAACATCCAGGACAAGTCCAGGCATGACCCTGCCGTGCCAGCTGGGCAGTCATAGTTCAGATTGGATATGTGGGTGCAGGAAAAACAAAATCTGAAATCAGGAAGGTGAACACAGAAATTACTGCGGGGATAGTTGATGTAAATGTCAGTCAATACAACAGTGAGGAGAATTCCAGGCCTATGTTTAAAAGTGACAGTTCTGGGTCAAAGTTAATCTTTAGCAGTGAAAAGCAAGTTGCTGGCATAATTAAGTGGACTTTTCACACAGACTTGCAATAATGTGCCTTCATTAAAAGTCCATTAAGGACGTTAAATATAACAAGTGGAAGGTGCAAAGTCTTGTCAGTGATTAAAAAGCTTTCTGTTAGGCAGCAGTGGCAGCAGCAGTGGCGGGAAGAAATGCAGTTGCTTCTCCTTGCAGGTTAAGGCAGCAGAAATGCCATCCCTGGCAAAGGAGCAGTGTTAATGGCTCAGAAGATGTGGACACCTGGCTGGCGACATTTATGTAATGGTAAGGTAGATGCATCTCCAGCTCTATAGAGGTGCTGGTGGTCTTTTGGGTGAAATGAGCAGAGATGCTGGCTTTAGGCCACTAGGCACGTTACAACTATATATTAGCACACACAGATTTTTCTGTGTCATAGCAGTGTGCATTAAGTTGAAACATATGTTTTGTGGATCGATGCTTGCATGCCATTCTCTGTAGACCTAGTGTAGAAGGGGGTGCACCACCTATGCAGTACTGGGAGAAGTTTGAATGGCTTGGAATTGTTGGCAGAGAGATGTGGGAGACAAAAGTAGGGTAGCTGGCTGCTGTATATTTATTTAGTAAATGAAATATGCATTAGGTTCTAAGTCAGCCTACCCAGTCGCCCCAACACCTTCATTGTTCAATTTTCTCGTTTGTGAGACTTGAGTTCTGTGCTGCTTTCTCTTAGTGGTGGGTGAACTTACCCTGAGTGAATTCCTTATTTACTCAGAAAGGAACTAATTGGTCTATGTGACCTCAGGGTGAGAATTCTCCTTTAATGCGAAATCTAGTTCCCTGTATACCAGTTTTTTTTTCTCATGTGCAATATCAAGGTGCATCTTGGGAACTGTAGTTTGGAATCCTATATGTCATGCATCACAACATTATGTGCTTCTTTTCTGGTTGGTTGATTTCACATGGCCTGCCTGCACGATGATGGCATGTGTTGTCTACTCGCTGTCATTAATCCCTGGTATGAAGATGGACCTGCAGAGTCCTCCTCCTCATAGCTAGAGCTGCGGTGGCAGCAACAAGGGAACCAACTAATGAGATTGCTTCAAGTAAGTTTTTTGGAGGGTCTAGGTGGTAGGATGACTGAAAATTTAGGAGGGTGGGAAATCTGTGTACTACTTTACTGTGCATGCTCAAGGCTCACAATCAATTCTGAATTTAATAGTGAATTCGTAATACATCAGTCTAGGCTAGCTACAAAAGTGAGCAGTGTGAACTGATGAATTTTGACCACAAACTAATTACAAAATTTGGCGGCATCACTAGTTGCATTCTGTGAAGGTAGGAGAGAATATTTAGAGAATTTTCATGATCTGGTTAGAAGAAAGTGGCCTGGCCAGTAGATCTCTCTCCTTTTTAAGAAAAAGAAAAGAAAAGAAAAGAAAGAATTCTGTTACGATCAGTAGCAGAGCTTGAAAAATAAATGTTGTTCTGGATCCACCTTTAGAAGTACAAAAGATTCAGCACTAGAGTTCTCCCTAGAGTGAAAGGCCATGCTGTTCCTCTTCTCCTCTGTGTGTCCTTATGCAGTTGCTCCTTTACATTGCTTCATGTTAAAATCACCTCTAGCAGTATGGATTGTATACATATGAATTCAATATTTGTGAATTTGTAGTTTATTACCTTGATTGAACTTCAGTGTACTGGAAGAAGCAAAGACTACTAGCGTTGAAAAAATGATCCTTCAACGCCAACTTCAATGGACCGGTCATGTTGTTCGAATGTCTGACTGCCGTCTCCCAAAGCAGTTACTTTATTCCCAACTCAAGGATGGCAAGCGGAATATCAGTGGTCAGTATAAGAGGTTTAAAGATGTTCTTAAGGCTAATCTAAAAAAAATGCAATATAAACATTGAAAACTGGGAAGCTCTGGCCCATGAACGATCTAACTGGAGGTCGGCCTTTCACAAAGGTTCTATGGACTTTGAAGAAGCCCGAGTGCAAGGTGAAAGGGAGAAACGTGCTAAGCGAAAAGCACGTCAAACGAATCCTTTACAGGACCATCTTCCATCTGGTAACCTGTGTCCTCACTGTGGGAAGCTGTGTGGATCTAGAATTGGCCTCCACAGTCACTTACGGACCCATTGCTAGAGTCTACACATTTTTTTCAGAATTTCCTCTTTTTATAATTTTCTTTTTGTAATTTTATCCTGGAAGACAATCTTACTCGGTCACGAGTGATCGACTACTGACTACATTGGTGGAACAACTTAAATCTTTACTTGGTCTCTGTTATATTGCCAAAATTTCAGTCTCAACATGTGGAAAGGATATCACTCATACCTTAGAGCAAAACTCCATTCTTGGGAGAGTTAACATTTCCATCATGCACCATTCCTCTATTAAGATACAGCCGTACTTCCTGCATTCCCAAAGCAGTAAACAATTTAGTGTGTGATGTGTCTGTGTAAAACACCCATATGCTGAGTATTCAGTAGGGAAATATACTTTGCACATGCACAGAGGCATGCCATTACCACCACACAATCTTTCATATTGAAAGCTGTGGGCTTAATTCTGGCAAATTGTAGATTTAATTTTGGCTCAAATTAAGCCCTGGATAGCACAGAGAAAGGGGATTTGGTATGTGTGTGTGTGTGTGTGAGAGAGAGAGGGGGGGGGTGTCAACTGTGCTGGTACACAGTATTTGGCAGGAGAATGTGACTGACAGAATCTTATTCAGTGTTGAGTATAATGTTCTCTGAACATGGTCAGAAACACTCCAGCAGAGCACCTAGAGGGCCATAGGATTTTTCGGATTCCCAGATCTGAGGTTGGAAAACAGCTCTGACCTTAGAGCTGGGAATCCACACTCGGATCGCGCTCCCAGCTGGTGCAGAAAGCACCATGCCGGCTGCTTATCTGAGGTCATAAGACCAACCTTGGAGGAAGGGGTAAATGGGGTTTTCTGCAGGGAGGAGGGAGGAGACTGGGTCCGCCAGGATAGGACGTATCCTGGCAGCGCTCCAGCCTCCTTCCCTCCCTGTTTGAAGTGCCGCAGCTAGATGACTGAAATCAGCCACCTAGCTGCCTTGCAGGGCAAGAGGAGCAGGGAGGTGAAGATTGCCTCTGTGCTCCTCCTGTCCTGCATAGGACTGCCCGTAATCCTCCAAGTTTGGAGGATTACGGGTATTCCCATTGAATTGTGCCCTTAGTTGCTTTTTCACTAGAGCCAGTGTGGCCTAGTGGGAGAGCCAGTGTGGCCTAGTGATTAGAGTGTTGGTCTGGGACTCCGGGAGATCCTGGGTTCTAGGCCCCACTCGGCTATGAAACTCACTGGGTGACTTTGGGCCGGTCCCTGACTCTCAGCCTACCCTACCTCACAGGGTTGTTGTGAAGATAAGATGTAAGGAGGAATATGTAAGCCGACTTGGGTTCCTTGCAGGAAAAAAGGCGGGATACAAATAAAATAAATAATAATAATATTCATGTTCAGTTGTGTGTGCGTGCGCTCAGGTACCTGGCAGCTGACTTTTCAGGAGGGAGGCTTGCTCTTGGGATCTCCTATTATTTTCTTATTCATAGCATGAAATTAATTTGTGTTGAATGGAATTTGACTGGGTGCTATGTATGTGGATGCTCATTCTTCAATGGAGTTTTGTTTTGTTTGTGGCTGGCTTGTTATGGAGATGGGAAATACTTCATTTCAGTTCACTACCTGTCATAGATGGTATCTTGTGTGTGGGTGATCACATTCCTGTTTGGCTGTTTTGGGGAGTGTGAACAGGTGCTACTGGGGTCTCCAGGATGCCACAGAAAAGAAAAGAAAAAAGGTGTGTGTACAAAATTTTGCTTTGGGTATCATAATCATGCTAGAAATGTTTAAAAATCAGGTCATTTGCCTTAACAGTAGGGGGACACCCCCACCCATTATCTTCCAGATTTTAGTTCCTATTGGAGGCAGATTCAATGGTTTGCTTCCAAATTCAAGTAGAACTGACATTTATCTAGGGGGGAAATTATGCCAGGTGGGGAGAGTTTAGCTCTCCAAGCCATTTGTGTCTGACTTCTTCGTTTTAAACAACTCCAAGGGAAACAGCAGTAAGTTGAGTGTAGAGGGACATCCAGCAGTAATTCACCAGTAAACTTGCAGTCAAATGTTATTGAGATCATACTCTGAAAATGAAACTGGAGGAACTCCTGAGAGAGGTTCTCATCTGCCAGTGGGATGATCTGTGGCTGCCCACCATTAGATAATGGGTTGCCAGCCTCCTCTTCTCCTTTGCTAGTCTGGTGGCTGAGATAAGGGGTAGGGAGGTGAGGTTACAGGCCCCAGGGTCTGGGCGGATCCCTAGAGGGCAAGCCTGGAATCATGCATGTACATTGCATAATGCAAGTGTAAGGGAAGTGTTGCTGGTGGTGGTGGTGGTGGTGGTGGTGAGATTCTAGACAGCTGTTAATTTGGTGTGTGCTTTTAAATGGTGCCCGGAAATCACATTTTCTGATCTGGAAACCCAACCCCCTCATCCTAGATTTGTGGGGAGTGTGTGTAGCTGTGTTGGGTGAAAGACACTCTGCACTTGCTCAGAGAACCTCTGCATATGCCAGGGATGTTGAAGAGTCCTTGATCTTGAGTCACGAGTTGAGTCACGAGTCTTTGGACCCGAGTCTCGAGTCCGAGTCCTTGGTCCAAAATGGTGACTCACGAGTCACAAGTCACTCCCAAAGTTGACTCCACGAGTCCCTATTAAAATCAATGGGGTTTTTTCCCAACAAAATAAGGCTACTTCAGATGTGTGGTTTAAATACATTCTAGGCACAAGTGTGCCTTTTTATTTCAAAACTCTGCAACTGATTTTGGCAAGAACAGACCAGGCAGAAAAACCCAATATAACCAGGCAGGCAGAGGAGGCAGGGAACCCCAAGGCAGGCAGGCAGGGAACCCCAAGGCAGGCAGGCAGAGGCCTTTGTCTTGGACAATTCAACTGTTGAACTGGTCAAGAAGAGACCAGGCAGGCAGAGGAGGCTGGGAACCCCAGACAGGCAGGCAGAGGCAGCCAAACCCAAAATGTCTGAAAGGTTGCATTTTAGAAAAATGATTTAAAAAAAAAACTTGCTGTACTTCCTAAAACTTATCCATGTTGCATTTGAGGAACATGATTTTTTCTAAATGTTTGGCCCCCATTCTGGAACGGTGAGATCTCATCACAATTCCACCCTCACTGAACACCCACTCCACTGGTGATGAACTTGCTGGAACCAGAAACACACTCAGAGCAGCCACACAGAGTAATCTCAGGTGGTCCTTCTTCTGCCTCTCCCAAGTACGCAACACATAAATCAAAATAAATCTTGACACACTGTTGGGGCTGCACTCCTAGTAGCCATCCATAGTGGCTGAGCAGCGGCACACCTCGCTTCTATGCGCTCTTCGCCGGCAATCACACTCCTCTCCACTCCTTCTGGCACAGCCCAGGGATGTTGAAGAGTCCTTGGTCTCGAGTCCCGAGTCGAGTCTCGAGTCCCATTAAAAATATTGGGACTCGAGTCAGAGGGGGGACTCAGTCCGACTCACGAGTCGAGTCCTCGAGTCCGAGTCCCCATCCCTGGCATATGCTTCAACTATCCCCATTTACCGGGGATAGTTCTTATTTTCTAGGCCCTCTCCCTGCTGGTAAGTCCCCATTTTTGCTGTTTGAGAATGACTTGTGACAATTTTTGTAAGTTCCTAGGTTTGCCATTCTTTGGGTTTCAGCTTCCTACTCCAGGTGTGTAGAACCTAAAACTGTAAGTTGGGGGAGGAGGTGGATGCCTCTTGCGGCTCGCCTTCTGTGCACATACCTGCAAATGTCTGCACAATTATGCTAAGACCCCATGCAGTGCACGGACTGTCGTTTCACACACACTGCAGCTGCTGAGATATAGTTTGAACTGTCGATACTATGCAGCAGGATGTGTTTCACATACATCTTTAACCAAAAGAACAAACACCCTCTTAACTTTTAAATCAGTGGAAGACAAGCTCTCACAGAGTAAACCAATATAGCAGATGTGGAGTAGAGTCTTCAGCATTGTGTAATAATGTGTGAACTCGTGTGTGTGTGTGTGTGTGTGTGTGTGTGTGTGTGGTAGTGATTGTGGTAGTGGTAGTGGTAGTGATCTTTGATCTGAGAATTAAGAGTGTTAAAATCATGCCCCTATTTTCATCTGTGAAATGTTGGAAGGTGCTCTTCCTTGTGAGCACCTGTAGAGGTCCTTGGCTGTGCCATGTAATTGTCAACAGGTGGGATAGAGCCCATGTTAAAATTAGCCACAGAATTCAGCGTGTTCATGTTTCTGAGACAGAGAGAAGGCATTTTTTTTTAAAAAATGAGACCTTGGGAGTGTCTGCATGACATGCTAAGCCACCCTGCGAATAAGGCGACTTACATAATCATCCTCTGCCTCCTCTCTATTTTATCCTCACAACCACCCTGTGAGGTAGGTTAGGCTGAGAGTCAGTGACTGGCCCAAAGTCACCCAGTGAGCTTCATGGCCAAGTGGGGGCTAGAACCCAAATCTCCCGAGTCCCATGCCAACACTCTAACCACTACGCCACACTGGCTTGTTGTTGGTCTTTAGCAAGTGTGCACTTACGGTTCTCCAATATGGGTAGTCTTGCCTTGTCAATGGTCTTGTAAGTTTCAGTTGTCAAAGGGAGGGCAAAATGGAGTAGGTAACACAGATGGAAACTGACAAGGTGAGACTGCATATAAGCTAACTTGTGCACAGTTGCCAGCTGTCAACTGCCTAGCTGTCAAGTAAAAAGTAAAGGGGGGGGCAGTGGTGAAAGTAGGTGCACCAACAGGGGGTGGTGACAATATCACCCACTTAGCAATGTAATCCTTTGGTTTTTAAGTCTTGAACTGACAGTTCTCAGTGCCCCCCCCTCGACACTTCCCTGAGTCTCCAGCTGCTCCAGAAAGAGGAGATATTAACTCCCCCCCCCCCACTTTTTGAGTTTTCTTTTCAGGACATTTACTGCTGTGGTTCCCTGACAGTTCTAAAAAATGCACATTTTTTGGACTGGGAAATATACACAAATTTAATGGCTGGCAAATAAATGGAGGAGAAATTCATGCATCTGCAGTAACTGCTCCATTACTGTAGGTGCACAAATTTCCCCTCCATTTACTTCTCAGCTATTAAATTTGTGTATATTTCTCAGTCCCCCAAAATGCACAGATATTCCTGACAGGTTTGGTTGTTTGTTTGTTTGTTTAAAAAAGGCAAACACCTTAGAGGTGGCAAGACAGGATGGAGCAAATGGGGTGCCAACACCAGTGGTACTTACACCTGCCCCCCCATCTCATGGAGACCCATTCACTCGGTTCCACAGCCGCATCCACACATTTATTTATTTTTTAAGAACTGTCAGGGACCCACAGTAACCGCAGCAGTAACTACTCCGAAAAGGCGGCGGGTGGGAGGTTAATAGTATTAACCTCCCCTTTCTGCAGTAGCTGGAAACTTGGAGAATTGTTGAAATGATAGAGGACAGTGAGAACTCTCAGTTCAACACTTAAAAGCCAAAGGATTACATTGCTAAGTGGGTAATATTGTCACCACCCCCTTTTGGTGCACCTACTTTTGCTGCTTTTTCCCTTTTACTTTTCAGTTGATAGCTAGGAAATTGACAGCTGGCAACTGTGCGCAAATTAGCCTATATACAGTCTCACCTTTTCAATCTGTTACCTACTCCACTTCCCTTTGAAGGCTGAAACTTACAAGCCCATTGACAAGGCAAGGCCACACAGATTGAACAGCCATTAGTGCACACTTGCGCACCTGCAAAAGACCAATAATAGACAAACACATTTGTGCAATTTTCTTGGGTTGATGTTTTGGTTTTTTTTTAAAGGGTGGTGAACCAGTGAAAGTGCTGCTTGGGCATCGGTGGAGGGGACTGTCACTGGTGGTGGCAACAGTGAGATCATGAAGAGCGGCAGGGTTTTTTGCCACTCTTGCATAACAGCTTGCTAGCCTATCCCCGCAACTGATAGTGAAACTGCTCTGCCGGGTTCGGATGACACAACAACCCATCATGGGTCAAGCAACCCCTAGAACAAGCCATGGGTTCTCAGGGTGGCTTGCTGCCCCAAAATAAGCCACCGTGCGGGAAGTGGTCTAGGTTCAGACGACACGGCAACCCACCGTGGCTACCGGTGGTTACCCATGATGGGTTGTTGTGTTGTGCAAACCTAGCCATTGGCTCATGACCTTCAGGAAAGATGACACATTCACACACTACAGGTATTTGCACTCCTTTTACATAGTTTGAACACCCGAATTCTAAGTTAGAGTTGAGAAAACCTGCACCACAGTGAGTCCTGTGTGGGGTGTTTCACACATGTTATTTTTCTTCTACAGAGATAAAATCCAATGTAGATCAAAATGTGTATGTGATGTATTTGTGAAGTGTATTTAATTTACAAGAATCTGCTGTGTGCCTCAGCTCTAGGGCATGTTCTTGTAGCAAAATAAACATTTGCATCACACTTAAGTGTTGATGTACTCACCGGAAAAAGAAATGGCGTAGTAGAAACTGAATAGGGAAAAGAGCTGGAACAGCTGTATATGCATGAATGTGAATGTGTCAGTACACCCATGGCGTTTGCCATAAGTTTGCTTGTCTGTAGAAGTAATGTAGGTTTCCACACTAGAGTTTTTGCCCTTGCAACATCTGTTTCCTTCCTATTGGGCGGGGGAAAGCTTAAGGGAGGAGAAGCTTTGTGGGCGTTCCCTGCTATGTTTGACAGCTAGTCCAAGCTAGACATGGTCCAGGGCCAATGTCTGTTTCCTGTTGTTGATGGCTCTACCGAGCTGCACTGTCTTTGCCTGTAAGAGCTCTCTTTCTTGAGGAGTCCAATTGCCTTCCAGATCCTCTCCAACAGTGGCTTGTGGAGAACTACCGTACGTTGATCCTGACACTGAGAGGCATAGGTAGGTCAGTAACCTATTCTGCCCTTTCCTCCTGCTGGCTGGTGTCTAGTCCACAAGAGCCTAGCCAAGAGTATGATGTTCATGGAGAACAAATAAAGCAAGGAGAAAGCATCTGCATCTACAAGAAGTGAGGGATCAGGTGTTTGTGTATGGGTGGCTGAGAGTGACACAAGAGAAGTGAGGGACCTTAGGGAGGACTCGTAGATAGAATGGATGATATAACCAAGAGATGCCTAGAGACAGCACAGGAGGGTGGTGGACGTGCTATGGTGGTGAGAAGAAGGGGATTAGATAAGCATCTGGAGGAACCAATTTGGAAGGAGTAGGGGGAAGACAATAAACCTACTGAATCTACTATAGACCACCGTAGCTCTGCTGGTCTGTTAGAAAAAAGTCTAAAAGAACTCAGAAGCTTGCTCGCTATTTGTAACATTTGAGTGTGTCCTAATCAAGGCATTGCTGTACTGTGGCTTTTGGATTTTAATGACTATGGGATCAGAGAAGGACAGGAAACAAATAAGGAGTGGGCATGTTTAAGAGCTTTTCATTTGAAATAGATGGGACAGGGAAGGCTATACTTATTAGCTCCCTCCAGGGCCGGTGCTACCATTAGGCCAACTAGGCAGCTGCCTAGGGCGCAGGGCTAAAGGGGCCGCCAGAAATAGGGAGGGAGGGCTCCAGTGGGAAGGGGGGGTCGCTAAATATCTGATCTTGCCTAGGGCACCAAACTGCCTTGCACTGGCCCTGGCTCCCTCCTACTCGGTTTACTCCATATTTCCAGTAGAAGAGTTCTTTCATGGGTTTTTACCCAGCTTGGATGGTACTCCTCTGACTTGAGAAAACCTATAGTACTTCCCAGAGGGAGTATGTCTGACTCTGTTACTGCTGTTCTCCCCCCCCCCCATCACTCAGTATTCAGCATGGTCTCAGTATTCACTCAGAACAGTTTCCTTCTAAGTGACTGAGAGCTGATGGTATTTATTTGCCAGCCATTGAGGCTGAGCTTGGGTAGTTACCGTAATTTAAATGGAACATGTTGATAGGGCTTTGGATTGAACAGGCCCCAGAAATGCAGAACATTATTTTTAACATTTGCCACCACCCACAGCTGAGAGGGAGCAGGCTTTTATTAAAAGAATGTGTGATTAATGATTCACAGACAAAGCTGCAGCTATGAAGGTTATACAATGCAACATACCCCTACACACACCACTCGCACACACATCACTGACTATCCGTATGCAACCCACCACAACAACTGAAGACAAAACCTCTCTCTGTGCATATTATACAGCGCTGAAGAAATACCATGGTGACGAGCTTGCCAGCAAAGGATAGGATGATGGTAGAGACATAGATAGCAAGGGGGCAACTGGTGGCAGAGGCACATGTCAAGCGGGAAGATAGGTGATTGACAGAAAGTTGGGTGTCTAATTTGAGCAGATGGCGGGATTTGAATCTGTGAATATTGGAGGGAGTTTGAGCGGGTGCATTCCTGTTTAGCAATGATCATTTGTGTAATGAGTTATCACGTGTAACTGCACTGGCTCATATTCATAGTAGCTTCTTACCCTTGCCCCTCTCTCCTTCCTGCTCTCTGTTGTATCTTCCCCGCTGTCCACAGTCTAAATGTAAATTGGAAGCTCTTCAGGGCAGGGAGTCTATCTTTTGCCTGTGTTGCTCTGTAAACTGCAAAATGCACGAATGGTGACATGTAGACATATTGATTTTGTTTTTATTTTTATCTCTTTGGTTGCTTGAACCATACAGGATGGGGGTTCAGCCCCCCCCCCCTTCAGTGGTTGATGCCACCAAGTAGAGCAGTCTGGTTGTGCTGCTGCCTAGTGTTCTACTCACAGTTTCAGGGAAAGTACTTTTTTTTACAAGGTAGGAAAATGTGTGAAGCCTGCAGATGGACAACATTGTGGGCAGTGATTGCATATGTGCATATTTCACTGCATGTATATGTGCTGGGAAGCCCCACACGGACAAGTGGTGAAGTGTGTGTGTGTGTGTGTGTGTGACCATCATGTGACATCTGACATGCAGGTTTCATCATCATCATCATCATCATCATCATCATCATCATCATCATCATTTTTATTTATATACCGCCCAACAGCCGAAGCTCCCTGGGTGGTTCACAACAATCCATAAAAACACATAATACAATATACAATAAAAACCGTTATACAAAATGTAAAAACCCGAATTTAAAAGCAAACAAACATAAATAAAACAGGAAAAGCAATGAGACCAAATTAAAAGAGCAACCACTCCGCCATACACTAAGAGTTAAAGGCCTCAATATAGAGGGCAGCCTTAACCTGGCGCCGAAAAGATTGTAAAGTTGGCGCCAGGCGGGCCTCAGGAGGGAGCTTGTTGCAAAGTTGGGGGGCTACCACAGAGAAGGCCCTCCTCCTTGTTGCCGCCCTACGAGCCTCCCTTGGAGGCGGCAACCGGAGGAAGGCCCCAGATGTTGAGCGTAGTGACCGGGTAGATTGTGGTTGGGAGAGGCGTTCCGTCAAGTATTGTGGTCCCAAGCCGTTCATGTTCTTTCTATGCAGGAGAAAAGCATGAAGTGCCTTTTTAGAATAAGTTCATATTGTTGTTTTACCATGACATTTAACAAGAATGTAATGTGAGGTCACATTCAGTATCAGCAGCGGCAGCATTAGAAACAAGCACATTTAAAGCCTTTCACATGCATCTTTTTATGACTGCTTTGTAAGCTAGGCTAGTATGGTTATCCAGAGTTTGCTGATGCAGGACTGAGGATGAGAGAATGATGGCTTGCCTTAGGCAACCAAGTAAATTCACAGCTGAGGTGAAATTTGATCAAGGGGCTTCCCAACTCTCAGTGTTAACCACCGTCCAGCTTTGTTTATTATAGAAAATGTTGTGTTTTTTTAAAAATTTTTTGTGGGGATGGAATCTATGGTACAGAAAAATCCAGTGCAGATGTTCTTGAGATAGAGCCAGTGCTGTAGTGGAGCCAGCAACAGCAGGGCTGACACTTTTTGATTAGCAGATGTCATCTGACACCGCCCTGAGAGTTCCCTGTATCCTCTGAGCTTAGCTGCAATTCTCACAGTAGCTAGGGTGGGGGAATGAATTTTCCCACTTTCCTGTGAGTAAGTCCCATTGAACGTAATAGGACTTATTTCTGAGTACACATGCATAGGATTGCACTATTATTCTGTTTTCAGAGCAGTGGTAAATTTTACTTGGCTCTACCTGTGTACCCCATGTGAAAGTCTTTTTCTAACACATGCTGAAGTGCATTGGAGAAAGCTCTGTACAGTGATGATTAGGATTATTCTGCAAGGGTTTTCGGATTGTTTTTTTTAACAAATGCACTAGAAGGGAGTTAGCAGAAAACACACCCTCCTCAAGAGAAAGAAAGAAAAAAATCCCAACTACCTCAAATAGCAGCAACAAACATAATTCCATTTTGGCATTATTGTTCAATCACAGTGTTGTTCTTGGTTTTTTGTTTTTTGTTTTTAAAATAAAGTACAATAGAGCCCACATGCTTTTTTCTGAGTGGAGGAAATAGGAGCTTGCAGGGTGGACTTGTGAACCACTTTGCACACTCAGAGATATCTAAACTAAATGTTAAATATTATTATTTATTTGGCAAACTACTAATGAGAACAAAGTCACCATTGAGAGATCCATTTTTAAAGTGGGAGGGAGATATTTAAAACAAGGAGTTTCCTGCACAATTTGGGGAAAGTAGGCTGAAAGTTATGTTTGACTGAAATAATGGCATATTCTTCCCCGGTTTACCCCTTCCTACCATTTGTTGTCGCCTCTATATTACATTTTAGATTGTAAGCTCTTTGGGGCAAGGAACTGTTCTCTTATCAAAGCACCATGCACATTGATGGTACAATAATAATAATAATAATAATAGCAACAATAGCAATCACCATCATCATCATGGGTCTGGAGATCAAAGTAGCTTCAGAGTGGTCAGAGCCCTTAACGGTTAGAGCATCCTGGGGTGGGTGGCTAAGGCCTTTTTCTGTTTTCTTTTGTCTTCCAGCTAAAATTCAGCCCATCCAGTTCATGGCCATGGCATTGGGGAGACTTCTGGTCTCCATGTTTGTGTCTCTGTGATCTGTTATGGGTTATTAGCTGTTTCAGGTTGGTGATTGACAAGCCAAGTTGATACAAATATACATAAAATAAATGAATACGCATAGATGTTCAGCCTTAGTTAACAACACATTGAATTAAAGGATGCATTTCAGCACAGAGAGAAAATTTGTAGTTGGGCCAAATACTATAATATGGCAAATACTGACAATATAATAAGAGATAAAGATAAACATTTCATAACTATAGCCTTTTACCTATTGTTGCAGGGAAATTTAGGGAGAGGCAGAACATAAGGGGGATCAGAAAAGGAACATATAGATTTCATAGATCATAGAGTTGGAAGGAGCCTACAAGGCCATCGAGTCCAACCCCCTGCTCAATGCAGGAAACTAGAGGAGGGGTCTCCCATCCAAGTAATAACCAGGCCCGACCCTGCTTAGCTTTCCACACTCAGACAAGCTGAGCCAGCGTAAGCCACAGGCCTGTATATAGATCTAGCATCAGAAAGAAAGTACCGGTAGTACTTCAAGCAGTAGAGTGATGTTTGAAGGCCTGAGTACAGGATAGAGGAGAGCAAAGAAAAAGACTGAGGGTTCAGCACCAGTCAAGGTTTTCATTTATTTATTTTATAATAATGTTTTTTTTAATTATAATGTTGTATTTATTGTTAATGTACACACACACACCTGTATTGATTTGGAGTTTTCTTTTTCCCTCAGGCTTCCTTAAGTGCAATACACAAATTCAAAGATTTCTGTGCTTAAAATACTGCAGTTTTGTGTGTTTCCTCTAATAACTTTTGTACTTGACCATGCCCTTTGGTTGCCTGGCCATACCTTTGGCCACACCCTCATGTTGCCTGGCCACACCCTCTTGATCACACCTTCATGTTGCTTAACCATACCTCTTACAAATTCACATGTGTGTCCCTATTTTCATCTGTGAAATGTTGGAGGGTATGGGTTTATCCACTGCCAGCATGTGGCCCCTAGCAGAATACCCCCAAGGGAATGTAACCCTTGACAGAAAAAGAAAATGTTCTCCACCCTGCTCTAGAGAGATTACACCAAGCCCCCATGCAAGGGAGTTACAAAAAGCTTTATCTCTGGGGTGGGCTGCATACAAGGATGGTGGTGGGTTGGGGGCCACATGCTGGTGGTGGACATGGCCAAACACAACAGTTGGCATGGCCCGGTGTCCTCCTCAACCCTCCCCCCTCTCACACACCCACACACCCCCTTTTTCCTTGATGTGAAAAGAAGGCTTTTTGCTAAGATTATTGCCATGTGTGGGGAGATTTCAGCCAGGCAAGGAAGGATTAACCCTTCCCTTCCCAGTGCAACCCCTCTTACATACATTACCCCCCTACTACATTTAAGTTTAGGGGGAAAAAGCTCCCAGTGGCAGCAATTGGAGCTTTCTCCCCTAAGCCTAAGTGCTGCATGGCGGGGTGGGGGCAGAGGCGTGGCAAAATTTTGCGAGATTCGGCAAAGTCTTGCGAGACTTGGTGAAATATCACCATGACACTTCAGACGAGACTTGGCAAGACTTGTTTAAGGCCTCTCTCCTGCCCATGTGTCCCCAGCGTCCGTCTGCAGGTGGCTGCTGTCCAGTCCGGTTTTGGTTAGGGAGTGCCTGGCCAAGCAGCTGCCGCTGCAGACTCTCTCTCTTAACTGAAGCCCAGGCAGCCACAATCAAACGAGAAATTGTCAGGAGAAGGGAGTGCTTTGGTGGTGGTAGTGGTGGAGTGAGAGGGAGCAAAGGGACAGCTGGGGCTCTGGAAAATGGAATTTCGGGGCTTGAGCCCCATGGGCTCAGGAATAGTGATGCCTCTGATGCTGCTGTAAGGGAGCTACTGCACCAGGGAGTAGGCAACCTAGTGCTCCCCGGATGTTTTGGACTATTACTCACATTAGCCCTGACCATTGGCCATGCTGGCTGGGGCTAATGGGAGTTGTAGTTCAAAACATCTGGAGAGCACCAGGCTGCCTACCCATTTACTACACATCCCAGCCCAAAGACAACTATGTCATCTCAGTGCTGGATGAGGGTTTCTTCTGTTTAAAACGGCCACCATGTTTCGCCCAAATGCGTCTGAATTGCTGAGCTGTAGAGCGGCTCTGATGCACCTTGTGTGACTTTCCAAGGGGATATGGAGCTCCGTTGATTCTGCATTTTCTCTGACTGCAGGATTGGAAAAGGAATTGCCTCAGGATCAGCAGGGAAGTGCTCCAGCGGCCATGGAGCATCGGGGCTCAGGGATGGCCAAACGCCTGGCCACGCTGGTCTCCGGTCTGGTGGAGTGCATGTGCTTTGCAGGCGTCATTTTTGGATGGGCATCCCTGGTCTTTGTCCTCAAGGATTTGAGCTACTTTAAGGAACTCTGTGTGCCAGCTGCCAATCAAACAGCCAATCAAACAAACTCAGGTATGGCATGATCAGGGAAGGATGGAAATGGGGTGGGGCCCAGGTTTACTTTTAAAATGGGTTTTAGTCACTCTGGGTTTATGTGATGTAATCATACACGCTGGGCTAGCTGCGAGTCAGAAACAGCTGTACGGCAGGACTGCACAGCTTATGATCCCACCAAGCCAGATGCAGTTCACCAGTTGTGGCTTGCCAAGTGCTTGACAACCCTGCTGGTTTTGCATTCCAAGGCAGGTAAGCAAAAACCAGAGCACTTTATCAAGCCTCCAGTAGATCACCATGTGTGGCTGGTGGACTAAGTTTAGCTTGGTGAGTCACAGGTTGTGCATACCTGGCGCAAAAGATGGGGTGAGTGGGTTTGAGGGTGTCTATGAACTATTGCAGCACTGGGTAGAAGGTAGAACTCCAGATGCTTTGGGCTTCTAGCCATCTGAACAGCCCGATCTCATCTGATCTTGGAAGCTAAGCAGGGTCGGGCCTGGTTAGTACTTAGATGGGTGACCGCCTTGGAATACCAGGCGCTGTAGGGAGGGACCATAGCTCAGTGCAATAGAGCACATGCTTTGCATGTAGAAGGTCCCAGGTTTGATCCCTGGCATCTCCAGGTAGGACTTGGAAAGAATCCTGCCTGAAACCCTGGAGAGCCACTGCCAGTCAGTGTCGACAATACTGGGCTTGATGGACCAATGGTCTAATTCAGTACAAGGCAGCTTCCTATGTTCCTATGGAATCCATATTCTCCTAATCTGCATTTCTCCTAATATGCACATTTCTTTTTGCACATTTGCCCTAATATACACATTTTTTGCAAGCAATTTTCCCTAGTAGAATGCTTTTTTGTATTTTCTTTTCACTAATATACAGTATGCATTTTTGTAAGCATTTTTTAATTGGAGAACTGCATCACAAAATTCGGAAAAGTATAACTATCGAAGTATAACTGCATTTCAGTTTGCATATTTGTTCAGGATATACAAATCAGGAAAGTCTGTACTCAAATGCAGATCGAATGAACTTCTCCCCCATCCTTAGTGTGGGATCAAACTAACAGAGTTTAATCATGCCAACTCCCCCCCCCCAGTAACTCATCTAGATATTACCGGTAGTTCTTCTGAGCATGTGCAGAATGCACTTTCATCATGATTAAATACCTAACTGCAGCCAACCCCAGCACTGCTGGAATGAAAGGTAAAGGGCTTTCAGTTGGGAGGCTGTGAAACGTTCAGAAGGGTTTGAGGTCTTGCTCCTCTCATTTTAGAAAATGAGTACTGGTTATTGGTGTTACGGCTTTGGGGGGGGATGAGTTGGGTTGGAGAATATGGAGAATAAAAGGCCAAATATATTGTGATTGAGGCTTGTACGCAGTAAGTATGTGCTTGGGGATTTATGCACAGGAGCCATATGGCATAAAAGACTATCTCTCAATTCCCTCTCCTTTTGCAGACTGCAGCGGCCAGGACGAGCAGTTCTCCCTCATCTTCACCATTGGCTCCTTCATGAACAACTTCATGACCTTCCCCACAGGCTACATCTTTGACCGCTTTGGCACCACAGCAGCCCGTCTGCTTGCCATGTAAGTGATGGATTCCCTCTTTCACCTTCTCAGAGCTCTCTGCCTCTGTGGAATCCAACAGCTGGTCTTATAGGGCTCCAGTGCCTTTAAGAGTTGTGTTGCAGGAAGAAATTTGGCAGTGGCAAATACTCCCATCACTGCAGCACTGGAAGGGAAGCAATTGAACTCTGTCCTGCCATGCAGCTCTTAATCAGTTAAAGGTCTTTAGAGTGAGAGTGGGCAATCCTAGGCCAAAGTATGCTCATTCACTGCAGCCTGATTCAGGGGGTGAAATGGGCAGGAGGCTGGTTCGTACTGGAATGTTCCTGTGGAGTTGGGTCTCCTCTCTGAGGACTCTTGGATTGCATCTACACAGGCAGCAGAAGGTTGAATGTTGAAGTGGTAGAACGGAACCGCACCACTTCAGATTGCATACCACTTTTGAGTGCTTCTCCGTGTAAAAGCACTCTGCACATAGGAAAAAGAATAGAATAGCATATCAGGGAGAGAGGTTCTGGCCCAGCCCTTTCAGGGAGTTCTTAACATAGGGACACATTCAAAACTGTGATCACCCACCTGCAGTCTGAAATGGTTCAGTCCATTCTTGCTGTATGTGTAAACCAACCTCAGTCATCCTTTGGGAAGGGAAGGGTGAAGTCCCATACACCTGGCATATGGTGAGCAGAAGGGAATGGTGATGGTCAGAATTTATTTTCTCTTCTCTCTCCCCATTTCCCTCCTGATTCTTTCCCTCTCTTCTCCACAGTCTGTCAGGGTTGCCAGACAGCTGAAATAATAAATGTGTTATCTTTGACGACCCAGACTGTCTCCATATGCCCCAGAGTACTGAGACATTTCTCCTGACTTAATACTAATCTTCACGTACTCTAATGCACAGCTTGCTGCCCCTGTCAGAGGGAGCTGCACCCAAAGGAGGCAGAATAGAAACCGCTGCCAGTTTTTCATGAGGTCTTTACACAGTGCCATGTATAAAACATGAGCTTCCCTGTTGAGGATAGTTGATTCAGTATATTAATTGAATATGCATTATTTTTATTATGACTAGCTGTTGCCCACAGCTTCGCTCACGTGGATTTTAGGATTTGGTATAATTGTTTTTAAAAGAAACATGTATGGAAAAGATGCAGTGTCTCTGACTGAAACTGTAACGTTTAGGTTGGGTGCTGGCAGCAGAAATCTTTTGTGACAGAAATATCTGTTCTTAAAGAAAAATCAGGTTAATCCTGAGAGTCTACAGGTGATGAAGAGTGAGCATGCCAAGTTTGGGGTAGATCCGTCTAAACGTGATGGAGCCTATGCAACGATGCCCCCACACACAACAAGACAGTCAGTCATGTAAAAAGTTTCCCTCCCTTTTCACCCCCTCAGAGAACATTCTAAATGGCCTAGGGGAGATTTGCATATCCAGCCCTATTGGCCACTGCAGGAATTCATAGGAACATTCTAAGGTGTCCTATGGGCTATTTGCATAACTGCTGCTATTGGCTGCTGCAGCAAGTTGGCTCCTGCAGCAATTATGAGGTGAGGCCTATTTGCAGAACTGCAGATATGAGAGTGGGGCGATTTTGCCCCCTTTTTTCACCCCCTTAGGGATGGAATTTCCCAAAATCCTTCCTCAGTGGGGGCCTACGTCATAAAAGCAATCTCCCTTCAAAATTTCACGTTCCTAGATTAAATGGTTTGAGCTGGGCATTGATGAGTCAGTCAGTCAGGACACCTTCTTATATATATATAGATTATGATTATTTACAGTATTTGTATACCACCCCACATCAAGCAGATTCCGGAGTGGTGAACAATAAAAAGACAAAAACGGATAAAAGAAACAAAAACATTATGTTGGAAAAAAAGTAACAATTACAGTGGTGGTTCCGTGGTTGGAGAGCAGAGAAGGCTTCCCGGAACAAGGAGGTCTTCAGCAGGTGCCGAAAGCAGCACAATGTTGGAGCCTGCCTGACCTCCAGAGGCAGGGAGTTCCACAGAAATGGAGCCGTATTAGCTTTTATTAATATGTTTAGCAAATTTAAAATGCCTGTTAAAGGTTGGGGTAGCAAAAGGACACATAGGTAGGGGAGAGCATAGAGGCAGGGGAGAGAAAGTTGTCTAGGGCTTTGAGGTCGGAGGGCCATAGGGTTGTGCCCTGGGTTGTTGTTGTTTAGGCTGCTTCTATACCACTTGATATCCTAAGATTTCTAAGCAGTTTACATAAAAAATAAAATACTATATAAAAAGTGATGTGAATACAATATAAATACACTAAAATGTTATAAATACACATTTATATAAATATATAAGTCTTTATATAAATATAAATACACTAAAATGTTACAACAAGAACAGTAAAACAGAGCAGTGCATAGTGGAGCTGGCACTTCGGGGAAGGTGGTAGGTTATTTTAGATTGCCAGGGATTCTCAGTAGATAGTAGGTGACAAGGTATGTGGGAGACACTGTCATTTTAGCTATGTGGCAGCCAGGAGAAGGGTCGATAAAGGATTCAAAGATGGTACTACTATCAGAACAGAAAAGGTTCTTTTGAAAGAGATTGAAAAAAAACCTGCCAGTATTGTAATCAGTGCTTTTTTTCTGGAGAAAAGGGTACCGGAACTCTTGGATTACATTTCCTCGGGAGTAGATGGCGATTAAATTGTAATGTAATAGAAGAAAAGGTGCTGGAACTCAGTTCCGGTGAGTTCCACCAGAAAAAAAGCCCTGATTGTAATGCCATTATTCAAATCTGTGGTGTGGCCACACTTAGAATACTGTGTGCCGTTCTGGTTGCCCATCTCCAAAATGGAGCTGGGAAAGGTGCAGAAACAGGCAACCAAATTGATCAGGGAGGCTGGAACACCAGTGAGAGAAGGCTACAGTGGTCACAGCTTCTTCATTCAGGATAAAGGCAACCAAGAGTGCAATCCTATGCATGTTTAGACAGAAAAAAAAGTCCTACAACTCCCAGCATGCCACAACCAGCTGCGAGTTGTAGAACTTTTTCTGTCTAAACATGCAAAGGATTGCACCTTAAGTGGGGACAGGATACAGGTTTATAAAGTGATGCATGATGTGGACAGAGAGAAGTTTTTTCACCCTGTCTCATAATACTAGAATTTGGGGGTCACCGATGAAACTGATTGGCAAGGTGCTTCAGAACAGGCAAAAGAAAGTACTTCTTCACAGGGCAGATAACTAAGGACAGAATTTGCTGCCACAAGATGTGGTGATTATGCACAGTGTCTCTGCCTGAGCGCATCCAAGCTGAAGGCTTGGCCAACTTTAATAAGTATTCATCAAAGGCAATGCTTTGATTGCAGGCCCAGAAGGAAAGGGGGGTCAGTGAGCCTGAAGCAGTGTGACGCCAATTTTCAGTAGCTGGGAATCTGGCTCTGTTGTCCGTTTATGAAGTTTGTTTATGATCAACTAGAAATAGAGGCCAATTTACATTGTTTGGTGATTGGGTCCAAGGTCTTCAGTGGAGCCCTGCTGATTTGTACCAGCAAGGAGTCTGTTCTGTGAATGAGGTTTCCAATCAGTGCAATCCTCATCTCAGCCAACGGGGCTGGAAGTCCAAGGGTTCCTGTGTCCACAGCACAGGAAGTTGATATTTGCTGCCACTGCAGTTTAAGTTCCTTAGTTGGTTGAGTGTATTAATGGAGTGAGCAAAGGCATGCAGCTCATGTGAGTGGACTGATTAATCATGTGCAGGAGGGCAGTGCTGAGGTGGCTGTTTTAGGTTCCCCCACCCTCCTTCCTCCCAGCTCTGTCAGGAGCATGTGGTCAAACTCAATGAAGTTTTGTATGCCCACCTCAGCTTATAAAACAATGACCTGTCTAAGGGACACATGACTTCAATGGGAACCTGTTGGGGTCTGCATTCCAGCAGTAGAGCAACAACAAAAGGTTCCCCATCCCTGGTTTAAACTGCAGAAAAACCACACATTAAAAGACCATCAAAATAAGAATGTCTTCAAAGGGAGGGGTGCCAGTCAAGTCTCCTCAGTGAGGCCAGTCCATCCATATGGTGGAGAAATAAAAATCAAATAAAATCAAAAGTTGGAGCCTTTTTTGAATAATATTATCCTCATTCTTTCTTCCTACACACACCCAGCTCCATCCAGCCAAAGTTAGGTACCCGGTAAATGTTAGTAACCTTGATGTCATCCACTGAAATATGTAGTGCTGAAAAGTGCCTTGTTTTGTCTGGATCGTATACACTGGATTGTGAAAGAGGCTTTTATTAACTATAAACACACAATTAAAAGATTTGGGATAGGAGGGAAAGAAATTGCCTTATGAAACACAGGTGTAGAGTTTCATTTGCTTTTTCCGAACCTCCACCGGCATACATGAGGAGGAGGAGGAGGAGGAGGTCAGCCTGGCAGGGACAGAGGTGTCCTGCCTGCCTCCCCTTTGTAGCCCACCAGCATTAGGCAGGAGGAGCCTGGGAGCAGGCAAATGTGTCAGGCCTGAAGGGTGGGGAGCGAGGTGGGGCAGCAAGCACAGCACCAGGGCTGTGAAGTCAGGAAACTTTTCCTCATTGGCTGAGACTGGAGGCCTAAACCCAGGGGCCTGCTGTGAGCAGTGCTTTCCTCTCATGCCCTCGGTGTGCCTTGTACAGCTACGACCTGCAGGGCTGGCTAAGGGTTGTTGTGCTGCCATTTCATTGTGAGGTAATCCTGCCCCACTCTCTTGTTATACCTAGAGAGCCAAGCATCCACTGACTAGAGAGGGACTTGGAGCAGGGCCGGTGCTACCATTAGGCCAACTAGGCAGCTGCCTAGGGCGCAGGGCTAAAGGGGGCGCCAGAATGACCTTGAAAAAAAAATACAGGGCTCAAGTGGGAAGGGGGGGGCGCTAAATATCTGATCCTGCCTAGGGCACCAAACTGCCTTGCACCTGCCCTGACTTGGAGTACTCACTGGAACTCGGTGAAGTTGGATGAAGAGGAGGAACTTGATGACTCAGCACCTGCTTTGGAATTCCTTTATAGTAGGGGTGGGGAGCCTCCGGCCACAGGTGGGGAGCCTCTGGCCCACAGGGCCTGCCCGCCTGGCCCGCCAGGCTCCTCTCTGTGATATCCCTCTTCTGGACTGCTCAGCTTTTTCCCTGAATGCTGTTCAGCTGAGCAGCATTCCACCCCCACTGTTCAGTTGAGCAGTGGGAAAACAGCTGAGGTGCAGAGGTGCCCCCTTTTCCACGCTCCTCAGCTGTTTTCTAGAGAGAGCTGAGCGGTGCTGGGGGGGAGGGGAATTTAAACCACACTTTCCCAATGATTCCATCCCCCACCCACTGCTCTGGGAGATCCCCTTCCCCTAGTGGTGCCAGTGGGCACTTTCTTCCCAATGCAAACAGCAACTTCAGAGGAGTGATTTTCCTCAACATCACAGCAGGCGAGGAAAGGGTTAAATCCCCCCTCCAAGTTTACTGTCATTTCAGTAATGAATCTACCCTCCCAGGTGATGCTGTTTGCCTTTAACTGTGCAAGTTTTTAAAATATATGTAATGTGAAGACACTTTTCACTCACATCATGTAGTTTGGCCCTAAGTGCCTGCATGGAATGAAACCAGAGAAGAAATCCTCCTCCTCCTCCTCCTGAACTGGAACTGAGCACAACATTTTAATGGTTCATCTTTCTGCCCACTAGTCCTCCGCCTGCATCTTTTTCTCTGTCCCTCTAATTTCACCCTTGTCTTCTCTTGCTTGACATGGCTCCTTGCATCCTTTCCCAGCAGTCTCCCTCTGTTTTCATGTGATCCTTTAGTTCTGAACTTCATCTCACTGACTCCTCTCTCTTCCTCCACTGCCCACGGTTCCTACAGCTACCTGCCTGTCTGCCTAAAGGATGGGAAACTGATGAAAGCTCACTGTTTCTGATGTGGGAAGAAGGGAGAAAGTAGTTCACCTGCCTACCCATGTGTCCACAGCCCAGTGCCCATTTGGTAGCTCAGGGCATCTCTTTGTCTTCCAGATCTTCCTACACCTCTGGTACCCTCCTCATTGCATTTTCCTCAGCAGGTGAGTGTTCCTGGGTGAAGAGCCAGACTCAGCTAGCTAGACGTGTGGGGTGAGAGTGAATCTTGGGCAAATAAATAGAAGTATTGCTGAGTTTGAGACTGTTGTGGGGAGGGACACCTGTCAACTTTGGCCCTGTGTGGTTGGTTGGTTTTTGCTAGGAAAGCAGGTTTTAATTTTATTTATTACATTTTTGTAAAGCAGGCCAGAAAGCAAGTTAATTGGGCTCATCCTTCCCATTGCTGACTTCTCAGCCCCTTGAGCTGGCGTAAACAGTCACGCTTGCACAGTGTGCAGAGTCTCTTGCAGGGCTTTTTTTCTGGTGGAACTCACAGGAACTGAGTTCCAGCACCGTTTCTTCTATTAATTGCATTACAATTTAATCGCCATCTACTCCCGAGGAAATGTAATCCAAGAGTTCCGGTACCTTTTTCTCCAGAAAAAAAGCACTGGTCTCTTGTATTAGTGTGTGGACTGGAGAACCATGGGGCAGTATGTCTGTATGACATTCTTGTGAAATATATGAACACTTTCTGTTGCACTGGCACATCTAACTTTTCAGTGGTGTGTGTGTGTGTGTGTGTGTGTGTGTGTGTGTGAGAGAGAGAGAGAGAGACAGAGAGAGAGACAGAGAGAGAGACAGAGAGAGAGACAGAGAGAGAGACAGAGAGAGAGACAGAGAGAGAGAAGGAGGGAGGGAAGGAGGGAGGGAGAGGGGTGGGGTGGGGTGAGGTGAGGTTGGGGGGAGAAAGGTACTTAAGGTGATATGATGTCTAGCGGTGTGTGTTTTATGAACATAATAGGCTGGTGATTCTGATAGGCCTTCCACTGATTTTTCCCACCCCTTGCAGCCACCGCACTGATGCTATTTCCAGCACTAACATTTCTCTCCATTGGTGGAATCCTCCTTATCCTCACCAACATGCAGGTTTGATGTTCTTCGCTTGTGCATCCTATTGGAGAGGGGAGCTGGGAGAGGAAATAGTTTACAGGAGAACTTTTGTGGTGGTGCAGGGGGGTGGGGGGAGGAACTAGAGTCTAGTTAAAGATGTTAATTAGTTCGGACAACTGTATGAGTTGTTTTTACTAAACTAAAACGCCGGTATTCAGGTTTAATTGCAGTGTTGGCACTTTGAAATAAATAAGTTGGTTTTGTGTTGCAGTTTGGTTCGCCATCACTAGTTACTAGACTATCCATGAAATGACATTTTCTTTGGGTGGCAACAGATTCCGGAGTGAGTGCCATTTCCCTGCCACCAGTCTACATCTCTGTGATTCATTAAACATGAGCTGGGGAAGTGATACCATTTTGACTTTTTCTTCCATGGTCAAAAACTTTTAAGCCTGGTCTAGAGTCAGATGAAAAAGTCAGATGGTGGGAATAGAATTAAGAAGTTAGTTTGAGGATGGATGGGTTGCTTTTGATCTGTTAGTAGGCTGTGTTATCTCCACAGCTATGCTTTTGTGATCTTATTCACGCTCACAGAAATTGGGCCCTTTTGCTGTGATCAGCTGACCCATTCCAGAAAATGAGTCAATTTGTTTTGAGGTTTTATTTGTCTCTCCAGGTTGGGAACCTGTTTGGAAAACATCGCTCAACCATCATTACCCTCTACAACGGGGCCTTTGACTCTTCTTCTGCTGTGTTTCTTGTCATCAAGGTTGGTGGCTATTTTCTAAATAATGGAAAAGGTGTAGCATTACCACAGTTTCTTAAGAAACAAACACACACAAGAAGCCTCTGCCCTTCCTGGTGTGCTGCTTCCAGATGGAGGGCTCCTAGCACAAACAATCAAAATGCATTGTGCAGCTATTCTATCTTTTCTTCTTTAACAGATTTTTTTTCTGGTAAGAAAAAAAAGATGTAAGGAACTACAAAATGAAGAAAGTCTCCTCTGGACACCCCCCTCCCCAATTCTGTGAGGGTGCTTCCAGATGGAGGGCTCCTAGTGCTGCAGAAACATTGCTTTTCCGACATCAACTACATTTGGAATTGCAATAGACTTTCCACACATTCATGCCTTTTTTGTGTATGCATCCTACTATGCTCGATCCCACACTAGTGGGACAGGACATAGCAGTATGGGTGGGGAAAGGGCAATTCCTCCCCACTCCTCTTTTTCCTGATGTGCTTATGGGCTCTTCAGAGTGGCTATGAAAAAAAGAACACTAACTATAAAGCAGGGATGAAGGGGGCTTCTCTCTATGCTCCCCCCCCCACACACACACACAAGTGCTTTGAACTGCTGTTTTCTTCCTGCCTGGCTCCAATACCAAAAGTGAACTGGACAGGGAGAAAACTCCCGTTTAAAGTAACATTTAAAAAATGTTTTAAAACAAGCGTGGGACTTATTGCTGCATAGAGGAGACTCTCTTTCTCTTCCTGAGCTGCTCCCCATAACCTCCAGCAACCAGCCTTTTAAACTTTTACCCAAAGCACTTTGCTGGCAGTGAGAAGAGGTTTGGAACTGAGCAGCTTCCCTCCCCATCAACAATACAATTGCTGCTTTGTAAAACGAAAACCCCAACACCACCACAAAATTGTCTTGCACTATTACAGTTTTTCCACAGTCCTTGGGCAATTATATACACACATATATAAATAAATTAATTAATTTTAAGAAGCAAACGGCAAAGTGAAACAAACTATTTCAGTGCTGATGGTTGGAAGAGATTGTATTCCAGGAGTAAAGCAGTAGATGAGGAATGGGGAACCTAATTTGGTCTGGGGACCAAATTGCCTCCCCCCAACCAGTGAGGCAGGCTGGATAGCAAGCCCATACCATGAAGCCCCTCCCACTAACAATCAACCCCCATCCTGCCCTTTTTGCCTTTCTTCGTGCAGAGAGAGAGACACGGAGTAAGGGACTCAGCTGGCGCCTGGAGGAGTGGCTTCTCCAAGAACTGGCCAAGCTGGGTGCCTTTTTTGTGCACTGCTTGCTGTCCTGATTGGGGCAGCAAATGGCATGTGAATGGACTCAATCAGTGCTTGGAGGAGCAACTGTTCTAAGTGCTGGCTGCACTGATGGCTGCACATGCCGCTTGTCCCAGTTGGGATGACGACCAGCAAGCAAAGCCAGACCCCACTGTTATCTCCAATCTGTGGTCAGAGATAACAGCAGTAACTCCCCTGCATGCTGCTCCCCTTCCCAATTGGCAGGAATCCAAGAAGTGCCATAGGCCAGAGGCTCCCCATGCCTGCAGTAAAGGAAATAATGAATTAAGTGGCTGCTAATGCTGTTGGAAGAGCCAGAAGCAGATTGCACCAAATGCATGCATACACTTTTAAAAAAGAGAACTGAGAAGATCCCCGCCCCCTTCAGCAGCAGGATCACTTCTTTGTAAAAAAAATAAAGCCTTGGTGCTCCCCCACTTCCATGAAGCTGTCTCACACAAATTATTTTTACAACCCTTGCGCAATTCTGTTTTACCAGAAGTCCGCTAACCTACATTAATTTAAAAGCAAACAAACTGCAAAGCAAGCTGCAAACAGGCAATTTCAGTGCTGTTGTTGAAGACATTGTGTTCTAGGAGGAAAGTAACAAAGGAAAGAATTAAGTGGCTGGCAATGCTGTCTGGAGAAACCAGAAGCTGGTCTCATCAAACGCATGCATACACTTCTTCTTTTTTTAAGCTCAAGCAAAATGTTAAGAAATACTTAAAGAAAATGGCAAAACTCTTTAGGGGAAAGGAATTGAGTTGCAGGACACAAAATGATTCTGCAACAGGAAATATACGGTAAGCAATTGGGAAAGGAGGGACATCTCTAATATGTCATCAATCTTCTCCAGAGACAACTCTTCCCACAAGCTTCCATGATACATTTTCTTGTCCACACCTTCAAAGAAATTGCACTGCTATTCTGCTCTTTCCCTCCTTAACAGATATTCCGCCTTAAGCAAAAAGTCAGGAAAATTGCTGGGGAAACATAGGGGTGTGGGGTGTTTACAAATCTATGATGTCATTGTCTGGACCCCCCCATGAAATGTGAGTGTATTGAGTCATGGCAATTCCAAACTAAATGCTCATCTGGAAGTAACCTGAATGAGGTGGTGTGATTGCACAATAAAAGCCTTGTCCAAAAGCACCCCTTCTGTGCAGTTTCCACCTAAGCAATGATGGGTTACCTCTATGATGCCGAGTCATCAGCCTAGGTGTAGAACCACCACATGATCATCTGTGTCAGGGAAGGGGAATGTGGACGCAGCTAAGGCATCTGCCCCACCTAATTTATCAGCACTCATTGAGCTAGTGACTGGCTTTTTAATGTCCTGAACTGGCAGCTGGTTCAGACATTGAAAGAAACAGCCTGGTCAAGAACAGGACAGATGGAAGCTGTACACCCACCCTTATAGCTTGCTGCCATCAGCCCATACCAGCATGGCTGGTGATCAGGGATGATGGGAGTTGTAGTCCAAAACTTCTGGAGGATACCAGGTTGGAGAAGGCTGGTGCAGATGATGTCATGTGAGAGAGTAATCACGATTTGGGCGAGTGGAGGAGAAGAGACAAGCGAAATCAGAGAATAAAGTGGTGGCGAATAATACTGAGATTCCAAATTAATTTAGTCTTCAGGGACATTTAATCTGGATTAGTTTCTCACACTTAAAACTAGGATCATATGTAGCAATTTGTCACTCCTTGTCCTGAGCAGATTTATTTTCAAGTTAAAACACAAAACCAAGCCCCCTTCCTCTCATGCTTGTACAATCGATAGAATCGCTCACCGATGCTCTCTCAAGAGCATTCGTTTAGCAAACTGTCAGCCACTTTGCTGTTGGACACTGGAGAATTAACGGTGCCTGCAGCTTGTAGTGAACCTGGGACATTTTCAGATCATTAATCCTCTTAGAAGCTTAATTACTGTATTGGGTGTCATCCCTGTGCCTTCAGCTGATTCCTACTTAGGTCAGAGCAGAGGCTAAGGGCCAAACAATATATGGTACACACTTGCCTGTCTCATTCTGTCAACAGTCTTTCTTTCCCCAATGAAAAGCAGCCTCGGGGAGCTTTTCCTGATTTTTTGCTTAAGGCGGAATATCTGTTAAGGAGGGAAAGAGCAGAATAGCAGTGCAATTTCTTTGAAGGTGCGGACAAGAAAATGTATCATGGAAGCTTGTGGGAGGAGTTGTCTCTGGAGAAGATTGATGACATGTTGGAGATGTCCCTCTTTTCCCAATTGCTTGCCGTATATTTCCTGTTGCAGAATCATTTTGTGTCACTTTGGGTGCTTCCAGATGAGGGCTTTTATTGTGCAATTGCTCAGCCTCATTCATGGAATTTTACAGAGGGTCCAGAAAATCTCTCCTTCAAATTCTAACCCTCCCATGTTTTCCCAGCACTGCTTCCCACCCCTCTGCCCCCTTTTTTTTGTCTTACCAGGGTGGGGGGGGGGGAATCTGTTAAGGAAAAGACAGAATAGCTGCACAGTGTCTTTTGATTGGTAAGACTAGGAGCTTTCCATCCAAGAAGCACCTTTTGAGCAAAAGATCATGGGGACGGGGGAAGATAAGTTGTTTAACCCTTTCTCTTTTTGCCATTTGTCTACTGAAACCCCCCCCCCCCCAGTGATTTTCTGCTTTGGATGAAACTATACTCTTTCCCTCATGGGTGTGAAAGCAGTGTGTGGGTGTGGGTGTGGGTGTGTGGGTGTGGTGGGTGTGAATTTTGAGTGGATAAATATCACAAAGGGAAAGGGTTAGACGCCCCCCTTCCTCTACTTAAACTCACAATACCTTGGCCTTTTTTCATTAAAACAAACCATTGGGGGGGAGGAAGAGACAGGCAGCCTCGTGACACCTGTAGTTTGGCCCTGAGTCCTTAGTTATCAACTACCATTCAGTCGGGGGACTCAAGCCTTTGCCTTAAATGTACTGGTTGATTTTGTTTTCCCCACTGAGCCATTCTAACAAGGCTAATATACCCAAGAGATTCCTGACTGGCTTACTGGAGCACCATACACACCGCAGGATCCATACACACAGCCCCTCCGCTCGTTAGCATTACAGTTGTCTCTTCAGATGCAAAGAGTTTTGGATGCAGTTTTAGGAATACTATCCAGATGTGCATTGAGCTAAGAGATCACTGTGATCTGGTGAGAGAGCTCACGAGGAAGCTAAGAAGCAGACAGAATCCTTTGGTGACATAAACCAGCCACGTGAGAGAGAACATGGGGAAGTAGGGAAGCAGAGGGAAAGCGCAGCATGCATGTGTGATTTCAGTAGGAAGTTGTGGTTAATGTGGTAGACTTGACGTCAAACCACAAGAGTTCTGTTCCAGCTTCGGTACAGCACTGTACATGTATGTGATCATGCTGCTTCCCTAACTCGTGTCTCACTTTCCTAAAGCTACATTGTGGCAAAACTCTGCTCACAGTAGGGAACGTAATGCATGATTTGCTGATGGTGTTTTATGGTTCCTCTCTTCCTAGCTAGAGTGAATAACAGAGCTTCAGAGACCAGAAGCACCTGTGCTATGGATTATTAAGCAAAGCGTGTAGAAAACCGACCACCTAGGGCAGGAGGGTGTGGAACCTTAGGCTCGCAGGCCAAATGCAGCCCTTTGGGGTTCCTCAGATGTCCCCGCCCTTTTTCCCTGCCCCCCCACCCCCTGACTGCTGAGTGTTTGATGGCTTCCCAGCTTTTGCATATTTCTTTTCCCATTCTCCAAAGTTGAAATGCCTCTCCTAAAGCTTACTTACTGGCAGAAGTTGCTGTTAGCACCACTGATTTTCCTGGGGCCAAACAAGACACAAGGTTAAATTAGGGATGTACGGACTTCGTTGAATCTGTCCCATCTGCATTTCATGGATTGTCAGGTGTATTTTGTCCTGTCATCCACTCATTAACCAAATCAAATTTGTACTTCCAAAAATGTGCAACCCCCCCATATGCAAATTCCCCCAAAATACACATTTCCACACATTTCCAGTCGGTGTTTCCCCCCCCCCCCATATTTTTCTATGACTAAGTTTGCATAAAATTATGAAAAGTAAAAATAAAACCTTGCCCACAAGTCCCCAGAATCCGTGGGACCCAGAAGAAGCCGGTCCGCTGCGGAATCTGCATTTTGGATTCCTAGAAATCTGAACTCATTCCAATCCGTATGTTAAATACATCTTGACATTGAACATGAACATTAAAAAAAACCAAACTGAAAGCCTAAAGGCAGCTGCTGGAGGGAGCTGATAATTAGCAGGATTGCAGCTGGTGGTGGTGGTGGGTGGATTTAACCCTGTCCTCCACTGGTGTGGTCCTGAAGAAAAACCATGATCAGAGAGCACAGTGAGAACAGCGTGGCAGTGCAGGCAGGCTGCCTCAGGCTTGTGCTGTTTGCCCACAGCTGCTGTACGAGCAAGGCCTCTCGCTGAGAACCATGTTCCTCTTCATGTCCGTCTGCAGTGCTTGGCACTTGGTCCGCACGTTCTTCCTGATGCCCCGCCGCCATATCCCTTACCCACTGCCCCCAGGATACACATATGGGTAAGCAGCACTTGTTTGTATACCCCTGTCTGATACACAGCTGCCTCCCCTGTGTGTCTTCTCAAAAATCTCATTCCCTTGTCTGTCTATGCCCCTCCATTTTGTCCTCCTGTCCTTCCTTTTTCAAGCTAGTACAGTCATGCCTTGGATTGAGAGCATAATTCGTTCCGGAAACGTGCTTGTAATCCAAAACACTCTTATATCAAAACGAAATCCCCCCAAAAAAATTTGTACAGAGATTTTTAATTTAAGCTGTACTACAGTACTTGTATTGCAAGACGTCACTTGTATATCAAGTCGGAAAAAAATTAAATAAATATTTAAAAATTTGCTTGTCTTGCAAAATGCTCTCAAACCAAGTTACTTGCAATCCAAGGTATTACTGTATAGTGCTTGAAACTCGTTGACTAGATAGAAAGAAGATATTTTATCATTTGTCCTGTTAAAGGCAGTCCTGCTCTTTGAATGCTTCTTCTAACACAGTGTTCTCCAACCTTGGGTCCCCAGATGTTTTTGACCTACAACTCCCAGCATGCCCCAGCCAGTGTAGCTGGCAGGGGCATGCTGGGAGTTGTAGGCCAAAAACATCTGGGGACACAAGGTTGGAGAACACTGCTCTAACAGCTGTTGTGAACACAAGCCCTGGGATCCACATAGGATCGGCAACTCCTCAACTAATCACTGTAACTGTGTCTTTAATAGCAGCTTGGAGTGCAGAATTTTCAGGTGATCATGTTTATATCCATGCTCTGAAAACTTCATCTGCTGATTATTATTTTTTTGCACATCGGCCTGCTCTTAAAGGCTAAAGGGTGTCCAGGCAACTTTTTGTGGTGAGTGGCAATCCCAAATTACATCCTTCTTTGTACATGCCCCCCAAGCTTTTTCTGTGGTGATTTTTTCAGCAGCACCATCAGAAGTCCCTTTGAAAAATGTACCGGTAATCTGGAGTGCTCAGGTGCCTTCTTGTGGCTTCTTCAGAAATACCTTCAGTTTAAGAGCAGCCCACTGTGGCCTTCACTGAAATGATTCGAGACACTTTGGGCCCCCTGATTGAACCTATAGTTTCAGGATGCCTGTAGTTCAGGCAGGTTTTGCTAACAGCCTAGTCCTTGGTATGTTGACCTGGAAATAAGGACCAACCTATGTTACATACAAACGCATGTTAACTGTAGCCTTTATGGCCCTTTTTGGAGAGGAAAAGCCACTTCTTGAAGGGGTGAGGATGAGCAGAGAAGCAGCCAGTAGAGATGAGATATACTTACCTCTTTTACCATCTGCCACTTCCCTGCTTCAAATCCAGTGGTGTCGTGGTAAATTCGGAAGTGCAGGCGCTCATCATAACAGCCCCCATAGCCACACCCCCAAGGAGAGTCCAAAATTCAGGCAGCTGTTGATCCAGATCAACAAAGCAGTTCTAGCAGCTTTCATCTCTACCATGAGAAGGTCTTGTATAAAGCTATTTAGTCATAATTGCCCATTCAAGAGCAGGCCACCTCATAATACTTTGCATTACAACAGGGATAGCTCACAACT
Source organism: Shinisaurus crocodilurus (assembly GCA_021292165.1). Taxonomy (NCBI): domain Eukaryota; kingdom Metazoa; phylum Chordata; class Lepidosauria; order Squamata; family Shinisauridae; genus Shinisaurus; species Shinisaurus crocodilurus. Next base: position 192,960,182 of record CM037876.1, on the reverse strand, counting down.
CTATAATTGTTGCTGAGAAAATTCATCCTCCGCTCCCTCCCCTGCTACTGAGAGGATTTCGGCTAAGCTCAAAGGGAACAAGGGATTCTGGGGGTGGGGGGAGTCAGATGACGCCAGCCAGCATCCCTGCTAATAAAGAAGTGCCAGTGCTGCAGCCCTGCAAGCCCTGGCTTACCTACACCACTGCTTACCTTTGAGTAAGCCCCACTCAACTCAGTGGGACTTACTTCTGAGTAGACATGTCTAGGATTGCACTGTAGGCCCCACTGAGTTGGATGGGTCTTACTCCCAAATATCTGTGTAGAGGACCGCATCCTGAAATGATTAGTAATTCATCTCACTTCAAAGGTACCTCTGCAAACAAAAATTTAAGGCAGGAAAAGGAGATTGGTTGTTAACTCAAGCATAATATGCATCTGGTTTGCTGTTAAAAAAGATGACCTAGTTTGAGGTTGAGTTCCCAGTTTCTTGTGCCTTCCCCCCCCCCTTTTCTTTGTATGTTTGATTATCCATTTATAGTGTATGTATTTTTGTAGAAATTTCTGTTGACTTAGCTTTGTAATCAACATTGTTAGAATTTAATATTTTCCTGTCATGTTGCCTTGCTTGGAAAAATAAAGTCTGTCTTGTACCCAGGGGAGGCTTCTGACTCCCGTGTCAGTGGGGCTCCTCATCCATTGCAGCTTTTATTTTGAGCTGTATAGGAGCTATCCATGGTGCTGTACTCCACCCTCAAAATAGGTTCACCATCATGGATAGATCCTATGAAGCTCAGAATAAAAGCTGCAACAGATAAGGAGCCCCACTGACATAGGAATCACCAGCCTCCCCTACTTGTACCCATCTGTCTGTCTCTGCAGGACTTTTTTTGGGGGGTGGGGGGGGAGGCATTTTGTGCAGAACTCTCTGCAGAACTTTTGTTTTAGCTCTTTGTATGGGAAATGTGGGGAAATATATCCCAAAGATTGGGGGGGGGCAAGGTACTAGTCATGTTCCTTGTGTCTGCAGACTGAGCTGTCAGAGGAGGTCCCAGTCATATCACACCTATGAGAAACAAAGCTCCACCAAGACCCCAGGTGTGGATGAAGTCCAGGACTCGGATAATCTGCATGATGACCCAGTACTCAATGAAGACAATGCTGCCCACAAAGTGATTGCTGGCAAAGGTAGAGATCGGGACCAGCTTGCAAGATCTATGGTTAGAGATTCTAACTGGTGGAACTTCATATTAGCCAGGAATGTCGTGTTGGGAATACATTCACTTTTCTTTCTAGATAACCGTCTGGGATCTGCCTCCCCTATAATCTAGCTACTACTAACTCATAGGCAGGCTGCCATCCTCCCATTCCAGCTAGAGAATAAGGCCCATGTGCTTCTTGACTATCACAGTCAATGATAATTATTTGGGGGTGGGGGTGGGGGTGGGGGGGGGCAAGCAGGAAGAGTTAATCCAAATGTCATAATTGTTCACTCTTTGTGTTTCCCCCAGGAGGTGTGAATTATTGCCTGAAGTTCCTGCAAGAATTTAATCACGTTTAACATCACATTACTACTGCCAAAGTGTAAACCATTTACTAGAATCTGCTTCACATAACCATTTTCTTTCCTGTGTTGAAGTCAGCACGAACTATTCTCTAGGTCTCTACATGTTGAGCCATTTTTTAAAAACAGTCATAAAGCCAGTTCAATGCACGTGTATGTGACTTATGCTTAGAAAGGTCTCTCTCACACCGGTGGTGTCAGCAATGAAACAGTAATATTAATGTGAACATATCCTGGTCTCTGTGACTTAAAGATCAATTCATTCTTGATACCCACACACTATATCTTCTCCCTCTCCCCTCTTTTTTTTTTTTAGATGATACTGAGACTGCACCAAAGTTCAAGGAGCCAGCAGTTAAATCCTTCCGGAGCTGTGTCTTCTCCAGTTTGTTTTTCTGGCATCTGATGTGGCTGTCAGTGATGCAGCTACGCCACTACCTCTTCATTGGCACCCTCAACCCCATGCTGACACAGTTGGCTGTCGGAAACTCCTCACTTGGTACGGAGGGAACCCAGGGGATTGGGGTCAGTGGGGAACATTCAGGTGGTGATTAACTGTCAATTGTCACCTCCAGCAGCCATTCCAGCAGGCTGAGAGGAGGGAGAAGAGAGGGAGTGCAGGGCCATTCCACCAGCCCTGCCAGGAGTATTCATTAATATTCCCCTTCTTCCCTCCCCATTCCTTTTTCCTTGTGTGTCGTGTCTTTTTAGATTGTAAGCCTGCAGGCAGGGACTGTCTTGTTAATTGCTGTAAACCTCCCAGAGAGCTTCAGCTATTGGGCGGTATAAAAATGAAATAAATAAATAATAGGTTATCTTCTTTGGGGAAAAGAATGGGACCACCAGAGGTAGACTCGGAGGCTAACGGATTTAGGGTATGTAAGAAGCAAACATAAGGGAACATGCATGTGGAGATAGATAAGACTTACGGAGAGGAATTGATTGGAGCGGAGGAGTATAGAGAGAAAAGAATGAGCTGTGGGAGATGTTGCCTTACTAGAAATAATAAGTTCATTTTTTATGCCTCTGAGGAAGGTTTCTACTAAAATGCAAAGGCATTCCACTGGTTTTTTAAAGTTCATCTGTATTTTTCTGAGGCTTTGAGGCTTGCCTCTGTTTTTGCTCTCTTGGTTCTGGGGCTGTGCCCTTCGTTCTCTCTCAACAGGAGAGGAAGGCTTTCTCTCCTCAGAATCACTATTTTCCTCAGGCTTTGCAGTTGGGGTGCAACCAAGCATGGCCTGAAAGGGCGACTGCATCTAGTATGGGTTATATCTATGAAAAGCTTGGGATGATTTTTGTGCTAATGCAGAAGGCCTGTCTGGAAGGACTTTGTCATTTTGTTGTCTTTAATTTTTTCCTTCTGTCAACAGTGAGTGACTATACCAATGCTTTTGCCTTCACCCAGTTGTGTGGAGTCCTCTGTGCCCCCTGGAATGGGCTTATTCTTGACCGTCATAAACGTGGAAAGAAAAAGGAAGGGAGTTCCCAAGGTACGTCCTTTGCAAGTTGCGGATGTTTACTTCCCTCATAAGGGGTTTTGGCGCTCTGGGGGATCCTTGGTCTTCCTCTGATTTCTTTCTGGCTGCATTCTGTGTCTCCCATCTCAGGGGTATCGGATTCTCTTGCGGACCTGCGTTCCTGTGTGTTATCGCTGGCCATCACGGTGTTGCAGTGCATGGCTTTCTCAATCTGTGCCTCCATTCCAGTGCTCCCTGTGCAGTACGCCACCTTTATCCTGCAAGTTCTGAGCCGCTCCTTCCTCTATGGGGGCAATGCTGCCTTCTTGGCTATTGCGTAAGTGACTGGTCTCTCAGTGAAAAAGAGGGACGGATGGTTTGGAAGAGGTGGATTAGGAACATTGGAGGCTGCCTTATACTGAAATCCCCACACAGGCTCTTTCTGGCACTGAATTTTTGGCTTTGATTTGTTTGTTTAGTAGAAATGGCCAAAACATCATCTTCTACTAGTAGTAGTACTAATACCGTTGTTACTAATACTAATACTACTACTACTACTACTACTAATAATACTAATAATGTCTTTAGTTCTTTGACTTCAGTGCAGACTACAGAATTCTGCTTTAGAAGCAACTTACACAGTTCATACACATTTGCTGTTTTCTGGCTTTCTAGGAGCCTGCTAAGAAACCCTTCTGGAGCTGGTCTCTGTCAGACACAGGGTTAGATGAACCATTGATCTGGCTTTTTAATGCTTCTGTTTGGCAGTTAAGCTATGCTGGCAACACTGTGGAGAAGTGCCTGTTGTACTCAACAAATCCATGAATTAAATCTACTGAACACCAAAATGCCCTTCTCCTGTGTTGCTCTTGGATGTGCAGGAGCCATGAAATATTGATGCAGATAATACAAACACATGTTCTGCCCGGTTCCTTGACCTTACCAGGGATGCAATATCTGCTGTCCTTCCTGATGAGTGGGAGAGAAAGAAACACAGAAGGCAAAAGGTCAAGAAGGCAGAGAGCCAGTGTGGCGTAGTGGTTAGAGTGTTGGACTGGGACTCGGGAGATCCAGGTTCTAGTCCCCACTGGGCCATGAAGCTCACTGGGTGACTTTGGGCCAGTCACTGACTCTCAGCCTAACCTACCTCACAGGGTTGTTGTGAGGATAAAATTGAGAGGAAGATCACGTACGCTGCCATAGACTCCTTGGAAGAAAGGTGGGATATAAATGTAATAAATAAATAAATTAAGAAAGGAGGTGGAGAAGAAGCAGAGCAGTGGCAAGCCACCATAGAGGAGGAGTGGCCACTCAGAAATGCCATGTCCCTTTTCCCATGAGCTTCTCTTTTTTTATTCTGTGTCTTGGCAGATTTCCTCTGGAGCATTTCGGGAAGCTGTACGGTCTGGTGATGGGACTCTCAGCTGTGGTGTCTCTCCTACAGTATCCCTGCTTCGCACTCGTCAAGGGCCCACTCAAGGGAGATCCCTTTTATGTGAGTGTTGTGTATCCCCATGCGTCCGTTTCACTGTGTGGCAGTCAATACCCCAAGCAGGGATCTGTTATGAGGGGAACCATGTTTGCAAGACACTGTCATTTAACGGATAGTAGCAGGCTTGGAGCTGGGAGACCTGTGCTCAAATTGTCCAAGAGCCATGGTGTCATTTTGGTCGACTTTGGTGCTGTCCACTCGATAGGGAGTTCCAAGTGCAAGGGTGGATGTGAGTCCTGTACCTTTTAACAGCTGTGCAAATGACTGGAGTTTGGCCTCTCTTACCTCTGCTTTGCCAAAAATCCCATTTCCAACCAGCTGTTTATAAAGGCACAGGAGCCCCGCCTCCTGTGCATCTGGTCACCCTACCACGTTTTGGGGGGGATGGGAGGGGAAGGCGTTCATTCATTGCATCCAGTCCCCACATACCATGACTGGAGCACCTGTAGGCCTTGCTAGCCAAAGGAGTTTCAAAGGAGGCTTTAGCAGGGCTGCCATGTGCTGCGCTAGCAGTACAACCTGGATTTTAATGTAGTGGAGGATTCACCTCTGCCACACTAAACCTACTTTTGGGGGTTTGGGGCCTAAAATTGAGCGAAGTTCCCATGCAGGCAACTCACATTCTTTTAAGCTTCACTTCCCTAGGGTATGAACAGTGGTCTACCATGCAGGCATTGAGGCTAAAGGGATGGGCACAATAGCAACTTGAAGCTACTACATATCGAACATGCTGTATAACTGATAGATTTCATAGATCATAGAGTTGGAAGGAGCCTCCAAGGCTATCGAGTCCAACCCGCTGCTCAATGCAGGAAACTAGAGGAGGGGTCCCCCATCCAAGTAATAACCAGGCCTGACCCTGCTTAGCTTTCCATGCTCAGACAAGCTGAGCCAGCATGAGCCACAGGCCTGTATGTGAAGCCAGAGCCCTCACTGTAGTGGGGTTGGGTGGGGGAAGAGGATGAGAGAGGGAGAAAACATGAATGCACAGGGGAACTTGAATTCACACCTCAGTGTTAGCAATTCTGAGAGCCATGAGGCCTATGGGTGCCTGACCCTGAACCCAGAATTGGACTGGAGAGTCCCTGAGGTCAGTGGTAGGAGTCAGAATTTGGCACCTGAAGTACAGCAATCCAGAAAGTACTCCTTTCTTGACCAGGCAAAAGTGAAAGGCCAGGCTCCTAGTATTGCTGTTCATACCAGGTCTGGCCAATCATACTGCCTGCCAGTGGGAAGGGATGCTGCTGCACACCCCTGCTCCTTCTGCACCTGATGAAGAAGGTTCTGAGGCCTGAGCACACCCAGAGCCCCCGGTGCCAAGCTCCGACTCCTTACATGTCCAGTTCAAATTCTGGAGCATCTGACAGCAACAATGAGTGCCCTCTACAAGGGAAGGTTGTTGACTGCAGCCTTTGCATTGTTTTCTCATCCCTTCTTTCAGGTGAATATCGGCCTCATGGTCTTAATGCTGCTGGCTTTGGTCAACCCTTGGACAGTGTGGCGAGAATGCAAGCGACGAGAGAAGGAACAAGCTGCAGCGCGCAGAGCAGACCCCACAGCCTTGACTGCAGGGAAGTCAGGCCTGGAGTCCTCCATCTGAGCCCTTCGCTGTATAGACTTTGGGGACCTCCTAACAAAAGGGAACCTTAAGAAGACCTGTAAAGGGAATTGAAGAGCAGGCTGTGAAAATAAACCTTGTCTCTCTGGGCCTCGCTCCCAAGAAAACCTGGAGCAGAACCCAATGGGGCGCTTATGCCGCCACCGATTCTATTTTGCCTCGCCAGTTCCTGTCCACTAGCGGCACCCACCACTTGCGGAATGAAGATTTAGCGCTTCCAGGGCAACTGGAAACGAGTGGAAATGCTAGTTTCTGGAACGGGGCAGGTTAGCGGAGCTCACATAAGGGAGCTCTGCTGACCTGTCCCAGTCGATCAATGAGTGTTCCCACTCATTTCAGGGCTTCCCCTGGGAAGTGCTAGATTTCTGTTGCACAAGTGGTGGGTCCCGGTTGTGCCATGGAATTGGTGGGACCCACCGCTTGTGCAACAGAATCTGTGGGGTGCAAGAGAATCGGCAGTGGCCTGAGCGCCCTGTTGGATTCTGCCCATAGTCACAATCCGTCATGATCAGGCATGTTTCAGCCCATTGAAACAAATGAGCTTAACCGTGTCTGTCTCTGGATTGGATGATCACCCCTGCATTTCAAAACCAGATTGTTGTTGCTCCCTCTTTATATAGCACTATTTTTCTAGGAATTAAATCCATATTGTTTTCTCCTAATATGTGGAGTTAGGATGTATTTTACTGACTTTAATTTTGTTCTTTTACAGAGCTATATTTTTGTGGATTATATAAAACTGCCAGTGCTAGAGCTGGTTTAAAATTTACCAGTTATAAAGTTTAATGTATCAGAAAAATTGTATCCCCCCCCAAGTGGATGACTTAAATCCCCCCCCCATTATTATTTTTAATTAGTTGTAAACCTTCATGGGTTTGGGTTTTTGAAAATACACTTTGATGTTGATTTTCAACAACGACAGTCCACACCAGAGCTTGAAGAAGAAAAAATGTTTAGCATCAGGGGAAAATTTTAAGCCATTAAATACTTTTAATAAAAATAGTTTTAAAAAATAATAATCAAAACAATTGTGGAAATAAGGACCAGTTTTGTTAATGAAAACTATCACGACAGGAAGCAGGGACCCTGGAAATGTTTTCAAGGTGGCAGCAGGGAGGAGATGGTCTCGAGGAGGTCCAGTGTTAAATTGAAATTGAAAAGGGATCCAAATCGGACTTATAAGAACTAAAAGCTTGCTGTTCAGGGCTTGGGAATTCTCAGCCTCCGCTCTGTCTCCCTCTCTCCATACATCAGCACTTGGCTTGGTTCAGCTCTACCCTTTACAGCAGGGGTGCAGAACCTCAGGCCGGGCACCAAATCCGTCACTCTGGGGTTCCCCAGGTGACCACACCCCCTTCCCACCAATAATTTGGTGCGTTTCCAGCCTTTGCACAGCCTTTTCCCCCATTCTAAAAGGTTGAAAGCCTCTGCTACAGTTTAGTTAGCTGCAGTAAGAGCTGCAATATGTTGCAATATTGCAATAAGCTGCAGTATGTTGGTATCTTCAGCATCTTGGCTGGCCCTTTTTGCTTTGAGTCCCACCCACCACTGGAATGCACCCCCCTCCCTGAACTTCTCTGACATGGAACTTGGGCCCTCAGGCTGGAAGAAGGTCAATACTCCTGCTTTACAGCTAAGCTCTGTTACCAAGGCACAGCAAGTGAAGCGGAGGAGTCAGTTCCTGGGCCCTAGAACTGCGCGACTTCCTCTCCTTTATGAATTATCCTTGACTACAACAGCAGTTGTTGTGTTTTTCCAGATCACCCCTGGGGAGCAGATTCAGGGCCCCCTGGCCAATCTTAAATGGGACACTAGCCGCCCCCGCCCCCATGCCTCTCCCTTTTCTGACAGGAAGTCCCAACGCTCTAACCATTTCAAGCCAAATCTCTTCTATTTGAAAAACAAGAAACAGTGAAGAAGTGCCCCTTTCTTCCTTGGTGCTCTGAGGAAACTGCCAGAACCTCTCATTTTGGAAGGAGGCATAGGCTACCAAACACTTCATCCCAGGAAGTAGAGGACGAGGAGTGTTTCCACAATTATCTGTGGCCCAAGGGAGCAAGAAGAAGGGTGAGCAGGGCTGGACTGAGGACCAGGTATATCTTTGCCTAATCCCCCAACTTGCATAAAGTGCAGGTCCACACAAACACACATCCGCTCTAAAAAGAGATTTACTCACACATAGATTGGGACTATGTCCCTCATCCCAGAGTCAGAACTGCAGCACTGAGAGCCTTTCTATAGGTATACCTGCTCAGAGCTTTTGGGTTTAATTCTTCTACTCCATAGCATTTACTTGGCCGCACCAGTGGTGTGCCAGGTGCTTCATGTGGCTGTGCATTGGTTAGGGGTGGGCAGAAGGTCAGTCTCCAGATGTTTTGGACCAACTCCCAGAAGCCCCTGCCAGCACAGCCAATGGTCAGGAATGCTAGGAGTTGAAGTACAAAACATCTGGAGATTTACCTTCTGCCCACCCCTAGTTTAGACAACATAACCAATTTTCATCCTAGTCAATCTTTCAGCAGTACTCCAACCCCATTGCACTGACTTGGGGCACATGGCAAAACTAAGGGGACAGTTGGGGCTGCCTATCACCCCTAACCCCCCCCCCCAGGATCCCTCGTGGAAGGGGGGAATTGAGGGGGTGCCCCAAACCCCTTTTTTGCAGGGTCTTGGGTGTTTTTAGGTGGGACTTGTGCCTCTGGGTTATCCACACTTGGGAAAGTGAGGGTAGCCCAGGGGGACATGAGCACACCCCCCCAAAAAACCCCAAAGATTCTGCTGCAAAGGGTGCTTTCCACTCCCCCACAACCTTTAAAAAAAAAAAGTAAAAGAAATAGCAGTGGGCTATGGACACTGAGTCCATTCAGACACGTGTCCATGCTGAATTTAAACTTTGTAGCCCATTGCTAACTATTCCTTTCACATTAAAAAAAGTTGGGGGGAGTGGAAAGCACCTTTTGCTAGCCCCTTGGCAAGGCCGGCAGCCCTTTTGGCTTCTCAGTGGGTTAGCCTGTTGTCTGGGTTCAAACAACATGTTAAATCTACTAGGGTTTTCTCAACCCTCCTGCAAACCATGGCTTAGCAGGGTGGTTTCTAAGCCACACCAGGTTGGCTTATAAACCACCACACAGCATTCAGATAATACACTAAGCCACTCTGCCTCTTAACCTACTGAGGTGTAGCACGTTGTGTGAACCCAGTCTTAGTTTCATGCTACCATTCCACCCACCTGTCCTCACCATTAATAGGCCTAAGGCTGCAATCCTATCCATACTTGCAGTTGATCCTCTAAATGCTTACTTGGAGAAGTAAGTCCTATTTCCTTGAGGCTTACTCCCAGGTATGTGTGCATAGGACTGTAACCTTACTTGAGGGTAAGTCTCATTGAAATTATTGAGTAAACACAGATAGGATTGAGTCAGACAGGAGTTTTCATACTTGACCCTTAAATTAAAAATTTTGGTTTTTAATGCAAATTGGCTACACTGTAGAGATAGTAGTGGAGTAAAGTGCTTACGAGTACACACCTGAAAATCCCTGATTCAATTTTTGTCTCAGTATGAATTCAATATAGGAACATAGGAAGCTGCCTTATACTGAATACCCTGGAGGCCAGGGATTGAACCTGGGACCTTCTGCATGCAAAGTATGTGCTCTATCAAACTGAGCTATGGTTCCTCCCTACAGCACCTGGTATTCCAAGGCGGTCACCCATCCAAGTACTAACCAGGCCCAATCCTGCTTAGCTTCCGAAATCAGACGAGAGCTGGCTGTTCAGATGTTACAATAGCTTAGGCTCAGTTCCTAGTCTCACATCTCTACTTTGCAGTAGAGGGGGAATAATGCAGACCTACCTTAAAGGGTTGTCGTTGAGATAAATATTTTTTTAAAAAGATGTAGCTAATCATAGCAAGGAAACTTTGTGCCACAATAAATGTTTGGTTCTATAACGTTCCACAGGACTTTTTTTATTTTTAACAGAAAGTACGCTCTTACATTATAAACCTTGACCAGTTTTGAGAGTATGCGCATGCCAGCCAATAAATTACCATTGCTGGAAGAGTGTGTGTGTGTGTGTGTGTGGTTTTAATCTAAAATAGAGTGAGGATGGGATTGAGTGACCTGTAGGATTATAGCTCTGAATTTATATCTTTTTGCCATACATTCATTCATTCCTTATCGTATTTGATATTAAAGGCTTGTGTTTCCCCCTGACTTGGATGGCCTCAGTCAGACCGAAAGCCAAAATGTTTCTAGTTACCTAAATGTGTTGGGAAGGCTTACAGAATGCTGTTGGTTTCTGTCAAACACACAAGTTCTGTTGGCTCCTTAAATTCAAAGCTTATTTATGTTGAAGGTTGCATCAACTCATCCAGCTCTTACTCTCTGCTGAAGAGATATTATTCAAACTGTTCTCGCAAAAGCTACTATCCTAACTAGAAGTGGTGAACCTACTGTTTGAGAAGCAGAGACATTTCCTCAAAAGCACTGAACTTAGAAGTTGCCACTGATAACATTAATGAGCACTGCTAGGCAAGATGCATCTCTCAACATTTGAACTGTGGTTTTAATTTAAAGACAGTTTGAATAACACACTGGTCATTCGAGAGCATGCGAACTACTTGAGGGTATTTGGAATTATTGTTTTCTGAGTCAATGGTTGTTTCCTACAATCCCACCAATGTAATTTTATTATGTAACCTGGAAGCTGACCATGTGCCATATAAGCTTGTGCCAGCAACGTGGAAAAATATGCATTGTCTCCTTTTTTATAACCCCCCCCCCCCGTAAAGTCAACCATGTTTCATTTGTGCTACCTGAAATCTGTCAGTATGCTGCCTGCCTCTCATAAAGAAGGAACTGAGCAGCTAGGAGTCAGGCCGCTTGAAGGACTCCAGAACCAGAACACAAGAGAATATGCCTTTTCCAACAGGGCCCAGCCCTCACACATAGGGGAGCGACATAGCCCAAGAAGACAGCGACAACCGTCTTTTCACATTGCTTCATGCGAGTTCTCAGTCTAGCATTGGGAACTGTATGTGCAGTCCTGGTGGCTGAATGGAGCAATCAAGTGCTAGTAACAATGCATGCATGCATGCGTGACCTAGTTTCCAGCAGGGGAATACACATACTGCTCTCATTGGATCAAGCTGTGAACGTCCAAAAGGATTTACATAATAAATATACAGGCCTGTGACTTATGCTGGCTCAGCTTGTCTGAGCGTGGAAAGCTAAACAGGGTCAGGCCTGGTTATTACTTGGATGGGAGACCCCTCCTCTAGTTTCCTGCATTGAGCAGGGGGTTGGACTCCATGGCCTTGTAGGCTCCTTCCAACTCTATGATCTATGAGTCTATGAAATCCATGGAGCTACAGCTGCTGGGTGACCATCCTTTGCTCCACTCATTGCTTGCTAACAGTAAAAAATGATAGGTGGGTATTTCTTTAGTGGAAGATAATGATTAGGATATGTTTTTTCTTTCTTTCCTGAAACAATTTTACCTGCAGAGTGGGGGCTGAGACCAATGCTTGGGGAGCCATGAGAAAAGAAAATCGAGTTTTGAGTTTGGGACAGGGAGAACTGTGAGTTTAGCTGGATTAGAAACAGCCTGGGAGGCTACAGGAAAGGACTGCAGGGAAGGACTGTAGCTCTGCAGTAGCGTACATGTTTTGCCTGCAGAAGGTCCCAAGTTCAAGGCCCAGCATTTCCAGGTAGAGCTGGGGAATACCCTGGAAAGCTGCTGCCAGTCAGTCTGTAGACAACACTGAGCTAGATGGACCAATGGCCTGACACAGTATTTTTAATTGAATGTATTTAAAATTATGTTTAGGCCACTTCCTGTGTTCCTCTGACGTAGGATTAGCAGTTGTGCTGCCTGCTGCAGGAGTCTGCTTTTTTCCAAGAAACCCTGCTTGTATATTTGTGAATGAAACATATTACACAGTCACATGCTCTCTTATCCAAAGGCCTGTAGCACTGTCTTCACAGCTCATGGAAGCAGGGAGTGCCTAACAGCACAGCTGGAGAATGGGTAAAAAATGCCTGGAAATTTTATATAAGACTTCCATACCCTTTAGTCTAACAGATTATGCATGCTTTTTATTTTTCTTCAGAAATGTTCACCACTTTGCCTAAGGCAGGGGAGAGCAACCTCTGGCCTGCAGGCCTAATCCAACCCGCACTGGCACCTAATCCAACCCGTGGAGGACTGAGCACCCTCCGTGGGCCCCGCCCCTGCCCTCGCCCTCCCCAACTCCCACCCCCTGGAGAAAGGCATCCCCATGCTATCTCCAAATGGAGATAAGGAAAGGATTGCTCTTTGCGCAGCTCATCCTCCATCAGTGGCACAAAGGGGAGTCCCTTTGTTATCTCTGATCCTGGGTGCCACAGCACTAATGACATCATGGGAGGGGGAAGGGTTTGGGGGAGGAACCCCTTGATGTCATCCGATCCGGTCCCTAGAGCAAAAGAGGTTGCCCCCCCCCCCACATCCCGGCTAAGGCCTGCCAATTCAACAAGCAAGGGAAAGGCTAACGCTCTCCCCACACACACCAATTTATTTTGTGCTCTATAGAGCAGTACTATCACCAGGTGGTACAATTGTGGGTGACCCTTCAGTTGCCTGATGTGGTGGTGGTGGTGGGTACGATGGCAGCAGCATCCCCATTGATGACAGGTGGGGAACATTTTTCAGCCCAAGGGCTTGATCCCATTTTGGAGAAGCTCTCGGGTTGCACTCCGGTGCCAGGTGGGGCCACAGGCAAATGTGGACAGGGCTGAAAAACCCACCCCACCCCCAGCTTCCATTGTTCCTCTTTTATAGTAGGAAGCATGTCTACTCAGAAGTAAGCATGAAGAGCATGTCTACTCACAAATAAGCAACTCAGAAGTAAGCAGGACTGAATCACTCAGCATCCTCCCCGGTCCGGTCCGGTCCCCTGGACTCAGCAGGGGAAAGCTCTTATCCCACTCAGCAGCTGATCAGAGCTTTTCCCTTGGTTGCAGAGGGGGAGGCAGGGAAAGAAGCTACTGGGTTGGGTGGGGAACCCCCACGGACCTGAGGTTTCCATCCCTGATTTAGGCACCTGAGATGCATGTTTTCAATCTTTATAGTTTCCAATTTTATTGCCTCTTAGAGCTTTTCCAAATGATCATTTCTTTCTTCAGTTAATACACATCAGCATTTTGATGTTGGGGACCCAGAGGTCTCCTTTTCATTAAGTAATACTTCTGTTGGGGCCATTTTCCCAAAAAAAGAGAAGTGGGGATTGGGCTTTTGGATAGATAAGACTAGAGAGCTTCCCAAAGAGAGGTGGGTCATGATATGTTGCCGAGGAAAAATGTAAGAGGGAGAATGGGAAGAATGATATAAACCAAAACAGCCAACCAGTTCCTTCATTGGTAGGATGTGATAGGAGGGTCCAAACCGCAGGGCTGATAGGAGAGCAATGTAGGGGATGTATTAATGTCCTCTTCAGGGCTACTTATTTCTTAGAGCCCAATTGAGTAAGTTCCTGAATCAGTTGAGTGCTTCTCCTCACAACGACCTCCCAATGCCTGGTTGCTCCGGTACATGGGGCTGCTGGAAGTGTGCGGATGCAACGCTGTCTCTGACACCTGCTCAGGATGGGGGGAAAGGGACACGAAGACCTGTTAGTGTCTCACAATTCTGAACATTCCTTTCCACAAGATCCTCGGTAGACTGTGTTCTAGCAGTATGTCCTCCTGACATTCATTCATTCATATCCCGCCTTTTTTCCTCTTGCAAGAAACCCCAGGCAGCTTACCTGGTCCTCCCCCCCCCCATTTTATCCTCACAACAACCCTGTGAGGTAGGATAGGCTGAGAGTCAGTGACTGGCCCAAAGTCACCCAGTCAGCTTCATGGCCGAGTAGGGACTAGAACCTAGATCTCCTGAGTTCCAGTCCAAATAAGCACTTCCAAAAGATGTAGTGGTGGCCACCAAGTTGGATGGCTTTAAAAGGTGATTGGACAAATTCATGGAGGAGAAGGCTATCAATGGCTACTAGTCCTGATGGCTGTATGCTACCTCCAGTATCAGAGGCAGTATGCCTATGTGCACCAGTTGCTGGGGAACATGGGTGGCAGTGTGCTGTTGCATGTCCTGCTTGTGGGTTTCCTGTGGGCAGCTGGTTGGCCACTGAGAGCCAGTGTGGCGTAGTGGTGAGCGTGTTGGACTGGGACTCCGGAGATCCGGGTTCTATTCCCCACTCGGCCATGAAACTCACTGGGGGACTTTGGGCCAGTCACTGACTCTCAGCCTAACCTACCTCACAGGGTTGTTGTGAGGATAAAATGGAGAGGAGAAGGAGGAGGATTATGTAAGCCGCCTTGGGTTCCTTTCAGGAAAAAAAGGCAGGGTATAAATATAATAATAAATAAATAAACTAACAAACAGAATGCTGGACTAGATGGACCCTTGTGCCTGATCCAGCATGGCTCTTCTTACATTCTTACTACATCAGGGGTGTTGAACCTCAGGCCTGTGGGCCAAATCTGGCCCACCTGAGGTTCCAATCCAGCCCTTCAGGGTTCCCAGATGGCCATGCCCTCTTTCCCCCCAGCCTCTGATAATTTGGGGGATTTCCTGGCTTTTGCACAGTCCCCCCCCCCCCATTCTAAAAGGGTGAAATGCCTCTCCCAAGACTTAGTTACTGGCGGCAACAGCTTTAAGTGAAAATAGACTGGCCGTTTTGGTATTTTGGCCATGCCCTTTTTGCCTTCAGCTACACCTACCACTGGAATGTGAGTCCCAAGAGCTTCTCTGAAATTGAATCCGGTTAAAGAGGTCCGACACCCTTTGCTTACATTATAGGTGGTTAACCAGTCACACTACGGGGCTGCAGTCTGGTATAATGTGAGTCACAACAGCAGCAGCAGAAAAAGTGAAGGTGTGCCCCCAAATGCATGTTTGGACTAAAGGTGGGTGCTGGGTCCAAAAGGATTGAAGACAACTGGACTGCATCATGCCATATTACAGATCATGCAGCTTGCTGGCAGAGGTGAGACAGTGAGCTTTACTGTGTACTCTGCACAGACTCACCTCCTCAAATTTCTTGGCCTTGTACTGATCTGCTCCCTTCAGGAAGTTGAGGAGGATGATATCACACAGAACTGTCCCCTAAGGTGAGAAGAGAACAGGTGAGATGGCCTTTTCCTTGAGAAGAGGCTTACGCTGGCTCAGCTTGTCTGAGCATGGAAAGCTAAGCAGGGTCAGGCCTGGTTATTACTTGGATGGGAGACCCCTCCTCTAGTTTCCTGCATTGAGCAGGGGGTTGGACTCGATAGCCTTGTAGGCTCCTTCCAAATCTATGAAATCTAGGGCAAGCAAAGTGATACAGTGGGAGCTGTAACTCTGAACCTAACTGCTGATGGTACACACCAATCAACCTTTTCAGATTTAAAAAACAGTGTTCTGTCCAAAATGGGGCTTGAACCCTTGACCCTCTTGAGCTCCCTAAAACCCAGGATCCAGCCAGAGCATCCAAGCAAGGATTCCTGGAAGAAAATGTATTAGATATTACATAAAACGTTGTTTTCCCTTAACTAAGCTCAAAGGAACCTTGTCCTGAGTAGATGTGCTATATAAGGTGGCCACTTACACATTGCAGTAAAAGAAGAAATGCAACCAACCCCCCCCCCCCAAAAGAGGACACCAGGACAGTTTTACATGGCATTTTCATATGCTGATTGATATGTATAGCTACAAATTTAGAATTACTATAATTTGAATAGAAATACAATACATCTCACTGTAGTGAGTGTGGCAGGTGACCTGTTGTCCTGCTATGGCTTCAACAGGCTCAGCGTTAGGTTAAACTAAGGGGCAATCCAAAAGTGGGGCAACAAACAGGCAATGGTCGAAGGCATAGTTCTAACAGGCGAGAGTGAGAGTCCAAACATGGATAAGCAGTCAGATACAAGACACAGGCCCTGGTTTAGTTACTGGCAGTAAGAGCTTTTAGCGAAAAATATGCTTGTTTGTTTGGCTCTGCCCCTTTTGCTTTTGGCCCTGCCTACCACTGGAAGGCAGACACCCCCACCCCCGAGAGCTCCCCCAAAATGGAATTCAGCCCTTGTGCTGAGAGAGGGTCAACAACACCCCTGGCCTGAACCCGTGAATGGTGGCCAATTCTCTCTCAAACCTTGCCAGGCCTGCGGAATAAACAATGAAAGGAGAAGATAGGGGTGGCCCAGTATGGGGGGGGGACCCTCAGGCCAACCAAAATACTTACCACCCCAACAGATGTAAAGGCTGCCACAGTATTGATGAGGGTTGGAATGATATTAAACTTCCCAGCCTGAGGGAACACAAGGCAGAGTTAGTATGTATAAACAGTTTTTCTTCACAGAACCAGGGGCTGGCACAGATATGAGCAAAAAAATATGGCTCTCTTTCCTTCTGTTGAGAAATGGTTCTCTAGCCACTCAGAAAGCTATCTGTTCCTTTATCGTTTGTGGCTCCCCATGGAATGGCCACAGTCATGGATCTTAAAAATGGATTTTAAAGCCATTCCGGGCTGCCATATTTGCTGTGAGCACTCTTTGTCAGCTTATTTGTCAAGTACCGGTACTATCCCATCATTCCTGAGCAGTAAAATCACAATGTGGGACTTTGTAGAAGTTTACTTCACTCTGTACACCCTGTTGATTAGACTGGGAGAACAGGAGCTCTTACTTCTCATGGATGGAGTCAGTGAGAGGTTAGCCGAGTTGTAACACGTGCGCTTGCACAAATTATCCTGCAGGAGGGTCTGAGACCACAGGAACTGGACTTGCACCCTTAACTGGGTCCCTGGTTAGTAGTAGCCACCCCACAATGTTAATCATCCCTGCCACCGCCCCTCCCTCTAAAATGGGCACCTAATAATCAATATTTTTGTTTTTCCTTCTAAGATTTGGATATGCCTCATATAAAACCAAAATATCCATTTGCCAGTACGGTATAGTACACCCACATGTTTAAATGTAGGTAAGCAAGAACACAGGTAACATGAGACATGTGTTTAGACACGCGTGCTCAACCTGGCCACGTTTATTTTTGAGAAAAAGCAGCCATAGGGCTCTGATCCAGAATACAATCCAGATTGGGGGCCCACACTGGTTTTCTACAACAACAACAACATCCCTCCTGGTTGCTTTTTGTCCCCAAAGGCACCTCTGGAGGTGGATACCAGCCAGGTATTCTCCTATTCCTGTGACTCTGGAAAAGGGCAGGAGGCTCTCAGGGTTTCATCCTCCATGAAAGGGCTCCATTGCAAAGAAAATTAAAAAACAGTACTCCACTGTGACAAAATCGGCTGTGGGGTCCCAATCCATACGATGTCCCAATCCAGATTGGGGCTCCACATTGTTTTTTCTTTGCTGAAAATCGTGCCACAATGTGGAGCTCCGATCTGGATTGGGCCATATTATGGACTGGGACCCCACAGGTGATTTTGTCAGAGCTCACCTGTGCTCTAGCCTCTAGAGCAGCCTTTTGTCACAGTGCAGCACCTCCCTCCCTCCCTCCCTGCAATGGAGCCCTTTAATCAAGGATGAACCCACCCACCCACCCCGCCCCCAGAGCCTCCTGCCCTTCTCCAGGGTAACGTCAGTTCCTTCAGAAACAAAGGGCTGACTGCAGACTCGGGCGCAATCCTATGCATGTTTAGACAGAAAAAAAGTCAGACAACGTCCAGCATTCCCCACCCCAGCCAGCATCCTATAGGCTTGCACCCTAAGTTAGTCGCACATAGCTCCCATTGAAATCAGTGGGACTTAATTTCAGTGGGACCTGAGTTCAACTAACTTAGTCTGGATCCAACCCCACCACTGTCTTTTCTTTAAACTAAAACATGAAAGCCCTCTCCATGTGTCCTAGGCCTTCACACGGTGAAGGGAGAGCCAGAATGCCTTCAGTGGCCCTGTTCCCTCTGGCACATCCCTTTTGCCCTCCATGCATTTGGGGGGGGGTGCGCGCGTGTGCAGGGAGCCTGTTCTACGTGTGGCGGCCCCCTGTGCAATTTAGCATCCAGAGATCGTGCAGGAAGCACTCTAAACCGCATGGTGAGCCTGTGGTCATAGAACAGGCTCCCTGCTGCAGACGTCCTGCTCTTCTGGTGCTTGGAAGGTGGTGGGGCCGGCCCATGGAGCTGTGACAGAGGGGGCAGGGCCAGCAAGCATGTCCCTGCTCACGCAATTATAATTGCTTGAGGGCTAGAATGCTTGAACAGGGTTTAAGTGTCCCTTGTAGGACCTGTTGCCTTTATACCAGCATAAGGACCTGGGGCTTTGCATCCTCATTCTCTACACCAGGGGTGGGTCACTTGTGTGACCCTCCAGATGTTTTTGGCCTATATCTCCCTTGATCCCTCAGCATTGGCTATGCTGGCTAGGGCTGATGGGAGCTGTAGGCCAAAACATCTGGAGGGCCACAAGTTGCTCACCTGTGCTCTAGCCTCTAGAGCAGCCTTCCCCCACCTGGTACCCTTCAGATGTGTTGGCCATTGGCTGGCTGGGAATGATAGGAGTTGCGCTCCAACACATCTGGAGGGCATCCGGTGGGGGAAGGTTGCCCTAGATATTATCTAATTCCCCCTTTAAGATCTAATTCTCTCCCACCGTATTCTCAGCAGCCGTCTGTCCAACTATTGCCCTTGTCCCACTCACATTCCCATAGACCAGAACATCAAAGCGGATGCCATATGCCTTCATCAGTGTGCGGAACTCTGTGCCATTTGCTTGCTTGTAGTACTTGGCATACCTGTGGCCAAGGGAAAAGTGTACACACACACACACACACACACACACACACAAAAGGACACGATCTGTTTATTTTGACAGCAATGAATATATGGTTGCATGTGCACATCCATCATGCCACATATAAGCAATGGTGACGTTTCATGCTTTGCAGAGATGTATATAATCTGACTTTGGTGTAGCAGTACAAGAGGAGAGCTGGCAGGCTGCGTGCATGTAACAGAGTGCCTCTTGGCAGGTCTGCTTGCAGATAGAAGGCACTAGGGGCAATCTGTGTGCCCGAACACACTAGTGCATAGTGAGGAAACTGCGAGGGTGCCGCAAGAGAGACATGGAAAAACTAAAGGTGCTCAGGAGTCCAAAATACATAGGAATCTGCCTTCTACTGAGCCTGACCCAGTATTGTCAACACTGACTGGCAGCACCCTCCAGAGCCTCCGGAAGAAAGGTCATTCCTACCACCCACTACTTGACCATGTAATGGCAGATGCCAGGGATTGAACCGTGGACCTTCCGCATGCCAAGCAGGTGCTCTAGCACTGAATTACCGGCTACCGCCCTCCCCCTTCGTTCTCTATATCTGGATGGCAAAGCAAGAACGCATGCATTTGGGCATAGTGGGTGAACAGTTGTGTCCTTCTATGGGAGAGGCCTCTGGTGCATCTGCTATGCAGGTGGGTGGGCATGTGCGTCCGTGCAAGGGGCCGTATGGCTGCAAGGCAGAGCGACGTTGAAAGTGTGGGGAGGAACCTTAGCTCACAAAGGATTACAACGGATCCTTTCTGGGTGTCACTTTGATTTAGGACTGAAGCTTTGGACTTGCCTGAAATTGTATCCACGAGAGACTTTGCTCTTTTCAGAGACACTGTCAAGCCGGTTAAAGGAATAGCTGGGGATGCAGTGCTCCCATGAATGGTCCAGGTCACACACCCATCCGATCTTGATCCCTATTATCCCACCCTGTGCAGAAAAGCACAGCTTTAGGAGAAATCTCCTTACACCAGGGGTGTTGAACCTCAAGCCAAATCCGGCCCGCGGGGGGTTCCTAGATGGCCCCGCCTCCTTTCCCTGGTCCTGCCCCCTTTCCCCCAATCACCAATCATTTTGTGGTCTCCCACTTTTGCACAGGTTTTTTCTCTTTCTAAAAGGTTAAAATGCCTCTCCTAAAGCTGAACTGTTTAAGCTTTAAACTGAAATATGCTGGGGGGGGGTTATATTTCTGGTGTTTTTGGCCCTGTGCCCTCTTGCCTCCTGCCCACCACTGGAAAGTGGCCCCTGAGAGCTTCTCCGAAGTTGAATATGGGCCTTGGGCTGAAAGAGGTTCAACACCCCTGCCTTAGCCAGAGGAGGGAAGCTCCTAGTCACTAAGCAAGGGCAAGGAACTTAGAGCCGATTCTAAAGGCACATACTCAAGATCACTGAATACAGATTAATTGCCCTTTAAACACTCCATTTTACCATACAATACAGGTCACTAAAGGGTAGCAAAAGCACAGATTTCCCCACACCCTTTAAATTCAAGCTTATGTGTGGCATGGGGATCCTAATCCAAGCTAGTGATTGATTGGCAATGGGTGGTGGTTATTCTGGAGTAATTAACCCAAAGCACAGGATGTAATCTTGTGTACATTAACCAATAAAGTTCTCCATGGATATTCCATGCCCATACATGCCTGTGTGGACCCTGCCGTCTCCATCTGGAAATGCTTCTATCCTCACTCTGGTCAGTGGCACCACCACTGCACCATTTCTTTCATTCTTAGGTTGCATTCATATCGCTGCCCCCTCATCCCAAGGAGATCAGTGCAGAATTTTAGAATTTCAACAACCCTGCGAGGTGGGGTAGTCTGAGAAACAGTGGCTCCCCCAAGGCCACTGAGTGGGGATTTGAAGCTGGGTCACCGAGCCAAACACTGGAAACCCCAGCGCCCGCCACTCCCCCACAGGGGCCACGGGGCACCCATGCCGGTGTCACATATTGGCCGCAGACATTCATAGAATCATAGAAAAGTAGAGTTGGAAGGGGCCCACAAGGCCATCGAGTCCAACCCCCTGCTCAATGCAGGAATCTAGGTCAAAGCATCTCTGACAGATGTCTGTCCAGCTGCACCTTGAATGCCTCCAGAGTGGGAGAGCCCACCACCTCCCTAGGTAGTTGATTCCATTGTCTTATTGCTCTGACAGTCAGGAAATTTTTCCTGATGTTTAGGTGGAATCTAGGTTCCTGTAACTTGAGCCCATTATTCCGTGTCCTGCAAACTGGGATGACCGAGAAGAGATCTTTGCCCTCCTCTGTGTGACATCCCTTCAAATACTGGAAGAGTGCGATCATATCTCCCCTCAGTCTCCTCTTCTGAAGGCTAAACATGCCCAGTTCTTTCAGTCTCTCCTCATAGGGCCTTGTTTCCAGTCCCTTTATCATCCTTGTTGCCCTCCTCTGAACCCTCTCCAGTTTGTCTATGTCCTTCTTAAAGTGAGGTGCCCAGAACTGGACGCAGTACTCAAGATGAGGCCTAACCAGTGCCGAGTAAAGGGGAATTATCACTTCCCGCGATTTGGAAGCTATACTTCTATTAATACAGCCCAAAATTGCATTTGCCTTCTTTGCAGCCACATCGCATTGCTGGCTCATATTCAGTTTGTGATCTACCACAATTCCAAGATCCTTCTCACTTGTAGTATTGTTGAGCCAAGTGTCCCCCATTCTGTAACTCTGCATTTGGTTTCCTCTCCCTAGGTGCAGCACTTGGCATTTATCCCTATTAAATTTCATTCTGTTGTTTTCGGCCCAGCGCTCCAGCCTATCGAGGTCACTTTGAATTTTGTTTCTGTCTTCCAGAGTATTAGCTGTTCCACCCAACTTTGTGTCATCTGCAAATTTGATAAGCATTCCCTGTACCTCCTCATCCAAGTCATTAATAAAAATGTTGAAGAGCACCGGGCCCAGGACCGAGCCCTGTGGTACCCCGCTCGTTACCTCTCCCCAGTTTGAGAAGGAACCATTGATAAGCACTCTTTGAGTCCGATTCTTTAGCCAATTGTGGATCCACCTGATAGTTGTTCCATCTAGCCCACTCTTAGCTAGCTTACTAATCAGGATATCATGAGGCACTTTGTCGAAAGCTTTGCTGAAGTCCAGGTATATAATGTCCACAGCATTCCCACAGTCCACAAGGGAGGTTACCCGATCAAAAATGAGATCAGATTAGTCTGACAGGATTTGTTCTTGACAAATCCATGCTGGCTTCTAGTAATCACTGCATTGTTTTCAAGGTGCTTGCAGACTGACTTCTTTATAATCTGCTCAAAAATCTTCCCGGGGATTGATGTCAGACTGACTGGCCTATAGTTCCCAGGTTCCTCCTTCTTGCCCTTTTTGAAGATGGGAACAACATTTGCCCTCCTCCAGTCGTCTGGCACTTCACCTGTCCTCCATGATTTCTCAAAGATAATAGACAGTGGTTCTGAGAGTTCTTCTGCCAGTTCCTTTATTACTCTAGGATGCAGCTCATCAGGCCCTGGAGATTTAAACTCGTTCAGAGTAATCAGGTGCTCCTTGACCATTTGCCTATCAATCTCAAGCTGCAATTCTGCCCCTTCAGTCTGCACTTCAGGTTTGCCAGGGGGATCATAGACCCTCTTTTGGGAGAAGACCGAGCCGAAGTAGGAATTGAACACTTCTGCCTTTTCTTTGTCTTCTGTTATCAATTTGCCATCCTCATTGCGTAGTTGAACCACCAGTTCTTTCTTCTGTCTTTTACTGTGCATGTATCTGAAGAAAGCTTTTTTGTTGCTTTTAGCATTCCTCGCTAACCTTAGCTCATTCTCAGCTTTAGCCTTCCTGACACTATTCCTGCAGTTCTGTGCTACCTGCCTGTACTCTTCCCCTGTAGCCTGTCCTTCCTTCCACTTCCTATACGTGTCCTTTTTTGTTTTCAGGTCATCTTTGAGTTTATTGTGAAGCCACATTGGCTTCTTCTGTTGCCCTCTGCCTTTTCTCCTTGTGGGAATTGTTTGCAATTCTTAGCCAATGAGGCAAAGTTTTGCCCGGCAAATTTCACGATGTCCCCGAGCCGCAGGATGGGGCAGAAGGGCTGCTTTATTGGGTGAAAGCGGCATCTCTGGATCTCTTCGGTTGTCACGTTGGGCAGGAGGTTCCCCCTGGGAAGGAGGCAAAGGAAGTCAGACTGAGATGAGAACTGCAGGGCCCCCAGCGAAGAGGGGGAAAGAGGGAGGAAAGACCATTCTGTGCTTGGCAGGCAGAAGAAAGCTCGGATTTAGGGGGCTTCCCATCCCATCCCTTCATCTAGCACTAATTGGAGATGACACTGGAACTATGGCCAGCGTGGCGTGAAGGTGATTGGCCTGAAGAGGCTGCAAACAGTTTGCTAAGGGGGTGCACGAGCTGCTCTTCAGATCTGTCCCCCAACCCACTTTTGTGGTGTGACTGGACTGGAGATGCAATATCGACCTGTAAACACTCCCCCCCAGTGGGCCAGTGGAGGGTGGGGGGCCAACAATGGGAAAGGCCCGGATGGATCTTTGGCTTGCAGCTCTGTCTCTTCACAGATGTTGCTGGTGCTTTTCACATTTCCACTGAATGCAAAAAGTTGGACCTCTGGGACGAGGAATGGTGGCATCTGTGAGCAGCTTGCACCCACTGCACTGTCTCTGCAATCTCCGCTGCCTGCAGTGAAGATGGGTACAATGTTTGGCCAGCCTTCCTCGACTTGGCACCATCCAGATGTGTTGGACCCCCCTCCCCAACTGCAAGCACACCCCCAGACAGCTATACTGGCTGGCGGGCGCTGGTAGTTGCAGGCCCAACACATCTGGAGGGCTATGTTGGCTGGGGGGGGGTATTGAGAATTGACATTCAAGACATCTGGAGGGCACCAGGTTGGGGAAGGCTGATGTAGACAATTGGAGGGTCTGTATCAGATTGTATTTGATGGAGAACTCTCTTTCTCTCTCTCTCTCTCTGTCTGTCTCTCTTCTCTGTCTATTTGTCTCTGTCTCTCTCTTTCTGTCTGTCTGTCTGTCTGTCTCTTTCCCTCCCACACACACCTAATGGCTGGGTCAGATATGCCCTACTATGCTGTGTATCGATTTTATGACCCAGGACTGGTGCAATACAGCCTTCACATCCTACCCTTTGTGCAGGGCCTTCTGTAAGCACCAGGAACAAGTTACACTGGTCAGGGGAAAGTTCTGCACTAGAAGAATTTTCAGAAGGTCGTTTTCAGCCCAAGCCCACCTAAAGTTTATGAAGAATCACATTCCTGAATGCAACGTGAGCTCAGGTTTGTGGGTTGAAGTCTCCTCCTTACTCACTTTTCAAAATTGAACAGTGGGAAGCGAATGCTGTTCTTAATGAAGAGGGTGAAGTTTTCTGCTTCTAGCATGACGGGACTGTAAGGAGAAAAAGGACTGAAATCAGCTTCTTGGAGCAAAGGTGAATACAGGAAGCAAAGTATAGTAGAGAGAGACCCCACCAAAGAATTGCTCCCTGTCCTTGGGAAGCCCATTTTTACCTGGAGAGGCTGTATGTACATGATGACCACTAAAAGCCCTTTTTGACCTTAAGGGATCTACCCTTAAAGGTGGTCCTAGGATGATGATGATGATGATGATGATGATGATGATGATGATGATGATGATGACCACAACAACGATAAATAAATACATTGACCAAAGGCATTTGAATTGGGAGCTGCAAGGTACGGACATCAGATCAAAATTCTTTAAAAAGTGGGATGCTTTAGAGCTGTGATGCTTGAAAGAGTCATATTGTTTTGCAGGAGTGTGGAGAGTGAAAACAAGGAACAGCCTGCCTTGTTTGTGGGACTGCTGCGGCCAAACCAGACACCAATAGCAATGGAGTGAAGGTCTTATTGAAATAAATAGCAGCTGTGAAGCATTCTATCCAGAATGGGACCCGGATGGTGGAGGTAAGCGGGGCTCTAACCCTTTGCCCCCTGCTGCTGCAGTCCTAATCCAGATCAGGATCCCAATGAGGTGGGTGATGCTTCCATTAGCGCAAGTGGGAGCCTTTTTACCAATACAAATAGCAGGTACAAGGTCCCAGTCTGGATCATGACCACTGTGTGTGTGTGTGTGTGGGGGGAAGGGTTAAAGCCCCCCCCTACCACCACCACCCTGCCAGGGTCCCAGTACAGATTGGGGGCCCTGCAGCTGCTATTTACTTTGTTTAAAAAACCATTCACAGAATTGCTAAATGTGTGAATGGTGTCCCATCTAGCTTGGCCCCTTTCCTCTGGAATAGAGGGCAATCCTTCAGAATGAAGTGTACCTGGCAACCCTTGTGCTATACAGCCATCCAGTACAATGGGAGTCCAGAACAAAACTAAACAAGACCTCTGTGTGTGTTTCTCAAATGCTTTGAACTGGTCCCCCCTTCAGAACTTCCTTTGCCTTGTGCCCCTCTGACCCAACAGGAATACTCTGTGAATATGTGAGGATTGTCATGTGTGGTTCCATGCATCTTGCTGCTGCATGAGAGGATGTGTGGACTGTGGGACTGATCTAACAGTAGAATGGAATGGCACATCTCTGACCCTAAAACCAGATTTACGAAAGTATCATTAGAAAAAATTGCAGAAGTTATTCCTGTGCTCAGGGCCGGTGCTACCATTAGGCCAACTAGGCAGTTGCCTAGGGCGCAGGGCTAAAGGGGGCACCATAAATGCCTTGGGGGGAAAATACAGCACTCTCAAGTGGGAAGGGGGGTGCTAAATATCTGATCGTGCCTAGGGCACCAAACTGCCTTGCACCAGCCCTGCCTGTGCTTCCTTTCCCCACAAACCAGGTCTGGATGATGGGGGCACTGGGATGCAGTCACCCGCACAAATCCAATGTGTATTAGCAAGGAATCTCTGCCTGGAGCCATTCAATGCGCTGAAGATACTGAGAGGATGAAGGCTCCACCTGCCTGAGAATCCTAAGCCTCCTTGGAACTTTGTGCTCCCTTTCAGGCACCCTCCAACTCGAGAACTGCTGCTCTGACATTATTGCCCCATATGCCATTTTCCTCTGAAGATCACAGAGTGGTTTACACACAGTCTCTCGTCCTGACAAGGCCCAGACCTGCTTAGCTTTAACAGTAGGACTTTGCCACAGGTCCTTAGTTAGGCCGTCCTCTTTAGTGATGCTGAGACTGTGATAATATGTAGAGTTGGAAGCGGGGAGAGGTCCTGTCAAATGATGACACCTCTGAGCTCTGACACCAGCTTTCTACAAGCTGTATTTCACCCAGGATGGAGAACAAGTCTACAGGTCTGACCCGCTGATTGTGGAATGCCCTCCCCAGTGAGCCCGGCCTGGTGCCAACATTGTCATTTTTTCAGCACCAGGTTCAGACTTTCCTCTATTCCCAGGCATTTGGTGGCATATTGGGCTCTTTAGTGCATCAGTTGAATTGTCTGTGGTTGTCACTGATGTTTTAGTTGTTCTATTGGGTGGTGGTATTTAGTGGATAATTGCTTTTAGTTGATTTTAAACTTTATATTTTTAAATTTTGTTGTAAGTCACCTGGTGCCTTTTTTTTTTTTTTTTTTTTTAGAAAGGCATCTAAGAAATCATGCATCTGATGAAGTGGACAGTGTCTATGAAAGCTTGTGCCAGAATAAATGTGTTAGTCTTTAAGTGCCACAAACCTCTTCCTTGTTTTTTAAGAAATCTAAGACATCATAATCTTCATCTTATAATCAGATCACCTTTGATTGTGATAACATGGCTGGTCATGAGGTCTCTGTTTTTTTGTGCAAGACAACATACATTTACAAGCCCAAAGAGGAAGAGATTCCCTATGCTAAATCGGGAACAGGCCTACACCTGTCTGTGAGGCAGGAAAGTGCGTGAGGCTTCCACTAGCTGGCACTTGGTTTCCATAGTCAAGTTACATCTGAAGTTGGAAGTCTTGCCAATGAAAGCCCTGGCAAGTCAGTTGACCAGTGCCCCAACTCTCATTAAAGATTCATAATGCGGCCAGTGGGTAGTATTCCACACTGCTGCTGCGCTACTGGAAATGATCGCTTGTACAACTGGAAGCTAGTCTAAATCACTACTTCCGGAATGGAAGAAGGGAGCTCCGCTGACTTGTCCCATTCCAGAAGTGGTCGTCTTGGCTAGCTTCCTAGGTTGCACTAGCTTCCCATTGCGCTAGCAGTCATTATCACTAGTACAACATGTCAGCATTGGATACTGCCCAATGTCCCCTCACCTGGAAATAACCATGGGCTGCACTACAGAAGCACTTACACCTCTACATTGTCCGCTTCTGCTGGGCACCATCCCTGGATCTGACAAGTCCGGAAAGTGGTGTTGTAATCAACACATCGGCCCGTCAGGATGCCTGCAGAAAGAAACATTCCATCACACGCACGCACACTCTTTCTCTCCCCCTCCCTCTCTGCGCCACCCTGCCTCTGCTCCCTCCCTCTCCCAGGTCCCACCCTGCCCAGTGAGCTGCTGGAGAAGGGACTCATTGCTCTTGCCACAGGGCTGAACCACCGATTGCTTGCAGAGGGCTCTTGAAATTGGGACAGAGGTCACCGGCTACCCACCCCTGTTCTATAACACGGGTCTTCCAGCATCCCTCCTAGTTAGGGCCCAAGAGGGGCTTGCATGAGGCTCCCAGGGAATCTGCAGTCCAAGCACTAACCGGGCCACTACTTGGCTTTGACATTGCCACAGCTTCCTGTCATGTGCCTGTAGGCGATTCTCGATGAAGAAATTATGTTAATGGTGTATAAATGATTACTGCAATTGTGCCATAGTCACACAGGTGCCCTCTCTTTTCATGAGGTGGCTTCGTTTGCTTACCCCCTCCTGTGGTGGGGATGGGCTTCTTGCACTCTCTGTCCGACTTACACCTGTACGCCGATTGATTCTGAAATAGGAAAGAGAAGAGACGGGTAAAGAGCACAATCCTCTGGTATTTAGGTTTTTATTCTCATTTATCTTGTTCCCTTGCTGCTGTTCTGAGATGCTCAGACTCCTGAGGAGTAGACTGTCTTAGCCATCCCCCTCCCTGTCCCACCTGCAATCAGTGCACAAATTATGGGCAGAAGGCAGGAGGCCTCTTGAAATAATTCCACAAGCCCCCTGCTCCATTTCTTCACCCCCCCCCCACCAATGATTAGCTCAGTGGCAGATCACATGCTTTGCATGCAGGAAGGTCCCAGGTTCAATGCAAAAGAAGGCTTGCCACTTATGGGAGTAAGTACTTTGACAGCTGTCAAAGTAGGAGCTCCATTTTGCAAGTGGTTTTAGAAGGGGTTAAAATTTATTTTTGGCATGAAACTAGGTAGATAGATAAATTCTATCTGTACCGTTTCCAGTCCAAAAAGAAATTTTAACCCCTTCTAAATTCCACTTGAAAAATGGAGCTTTGCATTCCGACAGCTCTGTCAGTTATCAGAATGCAATTACTCCCATAAATGGGATCTCTCCTGCTTTGCATGTTCCTGAGATGGTATCATCTCGGGAATACTTGCAAAGGTGAGGGGACCCTCGTGACACATGATCCCCCACAAGAAAACCCAAGGATCTTGCTGCGAAGGGGGTGATCTACACCCCACCCCACTTTCGCTAACAAGGATCACTTGGGGCTTTCGAAGCATTGGCAGCTTGCCTTTTGACAGCTGTCAAATGCTTCCAAAGTGGGGATTAACTTACCTGCACCATTGGGGGAGCACTGGACAGGGTGGGTACTTCTGGATTTTCCAGAATGGATAATGGGCACTCTCCCTGCCCATTATCCACCCCAGGTTCCCCATTGCCACTCCTGCATGACTGCAGTTGTCTGCAGTTGTGAAAGGGTGGCAAGAAAAACTGAAAGAAAAAAAAATCATAATTGCAAACATTAGGGGGGACAAAAATAATTTTAAAATACTGCGGCACCTTGGAGGGGCAGCTCATAGCTATCAAAAGGGGGATCATGAAAGCTGGCTTGACAGCCAGCTTTTGTGAGTTGAAGAAAAAAAGTTTTAAGGGAAAGCCAAGCTGCAGTGAGCCTAAAATGGCTTGCCAGGGGGATTGGGGGAAGCCAGTGCCAGCTGCCCCCAAGTGCCGCTTGGGCATTTTGGGGGCAGCTGGCACTGGTACTCACCCAGGACAGGAGCCCCATGGCAAGGGTACTTTGCCTGCCACTCTTACCATGAGGTTCCCGATTTTTGCGCAGTAGTAGTAGTAGTAGTAGTAGTAGTAATAAATTAATATTAATATTAATATTAATATTAATTTGTGTGTGTGTGCACAACTTGGTGTGCACAAAATTTAAAACAAAAATGGGCAACCATGGGCAGTCCCTCCAAGGTACTGCTGGGGCACCTTGGAAGGACCAAAACAGAGATTGCGAAAGGTGACTTCATAGATCATAGAGTTGGAAGGAGCCTACAAGGCTATCGAGTCCAACCCCCTGCTCATTGCAGGAAACTAGAGGAGGGGTCTCCCATCCAAGTAATAACCAGGCCTGACCCTGCTTAGCTTTCCACACTCAGACAATCTCCCCACCAAAAGAAATTAAAAGTGGGAAAAAGCCCACTTGGGCACTTTTGGGGGGCTGGCACCGGTGCACACCCAGTAGTCCCATGGCAAGAGGGGCCAGGGTTTTTGGCCGCCCTCACCATGGGGCTCACTAGCCGATCCCCTCTAGCCATGATGGGTTGTGTTATCTGGGATCAGATGACACGCCAACCCATAGATTTCATAGATTTCATGGGTAGAACCCCTAGAACAAGCCATGGCTTGTCAAGATGGCTTATAACCCAAACTTAAGGCACTCTGACAAAACTATAGTGGGTTCGGATGACACGCTAACCCACCGTGGCTTATAGGCCACGGTGGGTTTTCGTGTCGTGCGAACCCAATACTGTATAGAGCAAATTGTGTCCCTTTGCAGCCTGCTAAAGATACGTATTTTTCGCTCCATAAGACGCACTTAGATTTTAAAAGAAGAAAATAAGAAAAAAAATATTCTCCTTTCCTCCCGCCCCAGCAACGCCCCGGCTTCTTCCTGGCTCCCCCACGCCTAGGCGGGGGCTTGCCCCGCTCCGCCCAGGAGCCCTCTGCTGTTCCGCTGGACCGGTTGGAGGCACGCAGGGGGAGGTATGGTAAAAAAAAATTATTATTTTTTTAATCAGCTGAGAGACGGTTGGAGGCGCACAGAGGTAAGTAAAAAAATTTTGTTTAACAATATTCGCTCCATAAGACGCACAGACATTTCCCCCTATTGGGGGAGGGGAGTGCGTCTTATGGGGCGAAAAATACAGTAATAGCAGGGCAGGGAGCGGCAGCACAAAAGGCTGAGCCTCCAATGCTGAAAACAGGCTCAGCGCATCCATGAAAATCTGCACAAGGCAGGAGAAGCCACATTCCCCAGTTCTTCACACTTCATTCTCTCTTGCCTCCCCTGCTTACCTCAGGGCAGAAACCTTGTACCTGGTTCTCAGTCACAATGAGCTTGGTGATGATTACAAAGACTGACGTTCCCTGCGGGGTGGGGGTGCGAGGTGGTTGGATTGGAAAGATGGGAAAGGAGAAAAAGATGTCAAGTTGCTGAATGAAAGGACAGGATGAGAGAAGAAAGCAGAAAGTGTATGAGAGAGAGAGAGAGAGAGAGAGAGAGAGAGAAGTAGAAAACACCGAGGCAAGAATCACAGCCATGATTGCCAGATGGGAAACAAGCAAGTTCACAAAATGTCATTGCCTAAAAAAACAGTTTAACTAGCTGCCTGCCCAAATGTACAAACATTGGTCATTTCTGGCATAAATTATGACGTGAGAACTAACTCTGGGCAAGTGTACAAAAGTTTATTAGCTGGATCACCTGGCCTGTGTGACTATTTCTCAACCTGGACCAGAATTTCTAAAATAAGAGCAACTCTGAGGTCCAAACTGGAATGGACAAGCAGAGACTCTGGGTGTTGTAATCCAACACATCTAGAGGGCACGAGGTTGGGAAAGGCTGTCCTAATGCATTTAGCTGGCCACACTGCAGGTACCATCCAAAGCTGCGTTGTTGAATAGCTCAAGGGTCATTTCTCATGTGTTTTTCGGTGTGCCCATAAAATGTTTCACATGTACACCAAAAACCTACATGACAAAAATCCATGTTTTCTACTGCATGTATCATGCAAGCACATACACCAGGTAGTTGAGATTGACTGTGGCTCCTCACAATGCATACATGAGCTGGAAAATAGACGGAAGAGAGACAGTGTGGTATAGTGGTTAGAGTGCTGGATTGGAACTGTGTTATGGACTTTAGCCTTTGCTAGTGTTATCAATTTATAATTCCAGTATTTAGGAAGTCCTAGGCTACCAGCTAATAACCTATAGCTGATTGTCTGTGCAATCCTATATATGTCTACTCAAAAGTAAGTCCCATTGGGTTCAATGGGGCTTACTCCCAGGAAAATGGATACAAGATTGCAGCCTAAGGCACTTCAGCAATTTATACACCAAGAATTCTTTAAGTGGGTTCAATTCTAGTTTTGCACTTAACAAGAATCAAAATATAATATAACATAGACAAAGATTTAAAAAATAGCTCTTAAACATTTCTTATTACTAAGGATTGCAAGATCTTGATAATTCAATAGGAGAGTTATTTCACATTTAAATGCATAATCTAAACCATCTGTGTAACTTGACCAGCAGAGAGGAGGGAGATGAGAGGGAGTGCAGGGCTATTCCACCAGCCCTGCTAGGAGTATTAATTAATATTCCCCCTTCTTCCCTCCCCATTCCTTTTTCCTTGTGTGTCGTGTCTTTTTAGATTGTAAGCCTGCGGGCAGGGACTGTCTTGTTAATTGCTGTAAACCGCCCAGAGAGCTTCAGCTATTGGGTGGTATAAAGATTAAATAAATAAATAAATAAATGGTACACAAGAAGGAGACTGATACACCCAAACACTGGAACATATTTATACTTTTTTTGGGTAAAGATTACCTCATTTTGAAATAATCACCAACATAACCTAGCTGTCCATAAATTAGGGTCCCATTGTAAAACTAACTCATTGTTACTAAACATTCCTAAGGGATTAGACATGCCAGGAGGCACATATTTTCTTTTAGATAAGGCAAAACACATCCTAATGTTCTATTGTCTAACTATAGCATGAGTACCGTATATCAACTTTTCTAAATATAACATAAATAGATCAATGTTACATTCCCTAACGCAAAATTATTCACATTAACTGATAAGCAAAACTTTAAAGTACACCTTTGGCCTTGAATGATAGATTGACCATCCGTTTTTCAGAAAAAACCTCTGACTTTGAACATTAAAATTATATTTTATTTATTTATTATATTTATACCCCGCCTTTTTTCCTGCAAGGAACCCAAGGCAGCTTACATAATCCTCCTCCTCTTCTCCATTTTATCCTCACAACCACCCTGTGAGGTAGGTTAGGCTGAGAGTCAGTGACTGGCCCAAAGTCACCCAGTGAGCTTCATGGCCGAATGGGGACTAGAACCCGGATCTCCCGAGTCTCAGTCCGACACTCTAACCACTATGCCACTATGCCACACTGACTCCTCTACCTCATCATTTCTCAAATAATCTTCTGACTGAGTTTTAACTCAACATTATTTCTTTGTTTATTGAAATTATTCAGACCATTACTATTTGTATAAGTTACCCAGAAATTTGTTAACAGCAGCTAAATTAATGATAGCTAGGAAATGGAAGGTTCAACATGTCTTTTCAATTACTGAATGGTATAAAGAGGTATGGGATATCGCGCTAAATGATAAATTAACTTGTAATATTAAGTGTCAAAAAGGACAATTGGAGAAAGACACTTTTGTGAACATTTGGGGTAAATTTCTG
This sequence comes from Shinisaurus crocodilurus, assembly GCA_021292165.1. Lineage (NCBI taxonomy): Eukaryota > Metazoa > Chordata > Lepidosauria > Squamata > Shinisauridae > Shinisaurus > Shinisaurus crocodilurus. The sequence goes on along the minus strand of CM037876.1, from coordinate 192,927,442 downwards.
GATTATGTGTTGGTGAAGGGGAAGGGGAACGAACCTTGTCAAGATTTGTTACATTTTTGGAATATAGAATAATATCATATATATATATATATATATTTGCCGAAGAAATATAACTTGGTCCCAAGAGGTGGGGGGGGGGGTGCACAATGTTTATGATGTATTTTTGTTGTATTCATTAGTAGTTGTAAGATTGGAAAAAATTAATAAAACATATATATATAAAAAAATAAGTTACCCAGAATTCATTATGAACTTGCTTTGTGTCTTCACTTAATCTAATTGCTACTATCTATTTATTCACATCTCCAAATTCTTAATTATTTCTCATGAACCATTTCCAGTCATTTTTGCTTGGCATTTCATAGCAAGACATCTTATATTGCTTTGATGGAGGTCAATTAACACTATTCTCAGTAGCCATTGTTAGTAGGGGTGTGAACCAACCACAAAATTTGGTTCAGATCCCGATTTGGTGATCCAGAAAACAGTTCAATTCAGCATGGACTGATCTGGAGGCTCCTGCTTCGACTCCGGTCTGATTCTTGATTTGGAAATCTAAATTTTCATGTTCCTATTGGCTTCAATTGGAAGTCAGCAAATGGCTATAACTTTTCCCCCCTGTTTGTCAGAATTGTATGAAATTTGCAGATATCACAGTCCATTATTCATTCATTATTAAATCATTCATTTCATTTACGGTATATACCGCCCCACAGCCGAAGCTCTCTGGGCGGTTCACAATAGATTATACATAAAAACAACAATAAAAACATACAAAATAGTTTAAAAGATTAAAAACCAATTTTTTAAAAACACAGTTTAAAATAACAATAAAAAAATTAATAAAACTGAGCCTACAGGTGACAATCCCCCCTCCCCGTGCTATTCCGAGCTCCTAACTATTAAATGCCTTGGCATAGAGGGAAGTCTTAACCTGGCACCGAAAAGATAATAAGGTTGGCGCTATGCTCGGACCTTCCGGTTCCTGCAATAAGCCTGGCTGCCGCATTTTGCACAAGCTGCAGCTTCCGAACAGTCTTCAAAGGCAGCCCCACATAGAGTGCATTGCAGTAGTCTAGTTTAGAGATCATCCAGAGCGTAGATTACTGAGACCAGGCTATCCCTGTCCAGATAGGGGCGTAGCTGGGCCACCAGCTGAAGCTGGTAGAAGGCACTCCTTGCCACTGAGACCACTTGAGCCTCAAGTGACAAAGATGGCTCCAGGAGCACCCCCAAGCTACGAACCTTCTCCTTCAAGGGGAGTGCAGCCCCATCCAGAACAGGTTGAACACCCTCCATCCAGTCAAAGGAACCACCCACTAACAGCATCTCAGTCTTGTCTGGATTGAGCCTCAATTTGTTAGCCCTCATCCAGTCCATTGTCGCAGCCAGGCACCCGTTCAGCACATCCACAGCCTCACCTGCTGAAGATGAAAAGGAGAAATAGAGCTGCGTGTCATCAGCGTACTGATGGCAACGCACTCCAAAACTCCAGATGATCCCACTCAGTGGTTTCATGTAGATATTAAATAGCATGGGGGATAAGACCGACCCCTGAGGAACCCCGTACTGGAGAGTCCATGGGGCCGAGCAACATTCCCCAAGCACCACCCTCTGGAGCCGGCCATCCAAGTAGGAGCGGAACCACTGCAATGCAGTGCCCCCCACCCCCAACTCAGACAGCCGCTCCAGAAGGATACCATGGTCGATGGTATCGAAAGCCGCCGAGAGATCCAGGACTATCAACAGGGTTGCACTCCCCCTGTCTCTCTCCCGACATAGGTCATCATACAGGGCAACTAAAGATGTTTCCATGTCAAAACCAGGCCTGAACCCCGACTGAAATGGATCCAGATAATCAGTCTCATCTAAGAGCACCTGGAGCTGGTTGGCTACCACCTGCTCAAGGACCTTGCCCAGGAAAGGAACATTCGCCACTGGCCTAAAGTTGTTAAGATCTTCCGGGTCCAGAGAGGGTTTCTTCAGGAGTGGTCTCACCACTGCCTGTTTCAGGTGGCATGGGACCACTCCCTCTCGCAAGGAGGCATTGATCACCTCTCTGGCCTTCCCTGCTAGTTTTTATAAGCCAAGAGGGGCAAGGATCCAGAACAGACGTGGTTGCACGAACCCGTCCAAGGACCTTGTCAACATTCTCGAGCTGTACCAACTGAAACACATCCAAAATAACTAGACCAGGCTGTGCTTTGGGTACCTCTCCTGATTCTACTGCTATAACATTGGAGTCTAAGTCCCTGCGGATGCAAGAGATTTTTTCCTGGAAGTGCCTAGCGAATATATTACAGCGGGCATCAGATGGGTCGATGATGTCCCTGGGGCCAGTGTATAACAGGCCCCGGATGACCCTAAAGAACTCCGCTGGGCGGCAGAGAGATGCTTGGATAGAAGCAGTGAGATGTTGTCTCTTTGCCACCTTCACTGCCTCTAGGTATACCTGGCTATAGGCACATACCAGGGCTCGATTGCATCCACTAGGAGTTTTCCTCCACCTGTACTCAAGCCGTCTCCTGTTTTGCTTCATCACTCTCAGCTCCGGGGTATACCACGGAAACGTACAAGCTCTACTACAGAGAGGGCGCTCAGGAGCGATCGTGTCAACCGCCCTGGTCATCTCTCTATTCCAGAGATCAACCAGGGATTCGACAGGACTGCCAGCCATATCAGCCAGAAACCCCCCAAGGGCCCTCTGGAAACCATCCGGATCCATTAGCCTCTGGGGGCGGACCATCTTAATAGGTCCCCCACCCTTGCAGAGGGGGAAAGCTGCCATTAGCCTAAATCTCAGCAGGTTGTGATCTGACCATGACAAGGGGACCGATTCAAAGTCCCCCACCTTCAGATCACCATCTCCATGCCCGGCTGAAAAAACCAGGTTTAGTGTGCCCTGCTACATGTGTTGGGCCGATGACATGTTGGGACAGTCCCATGGTTGTCATGGAGTCCATGAATTCCTGAGCCACACCAGACAAGGTACCCTCAGCATGGATGTTAACATCCCCCAGGACCAACAGCCTGGGGGACCCCAGCATCGCCAGCGAGACCACCTCTGTCAGCTCAGCCAGGGAGTCTGTTGAGCAGCGGGGTGGGCGGTACACCAACAGAATCCCTAATCTGTCCCACTGGCCCAACACAAGGTGCAAACACTCCAGACCAGTAGTCAGACAGACAGGGAGCCTGGAGAGAGAGATAGAATTCCTATAGACCACGGCAACCCCCCCTCCCCGGCCCTCAGGTCTACCCTGATGCTGCACCAAGTACCCCGGTGGGCAAAGCTGGGAGAGACTAACTCCTCCCTGTTCTCCCACCCAGGTCTCAGGTAATGCATGCCAGATCGGCCGCCTCATCCACTATTAAGTCGTGGATGAGGGAGGTTTTATTTTGCACTGATCTGGCATTTAGAAGCAGCATCCGGAGACCTGAGGGCAGGCTGATACGGCAACCACCAAACCTGCGGGTGCGAGGAGGGCCGGAACACGTCACAGCCATTAAGTGTCTGGACCGTGTTCCCCTTACCTGGCTAGTCTTCCTCCCAATGCCATATCTCCCTCTACCTGTCACTACACTAATCGGGGGGCCCCACAGAACCCCCCACTTGACCCCATAACTCCCCTCCAAGGCACATGCTCAGGCCCTAGACAGGGAAAAAAGCAATCCCCCCCACCAAGGGCACCGAGCAACAAATAGCAGTGTTAGGGGGGTGGCCCTTGCCCTTGTGGCACCCCCGAAGTGGCTCCCCCCAAAGGGGCAACCCCCCTTATTAGGAGACTATGGATGCAATCCTATGCAAGTTTAGACAGAAAAAAGGGCCTACAACTCCCAGCATTCCTGGCTGGAGAATGTTGGGAGTTGTAGTACTTTTTTCTCTCTAAATATGCATAGGATTGTGCTCTAAGTCTGCCACATTTCACACAAATGTGTGCTGGGACATTTGTGCTACATGCCCTTACACTTTTTTGTTTTTGTTTTTTTAAAGGGAACTACTGATAACTTTAAAAAATATATTCATAGCAGAATTGGATGAACTTTGTAGGCATAGTTGCCCCTTCTGAGTGGATCAAGCCTGCCAAGTTACAGATAAAGAGGTGCACTTCTGTGTGAAGTGATCCTGAAATAAGGACCAACCTTGAAAGGAGGCACAAATGGTCCCATGTTCCAAAGTGAGAAGTATGGAAAGAAGGAGACCCCTACCCACAATTGCCAGAGCAAAGTGAGTGTCATTTCCCAAGCACCTGACCCAGGAGTGGGAAGGAGAAAATGAACAGATTGCGGGGTTCTGTTCTCAGCTGGGAAGTACCCTGGTGCTGCCCTTATTTCTGGCCGCGTCGATTCCTCTTCATCTCTGCCCCACAATTTCCCCATCTCTGTAACTGAGGAAGATTACTCATAATTTCCAAGAATTGTTACGAGAATTTCCCCCTCTGTCATAGTTTTCAGCTATCAAAATAAATAACTGGAATCACTGCCTTTCAACTTCAGAAACATGAATGGGACCTACAACAAAACATTTCAGCGTAGCATGCTCCTGTTCAAGATATTGTTGGTGCGTGAGTGCGTGAGCAGCAGAGTGCGTGTGCGCATGGGAGATTTAAAATCCTGTCTGTGTGCTAGCAGAGGCCTCTTATTCCACACACAGATCTTCCAGATCTCTCTCCCCCGCTTTTCGCAGCGTGCAGCGTGTTGTGAAGATGCCAGCCCAGCCTGCCTGTAATCCAACTTGCTTCCAGCTTCCCCGTTTGCAGATTAATCCATGGAGTCAGGAAACACTCTGTAACACCACAGGTCTAATTCTACCTGTTTATTCACTTAGCAAGTAAAGTTCTACAGAGTATACATTTCCTAGTTACAGTCCATGTGCAGAGTATAAATGCATAGCAAGCATTACATCCAGTGGAGTAAGTTGAGCTTCACTCCACCTCAGCAAAGAAGTTACATTGTTGCAGTGACAAAAGTCCAGCAAGAAGAACAAAGGAGAAGAGAGAAAGCAGTCCTGCCTCTCTCTAAGATGGCTTCAGACAGAAAACAAGTTAGCACGTCATCAGAACATACAAACCATGTGACTAGCTCATAATGCTCCCACGGTCTAGGCTTCCCATGCGAAAAACACGAGAACCCAGAAAGACACAACAAACTTGTTTACAGCCATTCTGTTCTTTCCATGTGTAAACAGTGTGCTACAGCTGGTGAAGTGATACATATCACAACAGATATTCCATTCCACTCACACCCCATTTCCTTCCTCAAAAGTCAGTTGGCATTCCAAGGTCACTGAGTATGCCCAGGGCCTCACTGGACTGTTTTTGAGGGTTCTCCCTTAACAGGGTCCCCCCTAAAGATTTTGTGTAGTGCTGCAGCCCGTGAGGTTCCTCTGAGGCTGCTGATGCCTCCTGTATTACCCCAGGGGCCTGGCCCAGCCAAGGTCACCTCAATTTAGATTCAGGGAGAGACGAAACCACTTGTGTTTAAGAAAACATACAGTTTATTGAATACAATGATGGAATATGGATGCAGATTATCAACAAACAGGCAAAGATAAGCTTACACAGGTCCCTCCAGTTGCAGGGCTTCCTAATACGACCTGCACTCCTCATCCCCAGCAGAAAACCAAAGCACAAGTTATGGATTTTGTAGAGTTCCTCTCTCCCCCTGTTTCAGAGGCTGTCAGTAAGCCACAAGCTAACCCCACTTCTTGGGAGATGTGTGTGTGTGTGTGTGTGTGTGAAGCTGCTTCAATAAAGCAAACAGTTTTGTTTCTCACAGCAAAGCAACCCTTATCTAAGAGTACAGTTGGGGAATGCAGCTGCAAGGCAATGATCTCTGGTGCTCTTCCTAACTAATACAAGCTGATACGTAAGGCAAGGCCCTGGCATGGCTCCAAGAAACTATCCCAGCGTCTGGACGCTGTGAAAGCTCACTACACTACCGGTTGAACCTTAATAACCCCCTTGCCATTCTTCCGCTATAGCCCATCCAAGACACCTCCCTCTTGTGAGCTGGAGAGTGTCATTTTGGCCACGTAAACAACAGCACTCAGAGCCCAAACATCAGAAATAGAGGGAATGATAAAGTGCTGTTAGCATTAGCTCCCCATTTCCCCGAGTAGTGAGAACCTGGGATTTTGTGCTAGCAGGCTTAGTTTCCTTTGGATGAGAGCGCAACTGAAGGCTGATGCTGTATTCAGTAATATCTGTGTCGTTTACAAATGTACAAGCAGAGCATGATTGGAAGGCAAACAAACACTCCATCTGCAGGCAGCAGATCTCACCTCCATCAAGACTGCACCCCCAGTTCGGGCTAACTCCAGATCAGCCTTCCCCAACCTGGTGCCCTCCAGATGGACTACATCTCCCATCATCCCCAGTCAGCATGGCCTGCTTCAGATAGAACCTCACAGCACGTTCTCTCTCTCTCTCTCTCTCTCTCTCTCTCTCTCTCTCTCCCTATCCCCCCAGCTGCTGTTCCTCATATACATGAGCACCAGCCCAGATCCAAGCCCTGCAGATTTAGGGGACCATCCAAAATCATTAAGGTCACAACCCTATGCAAGTTTATTTATTTATTTATTTATTTATTATATTTATACCCTGCCTTTTTTCCTGCAAGGAACCCAAGGCGGCTTACATAATCCTCCTCCTCCTCTCCATTTTATCCTCACAACAACCCTGTGAGGTAGGTTAGGCTGAGAGACCGTGACTGGCCCAAAGTCACCCAGTGAGTTTCATGGCTGAGCGGGGACTAGAACCCGGACCTCCCGAGTCCCAGTCCAACACTCTCACAGAGCATAACAGCATAATATTGTTGTGAATGGCTTGATCACCATGAATGAGTGGTCGTAGGGATGGGGACTCGGACTCCAGGACTCGACTCGTGAGTCGGACTGAGTCCCCCCTCTGACTCGAGTCAGACTCGAGTCCCAATATTTTTAATGGGACTCGAGACTCGACTCGGGACTTGAGACCAAGGACTCATGTTCCAAAATCGTGTTCCTCAAATGCAACATGGATAGGTTTTAGGAAGTACAGCAAGTTTATTTTTTAAAATCATTTTCCTAAAATGCAACCTTTCAGACATTTTGGGTTTGGCTGCCTCTGCCTGCCTGTTTGGGGTTCCCAGCCTCCTCTGCCTGCCTGGTCTCTTCTTGACCAGTTCAACAGTTGAATTGTCCAAGACAAAGGCCTCTGCCTGCCTGTTTTGGGGTTCCCTGCCTCCTCTGCCTGCCTGGTTATTTTGGGTTTGTCTGCCTGGTCTGTTCTTGCCAAAATCAGTTGCAGAGTTTTGAAATAAAAAGGCACACTTGTGCCTAGAATTTATTTAAGCCACACATCTGAAGTTAGCCTTATTTTGTTGGGGAAAAAAACCCATTGATTTGAATAGGGACTCGTGGAGTCAGCTTTGGGAGGGACTCGTGACTCGTGAGTCACCATTTTGGACCAAGGACTCGGACTCGAGACTTGGGTCCAAAGACTCGTGACTCGACTCGTGACTCGAAACCAAGGACTCTTCAACATCCCTGGTGGTCAGGGCCATATAACCAGAGGATGTGAATATTTCTTAAGGTCGCAACCCTATGCAAGTTTAAACAGAAAAAAAAAGGCTGGGGCATGCTGGGAGTTGTAGGCCTTTTTTTTCTGTTTAAACTTGCATAGGGTTGCGACCTTAAGAAATATTCACATCCTTTGGTTATATGGCCCTGACCACTCATTCATGGTGATCAAGCCAGCCACATTCACAACAATATTATGCTGTTTCTGACAGAGGTGGCTGACTCCATTGATCAGGTTGAGCCAGCCACTTGCTCGAGCTTAGGGTAATCCAGCCTTCCCTTCTGATTCGACCCAATCCCAGGGATGGGGACTCGGACTCGAGGACTCGACTCGTGAGTCGGACTGAGTCCCCCCTCTGACTCGACTCGGACTCGAGTCCCAATATTTTTAATGGGACTCGAGACTCGACTCGGGACTCGAGACCAAGGACTCGTCAACATCCCTGGGCTGTTGATGAGTCTTCTGGCTTTGCCAGAAGGAGCGCGATCACCGGTGAAGAGCGCATGGAAGCGAGGCGCGCCGCTGCTCGGCCACTATGGACAGCTACCAGGAGCGCAGCCCCAACGATGTGTTGAGATTTATTTTGATTGATGTGTTGTTGTGGGGGGTTTGGGTTAGGGTCAGACATTTTGGGTTTGGCTGCCTCTGCCTGCCTGTTTGGGGTTCCCAGCCTCCTCTGCCTGCCTGGTCTCTTCTTGACCTGTTCAGCAGTTGAATTGTCCAAGACAAAGGCCTCTGCCTGCCTGCTTTGGGGTTCCCTGCCTCCTCTGCCTGCCTGGTTATTTTGGGTTTGTCTGCCTGGTCTGTTCTTGCCAAAATCAGTGGCAGAGTTTTGAAATAAAAAGGCACACTTGTGCCTAGAATTTATTTAAGCCACACATCTGAAGTAGCCTTATTTTGTTGGGGGGAAACCCCATTGATTTTAATAGGGACTCGTGGAGTCAGTTTTGGGAGTGACTCGTGACTCGTGACTCGTGAGTCACCATTTTGGACCAAGGACTCGGACTCGGACTCGAGACTCGGGTCCAAAGACTCGTGACTCGACTCGTGACTCGAGACCAAGGACTCTTCAACATCCCTGCCCAATCCATCCATTTTGCTAGAATGTGCAGCCATAATTATTAACAACTCGGTCAACTAGGATTCAGAGCAGCTGCTCCTGTTGTCTTTAGCAGAAACGCCAGCTAATACGTTTATGCGTAAACTTCCCTTTCTGCGTGCTTCGGGTTCCTGATGGGCCTGCACTTTCTGGGGCAGGGAATGAGAGTAGCATTAGGATTCTGCTGCAGTTGCCAGGGGGCTGCAAGAAGAGGGTTATCTACGGTCCTGAGAGCTACAATGTATATATTTAGAACAGAAATTGCTTGCGCTCACTGACCTGTCCCAAATTTGATGCTGAAGGTACAATGAAACCTGAACACATATCCCTAGAATATTCTGACTCAAGACTCCAATAACTTTAATCTACAGTCTGCTGATGCTGGTAGCTTGCTGCCTCGGATCCATAGGAAGGCCTCCTCACACCCCTGTTAGTGCTTTTTGCTACCAAATCATCTGACTTTATTGTGTTGCATGCAAGAAGCAAGCACATTTGAACAGGAAATCAGTTAGACACTATTTATCTGAGCAGATATTTAGGGCAGCTGCTTTAAACATGACTTTGTACTCAGGTATGATTGTCCAGAGCACAAAATACTTTAACTGAGAATTGGAACTGTGCACACATGTATTAATGGCTGTGCTTAAAACTGCAGGTTGCCGCAATTGTGTACTGCAGATGGGCACGTGGCTAAAAAATACACACATGTGTAATTCAGATATTACATACCCTTCACGTCTGGTTCACACAGGAATGTTTATCACTTGATGGCTGTAACATCAGGTGATGGCTTAGATGAGTGAATAGGCCATCACAGATATAAACACCACAGATAAAACTTTCATATTACCTCATACCTCCTTAAATGCAATGGGTTGGATCCAGAGATCCACCCACAGAAGAGGGCAGCCAAAACTGACTTTCTCACCTGCTCTCTGTCATTCCTCAGAGCCCCCTGAAAAATGCTCCTCCCGAGGGTCCTGCAGAGTGGCGGTGGGGCGGGGGGAGATGATGGAATATCAGGCAGAGGCATCTCCTATGAATGGAGCAGAAGGTGCCTCTGCCTCATTCACCACTTTTCATCCACCTCCTTCTGCAGGCAGATCTCTGAATCCACTAAGTAGATAACAATCAGGTGTACAGTAATTTATTTTTGAGAAATCAAGTGATGTACATCCATGTGTAAACCAGGCCCTAGAGAAAATAAAAATAAAAATAAAAATACACACCAGGAAGGCAAGCCCAGGGGGGACTGGCACAACGTACCGCCCCAAGCACAGAGAGATCCTGATTTCGGGTAGCCACATTCTATTCATCCATAAATTAATGAACCAAACTGCCAACTCATTATCCACTCATGAGATGTCCATCCTGTCAGGCTCCTGGCCAATCCAAGTCCGGGGAGATCACTTTGGAAGAGGAAGAGGATTGGGATTCCACAGCAAACCCCAGCCTCACAGAAGACCCGTGGCTGCCCAAGCAGTCTTGTCACAGGGATGCCTCACCTGAGGTCCCAGAGAACCCACTTGACCCCATCCTGAGCTCTGCATTGGTTCCCGACTCTCCTCCCTCATCCCGTGGCTCTTCAGAGCATGGGTGGCAATGGACCAGGTGGAAGACTCAAAGCCATCATCAGAGCACCTGCCTGGCCACCAGCAGAGCCTTTCACCTAGGGTCTACTCAGGAAGAAAGAAAAGTCTCCGTCACAGACAACAAGGAAGCAGACCCAGCGGCATCTGCTGAACTAGGAAGGGAGGTAGCTGATAGCATGTATATATTAAGCCCTTGGTCTCCTCCCAGACTATGGCTGGGTTAACAGCTCCTTTTGAGCCACTGCTGCAGCTGTGTGCTCAGGACACATCCCCCCACAACACCCTTCCCCAGACCTTTGGAAGGAGTTACCTGTGGAGGTGTAACATAATCAGCCGTGTCCATGACCTGGTTGCTGTATTTGCCAAAGCCCTTCACCTTGGTCACCACAGAGGACTCGATGGAGGTGTCCCTTATCTGATAGGCCTTCTCATGCAGGAATACCCACCTGTGAGGGGAAAAAACCCGCTTAGCAACTCCTCTGGGACTAGGTAGGAGGTCATTGGTATTGCCTTTTATGAAATGGTGAGGCACATAAAGATAACTCTGGACTGATTAGCATGAGTAAAAACACATTTTTAGTGCAACAGGGCAAAGGACTTGCCTTAAACATTTCATGCATCCTTCACGAAATGGCTCACTACACATACTAGATCCTGGGGTCTGCTAGCTTCCCCTCACACTTCTGCTTAGCCCCTGTGGATAGTGAGGTCTCATCTATCAATTTCCACTGCTGTTATCAGTCAGCTGCCCCATTTTGGGGTCCCCAGTTCACTCAGTCCCATCCTTGCCTCACTGGGCCTCTCTGCACTATCAATTTTGATTGCAGCAAATGGGTACAGAAGATGTTACCCACTTGTTCAGCTGCAGTTTACCAGCCTTCTCTTACAAGCACCTTCTGTTTTGAGAATACCACATTTTCCCAGCACCTGGAAATGCAGTATATGTTGAATCTGGAAAATGGGAGCTCTGTTGCTCCTGTGGTGGTTGTTTGGGATGAAACACGAATGTCTTGACACCCAATGTGTCCTGCAACACCTGCATCAGAGGTCTGGCCCCCACCTCCCTTTGCAGCCCTTTAAAGAGGATCATTCCGTTACTGACATCTAGGTGCTTGCTCAGTTTGCTGTCCAGGTGCGAACTGTTGATGGGCAACTCCAAGACGTTCCCTTCTTATGGTTCTTTCTCTTTAAACTGGACTTGAACTGGCCAGCCCTTCAAATCGAGGGTGCCTTCAAATCAAGGGCTGTCCTCTGTCAAATGGAACACAAGACCACCGTATAAATACCCATCCTATTTCTAAAGTGACAGACTAGTGCTGACTCTTTGCCAATGCCTACCCCTTCCCTTCTTTGACTCCTGTAACATCATGGGACCCTCTGTGTTCTTCCACGTGACCGGGTACAAAGGAGGCTCTTATACCTTTAACAGCTGTAGTGAAGAGGGAATTTCAGCTGGTGCAACTTCTCATGCAGAGAGGTGACAGATAATTCAAGGCTCAGCAAGGTACTGGTTATAAGCTTTAAAGCCCTACACAGTCTGGGACTAGTACCTCTTAGGGGACATTTTCTCCCATATAAGCTCCCCTGTGTGTGTTGCAGTCATCTGTGTTGAGAGTTCCTTGCCCACAGGATGGTCATTGGGTGAGCACCCTGAATGCAGCCTCCATGGTGGTGGTGGCGCAAAACACATGGAATTCTCTCCCTCTGGAGGCTCAGCAGGCTGCATTCCTGTATTCTTTTATGCAGCTTGCTAAGACATTTAAATTTTGACAGATCTTTGGCAGCTAGCCATTGAAAAAGATGTAGCTTCCTGTCTTCTATTTGGTTAATGCGTGCACTGAGGATGTGGTGTGTGCGCTTTAAAAAAAACACAACCCCCCCCCAATATGGATATTGTTTTTAATTGTTACTGTCTGCTTTTAAATTTTGTGACCTTACTATTTTTACTATAGACCACTTTCTATGCAGCTTGTGTGGAAACATGGTATTAAAAATAGGTTGCGCTTTATGAAATCCCCTTGTATACCACTATTAAAGGTACAGGAATCCTATCCTCCTTTGTGCCTAGTCACCCTGTTGTTATTAACAATAATACTATGATGATGATGTATAGATTTGTCAGTGTACATGGTACTTTACAGTTTCATAAGCAAAAATATAGTGCTTACATACTGCTTGAGAGTGTGCAAAACGCTTTGTACACATTATTTTGTTGCAGTCTTTACAACAACCTTATAAGGTAGGTCATATTATTACCATCCCTATTGCAGATGGGGAGCTAAGGATGGCTTCCTTTAGGTCATCTGGTGAATTAATATCTGAGGTGAGGTTTGAACCCAAAACATCCTGGTTTGTGGCTCAGCCAGCATGCTAAACCAGCATGCTCCATAGTACAGGTAAACTGCTCCCACAGCATGCCTCCCCTCCAACAAGGGCCAGCCCTGTCAAAGGATGTTAAAAATGCTCTTATACTAACCAAATTACTGTATGGCAATTCCTGTTCCCTATCTCACTTCTTGTTAGGTGCTGCCCTCTAGTGCTCAGATTTATCATGGTTTATTGCAGCAATAGATTAAACTCCCGTCAGTTTATAGCTGATGGATCTGGCACCATTGACTTTACCAAGAATGAGGCTAGGCAGACAATCATCACTTGCTGAACGCAAAACTGTCATCTGAACACATTTGCGTAGAAGTACATCTCACCGATTTCAATTAAGCTTGCTCCTAAATAAGAGCGTGCACTCCAGAATGCAACCGGTATCATGCAGTTTGCCTAGCTTGGGCTTCAGTGAATCACAGATGATTATAAAGGGCACTTCTCATCATTAGTCTGATTTTCCGCATACAGCAGGGTGCATTTGTCATCTCTCCGGTAATGGTAATTCTTAGACAGTACCTATACCTTTATGGAATATCAAACATCTAGTCCTGATTCAACCATTTTCTTTGGCAAACTGTTCCAAATGCCAATTATCTTTCCTGTGAAATATTTGCACTGAATTTCCAGCCTGCGAACTTCATTCTCTGTTGGATCTCACACTGTCTGCCTCAAGTAAAAAACGTCTCTGCCATGAGACATCACATCCTTGTTCAGGTACACGCTCAGGAAGGCTGTGTGAGCAAGCACAACTGATGCCATCCCATCTGTGCTGGAAGAAACCCTTTGAACATCACAAGGGAGGGCAAAACCCTTGAGAAGTATCAGATGCCAATACATTCCAGGCTGGAAGCTACTAATGGATCAAATTAAATTAGCCCCCCCCCCGCTCCAAGCCCACTTAGAACTTGGTACAATGCTAATAACATTAAGCACAGTCATCTTGCAATCAAGCTGCTTTCTCGGTTAAACAGTCCCAGCTATTTCCTTCCACTTGATCAACGCAGAAGGAGACAAAAGTGTTACCCTGTTTTAGTGCTCCTCTCCTGCAACCTTTGCCAAAGACTGGGATTGAAGTTGATATTCACTTGTTGCATGGGATCCAGCACTCTTCCCTCAAGGAAGGATTTCTGTTGAAGGGATGCTGCATTTTCCTAGCATTCAAACCATCCTAATGTTGTGGCTGGTTTTAGCACATCCACCGCCAATAGTGCAAGCACTGTATGGCATGTGGTGGTGGGATGGAGGATCACTAAGGGTGAGTGACACAACTCCACCTTCACTAGGCCAACACCATTTTAGAACCTCCTACTTTAATTATTGCTATTTCAGGACTAAGGGCAACCCTCTTGCACCAGTCCATCACAGCAGCAGACATCTACCCCTTGAAAGGAGGGACATACATACACCAGAAAGGTTGCACCAGCCCCCAACAGTGATCCCATGCCGTTTTATGAACCTTTTTGTTCTATAATCCACCACATACAGCTTCACTTGGATCCGTGTTGCTGATGAGTTCCTCTTCCAGTAAAGAAGAAATGCTCTGGAGTTTTCCAGCTCCAAAAAAGCAGAACAATATGGATAACTGAGTGCCAGTATAAAAGGCTAGCCAAAGCTAAACGTGTACAGAGAAATCTCAAAGGAGATGGTGCAGGGAAGTAGGTCAGCCAAATGAAAAGGTCAAGGCAGAACAAGGGGTGCTGCACTGCAAGACACAACCCTCCCAAACCTATTTCTAGGTGTGAAAGTGGGATGGGTGCCACATGACCGGCAGCAATCCCTCTCCCAAACTGCTTTCAGCTCTGTCATCTGTTCAACTCCCCATTACCTCTGTCTTCTATTGCGAACTGAAAGCTCACAAAATGGCACAGAAATGAAGCGTGATGACTGCGTCGCTTGCCACTTGAGAGACTTCAGGCACTCTCCAACAGACCCCACAACACTGGCACAAACTAATCCTGCTTAACAGGGGTAAGATTACATTTGCCAGTGACAAAATATTACAGAGGGTTTTTTTAAAGTACTGAAAAATGTACTTGAGGATAAGAACGTAAAAGAGCCATGCTGGATCAGACCAAGGGTCCATCTAGACCAGCATTCTGTTCACACAGTGGCCAAGCAGCTGCCCACGAGAAACCCACAAGCAAGACATGGGTGCAACAGCACCCTCCCACCCATGTGCCCAGCAACTGGTGTACATAGGCATACTGCCTCTGATACTGGAGGGAGCATATAGCCATTAGGACTAGTAGCCATTGATAGCCGTATCCCCTTTTAAAGCCATCCAAATTGGTGGCCATAGCCACATCTTGTGGAAGTGAATTCCATAGTTTAATGATGCGCTGCGTGAAGAAGTACTTCCTTTTATCTGTCCTGACCCTCCCACCAGTCAGCTTCATGGGAGGACCCCGGGTTCTAGTATTAGGGGAGAGGGAGGAAAATGTCTCCCTGTCCACTTTCTCCACACCATGCATAATTTTGAACACCATTGTCATGTTTCTAAGCTAAACAAGCCCAGCTGCTGTAACCTTTCCTCGTAGGGGAGGAATTCCACACATCACAGAGGTAAGCTCTGTGACCCTAATTTAGCAAAAGTTAGTTATGACTAACAGCCCAGCCCTATCCATCCTAAGTAAATCCTACTGAGTTCAAGCGGATTTATTCCCATGGAGGGAGGTGTACATAGCTGAAGTCCCACCGAAACCAACGAAAGAAATTGAAGTCCCATTGCTTTCAATGAGATGTGCAGTGTGCAGTCCTCTATGTAATTTCCTCAGAAGTAAACCCTGTGGTGTTTAATGGGGCTTACTCCCTGGGAAGCGTGCCTTAGTCACAATTAACTTGAGCTGGATTGGGGCCTGTGTGCATTTATTGCATTATCAAGTAAGTGCCCTGAGAAGAATAGTGTGCTCATTAGCCTGTTGGGCCCCTGGGAGTGGAATGGGAAGGCAGGACTGAACAGGCCAGTTCTCCCCAGCAACACCGTATCCGAGAAGAAAATGTGCTCTCCCCAAGAGGGGAGGATGTGGCCGCAGCGGAGGAAGAAGAATGGCTGGCGAGGTCAGAGTGGCTATTCATCCTAATGGAACTCTGGTTAACAACATGGGGGGGGGGGAACTCCGTCCAAGCACTCAAGCAGAGCTGTGTGTGTTAGTGGGGGCTATGCCAGCGCACCAACCATTTCCTGCCATTTCCTCCCCCCCCACACACAATCCATTCATCCATATTCCTCTGGAATGGTGCCCAGGGAGCAAAGTCTGTGCCAGAACAGGCCAATGAACTCTCACGGTTCTCTTCTGACATGTTAGCATCCCCACAGGTCTGCAACACGCACACCCTTGCCCATAGAAGAGAGTCATCTGTTCTGTTGCTGCCTCTTCTCATAATATTGCATGCCTTCACAACACAGAAGGCTCCCGGCGCTTATTGTTTTGCATTGGACTTTTACAGCCTCATCCTAATCGTGTTCTCTCTCAACGAAAATCCCGCTGACCTCAATGGTAATTGAGGCAACTCTAATCTGCTTTGCAGTCTTTATTGCGTTGATCTTTACAAGCAATTCAGCGGCCCATTTTACAGATCAGGAACTGAGGTTTACAAATAATGACTTGTTTGGAGACAAACAAGAAGTCTGTGGCAGTGGTGGAACTTGATCCCAAATTCCCTAAACCAAACGCCATGTCTCTAACCCAGGGCTCTCCAACCTTGGGTCCCCAGCTCCCAGAATCCCTTGCCATTAGCCATGCTAATAACAGCGGGGTTGTGGCCAGCTAAGTCCATTTGCACACTGCGTGAAGTCGGGTACCTTCCTCCACACTATACCTTCCCCCGCTGGGGAGGACGTAGTGCAAGTGAAGCATCCCTGAGCAAGGCAGCAGCTGGAGCACTCCTCCAGCTGCCACCTCAGTCAGGGTGGCTTTGCTGTGCACAGCAAAGCCGGTCCCCACTCGAAACGTCAGCTGGAGCTCCAGCTGGTGCTTCGGCTGGGGCCGCCCCGGGCCGCATTATGGCAAGTGGGCATAGCAAGGCTCCCTGACATCATCTGGCACAGGAAGTGCTGTGTGTGTGTGTGGGGGGGGTCATTTGGTCCCACCCCACCCCAAACTTGTTCCCCACCCTTATTTTTAGACATGGTATCAAGCACTCCTCACTTCCCTATGTGATGAGGAGTTCCGGAGGCAACTCAACCCAACTTCTAGACAAGGCTTTTATGGCACCATGGCTCGGCCTCATTCATGGAATTTTATGGGGGTTCCAAATGACACCATCTTCCATTTGTAACCCTTTCTTATTTTCCTACTGCTTCTTCCTTCTTTCTTACCACAAAAAAATCCATTAAGGAGGGAAGATGAAATATCTGCATAATACCTTTGGACTGGTGGCACTAGCAGCTGTCTGGAAGCACCCTTACAGCATTTTTGTAGTACCTGTTTTATTTACTAATCTACAAGCAAGCAGCACCACATTCCTACTAGGCAATGTATCTGCTACCTCACATCAGATCTCAGAGACACTCTGCACCTCAATATCCTTCCAGCCTTCAACCCACAGCACTTTTTCTTTGTCTGTGCCTCTCTCTGTTCCAAAAACTGCTTCCCTTGCCTGGTGCTTGTGGTGGAGTGTATCACTTGTCTCAACGACTGGGTTCACATGACAAGACAAGCCCCGCTGGCTTATAATCCAGGGGGGCTTGTCGTGTCGTGTGAACCTGCCATGGCTTATTTGGGGTGCCTTATAAGCCCAGCTTCTGAGTTTATAAACCACCCGACAGGCCATGGCTTGTTGTAGGGTTTAGTAGCCACCGCTGGGCTTCCCATGTCATCTGAACCTGGACGACACAACAAGCCCGGGGGGGGGGGGTAACCCAAACTGCTACAGAGCTGCTTGGCAAGAGTGGCAAAATCCCCTTGTCGCTCTTGCCAGCGGCTCCAGGTGAACGCCAATGACAGCTGCCCCCAAATGCCTAAGTGGTACTTGGGGGCAACTTGGAGCAGCAGCACGCAACAGAGACCATGGCGCCACCAACCAGCACTCCCGCTCACAAGGACTCCTCATGAGCAAGAGTGAGGGGGGGCACTTCTGCTAGTCACCGCCCCGCACACGCAGCAGTGACTAGCAGGAATGGCGCTGCTGAGCGTGGTGATGACTAGCAGGAGCACGGCCGCCGTCTGGATGTGGGGGGAGCTGTGCTCTGCTCGGCCTACTCAGGAGTAGGCAGAGCAGAGTGTGGCTTGGCCCCCCTGTCTGGGGTTGCTGCCAAGTGGTGGCAGTGCTGGACAGAGTGTGTGCACTCTGTTCAGCCTACTCCCGAGTAGGCCAAGAAGAGCACAGCTCAGCTCCCCCCATCCGGTGGCACTGCCAAGCGCCAGCAGCGCCGGACAGGAGGAGCTGTGCTCTGCATGGGGGGACGGTGCTGCTGTTGACATTGGCAACAATGATGACAGCCCTCACCACAGCTCCTCGCGAGGTCTACTCACAAGTCAGGGTGAGGGCTGTCAGTGATCCCTGCTCCCACATTCCCCACCCCTGCAGACAAGCAGGGGCATGGACGGGGGGGGGGACACCTTGGGACACCTGTGGGAGGCCTGAGGGGGGAGTAGGGGAGGCAGGGCACACCCTACCCGCGATTCGCCTGTCAGGCGCATTGGGGGTAGGGTGGCTTATAAACCAGACTGCTGCAGTCTGGTTTACCATGTCCCCCACCCAGTATCAAGAAACCATCTTCTAGCAATCAGGTCCCATAACAGAGATCCTCCATGGGCCAACTTGGGTCATTAAGAAACATTAACAATCTTTTGTCTGATCAGGCATTGCTCTAAGGCAAAACCATAGTGACAGACCTGTTCACAATAATCAATAATAGCAAGCCCACCACACTAGGATGCCTAGTAGGGATGTCCCTGCAGTGATCCCCACATGGCGTTCCCTCCCTGCTCCCTCACACATAATCTTTGAACAACATTTGCCCTTGTATGCTACAATTCTGAAACCACTTTATTTGAAGTAATCCTCCAGGAAGCAATGGACTACTCCTGAACAAGTGGACTGCAGAAAAAATACAGTTCTCATTCCAAAGCCATCACTGAACTGACATTGCTTTCTTCCCACATCATCCCAGTTCCCCCAGGGAACTACAGAAGCTGCCTTATACCAGGCCAATTTGTTTGTCCATCTAGCCCAGTGGTGGGCACTTGTGGCCCTCCAGATGTTTTGGCTTACAACACCCATCAGCCCTAGCCAGCATACCCAATGGTGAGAGATGATGGGAGTTGTAGACCAAAACATCTGGAGGGCCATACGTTGCCCACTCCTGACTAGCCCAACATTGTCTACTCGGACTGGCAGCGTTGCTCCAGGGTCTTAGGCAGGGATCTTTCCCATCACTTGTTATCTGATCCTGTTAACTGTCTGTCAAGAGACAGAACTGAAAACTTACCGTACTGACTGGGTTCAGACAACACGATAACCCACATTCAGGGGTTGAGTGTGGGTTGTTGTTAAACCGTGGGTTATCATGTTGTCTGAACACAGCTGCGCTAGCAAGCCATGGCTTGTTAACCACGACAACCCATGAAGAGAACCCATGGTTTGTTGTTGGGTTGTGAACTGTGGGTTATTCACCATGGTTCGTTACTTCAGCTGGGTTCATGCAACATGGTAACTCACGTTTCAACAACCCACAGTTCAAAAAGCCACATTCAACCCATACTCAACTCTTGGGTGTGGATTATCATGTTGTCTGAACCCAGTCACTGTGTGCAAGGCATGTGCTGTAGCACTGAGGTATTCATAGAAGGAACTCTTCCCCTCTCTCAAATAATCTCCCATATTCAGCACAGTCATGGGCTGCCACAATTACTTTTTCAGGAATGACACGAAGTCACTAATTTCTTCACCTCTGCATATTCACGCATGCATGTTTTCCACTTCTTTGCCCATGTCCAAATTAACACCCGTCCTGTACAGCCACATGCAGGGTGGATTCACTCAACAACCTGGAGCATTGGGCCATATGGTGAAGCAGATTTTATCATGACTCCACAAACTGGAGTAGGGGAGGTGTGGGCGTGTGGCAAAGTTTGCCCCATTCTGTGGCTGGATGCTACAGATGATCAGATTTCCATGCAGTAACAGCTGTCCCATTGCAGTGAGTTTACAATCACATATCATGGTGCGAAGAGTTGTCTATCCATCCAAATTCTCACCTTCCCTTGCAAGAAGAGATGGTTGTATTTGCACACAATCTTGTCTATGTAATAAAGTGTCCAAACAATGTCTCCCATGATGGGGCCATATGCATTTGGCAGCCTGGAGTTTCTCCTGGACACACACATGACACAATAGCTAAACAGTAACACACTGTTACTGGGGGGGGGGGGGAGTTAGTTCTTCTTTGTCTATCAAAGTGATTTCCTCTGGGCTAACTGTGAGCAGAAGCCCAAGAATTTGGACAGCATTTCCTTGGAGGACCACTAGATGAGGAAACAGGGTCTTTGTAGACAAAAAGCTTGGTGTGACCCGGAACCCAGTTCTCTTGCCTCTCCAAAGAGCTTCCCAACACAAGCACAGCAGACCTGTGACAGAAAGGAACAATTTTCTACCCATTACCAAAACCCCACCAGCAGGAAGAGACATTGTCTAGAGCCCCATGAGATCTCAGCATCCTTCCTGCCACATGTATCTGCAGGTTCCTTTTCCAGAGCTAGCAATCATGGATATCAGAGTTTTCTGTTTTCTGTTTTTACAGATCTTTGCAAGTTTGGAGTACGTATATTCCAGATGTAAATTCCAACATCTCTCAAGACTGCCAGGGAGGAACAATTGCATTTATGACCCCAAGTATTCACTTAGGAGCCAATCCTGCCTGCCTGGCTTCTCACACCCTTCAATAATAAGACAGTTTTTAAAAGAAAAAAGAAAAAAAGAAAGCCAACCTGTACTTGTTCACTTTTCCCCATCACCTTCCTTATCCCGCTGCCCCCCCCCACCGCAATCAACATCTTACACAAATATGTCATCACCCCCCAAATGAAAAGTATTTTGAAGGAGATTTGTGGGGTTTAAACTTTACACCCTTACCTGGTCTTCCCAAATTAGGACTTACTTCCCCAGCCCCATTCACCTGCCTTTCCTCACCCAATGAAGTAGGAAATGATGAGCAACTGGACAGCCCGGTTGATCACGCCGATGGTCCAGCTCTTTACTACCACTGATTTGGTGGTTTCATAGGTGAAGAAGTCTGCCAAACAGGTCATGCCGGAGGAAAGCATGGGCCCGGAGGAGCAAATCCGGGATGCTCTGCAAACCAGATGAGAATGGCAAGGTATTGTTTGTGATAGGTCTAGGAGTAGACACAATGGTGTAATCTGTGCTGGCAGAACATGCAGAAGCTGCTTCTTGAGGACTGGCTGGCTCCCTCCTGCTCCTCTCTGCTGCTACATCTGGGCAAGCTCAAAGTGCAGGGACCCCTTTAATAAGATCTCTCCCCCACCCCCACCCAACACTGTGCTGATGCCGTGGGAGAAAGGTGGGGCTTCTCAGCTCATCAATTACAAATTAGATTCTAGCGAGTACATAGATCTTAAGCATTAAATAATGAATCTGCAATTGCTGCATTTCCTCTGAGTGGTGCTCCAGCCATACAGGCACTGCTCCTGCAGCATTAGGCTTTGTACCATCAGAAAGGGAGGGGGAAAGGGGTCAGAGTGGCGAGAAGGCTGAATAATGTTTCTCTTGGAAGACAAACTTTGAAAATGTGAAATGGGAATTGGCTTGGCATGATACTGCCCTTCACTAGCTTCCTAATTAACTCCAAATCAGTGACAAGCGTGAGCAATAGGAAAGGTAAGCTCTTGGATCTTCCTTCGGAGTATTGGTCTTCTAGGCACATATTTCAATTTCACTCACCGAAGCTTATTCAAAGGCAGTACATGAGGACAATTCCAAAGGCCAATGATGCAGTTAGGTAATTTAAGGGTACAATCCTATACATGTTTAGACAGAAAAAAGTCCTACAATTCCTAGCATTCCTCAGCCAGCCATGATGGCTGGGGAATGCTGAGAGCTGCAGGTCTTTTTTCTGTCTAAACATGCATAGGATTGCACCCTTAGACTCTGAACTTAATTATCTTGCAGGGGTGAGGGGATCTTTAGATGGTAATGTGTATTTCTTCACTTGCTTTACAGTGTCCCAGTTCGCACAATTAACCCTAAAACAGCCCATGATTTCTGGGTGGTTTGTTAACCACACCAACAACTCACCCTCACTGGGTTCAGACGACACGATAAACCATGGTGACCACTTGCTGTGGCTTGAATATTCAAAATGGCTGCCGGCATACACTGCTTAAAAAGAGTATACACAGTGGGCTAAGGCGATCGTGCAAACTGGCCCATTGTATTAAGCCAGATCTGTTCTGTTTGGGGACCCTCCTGCTCATTCTACTGAGTGGGGCCCAAGATGCCTGCCCCAAGTTCTTGCCCTGACAGCACCACTTTCCAAGGCAGCTATGCGCTAGACTGCAGTGCACCCATCATCTGTGGCTGTGTTCGAAATGAAATCTGGCAAAGGTAGAAGCAAAGGCAAGAAGCAGGCTCAAGATTAAGCAGGCAGTGGCACTTGTGTGAGTGAGGAAATGACTGGCAAGACAGGAAGCAGCTATTCAGCCAAGGAGGATCACAGACATTTGTTGGATCCGCCACAACAACTCACTAGGAGGCTTGTTGTGCAAAGAGGCCTTCTGGGTAGCCATTATTCACACAGAGAAGAGCCCTTTATTGCTTACCATTCCCTGAGATGGAGAACATAGCAGAAAGGATGTACCACCATCCTTCCCTCATGGCTCTGGGTGACTCCTCATGGTTGCATGACCTCCTGAAGCCCTGAGTTCAAGACTAGTGGCTCCTAATGGCCATGGAGAAAGAGATCAGGGGTTGCGGCTGCGACAAGCCCTAACTGCCTCTAGACCCAACAATCTTAAGTACTGCCTTCTTCTTTCGTCATTGTCTTCTTTCTTTTTTTAGTAAAGTAGGGCTAAAATTCAGGAATTCGTTTTCAACTACAGAAAAAAAATACAGTTTTATTAAATTACTAAAGGCACAGAACTACATCACATCTGTTCTTTTCTGCACATCTGGTCAGCCTAGAGTTGTGCCCCCCAAATTTTTCATAGCTGAGGCACACTTGATTGTTACACCTGAGATGATTCACTCTTAAGAGTGAGCAAAAATAAGCATAGCACATACACCACATATTTCTATGAGAGTCACTGTTCTGGGCATGGGACATGCAGAGATACTGCAGGCAACCTCCCCTCTGAGCAGGTACTTTGTGCTCACATGACAGCACACTCCTCTTGCGCTACTAAGTTTGGGAATTATTGCTCCAGGGAGGAAAAGACAAATACATACAGAACCCCCCCACACACACACACACACCAAAAAACCCTGGATCCGATATTGCACATTGATTAATGTCCTGGCCCAAAAGGGTAAAGACTACAGGGTTACAAAATGACTTTGCAAGGCGCAATGCCTGGAACAGGGAGGGGGGAACTATCAGGACTGTGGTAGTTCCACATCTGGCCCGGCAGTTTCTTTCCATGCCCCCTCTGCTATGACTTGGATCCTGAGCTCCCTTCTTCCAGTGAGAGCATCAGCAGGAGTTCAGTTGATGGGACACTCTCACCAGCAGAAGAGTGGGGGACTTTGCTGTTTCCTGCTTCCCCTGCAGCCCCTTGTGCAGATTCCCCTTAATCTGGCCTGGAGGATTGGGGACCCCTCCAGAACAGTTGGGGAGGGGGTTGCAGCGGAATCAGCAAAAAAAATTAAGCCTCCCCTCATTCCACCAGTAGTACCCTCTGTTGGATCAAAGCCCTTCTGTCCACAGAAAGAGGCCTTCCATTTGCAGAAAAGACCCTTAGAATCCAAGTTCTTAATTTGGTAATAAGATTTCTCATCAAAATGATGGGAATTAAAAAACACACCCACAAATATTTACATATTTTATTTTTATTTTATTTATTTATTATATTTATGAATCGCCCATCGGGCCAGACATCCGGCCACTCTGAGCAATGTACAATGCAATTAAATACAGGGACGGACACACACACACACACACACACACACACACAGTATGCTCGGGGGTCGCATATTGTGTTTGTATCCTGCCTTTTTGCATATACTAGACAGCCCTCTCCCAGCAATTTGAAACATTAAAATGACCATGATCATCATCATCAGGCGATCACTCGTGACCGAGCAAGATTGTCTTCCAGGATAAAAATTTACAAAAAGGAAATTTTAAAAGGAGGAAATTCTAAAGAAAATTTGTGTAGACTAGGCTGCCTGCAACTTTACTCTTCTCTCTCACATCTCAATTCACATTTCTTTCCAACTTTAGTTAGCAGTTTTACAGAACGGCAAGAAAGCAAGCAGTTTCTTACAGAAAGGAAAGAAAGCAGAAAACAAGAATGCAAGATTCTCTAGTCAGGCCTAACTAAACATTAGAATAGGGGTACAAATTTGCATGGTCTCCAACACATTATTCTGCATGTTAGGTCTTGAACCCTTGTCCCAGGAGGGTTGTATGCTCTCCACCCCTTCATGGAATTGGCCTCCACAGTCACTTACGGACCCATCGCTAGCACACCCTCCCCATTCTATGGACAGAAGCTGACTGGACTGGCAGCTGAATCTTACTTCAGTACTGGTGATGAGTGAGATAGTGTCCTCCACCACATATGTGGCAACAGTCCAGCTTAGTGAGGCCAGGGCAGGTCATGACACATGTACTGAAGGTGTTATCTTTGAGCAGAGTGTGTGCGAGTTGGGAGAATTAAAATCCTGTCTCTGTGTGCTAGCAGACGCCTGAAATTCCACACACAGATCTTCCAGATCTCACCTCCCCCCGTGCAGCGTGCAGCGTGTTGTGCCAGCAAGACCAGCCCAGTCGGCCTTGTCAGACTGCTTCCAGCTTCCCCATTGCAGATTAATCCATGGAGTCAGGAAACACTCTGTAACACCACAGGTCTAATTCTACCTGTTTATTCACTTAGTAAGTAAAGTTCTACAGAGTATACATTTCCTAGTTACAGTCCATGTGCAGAGTATAAATGCATAGCAAGCATTACATCCAGTGGAGTAAGTTGAGCTTCACTCCACCTCAGCAAAGACGTTACATTTTTGCAGTAACAAAGTCCAGCAAGAAGTCCAAAAAGGAGAAGAGAGAAAGCAGTCCTGTTTCTCTCTAAGATGGCTTCAGACAGAAAAACAAGTTAGCACGTCATCAGAACATACAAACCATGTGACTAGCTCATATTGCTCCCACGGTCTAGCTTCCCATGCGAAAAACATGGGAACCTAGAAAGACATAACAAACTTGTTTACAGCCATTCTGTTCCTTCCATGTGTAAACAATGTGCTTCAGCTTGTGAAGTGATACATATCACAACATCCCCCCCACAAGCTGAGTACATCTTGTTTCACATTTGCTCAATGAGGCCTAGCGCCGTCATTAGCTTCCTGTATCTTACTACAGGCAATGGTTTTGTGAAAAGATCTGCCACCATGTCCCCTGTTGCACAGTATTTGAGTGTTACCCACCCTTTCTGCACACAGTCCTTTACATGAGAGTAACGAACATCAATGTGCTTGGTTCTTGGCCTACATCTTTCATTTTGAGCCATGCTTATGCAAGCCTGGTTGTCTTCAAAAATTGTAACAGCCTGGTCTACTGGTATTTGCAAATCAGTAAACAGTTGTTTGAACCATTCAATCTCATTGCATGCTTGAGATAAACTGATGAATTCAGATTCTGCACTAGATACAGCCACACAAGATTGTTTTCGTGTATACCAGTCAATTAAACTTTTATCATACAAGATCACAGTCCCACTTGTGGACTTCCTGTCTGTTGCAGCGCCCCAATCAGCATCAGTGTACACACAAAAACCTCCCTCTGTGTGTGATGACAATTTCAGTTTGCAATTCATGGAACCTTTTAAATACCTTAACACACATTTCACAGCTAGCCAATCATACATAGAAGGATTTTGCGTTTTCCTGCTAAGTATGTTCACAGCATTGCTGATGTCTGGCCTACTCACATTTGCCAAATATAGCAGGCTTCCAATAATACTTTGATATTTTCCAATATCCTCAAATTCAGTGTTTTATCTGTGTGTTTTTGATATTCAAGAGTCATTGGAGTGGTAACTGGGTTACAATTCTCCAATCCATGAATTTCCAGCAATTTCTGAATTTTTCCACTTTGTTCAACCAAGAAAGAACCTTCCTCATCCTGTGACAATTGCATTCCAAGATAGTGTTGTACCAAACCTAGATCTTTCAGTTCAAAGTGTGCTTGCAATTCTTTTGCAATTTTGTCTTTTTGACTTACTGATTCTGTTATCAGCAATATATCATCAACAAAGACTAACAAATACACCCAATGTCCCAATTCTGTGTGACACGTGTACAAACAGTGATCAGCCTTGCTTTGTTTGAATCCCTAAACTAATCAAAACTCTGTCTTGTTTTTGGTTCCAGCACCTCGCTGCTTGCTTCAGCCCATATATGGATTTGTGCAAACGACATACAAGACTGGGATTTTCTACAAAACCTTTTGGTTGCACCATGTAGATTTCCTCTTGTAATTCACCATATAGGAAAGCAGTTTTTACATCAAAATGAAATGCCATCATTTTTCTTTGTGCTGCCAATTTCAACAACAATCTTACAGTTGCATACCTTGTTGTTGGTGCAAACACGGAATCAAAATCTATCCCATGTTTTTGTGCAAATCCTCTTGCCACGAGTCTTGCCCTGTACCTTTCTACCTGCCCCTGGTGATTTGTTTTCACCTTGTACACCCATTTACAGGTGATGGCCTTTCGCCCTACAGGTAAAGATACCAGACTCCATGTTTTGTTAACATGCATTGCATTGATTTCATCCTGCATGGCCTCAAACCAATCATTTCTCACCTTTGGTTCCATGCTCTGGATTTCCTCAAAACTTTGAGATTCTAAAGCTATTTTGAGAGCTTTATGTACAACAGTTTTGCCACTTTGGAATTCATCCTGATATCTAACAGGTGTTTTACGTTCTCGGGTTGAACGCCTTAGAGATTGTTCACCTCCCTCCTGTTCCCCAGATATCTGCCCAGTGGTTTGTTCTGTTTCAGAAACTTCCTGCTGTGTTTCAGCCATTGAATGCATTGGCAATTCCACCAGCTGTTTCTGATCATGTGTTTGCTCGTGAAAAATCACATCTCTGCTTAAAATTACCTTTCTGTGTTGTGGTGACCACAGCCTGTATCCTTTTGTTTGTCCATCATACCCCAGCAGAAAACATTCAAAGCTTCTGGGTGACAGCTTTGTTCTGTTTTGAGCCTGTATATGAACAAAACATTTGCACCCAAACATTCGCACGTGTGCTATCTTTGGCTTCCTCCCATGAAACATTTCATATGGAGTTTTCAATCACATTCCAGAGATTGAAATACATTCCTGGAGTTAGTCATGTGATGAGAAGCTCCAGAGTCCAAAACCCAGCAAACATTAGAAACCCCCACCCTTGCAATCAAACTTTTGTCCGTTTTAACTGCCTCCTCAGGTGTGTTTGTTGTTTCCTGTTTGTTTTTTTTCTTTCTCTGTTTACATTGTTTTTTTCAGATGATTTGTAGATCCACAAGTGAAACATTTCTTCACTTTTAAAGCAGCGGCTTGGGTAACTCCCTGCTTGTTTGCAGCTTGGCTGTTTGCCACATCAGCCCAGGCTTTCTGCAAATTTATGGCCAGAATTGTTCTTCTTTCCTTGGCGCTTTTCCCACTCAGAAAGAAGTTTGCCTGACACATATTCCATTGTCAGATTTTGATCTGGCTGCCCCTCCATCAATGTGACAATTGTGTCATATGATGAATCCAGACTTGATAGCAAAATGGACACCTGATTTAATGGATCAATAGTCATCCCTTGAGCTCTCAGTCTGTTAAACAAGTCCCGGACAGTACTCAAATGCTCTGACATAGAGCCACCTGGTTGCAAGCTTAATTTGTATAGCTTACGTGCCAGCAAGATTCTGCTCCCCACTGTTTGCATTTGATACGTGTTCTTCAACACATTCCAGATTTCTTTTGCAGTGTTTTGAAATTGGATAAATGGCACTTGCGAGCTTTCAACTGATAAACAAAGAATTGCTTTGGCTTTATCATCCCGCTCTTTCCATTCATCATATTCCTGATCCCCCACTGCAACTGGATCCTGTGTTACTACAGACCATAGTCCCGCATGGGTTAAATAATGCTGCATCTGGAAACTCCACAGCACATAGTTCGACCCAGACAGTTTTTCCACAATTTGTGGATTCAGGGATTGTGCAGCTGCCATTTCTGTGCCCGGGGGATTTTCTTCCTCCTCCCCACCAGAAATTTCAGCCTCGCTTTCTCCCTCCAAGCTGTCGGCCTTGAAACTTGCCTGCAAGCTGTCTGTGTCAGCCAAACAGATTCTCTCCCTTTCTTCCCCCTTCTTACCGGTTGAAGGACCAGGAGATATTTCTTCTTTGATGTCTTTCTCCTCTGCCATTAATCACTGCAATCACCGGAGTCGAAGCTGTTGCCTAACAGGTCCTGGAGCTGGTTCTGGTGCTGGTACCGACCTGGTTCCGGTCCGGTCCAATCTGGTTCTGGTTCTGGTTCCGAACTGGTTCTGGTCCAAGCTGGGCCCATAACCCTGTTGGTGTTATTTTTGAGCAGAGTGTGTGCGAGTTGGGAGAATTAAAATCCTGTCTCTGTGTGCTAGCAGACGCCTGAAATTCCACACACAGATCTTCCAGATCTTACTTCCCCCCGCGCAGCGTGCAGTGTGTTGTGCCAGGAAGACCAGCCCAGTCGGCCTTGTCAGACTGCTTCCAGCTTCCAGGTTGCAGATTAATCCATGGAGTCAGGAAACACTCTGTAACACCACAGGTCTAATTCTACCTGTTTATTCACTTAGCAAGTAAAGTTCTACAGAGTATACATTTCCTAGTTACAGTCCATGTGCAGAGTATAAATGCATAGCAAGCATTACATCCAGTGGAGTAAGTTGAGCTTCACTCCACCTCAGCAAAGAAGTTACATTGTTGCAGTGACAAAAGTCCAGCAAGAAGAACAAAGGAGAAGAGAAAAAGCAGTCCTGCCTCTCTCTAAGATGGCTTCAGACAGAAAACAAGTTAGCACGTCATCAGAACATACAAACCATGTGACTAGCTCATAATGCTCCCACGGTCTAGGCTTCCCATGCGAAAAACACGAGAACCCAGAAAGACATAACAAACTTGTTTACAGCCATTCTGTTCTTTCCATGTGTAAACAGTGTGCTACAGCTGGTGAAGTGATACATATCACAATAATAATTCCTCCCCATTTCGGGAAGAATTTGTTGTTCCAGAGGCTCCAACTCTGGCTTTCCAATACAGTGCCCATCCATGGGCATCAATGTGGCCACGGAACATCTCTTAGGCATCCACCAGGTTCCCTCCCTCTCCGTTTAATTTTATTTCTTAAGATGATTTTTTTTTAAACTGGGAGACTGCCATGCTGCAAAGTATTGCTCTTTATTTGGGTTCAAAAGAGTGGTTTTGTATTTTGGAGTTCAGACATCCCCACCCTGCATCTCTGCCTTGTACTTGGGCTAGTTACTTTTCTGTTAGTCTCACCACTTTGCCTTCTGGGAAATGAGCATTTTGTGACCGGCCATGCCCACCATGGCAGCTATTTTATGAAAGAGGACCCCCCCATGGTAGCCATTTTGTTAGTGTGCCCATGACTCTCTCTCAAAATTTCAAATGTACCCACTGTCCCAAGAGGTTAGGGACCCCTGCTATAAGCGGAGAAAACCATTTTTTACTTGTGTTTCTCCTCCCCCTATAAGCCTCTAGTCTGCCCATTTCTTGTCATTTCTTCTCCCCTTCATTCACACTTAAGTTGTACCTATGCCTAACTACCAGTTTCTTTCATCCCTTCCTCCTGTTGCTTTTACATTTACTTCCTCAATTTATTATAACAGCTTCCCTCTCTTATCCCTTTGCTCTTTATTCCCAGTTTTTAAAAATTATATTATAAATATTAGCCTTACTCTCTAACCAACTGCCACACCTGCCTGTGTAATGTGCATGGTGCAGCCATGGCACTGGGCAATCTGCAGCATTGAGACCCACCTGAAGGTTGGCTGAGACCCACTGGTGGGTCCCCAACCCACAGTTTGAGAAACACTTACCGTAACTAAAATGTGCTGGCATTCTGGCCCCGCCCCTTTTGCTTTTGGCTCCGCCTACCACTGGAATGCAGCCCCCCCCCCCCCAAGAGCTGCTCCCAAACTGAATGTGAACCCTGGGTTATTAATTTCTACCCTCCTAGTGTACGAATCATTCACAAGGCAATTTTTAAAACAAACAAAAATCCACATTTTCCCTCACGGAAAACTCGAGTGTGAAAAAGTACAAACTTCCGTTTTGCTATTTTTTGTGCGTGAGTGAATGAAATTAGATTTCTCCATTGTCTCCTATGAGCAGCTCTCACAAACACAGAGAGCCCGCTTCGAAAGCAGCACAAGAACTGCCAGTCTGAAGCTTTCTTATGTCTTTGATATTAAGCGGCTTCCGCTTTCTTGGGCAAAAGTATACTTCAGTGGCCTCCAGACTCTGGAGACAGACCACCGCAGTAGCCAATCAAGTCACAGTGCCGGGACTCACTCGCCCGCCCCCAAGATGGGAGGTTTTCGTCCCTGCCATAGAGTTGGGGGACGGGGGCTCCTGGCGTTCGTTTCTTCAGACTGCACGGAAGCAAGAAACGCGGACGTCGCCTCAAGGAAGTTCCCCATCGCAGTCCTTATCGGCACTCCAAGTCTAATAACTGAGCTGATTTCCAACTCTTAATTTTTCCAATGCAAAGTATGTAAGAGTTGCACCACAGAGGTGCCGAAGCGGCGGCGCTCCTTTGCCTCCATAGGGAATCATGGTCAATGGCAGGTTTCCATTTTTCCCGGAAGCTTTAAGGTGGAGGAGAAGGAAAGGTTTAGAATAGTGCTATCTCTATGCTCTCGTACCACCGAAGTTTCAGGTTGCGGCTCCGGAAGAAGGAAGTGAGGTTTGGCTTCCGGTGCAGTGGGGGAATATGACTCGTGTTGCGCAGGCGGGAAAGTATCGGCTGAGAGGGTAATGTGGGCGCTTTGGGAATTGAACCTCTCTCTGGGGTGATGGTGGTGGACGTTGCATCGGTCTGTTTTGTTGCTCTCTTAAGAGTCGAGCTTTGGCTTCCCTCTGCTGCATGCTTACTCACATGTAAGTACGTAACGTACTTACATGTGAGTAAGTCCTATTGGTCTCAGTGGGGTTTGCTTCTGTGTAGGCACGTATAGGATTGAACTGTAAGGCAGACAGACAGCATGCTTTGGGGACTCTTGCACAGCTCTGTGTGGCCTCTTCTAAGGCCACACTGTAGGACCCCATAGCCAGTTTGGGTCTGGGGTTTCTGTGTGTAATTTGGGTAAATGGCAGATATTTGTACCCCCAGTTGCAAAATGCTGGATTTTGTTTTGTTTTTGGTAAATGTTTGGGTTTTTTTGCTTCCTTCCTAGGTTCTTTAGGACTGTTTGAGTGTTCTCTGGATCTTGGGGCTCCTTTTGCTTCTCTTAAGGACTAGAGTATGTCAACTTCAAGAAAGGACTAAGGCATTTCCTTGTCTTCCTGTCTGATTCTATTCACAAAACCTTTCCCAGAGCAGCACATCTTGCTGGTGTGGCTCCGACCCCTGCCATAGTGGCTGAGGGGTTGGGAGGGAGCTGTCAACATGGCAGATACATTGGAGTTCAATGAAATATACCAGGAGGTGAAGGGATCTATGGTGAGTAAGGGTGAGAGGTTCAATAATTTGGAGTGGGAGATGTAAAGCATGTACATGGTGCTATGAGAGGAACAAGCTGTATGTTTGGAGGGAGGCTGGCTTTGTAGATAGGATGACCAGCTTGCCACTTTAGAAATCTGAGGTGGATCCCAGTGCTTTGTCGCAGAGTTCTTATATGAGCTATGGCAGCCTTCCCCAACCTGGTGTGCTCCAGATGTGTTGGACTACAGCCTAGGTCATGCTGGCTGGAGATGATGGGAGTTCCTAGTCCAGCACATCTGAGGGGCGCTAGGTTGAGGAAGGCTGATCTGTGGTGTCCTGGTACCCCATCTTTAAAGGGAGCAAAAAGTAATACTGCCCTGCCTCTGAAGAATTCAGTGCAGGTAAATACTTTAAATTGAAGACTGTGGAGCCTATGACGATACATTTATCGGGCTAATAAGTACTTTAAGGGTGATGGTTAGATGTATATCTTCAGTGTTCAATCTTTTGAAGCACAAATCTTTGAAGCCCACATTTGTGCTTTGAAGCACCATGTATTGTGACCAAATAACTTTTTCTGGTAGCAAATTCTTTAATCACTAAAATGCATTTTGACATTTCAGCTAGGTATGAAATTTGGCTGGTGCCTTTTTATTATTCAGTGCTGTTAATTCCACTGGGGGAATTACTTGGCAGGCTGGTCATACATCACTTGGGATTCTTTACTGGATAAAGATGTCTACATGAATGTGACACCTTTTTATTTATTTATTATTAAATGTGAAGTACTCCAAATTCCTAAAAGAAATTTCTTAGAAATCCAAATGTCTGGAGGCTTTACTGAATAGTTTGTGCTGTGTTCTCTGTGCCTGTGATATAGTGTTGGTGGTGGTGTGATTTCCTAGGGGCAAATTCTCTGCCTCAGCCTTCCCCACCCATCCAGATGTTTAGGTTTCAATTCCGATCGGCTCCAGTCAGCATGGTCAATGGTCAGGAATGCTGGGAGTTGTAGTCCAAAACATCTGGTGGGCACCAGGAAAGCTGCTGCCTACATTAATTTTGAATCCTCAGTAGATTTGTTGTCCTTGTCACCATAGATCCTCATAATCTTGAATACATTTATTGCTCTTTTTGGGTAGGAGAGAAACTGAAGGACAGCCACATGTCCATAAAGTTATACCCTTGAAGTATTTGATGCACTAGGGAAAATTAACATTCTTATTTATATAGCGTCATCAGTGTGGCGTAGTGGTGAGAGTGTCGGACTGGGACTCGGGAGATCTGGGTTCTAGTCCCCGCTCGGCCATGAAACTCACTGGGTGACTTTGGGCCAGTCATGGACTCTCAGCCTATCCTACCTCACAGGGTTGTTGTGAGGATAAAATGGAGAGGAGGAGGAGGATTATGTAAGCCACCTTGGGTTCCTTGCAGGAAAAAAGGCGGGGTATAAATATAATAAATAAATAAATAAATAAATAAATAAATCAGTGTGCATGGTACCTCAAATAGTAAGAAGGGTCCATAAGAAGGGTCTGTTCTCTGAGGAGCTTACACTCCACATTTGGCGTAGGTGGAGACAACACAGGAAGGGAAGCACAGTGGGCACCAAATTAATAACTGAATAAAATGCTTCCCCCCCCCCCCAAGCTTAGGCTTCATTTCAGAAGGGATTGGTTTTGAGCAGGGCTGGCCCTACCATTAGGTAGGGGGATAGGAAGTAGGAGGAAGGTGTTGGAGGGCAGAGTTGTGTGTGCCACGCTGCCTTCTCTTTTTCCCCCTAAGCTAGCCTCCTACCCTCGGGTGTGGTGGAGGATGCTATCCTGTCCCCAGCATTGATGTAAGATTCAATTGCCAGTCCAATTGGCTTTTGTACATGGGATGTGGTGGGGTGGGGAGGACACTATCTTGTCCTTCACCTCAGGCAGCCAAAGGTTTTGGACCAGCCCCTGATTTTGCGGAGGGATTTAAGAATGAGAGGAGGGCATCACATAGGACAGTGATGGCGAACCTATGGCACGGGTGCCACAGTTGGCACACAGGGACCTCTCTGTGGGCACTCGAGCCATTGGTCACCAGATCGCGAAAAGACCGTCCCCTTCTGCAAAACACTAATGATCTTGTTCTTTCTCACAGTGTGGAACAGAATGATTTTATTCTAGAATTCCTGTTACAGAATTCTTTACTACATTGTTATCACATTTAAAAGATTTTGAAGAATGATGCACAGGGCATGGCTTGGATGTAAAGCCCTAACAGTTGACTTGAGTGCTGCTTGTGTTGCTCTCAAACTAACGGAGTATGAGCCAAGGTTTGACAAATTATCAGCATGCAGGCAATAGCAAAAATCACATTAATTGTGCAAAAGCATGCCCAATGCAAACTTTTACCTAATGCAGTGTTTGCAGTCCAAGACATAAAGTGTTTAAAATGGGTTAAGCACGTTTAGTTTTCTTGTTTATCTTGCTCATCCTAGTACAGGTTGACTTTTACTTTTACTAATCTGACACCTGTAGCAGGGAAAGGACCTGGGTAAAGCTTGCCCCATACAATTTCAGTCTGGCATATAATCATTTTACAAGTTGAGAATCCCTTATCCAAAAATACATGTGCCTAATTATTTAAAAAGTTTGTATGAATTCCCTTCAGGCTATGTGTACAATGTAATACTATAATAACTTTTTGAGTTGATTTTTCCCCCAACAAAAAAGTTTGTATCATTGAAAGCTCTGTTATTGTGTTTTTTCTTTAAAGACAAAATATGTTAAGTAGTTCGGACAACTGTATGAGTTGTTTTTCTAAAACTAAAACCTCGGTATTCAGGTTTAATTGCAGTGTTGGCACTTTGAAATAAATACGTTGGTTTTGTGTTGCAGTTTGGGCACTCGGGCTCAAAAAGGTTTGCCATCACTGACATAGGAGTTGTGCAAGGCATTTCCAAGCATAAGGGGCAGCAAGGGAGAAAGGATGGAGTTGTTTAAGGGTGCCAGAAACCTTTAGATGGCTGAGAGAAGTGGGGTGAAAGTCACAGACAAGAAGATACTCGGATATGATATCGGAGAAATGGGGGTGGGCATGGGGCAAGGTGAGACACGGCTAGGCCATGAAGGCTTTGAAGGTTAAGGATGAGGAGCCTGTGCTGGATCTGGGAGTGGACCAAAAGCCAGCATAGGAATTTTTAGGAGCGGCATCACATGGTATATCTGATGAAAGAGATGGATGATTTTGGCATTCTAGATGAAAGGGAGAGTTCTGTGGTGTGATAATGGAGCACTGGAGAGGAGAAGATTGTTGTAGTTGAAGTAGGAGATGTTCAGAAAGCCTGAACCTCAGGTTTTGTCAGGCAGGTGGAAAGGAAGGGCTGTATTTTTGCTGTGTTGAGCAGGACAAACTGACGTGATTTGACAGTGGACAGAATAGAGAGACCAATAAAGTGGGAGGAACAAAGCATAAAGTCAAGGCTTTGTGCCCAATCAACAGGGTAAAGGGTGACATTTTTAGAGGTTATGCAGAAGGGAAGCCTTAAGTGTTCAAATGAGAATTTCAATCTTGAGCATAATGAGTTTGAGATGGTGTTGGTTGAATGACATATCAGACAGTCAGTTGAAGATGTGGAATTGGACAGTGGGGGGGAATTCTGGGGTAGAATTGAGTGTCATCAGTATATAAGTGGTACTAAAAGCCTGGGACTACATCGGCCAAGGACAGCATGTAGAGAGATAATAAGAGAGAGTCAGGAACAGATCTTGGGAACCCAGTGGAGAGGAAGAGCTTCTCCTGTGGGAACATTGAATGAGTGATTAGACAGATAGGAAGAGACTCAGCTGAAGACAGAGTTGCAGAAACCTAGGGCATGAAAGGAAAGAGCAGGAGAGGATGAGTAGCTGTTTCAAAGGCAGCAGAGCAGTCAAGGAGGATGAAGACAGAATAGAAACCTTTGGATTTGTCAGTGATCAGTGAGGAATAAACAACT
This sequence comes from Shinisaurus crocodilurus, assembly GCA_021292165.1. Lineage (NCBI taxonomy): Eukaryota > Metazoa > Chordata > Lepidosauria > Squamata > Shinisauridae > Shinisaurus > Shinisaurus crocodilurus. The sequence goes on along the minus strand of CM037876.1, from coordinate 192,891,974 downwards.
GATGCTGGTGAGGGCATCTGTTTCAGTGGAGAGCAGAGGGCAGAAACCAGATTGCAGAACTCTTGATATCTGGAGATTCAGTTGAACAAATAGCCATTCTCTCCAGTTTTCATCTTTTAGTGGAATAATAAGGCATTCATTTTAAGATTATAAGAATTGCTTTGCTGAGTCAGACTGAAGGTCCGCTCTTGGAAGTTCGAAAGCAGAGCATGATTTTGTGTCTTTGGTTTTTTGCTCTGCAGAAACAGATAGCTTGTGTGGGTTTTCAAACCTAAAATCATTTGTGGTATCCTAAACTATAAGAAAGCTTGATAGCTAACTCAGTGGTGCCAATACTTGCCTACAACTTGGGTTTCAACTGGGTGCTGAATACCTAGGTGGGACCATTGAATATGTAACTAGATATGAAATGTATTTGGACTCAGTCTGCTCCATCCCAAATGTTTGGGCATTAACAATTCTAGGAGAATAAATTCCCTCAGTTGTAGGACAGCTGTTGTGAGCACTACTTTATATATATGCTTGCTGTCCAGGTGGTTCTGAATGGTATTTAAGGAGGGCATTTGATGGTTCTTGGAGGAATGAAGACATACAGGACAAGAACCCACCAGTCTTTACATATGGAGGGTAGTAGCTTCACAGCCCCCCACCCCCATAATGGGAATTTCACATATCCCTTATAAGATTAGATGCCATTCCCTGCCCAGGTGCTCCAGCCACCATTGCTTTGTTGCTATCATTCTCTGTCTCTTCTGGCTTAGAATGATGGTCGCCTGCGGCTAAGCCGTCAAGCAGGTGATTTTCAAGAACAGCAAAACGGGAAAAGTTGACAACATCCAGGCCTTGGAGTTGTCGGAGGGCATCTGGCGACGAGTGGCATTGGGCCATGGTCTCAAACTACTTACAAAGAACGGCCATGTCTACAAGTATGATGGATTCAGAGAGACGGTAAGGTCCTCTTGGTATGAGTTTGCTTGTGGACATGACACAGTACAGCCTTTTGCAGGTCCCCAGGACTTGGTGGGATGAGCAGCTTCTGGTATTAAGGATCACAGTTGGTTGATACCTTTTGGAATCTGTTGCTGAGTGTTCATTGTAGCCAGAAATTCTGCAGGTTTGTATCCAATTAGATGATGGAGATGTGCCTTTTTCCTCTGGCCTTCTACATGGCTTTTGTTAGTTCCAGGCTCTTATAGAGGAACTGCCAGTTTTATATTGGGTTGTGTCTAGAGAATTTCAAGTTTTATGCATCTCTTGTAGAAGATGATGCTGGCAAGGCATACCATTTTTAAGGTTTTTTAAAAAATGGCTCATCTACATCAAAGAGTGTGTGTTAGTATTGCTTTTTACTAACACATTTTGCATTTACTTTCCTCTGGCCTATGGTGTGTGACTTGTTTTCATTTCTGATACACAATGGGAACTTTTCTGCCCAAGTACAGCGAGCTGCTCACAACAAGTCACAACTATATGTGCCATTGGCTTACTAGTACAGCATTCCCCAATGTGATGCCTTCCAGATTTTGTGGACTACAGCTCCCATAATTCCCAGTCACTGTGGTCATTGACCATGGTTCTGGGGGTGATGGGAGTTGTGGTCCAACACATCTGGAGGGTACCAGATTGGGCAAGGCTGTACTAGTGTGTTATCTGGCTGTTTCATAATTAAGCATTTTCCTCCCTTAGGAGTTTGACAAACTCTCTGATTTCTTCAAGACACACTTTCACTTGGAACTTGTTGAGAAAGATCTGTGTGTGAAGGGGTGGAACTGGGGGACAGTGAAGTTTGGAGGTGAGTTTGCGTGGGTTGGGTGGTACCCTGTGGCACATGGAATGGAAGTCTCTAGGAGATATAGCTAATAAGGCATGGAAGAGTTTTCTATTACCTTGGAGAGGAATTGACTGTGAGCTCTGTGTGTGTGTTGATTGTGGGCTATCAGAGTGCATTACTTTCTTTTGAAAGATATCCTGTTGATCTTTTGCAGGGCAGCTCCTCTCTTTTGACATTGGGGAGCAGCCAGTTTTTGAGATCCCACTCAGCAATGTGTCCCAGTGCACAACTGGAAAGAATGAGGTGACGTTGGAGTTCCACCAGAATGACGATGCTGAGGTGTCGCTGATGGAGGTGCGCTTCTATGTGCCTCCCACTCAGGAGGATGGTGTGGACCCTGTGGAGGTAAGTGTAGCCTAAGGAGGTGATGGAGGAAATGGAGAAAGAGTATTAATCCACAAAAACCTCTCATTCAAATCTTTCCTGTAGGCATTTGCCCAGAATGTGTTATCCAAGGCAGATGTCATCCAGGCCACTGGAGATGCCATCTGCATCTTCCGAGAGCTGCAGTGCTTGACGCCTCGTGGACGCTATGACATCCGCATCTATCCCACTTTCCTGCACCTCCATGGCAAGACATTTGACTACAAGATCCCCTATACTACTGTTCTGCGGCTTTTCCTGCTGCCCCATAAAGACCAACGCCAGATGTTCTTTGTGGTGAGGAGCAGTGGAATTGTGGGCAGCAGGTTTCTTGTTAGGAGTAGTAACTATGAATGCCTTTTGGAATACTCTCCATTCATAGGCCCTTTTCCTTCTCCCCTGGTGCTTTATGAGAGAAAGGCCAGTTGCTTTAATTCTATGTTATTAAATTGAAATCCAGAAATAAAGAGATCTGTCCATGTTACATTGCATTCCTGGTGGTTACAAGGGTGGAGGGAAGAATCCAGAAGTGGCTCCCCTCCCCATGTACTAAGCAATTGCTAATTGTTCCAGATAATATTCCAGGGGTAGTTGTGTGTCCTTCCCCTTCCTGTTTTCTCCCCTCTCAATGTGGCTTAAGGGCTCAGCTGCTGTGCCTGGGTGGCAGGCCTTGTGGCTTCTCTTCATATCTTCTCACTACAGGAGGTGCGGGGAGAGGTGCAGGAGCAGCTCCCTCAGTGTTGCACTACTAGCTTGCACATTCTCCTCTTCCTGTCAGACTGGGAGAAAGTCTCCTTAGAAAGACAGCAGGGTGGGCTGGTGGTTGCACATGCCTGTAGCAGGCCCTGCCATACCAGCTTGCACACCTGGCCAAGTTCTTTGTTCCTTGGATGGGCCTTATGCCAAAAGAAAGTTGGAGCTTGCATGTCCAACCTTGGCATGGCAGCGCTCAGCTTTTGGGAACTGAGCATGCAGGCAGTGGTGACTCTTGGGCAGCTGCATGCTTCAAGTGGTTTACCACTTGGATTCTTGCCTGTAAGCAACGGCTACTCTAGGAACTCTAAACCTATGTCATACTATGTCTGGGGTGGCTATTGTCATGACCTTTTCCCTTTCTGCATGTCTTTGATTTATTTATTTTTTAAACGCAACTGTTACGCTGTTGCAGTTCCAAAAGGATCTGTGTGAACTATATTCAGTTGGATGAAGCAATCCAAGTCTGCAGATTGCTTAAAATAAATTCTCAAAGTGGAGTAAACTGTCTCCAACTCGAGTGTCTGTTGAGTCTGGTGCTGTCCAAGATGCCGTTCATATTTCTTTCCTGCTGGTTGCTTGCAAAGTGAAGTTTTGGCCAGGCGTGGCTAAGTAGGGAGGAAATTCAGGTGTATTTTTATGTCAGTGGAATAGGAGCTGAATGTGATTGTGGTGTGCTCTGGTTGGTCCCTATGGATCAGGACTTAATGGCAAACATAATTGTCTCTGCTTCCTTTCAGATCAGCTTAGACCCTCCTATAAAGCAAGGCCAAACTCGCTACCACTTTCTTATCCTGCTCTTCTCCAAGGATGAGGACATCTCCTTGACCCTCAACATGAATGAGTGAATACCCTTCACCATATTGTGCTTCTTTATAGCAGGGGTGGGGAACTTGTGGTCATCCAGATGTCATTGCATTGTAACCCCAATCAGCCCCAACCAGCATGACCAATGGTCAGTGATTATGTTTTACAACATATGGAGGGCCACAGGTTCCCCAGCCCTGCAGATGACTCTGCCAGACGACTTTCTATCCCATCTTCTAAGTTTGACACCACAGATCATCTCCAGATGCTTTAGTTTGTTTCATTTGTTGTATTAATCCTTGTTGCCCTTGCATTTCCATTTCTCTTGAACATGGCAGGGAGGGGGGGAGAGATTTGCACCAGGTGACACTAATAGAGGTCACCAACCTTTTTCGGCCAGTAGGCACATTTGGAATTTTGGGAGAGTGTTGTGGGTGCTCTCACAAAATGACTGCCGTGGTGGTTGTGCCCAATCACAAAAACCCCATTTGTCAGAAGGCAAACTGGTGAGGCTAAAAGAAAAAGTAACTCACCCCAGAACCCAAGTAAAAGGGAGAAAGAGGGTCTGAGCTCCAAAACACAAAAGCACTCTTTTGAATCCTTAGTTTTCTGCTGCAACAGCCATTTCACAGACAGCAAGCTTATTTTCTAAGGATGCTGCTGGGGCCTATGTTAAAACCTCCCAGATAAAACTTTTTAGAATAAAAAACCCTAATGCTTCTTTAAAAAATCAAGAGGGGCAAGGAGCCTAGGAAGCACCAAGGAAGGTGTCTAGGTACATTTGTGCCCATCATGGGCACCATGTTGCAGACCCTAGCACTAACGCATGCAAACTGAGGTCTTCTGGTTCCAGGCACAAGATTTGCACCTTAGGATGACACTGGTCGTGTCTCCGCCTACACCACGTTTTATTTCCCCCTCTCTCCCCACCTCGCCAACACATTTCTTCCAGCATCTTAAGGGCTCCAGGAGTGTGGCTCTTGTCGTGACTTGTATTCTCTTTGTGTGATTAGGGATGAGGTAGAGAAGCGCTTTGAGGGGCGGCTCACCAAGAATATGTCCGGCTCCCTGTATGAGATGGTCAGTCGTGTCATGAAAGCCCTTGTCAACCGCAAGATCACCGTGCCTGGCAACTTCCAAGGGTGAGGAGTGCTTGGATGCAGGGACAAAGGAATCGTGAGCCATCCGCTTTTCTTGGGGTGGGGCGTAAATGAGGAGAGGGGGTGGGGATGAAATTGCTCCTGGTGTTGTGATGAAAAATCAGCAAGACTTAAAGATAGGCTGGTGCAGCGGACTGTAAAATTATACTTTGTTTGTCTATACCAGCCACCTTTTCATCTCTTTGGAGCTAACTGATAGTAATATAACAGATTTGTCCTTGCCTAAGGATATTATGATACGGGATTTCTGTATTTCGCTTGATCGTGGATCAGCAGGTAACATATCCCCTGCCATATTCCAGAAACAAAGTGTTATCAAGGAATTTGTAAGTTTACAAAATTCCTGGTATTGGCACACACAGTTTTTTAAACAGAGGACTCTGAAATCAGGCGTGTCTTTTCAACTTTTACTTCAAAAATCTTAAGCAGTTTCTATATGATTTACATTTGATATAAGAGCATTAAACATACAAGAATACATTGTAGTTGCAAGCAAAACCCATCTTTCAAGCTCTGTAAGAATCATTTAGGAGCATTTATTTATTTATTTTTCTTTCATTTCATTTCTATACCGCCCCACAGCCGAAGCGCTCTGGGCGGTTCACAAACAATTTATACAATAAAATCTACATAAAAAACCAACAATAAAAACATACAATATATGTTGTATATTGTATATATTGTATATATCCGCTCAACAAGATCTGCCACAGACGGCCTTCTCCTTGTCCCTTCAGCCAGAGCAGCTAGACTGGTGGGGACTAGGAAGAGGGCATTTTCTGTGGCGGCCCCCGTACTGTGGAACTCTCCCGAGTGACCTCCGCCATGTCCCCTCTCTGCTGAGCTTCCGCCGCTCACTAAAACATGGCTGTTCAGGCGGGAATATGGGGTGGGCTAAGATTTTAAAATTTTATACTGTTTTAAATGTATTTTATCCTGTATTATCTTGTGTACATCGCCCAGGGTGGCCAGTTTGCCGGCCAGATGGGCGATAAATAAATGTTAATAATAATAATAATAATAATAATAATGATGATGTTAAATAGATTAAAACCAAATTTAAAAGCACAATTTAAAATGACAATACAAAAAGTTAATAAAACTAAGTCTACAGGTCACCCCCCCGCCTCCTCCCATGTGCTATTTTGATAAAACAGCATTGCCTTTAATGTAGTAAGATAACTCAAACAATAACATTTCTGAGCTTGTAGCAAAAAGGCAGATAGAGAAACCGAGATGAGGACCAATGTTGTGACCTGGTGAGGACAGGTGGAATGTTCTGGTGAAAACCGATGAAGTCCCTGTATATTTCCCCTCATGTTTCTGTGCATTCTTCCCACAAAACAGAGTTTCTCTAACAATTAGTTACTATTTTTCCTAAAGTTCCCAGCTATGATTTGGGGTGATATATTTACTTCATGTCTTGGCAACTTTTCTCAGCCACACTTCCCTTCAAAACAAGATAACATTTATTTCTCTTCCCATGTTTATTGTTTCACTATTTTAAATCCAAGTCTTTCGTAGATCTATTTACTTCCCACAATATTTCATGCTCGCTTATTTGTGTCATAACTACACATAAGCAGATATGTGGACAATAGTCCAGTAATCAGTTATCCTTCCTTTCCCCACCTTTCTTACCTGAAACATCTGCTGACCTTTCCTGAGTTCAGCTGGGGAAATTTCATCTCTCCCTTAGCAGGTTCAGCAAGTTCAGTGGGATATCGTGCGTCGTGGACACGGAGTGAGCGGGAGGAGGCCAATGGCAGACCGGTTTTGTGGGATCGGTTCCGGCTTCTTCCTTCTGATGAAGTGGACAAGGTGCTTTCATCTGTGAGGCCGACCACCTGCTTGCTTGATCCTTGCCCGTCCTGGCTCATAATGAGCTGCAGGGAGAGACTGGGTGAGGGGATCAAGGCGGTGGTGAATGCCTCCCTCGAAGAGGGAGTGATGCCATCAGCCCTCAAGGAGGCAGTAATAAGACCGCTTCTAAAGAAGCCCTCCTTGGATCCCCAGGATTTAAACAACTTTCGCCCAGTCTCCAATTTACAATTTCTGGGCAAGGTGATCGAGCGGCTGGTGGGTGCTCAGTTGAAGGCACACTTGGATGAAACCGATTATTTAGATCCGTGCCAGTCAGGCTTCAGGTCTGGACATGGGACGGAGACGGCCTTGGTCACCTTGGTGGATGATATGAGGAGGGCTTTGGATAGGGGCGAATGCTCCTTTCTAGTCCTCCTCGATCTCTCAGCGGCTTTTGTTACCGTTGACCACGGTATCCTCCTGGACTACCTGGAGGGCTTGGGCTTGGGAGGCACTGTATTACAGTGGTTCCGGTCCTTCCTCTCTGGAAGGTACCAGAGGGTAGTTTTCGGGGAGGAGGCTTCGGACCCTCGGCTGCTCACTTGTGGAGTGCTGCAGGGTTCCATCCTCTCCCTGATGTTATTCAACATCAACCTCAAGCCGCTGGGAGCTATCATCAGGAGGTTTGGGGTGCGGTGTCATCGGTATGCAGATGACACGCAGCTCTACCTCTGTTTCAAATCCTCACCGAGGTTGGCCGTTGAGACCCTGTCCAAGTGCCTGGAGGCAGTGGCTGGCTAGATGAGAAGGAACATGCTGAAACTGAACCCCGACAAGACCGAGGTACTTCTGGTGGGGGACAAGGGGAGGTTAGGGGATGTTGACCTGGTGCTGAATGGGGTACATCTCCCCCTGAAGGATCAGGTCCGCAGCTTGGGGGTCATTCTAGACTCCCAGCTGTCCATGGAGGCTCAGGTGGCAGCTGTGAGCCGGGCGGCGCTGTATCAACTCCATCTGATACGGCAGCTGCGCCCCTACCTTCCTAATCACCTGCTCCCATCAGTGGTTCATGCCTTGGTCTCCTCTCGCCTAGACTACTGTAATGTGCTCTACGTGGGGTTACCCTTGAAGACGGTTCGGAAGCTACAGCTGGTACAGAACGCGGCGGCTCGCCTAGTTAAAGGCAGCCGCCGGCGGGATCACATCACGCCAGTGCTGAAGGATTTGCACTGGCTACCAGTTGCTTGCCGAGCCGAATTCAAGGTGTTGGTTTTGACCTTTAAAACCCTATACGGCTCCGGTCCAGTCTATCTCAAGGAGCGTCTCCAGCAACACCAAGTGGGCCGCTCAACAAGATCTGCCACGGATGGCCTTCTCCTTGTCCCTTCAGCCAGAGCAGCTAGACTGGTGGGAACGAGGAAGAGGGCCTTTTCTGTGGCGGCCCCCGTACTGTGGAACTCTCTCCCGAGTGACCTCCGCCATGCCCCCTCTCTGCTGAGCTTCCGTCGCTCATTAAAAACCTGGTTGTTCAGGCGGGAATATGGGGTGGGTTAAGATTTTAAAATTTTTATATTGTTTTAAATGTATTTTATTGCTTTTATTCTGTGTACATCGCCCAGGGTGGCCAGTTGCCGGCCAGATGGGCGATAAATAAATATAAATATAAATAAATAAATAAATAAAAATGTTTCTGTTTGAAGCCTCTGTTAGTATCAAACTTAATACCAGAATATATTTTAATATTCCATTTGCTTCTCTATGAAAATCGTAGCTTAGGAGAGTTACCGCTTATGAGAAAAATGTGGAAGACCAGTAATGTTTTTTTGGACAAATATTTGCAAGGTAGTCTACTATGCAGGTTGGTACAGGAGTCTTACAAGATGCAAAGACTTCTGTGCCAAATATTTGTCATGGTAACAAGTCAGGGTAGAAGGGTTGTGTGATGCGTAGGCTGTACCTGTGTATCAGATGGTGGCTGAACTAGACATGTTAACGTGACTTTCCCTGTTACAGGCATTCTGGGGCACAGTGCATCACTTGCTCTTACAAAGCCAGTTCAGGGCTCCTGTACCCTTTGGAACGTGGCTTCATCTATGTGCACAAGCCTCCAGTCCACATCCGCTTTGATGAGATCTCGTTTGTAAACTTTGCCCGTGGGACCACAACCACACGCTCCTTTGACTTTGAGATAGAAACTAAGCAGGGGACACAATACACTTTCAGCAGCATAGAGAGGTGAGTGAACATAACCTACCAGAACCATGGAGGCCCATGTGCGTAAATCCATCCATCCCAGGATATAGAATGTCTTCCATTGTGGAGGAAGGGGTCAGAACTGCTGTCACCCTCAAGCCTCTTTCATTCCAAAAGGTAGCTCTTTGCTTGTGTCCCGTGATTTCGAGATTTTTTTTCATTTAATGTCTCCATCTTGCCTTGATCCTGCTCAACTGCCACAGTACTCCTGTCCTCCTTTTGCGCTTTCTCCTCTTCCACCCCTCACCCTCCGCCCACCACAACATAGGACATATTTTCCCTGAGAGCAGCAGAGACACTGCTGTTCAGTTCTGCTCCAGGCAAGTGCATCTTGGGCCTGTGCTTGATGATTGCAGCTATGGCTTCTCTTCCCTGCAGAGAGGAATATGGCAAACTATTTGACTTTGTGAATGCCAAGAAGTTGAACATCAAGAACCGAGGAGTCAAGGAGGTACCTGTTATGGGGTGGTGGTGGGCAAGACAGAGGACAGGGCAAGGCAACTGCTGTCTAGTCCTGTTCCTGATCTGCTTGGGCTGGGCTGAGGGTTTCTCTTTCTTTCCAGAGCTTTCTCCCTTCTCAATTTCTGTTCTCTCCTTGTAGAAGAAAAAGGTCTGTGCGATTGTCCCCTCCTCTTCCTCCTCCTGGTTCAGGTCTCCTTTGCATGGCTGTGGTGAACATTCCTAATCACCATAGTATAACCTTGCATGAACCACAGGGAAGGGGCAGTAGCCTACTTTGCTCCAGGAGAGGCTTCTACCTAGCCCACCTTAAAGTCACTAGCATGATTCCTGCCTTCCCCTGGGGAGGGAGGGAAGGTGTGTTCTAGTAGACCTGGGAGGCAGCATGGACTCAGTTGTTGAGAAATCCACTGTGTGTGTGCGTGTGCAAGAAACCTTTCCTATGCAGTATATGGGCCCAGCAGCATGGTGAGAGTTGTAGTTTTAGGATCTCTGCATGCTTTGGGTGTGGAAAATGTTGAGAGAGTTTGTCTGCTCAAAGAGTGGAGTGGGGAAGTCGTATGCTAGCTCCCATGGGATATCCCTTGTATGTTTCTAGGGCATAATGTCTGTTTGTATGTGTCTCTAGGGCATAACATCTGTGCCTTATGACGACTATGCTGGCTCGGATGAGGACACACACGATGCCTATTTGGAGCGTATGAAGGAGGAAGGGAAGATTCGTGAGGAGCATGCAAATGACAGCAGCGAGGATTCTGGGGAGGAGACAGGTGAGCCATTTCTTCTCAGCCTGGAGATAGAGACTGGCCTATTCTCCCAAACTGCTCTCGGTTGTGGCCAGGACCATTCCCTCTTGCCTCCCCTACTTTGCATTTCCCTTCGGGTTAGAAACAAGGATTTTCTTCTTCCAGATGAATCATTCAATCCTGTGGAGGAGGAAGAGGATGTGGCAGAAGAGTAAGTAAAATATTTTCGGTTGCCAGTGATATTGCTGTTGAATGGAAATGGCTGCTGTGTATGAATGAGGTGGTGCCATTTTCTAGTTTTAATATCCTAGTGACCATATTGCCTGGGGGGGGGGGCTGTATGAGGATCCAAAACACAGGATATCAATGTTTTTATAAATAAATATTGGGGAATTCAGTGCTCTTTGAAGGGACTGGTATAACATTAAAGCTGCAATAGTCTGAGGCACTTCTGACTGGATCTTCTGGAGCCTTGGAATATGGATAAGCCTGCGAGAGCAGGGAAATTGCATGATTAGACTTCCATTAAGGGAATGTTGGATGTCTGTGATAAGAATGACTACAACAATAGGGTGAGAGGGGGCTAACAGTTGGGCTTGATTCTAGGAATGCTGTGAGGATCAGTATGGTGAAAACAAACAAAAAAAGATAATCAAAATGATTGGGGAACCATTCGTCTTAGAGTTGAGGTGCTACTTCAACCATTTTGTGCCTTTCATCTTCAACTGTGAATATACTGTCCTGCCTTCAGGCTAATATACGGCGATGGCTAAATCTTCAGGAAAATATTGGGAGCTAGTAATTTGGCAATGCTTTCCCTAAGCTGCTGGAGAACAACTTGGAGGGGACCAATCATGACAATGGACCCATTCTATCTAGAATGTTTATGAACTTTAGCTTGCTTGAGAGGCTTCTTCATTGGTCTTTTGACATAGGAACATCTAGGCAGGTTAGAGTGAATACAAAAACCACTTCTTGATCTTTTCATGTAACGGGCAGCAATCCCTTAATACCTGCTGCTCTGTGAACTCTTTCCTAAATGGTCTATACAGCAGTTTATCATACTCCTATGCAGTATGTGTAACAAATGCTTTACCAGTGCTTGTAAATTTATATTACCTAATCTGTTCTAGCCTGGCTGTCTAGAGGTGCTTATGGTTTTTGTTCTTCATTTAATGATCCTATGGTATAATGGACCAGTCTTGGAATATATGGGAACCGTAAGTCAGACCCTGGAAACCTGTTAGGGTAAGGATGATGTTACTCAGTTTGAGAGAGTGAGTGTATATATGTGTACACATGCTTATTTACAAACCAGTTAGGATTTGTTAGGGTGTGAAGCTGCCGTCTCCTGAGTGACTTTTCCTTGAGACAGGTTTGACAGCAATGCCTCAGCCAGCTCATCTAGCAATGAAGGAGACAGCGATGAGAAGAAGAAACCTGCCAAGAAAGCCAAAATTGTCAAAGAACGCAAACCCCGCAAGAAGCCTGTCTGAGGTGAGAGCAACCAGGACATGGAAATAGTTGAATCCAAGGCCACTCTTGGCTTACTCTGGGCACAGGAGAGAGCACTCTGGGGGCTTACTGTTAGGACTGGGCATCTGTGAGAAGGCAAGCAAGTAAACGATAAAGGGCACAATCCTATGCATGTTTTGACAGGAAAAAAGTCCTACAACTCCCAGTGTGCCCCAGCCAGCCATGCAATTTTGGAGCTCTTTTAAAATGGAATTTTCCTCTTTGCTGCCTGGAGCATGCTGGGAGTTTTAGGCCTTTTTTCTGTCTAAACATGCATAGGATTGCACCTTTAAGCGAAGTTTTAGGTACTTTACACCTAGGTGCATTATGACGTACAAGGAACTGCTTACAACTGGAAATGTATCTGTGTGTGTCCATGTTGTGCAAGATCATCCCTGTGTTCAGTGCTAATAGAATTGGTGCAGTATTCTACTGGGAACACTCTTCCATTGTTCAGAGAGCTCCCAAGAGTTGCTCTACAAGAGATTAGCTGTCATCACCCAGTTAGGATGATCTTGTTGTTTTAAGAGCCTTCATATGTGGTTCTCCCAAGTCAGTTGCTCAGCTTTAACTTTCCCTTACGTGGCTTCAGAGCATGGCTTTTCCTGGGTTTTTAAAGGAGCCTCTTGTGCTTAGATAATATCAGCAAGATTAGTTGGATGAAGAGAGAAGCTCCATAATCAAAATTAATGTCTGGAAATTATAGCTGGACTAATTCCAGTAATAAAGTAGGTACATTCTTTTATTGTCATGAGGGAGATTAACCTTTGGAACAGACTCCTATGGGATAGGGACATGCTTAATCCCCTGGGGCCTTCAACATCGTGATCAAGAATTATAGTAGAGATGTTTTGAGAGAGGAATGTGAGGCAATTTGGGGAGTGGCAGCTTTCCAGAAGGTGTGTTGACCTGAGGTTCTCCATCTTGGCTGTAGCAAAAAATCAAGTTGGAGGTCTTTATACAAGTAGTGTTAGGAAGCAAGATCAGGGATCTTTTTTGAGGAATCTGGGGGATGTACTGGGGGAGGGGCTTGTCTATACCTAATGATGGATTGTTGTGCTTTTTCTCCTTCCACTCCCCCCACGCCAAACAGGGTAAGAAAGGGAAAGACCCCAATGCCCCAAAGAGACCTTTATCTGCCTACATGCTCTGGCTCAATGCTAATCGTGACAAGATCAGGGCCGAATGTCCTGGCATGAGTGTCACTGATGTGTCCAAGAAGGCTGGAGAACTCTGGAAAGGGATGTCCAAAGAGAAGAAGGAGGTGAGTGAAGAAGTGCTGGTTGTACTCTCATTTTATGGGGCTGGGATGAAGGTTATGTGCTTTCTCGAAAGGGCTTTGGCAGTTTGTACCATAAACGCAAATGTTGCACCACTTAAGCATAATTTTATACATTGTGTTTGTGGCTTTTGGAGTTTATGGTTTCTAAAGGAGATACGATTGAGGTTTATACAACTGTGCATCTGAGTACCAGTTGCTGAGGGCCAAACCATGGGGGAGGGCTATTGCCTTCATGTCTTGTTTGAGGCCTTCTTAGAAATATCTTGGGGGCAGGCTGTAGCTCTGTGGTAAAGCATATGTGATGGTCCAGGTGATGGTCCTGTCATCTCCAGGTAGGGTTGGGAAAGACTTCTACCTAAAACTCTGGAGAGCTGCTACCAGTCAGTGTAAAGAATACTGAGCTTAATGCACCAATGGTTTGACGTGACGGAAGGCAGCTTCTGATGTTCCTATCTGGCTGGCCACTGTGAGAAATGGGTTGCCGGACTGGATGGACTCTTGGGTCTGATTTAGCAGGGCTACTCTTTAAATTCTCAGAGAGTTAAAGGCTCCGAATAAAGGCCAACAGCTTTTCAGGGCACTGTAATCCTAACGTGCTCATTATGTATTGCGACAGGGTTGCCAAGTCCAGTCTAGGACCTTGAACCTCAGTTTCATCCATTTTAAAACCTCTTGACATATGATTGTAAAGGGGGGGGGGGTAAACAATGTATTAAAAATATCAGAATCTTAGGATATTGTAATCCTTGATGAGTTCTTGGATGTCAGTGTCCACAGCATTCGTATAGGATGTACATGGTCCTGGCTTTGGTGTTAGTAGGAATGGCACAGGAATTAATCTTCGTGGGTTACGCAGCTTATATGAGTGAGTAGAACTGACTACATTTGGTTGCAGGAATGGGATCGCAAAGCTGAAGAGGCCAAGAAGGACTATGAGAAGGCCATGAAGGAGTACACTGAGGGAGGCAAATCGGACAGCTCCAAGAAGTGAGTTGCAGAGTTTTCCCAAAGGACAAGCTCCCTTCCCCATCTCTCTGCAATGCTGCTGCTACCCCAAAGGGATTCTGCCATGATAGAATCTTGTCTGCTTTCTTGCATGTGCAGGGAAAAATCCAAGAAGAAAAAGAAGCCAGAGAAGCCAGGGAAAGGCAGACCAGAGAAGAAGGCTGCGGCCCCTGCAAAATCTTCTGCCAGCAAGAGCCCTTCCAAGCAGCTAGGCGAGAGCTTCAAGAGCAAGGAGTTTGTGTCCAGCGATGAAAGCTCCTCAGGCGAGGACAAGAAGGAGGTGGGTGCTCTGTGGTGGCACTGAAATGCCTCTGCCAATGATCTGGAAAGAGGAGGGGGAGAAATGCCTGTTCCATTGAGTTCAGAACCATCTTAGCAGCTCTGGCTACTCTGCCAGTTCCCCCTCTCTTTCTGATGGTCCTTCTGTAATCCCTAAAAGTTGCAGACCAGCCTCTAACCCTGTACATGATGTTCTGTAACATGTCTGCTTTTGTTGGTCTGTGCACTTGAGACAATGCCATTTTTGTAGTGTTTTGGATATCAGAAAATTGAGAACACTCTGCCAGAACCGTGGCTTTGTAGAGCAATATAGGCAAGTGTATTAGGACAGATACTGTTTCAGGGAAGATGGCTATGAGGCCATGGGAGGAACAAGGCCTTCTGGTATTAGAAGTCTCACCTCTGACAACTGGAAAGGCCTGCTTAAAGACCCCTTGGGTTTTTGAGCCTTTCGAAGATAGATCTATGCCCTTGCATTTACTTTGCTGTGGCCTGCAGCCATGAAGACTAGAAACTGAATATTTTAGAAACAAAAGCTGAGACTCTCCTGAACCCACTTCTTATGTGGTATATGTACATGTACACAAATTGGGGGACAATCTCAGCTTTAATCATACACCATATTAACGTTTCCATTCCTCTTTGGTTTCCAAGCTCCCTTTCCTGTTCTTCATTGCCATTGGCTGATCCATGTCCATTTCAGCTACATTGTACACAGTACTGTGTTTCTAGTACAGCTAAACATTTTGAGCTACATAAGCACATTGCAATCGTCTCTGGTCTCCCATTCTTCATGCGGCTTACACATCCTGTTTGCTCCTTTTATTGGAGTTGGCTGCTGTGCTGAGGCTTAATTGATCTGGTCCCAAGGGTAGCTGGCTTTCCTTTCCGGTGTTGATGCTCTTAGTACAGACCCTGTAAAATGTGCAGTTAATCTTGAATGGCCATCCCAGTCTCACTTTCTTTTCCAGGACTCCGAGGAGGAGGAGATTGCCAGCACCCCACCCAGCTCAGCAGAGTCTGCATCTGGCTCCGATTAACAAGAAACACCTGCACAACCACCCCGGTTCCCCTATCCCTCTTACAGGTGGTCTGGTGGTTAGATTGCTGAGACAAGACTGACTGGACACTGTTTCATCCAGGCAAGTAAGCTGGAGAGCTGGCACTGTATAGGAGTACCTACTGGCCTACCCAGCTTGTTCCCCCTCCTAGTATTGCAGGTTGTAGCCGGGGCCAACTATTACAGCTGGAGAGAACGGATGCCACTAAAAGAGAGAGGATGGAGAAAGCCAATCATCCTGTTGTTCTGCCTCTATGTTGTAGATGCACTGTATCCTGTTAGGTGGCAGCCTGGGTGATATGCAGCTGGAAGCTGGGACACTATGCAGCCTCCCTAGTCAGATGGCATTGTTTTTCTTGTGTTTTTTTTAAGGCTCTCTTTGTATTTCTGTCTTAATGTGGTTAACTGATTTAATAAAAATCATGAATTTGGATGAGATTTGTTCTTGTGTAACCCAAAGCAAGGGCTGGACAAACAAGCAAGCATCTTTCAACACCGAGACACGTGAAGAAGAAGAGAAATCAACCAAGGCTTCTGCAGCAGCAGGGAAAGACCTGCCCTATCTCCATCTCCCTGCCCCAACCTGAGCCAATGATTTTCCTGTAGGGCTTGGTGTGGGAGCTGCATCTCCTTAGGCCAAGGGGCTTAACTTGGGTACTGCCTTCCATTAGCAGCTGCACTAATTGTGTTTAAAGGACCATTGTGTGCTGCTGGGACTTGGCTAATGCAGGCAAGCAGTCAATAGTGATGAGGTCTGGCAGTGCAGGAGGCTCCACCAGCAGCAGCAATGTCTTTGAGCATCACTGATTAACTATTAATGCTTGGGGCAACATTTGGTTCCTGAGCTTTCCCATAGCTGCCAGTGGCACCCTAAAAAGTGTGGGGAGCTTCTCCTGTGCTTTGCCTTTCCAGTGCGGGGTAGTATTCCTCAAAGAGGAAAAGCCAGTAGACAACTTCTCTCCCTCTGCTAGTACAGTCTCCCTAGATCAACCAGTATGGAGGCAGGTATCCATGTGGGTGGGTGCCTACAAAGGGAATAATGGTGAACTTGAGCTGGCCTCCAATTGAGTGCTGATGGCTCTTCACTTGGCAGGGCTGCTGCTCTGAAAATGGCTGTCTGGGGATTCATGAGTAGATCTAGAGTGAGGCAGGACTAATAAAAAACAGTTGGACCTCATGGCTCAGCCCATGGAACTCAACAGCCTCTTTGTTAAGAGCATAATTGGCATGCTGAGCCAAAAGAATGGTCCATCTCCCTCAGCATTCTGTCCCCAGACACAGGAAACCTCACTGGGGAAACTCACAAGCAGGGCATTCCGCCTCCTGTGTTGTCATTAATCATGGGAGTTGCCCTTTTGGCTAACATTGTATTTTTAAAAAGCAATTCATGCTATTGGCCATCACAGCATCCTCTGGCAGTAGGTTCCATGTGCTAATTACACATTCTATTGAGTAGTTTTGATTTGTCTTAAAACCAGCTATTTAGACATTCCAATGGGGAACTATGAGCGCTTGTATTTTTAGAGTGGATAGCTTTATAAATTCACTTTCCCCTACCACTCAGTCTGGTGTACCAATCTTGCCCCACCTCAACTGATTTTCTCCCTCCCCTCCCACCTAAACTAAATTCTACAACCAATTCAGCCTGTCTTTGGAAGGAACGTGATACACACCCTTGATAATTTTATTCATCCTTTTTACCGCTGTACTAATCCTTTCTGAGAGGAGGCGTCCAGAACTGTGCACTAATACTACGTGTTGCAGAATCCAATGTATGAGCGGACATCTGCTCATGCAATGGAACTTTCTCTTCCTGCCCCCCCCGCCCCCGTCACACCCACCATACCTCCCCCCTCCCCAGAATGCTCTAGAAGATCCCTCAGTCCTCTGGAGCAGATATGGAGGGCGCGTGCTGCAGAAATTGGCCCCTTCCCTGTTCTGCTGACGAAAGCCTTTGATCGGTGGAGAGGCACTTGTTGGATTCCTCCCATTGTCTTTTATATAATTGATACTATGATGCTGCTGTTTGTTTTCAATCTTTCCTAATGTCTAAACATTTTTCAGTTTTAGTTCATACCATATTCATGTGTCTCCTGAGATCTTTCCTGAGTTATTTCAGACATGAATCTGCATTTATGTATAGTTAGGATCATTTATACTCACATATTATACTAATATGTATATGATGCTTTAAGCGTTTCACATTATTTCAGTACTGCAGTTTTAAAAGTTTTTTTGAATATTTTTTTCAGAGTTCTACAAATAAAATTGGAGAACAGAAGTGATAGCCACGGGGGACATTTAAACTAGAATCCAAAGTAAATCAAGGGTGCAATCCTATGGTTCCTGGGAGGGTGTTTCAGGGGACAGGATTTTTCAGATCTCCCTCTCTAAGAGCAAGAGGAGAGGTCTGGCCTCCTACGTTTCCTCTGTGAGGCTGCAGGAAGGTCTGCAGCCAGTGTTGCTCTAACCTCGGTGAGGATAAAAATGCGTTCTAGGGCATGTTGGAGGAGGCATTGAATCCAGAAGATCCAAAGCTTTCCTGTTCTATCATGCCTCTGAAAAGATGGAGGAAGTGCACCTGCCCTGGAGCTGGTGTAGTGTATTTCCCTCCCATTGGAACCAATGGGATGGAAACGTTTATTTAAAAACCAAATGGTTATAAAAGGCCAAAGAAAAAAAGCCTCTCCTGCCCCACCTTCTGTCCTGCTGGCATAGGAAAAGGCAGTTCCTCTTCCTTGGTTTCTCCCTTTCAATTCCCCAGAGGATTGCTCTGTTAAAATATATTTATGAATCTATGTCTGAATGGCTGGGCACATATTTGTCTTTGTCACATATGAAAGGGAAGAAACCGTCTCTCAAAAGATCTCTGCACTTGTAACAAGACTAGTCTGGGGCAATGTGTCCTAGCTGCTGTGTGCCATAAACTGCATTTTGCCTCCCTGCCCCATAAAAGGTATCTGAAAACAATACATTGAATTCTATTTTTAAAATTTTGTAGAAATTCAGTCCATTAAAAGTTCCCACAAGTTGTTTTACCAACCTATTGTCAGACTTCATGTCCATCTTTTAGCTGCCTGAAACTTAGCTGCAGTAGGAATTAAATTAATTAAATTCTGAGCTGCTGGAACATCATTCTGACCCAAATGGCACAGTAAAATAAGGATTGGATCATGCCCAGTAATCTCATGTGTTCAACTACTTTCTTTCTAAATGTATCCTGGGTCAGGATCACCAATGAAAATATGAGCCAGTCAGTCCACTGTGTGTGGAAGGGGGGGAGGGAGGGGCTTATGGCTACCTGGTGAGCCCACACTGGGATATGATGCAGGAACTTCTAGCTCATGCTTTTAACCTCTACTCTAACTTCAATTACCTTGTACTTCGTTACTTTCACTGAGTCACTTGTCATTCTTTTGCCTAGTCCTGCAATAAGGAGATCCTTCTGGACATTTCCCCAAGCCTACTTTGAATGTTGGTATTGTCAGTATTCAGTTTAATTCCATTAGTGTGTAAATTTTACGTTTATCACAAAGGGCATCTAGTCTCATTTTGAAGGTTGTAAGTGAGGGAAGAAGATCCGTCTCTTGGTAACCTATTAAAATGATGGATCAGTCTTGTTTGCTTCCCCCTTCCCTTAACTGAAACCTTCAGTAGTTGTCCTTTTCTCTCCTTGTACTTCTAGCAAGGTTTAAGATTCTGCTATTTAATTTCTCCTTGGGCAAATACTTTATCATCTTTCTACAGCAATTACATTCATTTTAGCTTTTCTAATGATACCATTTTGAGCTCTTAATGACTTAACTAGTACTGCCGTTATTTATGAGAGCACTACTTGGGGAGCCATCAGAACTTCTTTTCTCCTCCCAGACTAGAACAGAGCCTGAACCATTAATTGAAATTCATTGCTTTAACCCAAACCAGAATGGTACTCTTTCAACATAGGGTTTTGTAGCATTTTTATACATCTGAATTTGTTCTAGGCTTCTGTGTTCTATTCTCTTCAAGGGCTACAAAGCAATAGGATGGAGGATTCTTGTTAAGGTTGCAAGCCAGTATAAAACAGCCTGTTGAAGAGGTTTAACATTCCTGTGCATGGCACAGTGCTTTCTCCTCGCTGTAGTGCTCAGCCAATCTCTGTAGCTGCTTAGGTGTTACAGTAATTAACCTTTCAGTCTTTAACCTTAAATCTAGCATAATTGTTCGGAAGTGATTCCCATATATGCAGCTTGCATCTTTTAGGGCTGCAGGGCCCCAGGCACTATAGTGTAGCAACTTCCCATTGCAGGTAGCTCCGAGAGACTTGAGACATGGAACCCTGCTGCAGGCAGGTGGCTAATGTGTTTGAGCAAGAAAATGGACCATGGTCTTTATTGAAGCTTTTAGAAATTGTTTCATTATGTTCCAGCTTTCAATTAGGATGATCCATTAAAGAAGTTTTAGTCGGGTGGCTACCTAATTTATCATGATTTAATCAATTTAATAGATGAAATCTATATGAGAAACCCAATTGTTTTAGAGAAAAGGGATATTTTGTGTACACATGTATCATCACCTTACAAAAGGTATTCTCCCCCCACCCCCGCCATTCTCTCTTAGGACATAGATTTCGTAGATCATAGAGTTGGAAGGGGCCTACAAGGCTATCGAGTCCAACCCCCTGCTCAATGCAGGAAACCAGAGGAGGGGGTCTCCCATCCAAGTAATAACCAGGCCTGACCCTGCTTAGCTTTCCACGCTCAGACAAGCTGAGCCAGCATGAGCCACATGTCATCTGTTACTTTCAATGTCAAGTAACAAAATAATAATCCTCCCTGCTGGCAGGTGTTCTTCCCTATATTCCTGGTTCTATATTATTTAGGTTTACATTTTTTAAAAAGATGCGTAGGCACGTAGGGTTAGGTCCAGAATTCCTGTGAGCAGAACTGGACACTCTCGCTCCAGGAAGTGGGAGTGAGGTGCCTTTGCCAATTCCTTCTCTTCCTGAAGCCCCATTTACCCCTCAATCGGCTTTGGAGGGTTTGCGGGGTGGGGAACACTCCAGAACAGGGGGAACAGTTTAGGGGGAAGTGGTGAAAATCATCTTCCTCCAGTGGGACTGCCACAGGATCAGTCTCTTATGTGAAGAGGAAGAGGGAAGCGCAAGTTTGGATTCAACCCATAGTATTAAAATTAGGAGATCATCTTTTTGCATATGCAAAACACCATTGCTGTAATGTGAATATTTGAATTTTCCAACATGAACTTGATGTAAACTTATTCAGATACTTATGTGGAACCAAACTAAACTCCAGTAACAGTTACAGCTGAAACTGCAGCTGGTTTGATTCTCTGCCAGAATTTAACATTTAGTGGCAGGCTAATGTTGAACGTCTCTCACGGTAAGGTTTATTTTTCCAAGCCTCAAATATCCACTGTACTGTATTTTCTTTCTGTGTCTTCCAAGATTTTTTCAATATCCTAAAATACCTGAAATTCAAATTCAGTGGTATATGCTGAAGTTAACTGATCCTTCTTCTGTTTGCAAGGAAAGCTAAGAATCATAATAGGCTTTTTAAATATAAAATGTAAATGTGTTAAAACTGACATCCTGCATTATAGTCAAGGCCAGACTATATGTGATGGTGGTGCTTCAGTTTGAACATAGAACTCCCGCAAGCATGTATAAAGAGGTAGAGGGGTAGAGAGAGATATTTTAATAGTTAAAGGAGCAGAGTGAGGACTGCAGAACCCTACTGTGCCTCTTTGCGGCTTCTCTCCCTTTGAGTGCTTTTCTCCTTAGCTTGGTTGTGACATTGGAAGTGACCTCAGCTGGGTGAAAAGCGCAGTGGTGGGGTGGGGGAAGAGAAGGAAGACAGGCTGGAGGCGTGTAAGTTACAGATGTGTGCGTGGGGGTGTTAGCTGCCCTTACCTGCATGCTCCTTTCACTGTTCAAAACCAGATCCCTGCCCCATTCATGATTGGGGCAGTGCCATGTTAAACATACACACTTGCCATGATCCTGTCTAGTTTAGCCTTCAGCCTTTCCTGTTCACTGGTTTGATCACACTTGGAGGGCTGTGTGCTGCCTGGGGGTCACTCCAAGGATTCAGTCGCTCCCTTATTGTGTGGATAATGGAACAGATCGTGTTCCCTTCTCGCAGAAAAGTTCACTTTTGAACTTAAAACCCTTTAATTTGTCTTCTTGTCCCCTGTAGCCCATCACTTTTTTGTCAACTTAACAGCTAGGTGGCAATTAGCATGAAGGTAATTTTCTATCTAGCTCCATTACTGTTAAAGCAGCCTGAAGCTTTTCCCTGCCAGGACAGCTAATTTGAGCTAGGGGACCGAAGCATGATCCAATTAGTGTGGATTGCTGGTCCTCCGCCATCCATTAAAATGGCTTTGGGAACCTTGAGACCTATCTTCCAATCACCTGCGAGTCAGACAGCCTTTTCTGCTTTGGGATAATTTAATAAGCACTGAATTGTTTTGCTGAGGCCTGGCAGGGAAGAGTCCATCCCTTGCTCTGCTGCTTGATAAGGCTAGGAACTGAGTGCTGGAGTGCTCCAAGGGGGGGTCTGAAGAAGTTTGCAATTGAAGGCAGCAGCAAGTTCTTATTTGCCCATCTGGAAGCAACACAAAATGTAAAATTCCTGAGGCTCTTGTGTTTCTGCCAAGTTTATACAAGCTATTTACTGGAAGGGTATATATTGGTCGCCAAGAGTAAATGGGAACATGTTTCATCTACCTGTAGACTAGTCCACAACCGTAGCATCTTACTCCATGCCTGCTCTTTTGACGGAACAGCTAAGGCTGGCAAGTAGATGCTATTCGCTTCCAGTTTGGTGGTCCTTGTGGCCATTTTATTCAATGAAGTCCTCAACTTTCCACATTTTTGAAGGGCAGCAGCCTTAGTGCAAGGAGTTAGTTTGGTTTGCACTTGTGGAGATAGCCTAATGATGATAATGAAGGTACGGGGACCAGTTTCAATAAAGAACAGGGCTCCTGTATTTTTAACCCTTCCCAGGTGGGTAGGAAATAGTGGTCTTGGGGAGGTGGTATATGTGGAGATGAAGGTAGGTGATTGCTGCACTGAAAGGTGATTAATCAAGGCAACAGTCCGATCCTATGGGGTACATGCAAGTAAGTTCTGAGTTCAATGGGACTTATTCCTAAGTAAATGTAGGATTTGTAGCCTAAGAAAGGTAGTGGGTATGAATAATGCATCCTAATAGCTGGACTACTAAACATGAATACCGTACTTTGTTACAGAGGAGCTCCAGATTTGCTGGCTCTCTAGCGTGTGCACTGTTTGTTGAATTGATATTACCCAGACACCTTGGGTGAAGAATCCATATTGCTCAGGAAGGCATGAACTGAGAGCTGCCAGGGATGATATTAAAGCTCTGGAACCGCCACAGAGGCAAAGTAGCCATAGAATGAATGTATGTATGCGCTTCCTCCTTGATTAAATTACATGAAGTTGTTCCCTGCATCCATGGAAAATATTCCAATGCCTGCCTGATTGCTATGCCTCCTACCCAGCTGACTAAGCCACAAGGGTACCTTTGAATTGGAAGATCAAAAGCCCTAGTAGAAAAAAATGATCCAATCCTGAGGCCTCCAAGCCAGGTCAACCCTTACACCTTAACAATACCTTTTTGTTTTGAAGGTTTGGCTATGCTACTCTGTATAGCAGGCTAGATGTAAAATTAATCAAGAGGCAAGGGACCTCCCTGCACTTTCTACTTAGTGTCCAGAATCAAACCATTGGTTCCTTAATTTTAACCCATCCTGGTTCTTGCCTCTGAGCGATCAAGCTCTTTGTTGCAAACCTTATAACTATCTTGGAGTGCAGGCAGTCCATTCTTTCTACTTTGGCATCCTTCACGTTTTGGTATGTCTCTGCTCTGAGAATAAACCCAGCCACGGCCTAACTGATTTTAATATAGTTTCTTCTGACTCTTTCCAAGCATAATTCTTCATTCTCTTCTGGTGCCTATCCTAGGTTTCCTGGGCCAGAGTCCCCCACTCTCCTCTGTTTGCCTCAGATAGATCCCTTGGTGCTGCATACCCAGAGAGAAAGCTTTGCCCCCCCCCCCCCGCGATAGCTTGTCTCCCCCTGTGGCGGGAAGTGCGGGTTTAGGCAGGAACAATTAGGGTTATGGTGATCATCCAGTGGCACCTTTCAAGGTGACTGACGTTTACCCAAGGCTGCCCTCGCCAATGCCATGAGGCTTGGCACAAGGGAGATTGGGACGGCTTTGGGGTTTTACCTTTCTCACCTACTTTGGGAGCCTGGAGGCGCCAAAGTAAGGTGACGATGGTAAGGCCCTCCAGCTCCACATGGAGGGCAACTGGGCGGTGGCGGGCCATCCCGCCTCCGATTCAGTTAGGATGCATTCGCCAAATATTGGTCTTTTTTCCCGGCCAAGGGCCGGGCTAGGTTAGAACTGCACTTCACCCTTCACAGATCTTCAATTCAATAAATGTGGCCCTGATTTGAAACCATATACCCTGTGTCTGCCTCTTCTTTATCTCGCCTTTACACGCGCAAAGAACTTCCAATGGCCCCTACGTGGGAGCAGAGAGAAGGCTTGCGCGTGGGGGAGGAGAGAGGAGGCAGGCACCTGGTCAGGTGGGTCACGAGAAATGAGCCAATGGCTCAAAAGGGCGGGGACCCAGGTAAGAGCTTATTTAAGCTCCTGGGTTTCCTGTTTTCCAGCTCTCCCCCCCCCCCCCCCCCCCCCGTGAAGCCCCTCTTTGAGTTCAGGGCTGGGTTAAACACGTAGCAAAGCACCGTCTTCTGGTGCTAGGTAAGGAAACGCAAACAATGTGTGAGTTGCCAGTTGAGTCCAAAGGGTGGAATTGGTCCAGCAGGAAGCATAGAATACTGGGAAGCTAACAAAAAGCCTTGAGCTAAAAGCTACATTCCCGAATTTGATCAATTTCTAAGGTAAACCCCCACTGGAAAGAAAGGCTGTCCACATTCTGTTTTTAACCAATTGTGGTGGCTCCTGGGTAATAGCTTAGCCTTCATTAGGCCTCCTCACTCACAGTACTTAATGTCTGAACAACATTGTGTGGATTTTTTGTTGCTCCTAATAAAAGTATTGCCCAACTGTGGATTTTGGAATTAATCCAAATGTTTGTGTTTTTTTATGGTACAGGCCATTGTCAACAAGTACAGAATGGCTTGAGGCTACTGCCCCATTTTTGTAATTTGAAACTACGTAAGCTGAAAATGAAGGTAGTCTGTGCCCACAATGTTTTTCTAATTTTTGGCAACCAACCAGGAAGTGAAGTCTTTTTGGTTCCCCTTCCTCTGTAATCAGGTAGTTATAGCTGCTTCTGCTCCTTTCTTTCTAAATCTATCCCTTTCCAGCACTGTGGCTCGCCATTTTCACCACTACCTGAGTGTCTTAGTCATATAGCCTTCCAATCCCCTGCTCCGCCATTTTCATAATGCCATCTTCCTTTCCTTACATTGTCAATGTTAATTTCCCCAATCTCTCTTTTTCCTATCTTCTAAGTTAGACCCATTAGAACTCCTGTACTGACCCATCTGCTAAGGCAGCCTCCCCCCAGCCTGGAGCACGCCAATGTTTTTGACTACAACTCCCAGCATTCCTGACCATTGGCCATACTGGCTGGGACTGATGGGAGTTGAAGTCCAAAACATCTGGATGGCACCAGGCTGGGGATGGCTGTGCTAGGGAGTGGGTATATTAAAGCCATTTTTCCTTCTCTCTAATGAATGTGCATGTGTGTGTTTCTGAGAACAAAAATCTGTAGAAATAAAGTTCATGTTTTTCTTACTTGAAGTGTTTGAGCTAATTTCCCCATCTGAGCAGCAGTAGATGTGTGTGCACCGCACCACACCTCTGGTTAAAAGGCGCCTTAGACCTGCATTATACGTGCAAGTTGCTTGTCCGTGTGAACAAGAATGTGTGGCAAGCACTTACAAAAAGGATTTTGGTTTAACTAGGCTGTGGCCTATGGAAGCTCATGCCACAATTAAATATGCTTTTTTGGGGACCCTGCTGTTTTGGTCATGGCATGGCTGCTCTTCTGGGAATTACTAATCTTTTTTGAGGCGAGTCAGTCCTTACTCATCCCCAAGAAACGCTGTAAGAATTATTCATCAATGAGGAACAAATCTGAGGGGGAAAAGGAAGGACAGAGCGGACAACTTGTATGCATTGTCAATCTCGAACAAGTAGCAAGAGGTCCATTTCAGCCAGGTCATATGTGGGACCACTTCTAAAAGATCATGTGGATTGACTAACGCCCACCGTAACCTTGTTCCGATCTGAATTCAGTTAAGGTGGTTGATGATTCTATGAACCTTTCAACCATTCTGAACAAGAGCAAATTGGCTGTGGACCAGAATCCGGCTGTGCATATTTCCATACGAAAGAGAATTCAAATGCTCTGTTGGAGGACGATGCCTTGTGTGGGATGGCAGAAAATCCTCTGCCCTTCTTCCTGCCTAGTGTACATATTTCTTTACCTTACTGCTTTTTATGTTTTTTTAAACCTTGTAGCAGTGCCAATGGTGGTCTAGGATCTCTAAATACGGCAAGGATCCAGACTGTATATTTCAGACCTGTGGCTGAAAAAAGAGGTCCTTTCACAACTACTGATGTGTGTGGAGGCAGGGAGGGGAGAGGGAGAATGACAATAAATAAATGACCCTGCCAGCAAGAGTGTTCCTAATTGCCAATACCTTACAGCAGATGAGGATATCTATTACCTGTGTTAAGTCCCCATCTAGTGGCCAAAAGGTTTCAAAACTTGCTCAGTAAAATGACTTAGTTTGGAGTCCTAAATGCATCTTGATATAATACAGTGGGGGCGGGGAATATAATTTGCTAGTTATATTTCCCTAATCTCTTTGGTTTCAAACTGCTTTTAAAGCATGCCCTAGGGATCAGTATAGCTGTCAGTTATGGTTATCAGCCAGTCAGTCAGGCGATCACTCGTGACCGAGTAAGATTGTCTTCCAGGATAAAAAAAGAAAGAAAGAAAATTTACAAAAAGGAGATTTTAAAAGGAGGAAAATTCTAAAGAAAATTGTGTAGACTCTAGCGATGGGTCCGTAAGTGACTGTGGAGGCCAATTCTAGATCCACACAGCTTCCCACAGTGAGGACACAGGTTACCAGATGGAAGATGGTCTTGTAAAGGATTCATTTGACGTGCTTTTCACTTAGCACGTTTCTCCCTTTCACCTTGCACTCGAGCTTCTTCAAAGTCCATAGAACCTTTGTGAAAGGCCAACCTCCAGTTAGATCGTTCATGGGCCAGAGCTTCCCAGTTTTGGATGTTTATATTGCATTTTTTTAGATTAGCCTTAAGAACATCTTTAAACCTTTTATATTGACCACCGATATTCCGCTTTCCATCCTTGAGTTGGGAATAAAGTAACTGCTTTGGGAGACGGCAGTCAGGCATTCGAACAACATGACTGGTCCACTGAAGTTAGCGTTGAAGGATCATTCTTTCAATGCTAGTAGTCTTGTAAGAAGACCAAAACACTGGTTTATGAAGCCATTGTATTACCAACTTTATTGTATGCCTGCGAAACATGGACTATCTATAAACGTCACCTCCAGCTCCTTGAAAGATTTCATCAACGTTGCCTCCGGAAAATCCTGCGAATTACTTGGGAAGATAGGCGGACAAATGTCAGTGTACTGGAAGAAGCAAAGACTACTAGTTATGGTTATAGGTGCATGGGAATCAGTGGTGCAGCTAGCTAATTTTAGACCCTGGACTTAATGGCCTTACGGACACCCCTTTAGACAGCCATGTGCATTCAGTGGCGAAGTACACAGCTAACATTTCTTTTCTCCATGCCCCAACCCCCCGACCGCCATTCCATGCTTTAGAACTGCTCCTAAATTCCTGATGCGCAGGACTGGCCCTTCTTGCATGAGGCAGGGTGAATCTCCTGCTTCAGGCAGCAGAGCGGCAAACTGCACACTCCCCACTAGCAGGAGGGCCTCCCGCTGCCAGTGCTGCCAGGTGCTCCAGAGAGTCCCACCAACCTCACTCTCCCACTGTGGAAAATACCCGCTGCAGTGGGAGAGCGGCCAGCAGTGCTCTCCAGAGCAGCCACCCACCCTCTGCATTGCGGTGCAGGTGAGCTTCAGGGACACTCCTCCCACAGTGCCTGATCCTGAAGAAGGACCCCCTCAGGGCCAGGCATTTAAGCCTGGCTGGCTCTCTGGGCCCAGTCAACTCTTCCAACTTCTCTCAGTTTCAACAGCAGCTGCAGCTAAGGACAGAATGGGCGGGTTTCGCAGGTCACTTTAAACCCACAGAGGTTCTGGAGCCTCTGTGGGTTTAAAGTGGCCCCAGGCACTGGCTGTGCCCAGGCACAGTGGAGGTCCAGAGGCACTGCCTCTCCCCTCATCCTCAGCCCTCCTGCCCAGTATCCCAGGGGGGCACTATGCAGGAGCACTGCGGGCAGTGAGAGGGGAAGACATCTGGCAAAAAGAGCCCAAGTGGCACTCTCGCCGGCTGTCACTTGCCCTTCCTAGGTGGGGCCACTACTCAGCAGAGTTGCAGCCCCGCCAAGCAACGGCAATGAGCCGCATGGCGCTGATTTTCCTTGAGAAGAAACACAGCACCACGGGGCTCATCCCCGAGCCTTTCTTGGTGCAGCCGCCACAGCAGTCGCCCCGAGAAAGGTCCCTCCCCATCCGGCCTCACCGCCCCCTTTCACGTACCTTATTCTCCAGCAGCAGCTTGGCGGTGGCAGCCGCTGTGAGAGCTGGACTGACCCGGGTTCAAAAGCTTCTCTAGCCAGTGACCCTCAGTCTCAGTCATGCAGACGGAAGGAGGAGATAACAGCAGTTAATAAAGATTAAAGAGTTTATTTGTAAGACCCAATTACATGGGATTAAGGCAAGCAATGCATCTCTTACTCACTACATGATTGCAGATACAAATCCAATACCCCAGTGGTAAGGCTGAGATGAAGTAGAAGTCCAGAACAAGAGACAAGTCGAGTGAGACGAGCAAGACAAGAAGCGAGGGAAGCTGTCAACAAGTGTGTCAGCTTTTTACCCCAGACCCTGTACCTATAAATAGGATATTACTCACCCCAGTTGTATAACCTATTCATCAACATGTTTACCGCTAAACCCGTCCCAAGGCTGCTGAGTCATATCACCTTGAGACTATGTCTGGTGACCAAAGACCTTGTGTACATCAACTCAAGAAACATCCTCCATGTCAGGTGATAATCCTGATGTCAGGTGGTAATCTCGTTCTGCCTATGCAAAACCTAACAGCTGCCACACATCTCTTCCTTGCCAAGCCCTAAGTAGGGTTGGGTGAGGAAGGGGCATGTGGCGGCAGCAGCAGCAGGCTGTGCTGGGCGCCCCCTCCCAAACCTTGCCCCCTCCTACCGTTGTGAGCCAGCAATAGGGGGGCAAGGCATTTAGCCGATTAGCTGCACACACAGCCAATCAGCCTAAGCACCGCCCCCTCACCTCACCAGTGTTAGCGACGTGGGGGTGGCAGCGGCCACACTTAGGCTGATTGGCAGCATGTGCGGCCAATCAGCTAAGTGCCTTGCCCCCCTCCTATTGCTGGCTCACAGTGGTAGGAGGGGGGCAAGGTGTGGGTCTGCTGCACAACCTCCCCCTACTTGGGGAGGGGGCACCTGGCAGAGCCTGCTGCCGCCACATCCCCCTTCCTCAGCCAACCCTACTTGGGGCTTGGTGAAGAAGAGGTGTGTGGTGGAGGGATCCCCCATGCTGATGCTGATGCTGGGAGAGTGGGATTGCTCGTAAGTCATCGGCCACCATCATCAGCCGCAACACGGGGTGGGCGAAGCTGATGACAGCTATGCTAAGTGCCGCTTGGGCACTTGGCTGGCTGTCCTCGGCCAGAGCAGGAGCCATTTTTTGCCGCTCTGGCCAGGGGCTCTATGCCCCTTTTGGCTTACAGGCTGAATTCATCCGAATTCAGACAACATGCTAAACCTCAGTAGGTCAAGTAAGCCCTACTGCAAGCCATGGTTTAGTAGGGTGGTTAAGGAGACTCTCCTTAACTATCCTAACTAAACCTTCCCAGGTTTGCATGACACTTTAAATCTCAGTAGGTTTACTTGTGTGGTAAACCTAGATTCATAGAGTGAACCCAGTCAATAGCTATGCTACAGGGCACTGGTGGAGTCACTGGTCCGGGAGAGAAATAAGCTATGGTGGATTTCATCAATTACCCTCGCTGGCATGACTCGCCACATCGCCAGAACCCGGGCAGCATGCCTTGTGTGGCATGGGGTGTGGCGGGGAAGCAACCCTCAAATAACCCAACAGCAGCCCATGGGTTATTTGAGGGTTGCTGCCCCCTCAAACAAGCCATGCTGCCCATGTTCGGACGACATGGCAAGCCATGTCAATGAGGGCAATTAGGGAAATCTGGCAGGCATGGGACCAGCACACACAGAGGGGTTAACAAGACACCATGGCTTGTGGACCAGGTCAATATGACTCATCAATTGATTTAGGATTTGCCATGGGCCAAAGGGAGTGTTTCTGGAAAAATGCAAATGCCATCCTCTGCCACATGCCAGACACTGCCTACCAAATCCAAGGGATACCTGATCAGATTGGCCAGTGAAAGCCCCTGAGGGGAAACCCACCAAATGGAGCATCTCTACCTTTGGTTGCTAAACTACAATCATTAAGAGGCATCAAGTGCAATATCCTTATTTGCATCTCCCTCCCTTTCTGAGTAACTTGGCTGGATTTTTGTTTGAATTACGGTATGTGAGTTTGATCATTTCTGTTCTTAATTTTAGTCATTGTAAATATTTACAGATACTATGATAATTCATAATTTCCTGAGACTGTAAGATATTCCTTTTGCATTTCATTAAAAAAAGGTTAGCATATCTGGTGAATTGGCATTCATGGTTTATTAACAAATGCATCATTACCTGTTATATGCTATAATACATTCTTTATGTTGGTGTGCCATGTATTTAAATATGCTGTGTTACCTACTGACGGCACTGGAGGGGGAGTGCAAGAGGAGGGTCCCAATACTGTTCTGGCCTGGACCACTTCTCTGCCGCTCTGGGTTTGGCTCACGCCAACCCCACCTCCATCCTGGATCTAGAGCCGGGGTGTGCAACTTGGTTCCCTCCAGATGTTTTGAACTACAACTCCCATCAGCCCTTACCAGCATTGCCACTAGTGAGAGATTATGGGAGCTGTAGTCCAAAACGTCTAGAGGACACCAGGTACCTTATCCCTGAGCTAGAGTCTGATCCCATTTCATGTTGCAGCCAACCAGATGCTTGTGGGAAGCCCAAAAACAGCCAGGTCTTAAAATTAATAGCCCTTCCCCACTGTTTGTTCCCTGCCAACTGACATTCAAAGGTTCTGTCTCTGAACATAGAGACATTCTGTAAAGAAGTGTTCTTTATCTTTCTGTCCTGTCTGTCCATTTTAGTGGGTGCACCCAAGTTCTAGTATTATGAGGGGAGAACAGATTTGCTCTACCCACTGTCTACAAACCATGTGCATGTGTGCAGGCGTGTGCACACACACACAAT
This sequence comes from Shinisaurus crocodilurus, assembly GCA_021292165.1. Taxonomy (NCBI): domain Eukaryota; kingdom Metazoa; phylum Chordata; class Lepidosauria; order Squamata; family Shinisauridae; genus Shinisaurus; species Shinisaurus crocodilurus. The sequence goes on along the minus strand of CM037876.1, from coordinate 192,861,097 downwards.
TTGACCTTACCATTGTCATGTCTATTATCTTTGAGAAATCATGGAGGACAGGTGAAGTGCCAGATGACTGGAGGAGGGCAAATGTTGTTCCCATCTTCAAAAAGGGCAAGAATGAGGAGCCTGGGAACTATAGGCCAGTCAGTCTGACATCAATCCCTGGGAAAATTTTGGAGCAGATTATAAAAAAGTCAGTCTGCAAGCACCTTGAAAGCAATGCAGTGATTACTACAAGCCAGCATGGATTTGTCAAGAACAAATCCTGCCAGACTTATCTGATCTCATTTTTTGATCGGGTAACCTCCCTTGTGGACTGTGGGAATGCTGTGGACATCATATATCTGGACTTCAGCAAAGCTTTCGACAAACTGCCTCATGATATCCTGATTAGCAAGCTAGCTAAAAGTGGGCTAGATGGAACAACTATCAGGTGGATCCACAATTGGCTACAGAATCAGACTCAAAGGGTGCTTATCAATGGTTCCTTCTCAAACTGGGGAGAGGTAACGAGCGGGGTACCACAGGGCTCGGTCCTGGGCCCAGTGCTCTTCAACATTTTTATTAATGACTTGGATGAGGAGGTGCAGGGAATGCTTATCAAATTTGCAGATGACACAAAGTTGGGTGGAACAGCTAATACTCTGGAAGACAGAAACAAAATTCAAAGAGATCTCGATAGGCTGGAGTGCTGGGCTGAAAACAACAGAATGAAATTTAATAGGGATAAATGCCAAGTGCTGCACCTAGGGAAGGAAACCAAATGCAGAGTTACAGAATGGGGGACACTTGGCTCAACAATACCACAAGTGAGAAGGATCTTGGAATTGTTGTAGATCACAAACTGAATATGAGCCAGCAATGCGATGTGGCTGCAAAGAAGGCAAATGCTATTTTGGGCTGCATTAATAGAAGTATAGCTTCCAAATCGCGTGAAGTGATAATTCCCCTTTACTCGGCACTGGTTAGGCCTCATCTTGAGTACTGCGTCCAGTTCTGGGCACCTCACTTTAAGAAGGACATAGACAAACTGGAGAGGGTTCAGAGGAGGGCAACAAGGATGATAAAGGGACTGGAAACAAGGCCCTATGAGGAGAGACTGAAAGAACTGGGCATGTTTAGCCTTCAGAAGAGGAGACTGAGGGGAGATATGATCGCACTCTTCCAGTACTTGAAGGGTTGTCACACAGAGGAGGGCCAGGATCTCTTCTCGATCATCCCAGTTTGCAGGACACGGAATAATGGGCTCAAGTTACAGGAACCCAGATTCCACCTAAACATCAGGAAAAATTTCCTGACAGAGCAATAAGACAATGGAACCAACTACCTAGGGAGGTGGTGGGTTCTCCCACTCTGGAGGCATTCAACGTGCGGCTGGACAGCCATCTGTTGGGGATGCTTTGACCTGGATTCCTGCATTGAGCAGGGGGTTGGACTCGATGGCCTTGTAGGACCCTTCCAACTCTACTTTTCTATGATTCTATGTCCCTCAAATCCTACACGTTTAGCCTTTCCTCATGGGAAAGGCACCACAGCAGCCCTTGGCCTAGAACATTTTGATTACCCCTTTCTGGCCCTTTAACAACTCTGCCTCATCTCCAAAAGGATATTACAATCAGAATATTCCTACCCTGTCTTTCAGCCTCCCAAAGCCCCCGTCCCCCTTAAAAATACAGAAATGCAATAAAAACCAGATCAATTAAGGCAGCAATCCTGCACTAACTTACCTGGGAGCAGCTCAGTGGGGCTTTCTTCTGCCTAGCCATGTATAGGATTGTGCCGTCAATCTTTTAAAAAAGCAGCATTAGAGGTGCATAAAAACTACTGGGTCAGTTTTAAAAATACACAGGAACAGCAGGAGGTTACGGGTGTAACTCCATACGTGTCTGTTCAGAAGGAAGCCCCGTTAGGTAAATGAGTATGGGATTGCAGCCTGAAACCAATTAAAGGCAGAGTAGAATGAAATTTTTTTTGCCCTCATCAAGCTCAAAAAGGTCGTGGGGCAATGGAACCTCTTTCAAGGAGGAGCCCCCTGGTGTGTGTGCCACTAATTGAATTAATAGGAAGGGGTTTTACAGCCTTCCCCATGCTAGGTGGGGATGATGGGAGTTGTAGTCCAAGACATCTGGCGGGCGAAGGGCTGATTTGTAAGGTCCTAATGAAATTGCCTGCTGCCAGATCCTCCCCACAAAGCTGCGACGCTGGGTGAGGCTTTCAGCCAGGGTCGAGATGTATGCTCGCTTGCAACGCGAAAAGAAGACGGGGTGGGTGGAGAGCCCGTGACCAGAGGGGCTCCTTTAAAGTTTGGCCAAAAACCAAGCCAAACTCGACAGCAAGAACGAGAATCGAGTTTTTATTGTGTGTACTCGAAATGAAAATCATATGTTCTTTTCTTAAGCCGCTTGTGATTTTAGGATGGAGAAGTAAAGGCAGAAATATTTCCAATTGCAAGGGGGAGAGGGGCGGAAAGAGGAGGCGCCTCTTCGTAGCCCCCCTCCCTCTCTCTCTCCTCCTTTCGCCGTGCTCGTAAAGCGGCCTTTTTTCTTAATAAGGCGGAGGGAGCGAGCGGGTTCCCATACAATGTAAACAGCAGGCTTCCTTCCCAGTCTGGCCCTTTCGCGGAGCCACTGCTGGCCTCGTGAAGGTGACACGTGGGGGTTGGGCGCCTCTGCCTTTATGAATATGCATCGCAGTGGGCGGGGCGAGCCTGGGCCTTCATTTGAACGTCATGAATATGCAAACAGAACGAGGATCGGCTGCGCCTGTGTAAAGGGCCCGTAGATCGCCGAGCCCGGTAAGACGCTTTCGCAGCAGCCCCCACCCCCCGGGAGTGCGGAGAGCGGCGTACCTCTTCCCTCGCCCCGAACAGCGGAGTCGCGGTTAGCGGGAAATCCCGGGGTTCTCGGGAGCGTCGGGCGGGAGTTGGAGGTCGGGGGAGGTGTCGAGGCCGAGGGTTAGGGAATGGCTGTGCAAGGAAGAGGAAGGGACCGCGAGGGTCCTTAGGGGGGCGGGAAGGCCGCGTGTACCTCCAAACTCGTTAGAGCTGCGAGCTCGGCAACCGGGGGTGGGCTAGTATTCGGAAGATCTCACTTGCCTAGAGTTGAGTCACCGCGGCGGGGAAGCAATTGTGCTTCGCAGCTCCTAATTGCTGCAGGGATTGTAATGGGCCTGGTCTGGAGATCCGACTGAAGATGGTAGAAGTGGCAGGGGTGGCGGATTGGCTCTAGCGGGGCGGATTAGTACCATATGGTATGCGCATGCAGAACTTAGTGTGTTGCCTGTGCTTTTGCTCTGATCGTTTGCTGGAATGCGGGATCGGGTGTTTCCCCAGGCTGTCTTTCCACTTCTTTTAACTGGGATCCGTGTCCCCTTCTTTGTAACCTCGCCACTAAGTGCGTTATGAGTCTGTCCTCCACCCCCTTCTGGCTGGCGTTCTCCTCGACAATACTGCTTCCTACCACTCCCTCTTGGCTGTGATTCCATGTACACTCAACTTAGCAATTCTTATCTCCTTTTTAAATTTTACTAAGCACCAATTACTGTAGACAAGCTCCATGCCTCTAAAATACACTCTCTGACCTATCCTGGTCTGTCTTCTGTATCAGCATAGAATAGTATATCTTGCCTGACGGTCATCTGCCTACTTTCACAATCTTCCCATTTTGCTTGTGGGAATGGTGGTCTCTGTCAGACTATGGGAACTCTCCAAATGTTTCTCTCCCCCCCCCCCAGTTCTGCCTTTTGTGTGGGGGACTGATTGTTTCTTCTGTACAATAAAGGTCCTCCTCTGACAGGAAAGATCTACTCCTCTCTTCATGTTCTTGAGTCACACCTGCCAGCATTCCCCTACTGGTCTTTCATTTCTTGCAATCATATTGCTGCACCATTCTCCACCTATTGGAAGAATTGCCTTTTTGACCCTTAGCTACCTGCCTTTGACTGTCTCCCTTTCAAAATTCTATGATAATATCTTTCCTATCTCTGCCTTGGTTTCTGTTTGGGATTCATTTTTGAACCTCCTCTTGGAAATCCATTTGAACTAGAGGCAGGGGTCAGGAGCAATCCATCTTTAGGATACAGTAATACCTTGGATTGCAAGTAACTTGGTCTGAGAGCGTTTTTCAAGACAAGCTAATTTTTAAAATTTTTTTGACTTGATAAACGAGCAAGGTCTTGCAAGACACTCGTAGGGATATAACCGCTCGCCTCGGGCGGGCCGAAATCGGCCCCGCTCACGTCCGCCAGAGACTCGCTTTGATATAAGAGTGTTTTGGATTACAAGCACGGTTCCGGAACGAATTATGCTTGCAATCCAAGGTATTACTGTACATTCCTAACTTTTCAATTTGTAATAAGCCAATGTCATTTCACTTGGGATATGCCTCTATTGTTGCAGGCTTCATCTGTCTATAATGCTGTTCTATGTTTGCTCTTTCCCTATGGAGGCCCATCCTCTTTTCTTATCATTCCATGTGAGGTTATTAATCCAGTATTTAATATAAATATGTGTGCATGCACATGTGCGTATGCTATGGTTATGCTAAGATTAAGGTCCCCTTTGTATGTGTACTCTATAGACACATAGCAGGAGACAATGACGGGTAGCAGGGGAAACAATGGCCCAAAGATGGCAAGGATTTGCCTAGGTGAGTGTAGTAGTTCAGATAGTATTCGCAATTAGGTCCCTTGATTTACACCGTAGTATGTTCCTGCTGTCATCTTACTTCCTTTATTTATTCTTTAAACCACTGGTTTCCACTCCATCTAAACTGTGGCCTTGTTCACGAGTGCTTTTAGATGATAAAAACCATAAGGGTTTTAGCCTGATTCAGTGCTAATTGCACAATATGTAGTCCCCACACAATGGAGCTGCTTCTTCAGAACAGATACTGGTGCTAGAAGAAACTTCACTCTTCCTTCCCCCTTGACTGGAATGCCTGCCACTGCTGCTGGGATTTCTGACCTGTCCAGCTCTTGCTCCATGGTGCTGATGTTCTGTGGAGGAGGAAGTCAATTTCACCCTTTTTCTTTTGCTTAAGGGGATTGTCAATTTCACCTTGCTTTTGTCTTTAAACTCTAGAGTTGCCTTCCCCAACCTGGTGCTGTCCAGATATTTTGGACGACAACTCCCAGAATCCTTGACCATTGGTCATGGTGGTTGGGGCTGATGGGGGTTGAAATCCAAAACATCTTGAGGGCATCAGGTTTGGGAAGGCTGCTCTAGAGGTCTTGTTGAAGAGGTAAAAGGAAACAAATCTTGTCAATTTGCCTTGCCTTTCTCCACCACCTACCCAATCACAAGCAGTGGGGTTTTTTTTTGCAAGTGCTGGAGGGGCTCTACATACTCTTTTTTCTTTTCTTTTTAAAGTGCACTTGAAAAGCTTTACCCCCCCCCCCCCGCCTCTGCTACAGTTTCAAAGCAAAAATGAGTGAAATTTAATTAAGGTATTTATTAATTTCTCCTAAACAGCTACAGTTTCATGTCAAAAGATACCACAGTGGAAGGATTGTATTTAGAAAAGAGAATGGTGATGGGGTGTTCAGAGTGGAGAGAGGCAGGGTTACACAGCACAAGCCACATTTCCAGGTCAGATGGGACAATAGGGCTACTTCAGTCCTAGCTTGAAAGGGTTGTGCTACAATTGCAATGGAAGCTTTAAAAATGGCTACAAAGCAGCATTAAAAAAGACCTGGTATGATGACATTGGTTTGGGGGCGGGAGTGGAGAAGAGAATGAGAATGCAACAATTTTGGAGAATTCTTGTCTGGATTCTCAGGAAGAAATGGGTAAGCAATTTGTATCTGTACTGGAAAGAGAGACTACTGAGGAAGCACTGTTTGTGCTATGGGTGGCATTAATGGCCTTCTTCATAGATTTCATAGATTATAGAGTTGGAAGGAGCCTACAAGGCTATCAAGTCCAACCCCCTGCTCAATGCAGGAAACTAGTCCCACCTTACTATCTTTTCTGTGCCAGGTTAAGACTTCCCTCTATGCCAAGGCATTCAATAGTTAAGAGCTCAAAATAGCACGGGGGGGATTGTCACCTGTAGGCTTAGCTTTATTAACTTTTGGATTGTTATTTTAAACTCTGCTTTTAAATTTGGTTTTTAATCTTTTTAACTATATTGTATGCTTTTATTGTTGTTTTTATGTATAAACTGCTGTGAACAGCCCAGAGAGCTTCGGCTGTGGGGCGGTATAGAAATGAAATAAATGAAATGAAACTAGAGGGGTCTTCCATCCAAGAATTTTTTATACTGTTTTAATTATCGTATTGTTTTACTGTATTTTAATTGTACATCGCCCAGGGTGGCCGGGTGACCGGCCAGATGGGCGATTAATAAATATAAGAAATAAATAAATAATAACCAGGCCTGACCCTGCTTAGCTTTCCACGCTCGTACAAGCTGAGCCAGCGTAAGCCACAGGCCTGTCTTCATGTTGCATAGCCCAGGAGTGAGGAAACTTGGCCTTCCAGACGTTCTTGGCCTACAGGTCCCATCATCCCTGACCATTGGCCATTCTGGCTAGGGGATTATGGGAGTTGTAGTTCTACATATCTGGAGGGCATCAGGTTGAGGAAGTCTGCTCTAGAGGTATGGAGCAGTTATATCCCAACTTGGCTGTGAGTTTGCAGGCAGCATATTGTACACACCCTGGGAGGGTAGTCACTGATGCCTAGCTCACCAGTCATGTAGACCGGGGTGCACAACCTCAAATCTGGGTTCCCCAGATGGCCATGCCCACTTCCCTGCCCCCACCCCATATTCACCAACTGCCACTTCTTTGATGGTTTCTTGGCATTTGCAGTTTTTTCCTCATGCCAAAAAGTTGAAATGCCTCTCCAAAGGCTTAGTTACAGACAGTAAGAGCTTTAAGATACAGTATGGTCTTTTTGGCCCTGACCCTTTTGCCTTCATCCCCACCCTCAACAGCTCCAAAATGGAATGTGGCCCTCAGGCTGAAAGAGGTTCTTCACCCCTGGTGTAGACAGATCTAAAGGATGTGCAGCTTCCTCCTCTCCAGTAATTTCCTCTGCACTAATGTCTTGGAGGTATAAATGTTTCATGAGAGGAGCCTCTGTAGATACCCAGCAATGTCCTTTGGGCATTCTCTCAGCTCTACTTTCCTAGCTCAGCTTTGTGCTTGCTGCCTTCTGCATGCACCTTTTGGCATCTTTGAGTCTGAGGTTTCTTCCTCCCACATCTTCTCTGCCACTTCCTCATCCCCTGGTCTTTCCTCAACTACATCCCTGTTATAGTCTGATCAGTTTATTTCCTGTAACTTTCCAAGTTGCAACTCTCGAGGTGGTTCCAACATGGGTAGATCCTGCTCTGAGCCTTCTTACACACATCAAGAAGTCCTTTGTGCATTCTCTCATCATGTGGGAGCCAATGGTAGAGAGGTGGAATTAGTTCAGTGGGGCCTTGCCTCAGTTCAGTGATCAGCTCAGCCAGGAACTCAGGTGGTGGTCTTGGCTAAGTTACTATCTCTCAGCTTCAGTTCCCCATCTGTAGTATGGAATAATATTAATCTACCTCACCTGGTTGTGTGGGAGCAAGATGAGCTTTTCTATATACATAACAAATTATTCTACTTTAGGTACTCCTTTTTGTTCTTCACACTCTGAACCTGCCTGTCTTCTCTTGCCTCCATTGCCTCACTCTTTATCTTTATTAATTGCTTTTCTGCATACCTCTGTTTCATTGTTGTAGGTCAAGGCTCACTTGAGGGGAAAAATGTGGATCCTTGTGCCTAAAGAGTTTCTAATTTTGTCACTTATTTGTTCTTTCCTTGTTCGTCATAGGTTTTCTTTAATAATGCATCACTATTAAACTTGGTATATATGTCCTTTTCTGTTAGGGGCAGCGTAACTTTGTAGAAAAGGCCAGGTATTGTGGATCTGTAGCAGGGGTGCAACTAGATCTTGCATCTATCTGAGAAGGGAACGGAGATCATAGAGGGAAAGTCAGTTTGCTTTATGTGCCTTGCAAACTAAAATTTTGATCATGTTTGAAAGAATGCACCCTTCAAGGGTCTCTTGCAGCAAGAGGTACAATCTTCCCGAAATGAAAGTTGTATTGCAATACAGAGTTTCTTCTGATTTGAAGACTCAGTCATTTTGTAACTACAGGGCAATTTCTGTCATTGTATGATAACACTTTTTCTCCTCACATTCTCCAGTAGCCAAGCATATTTTCCCCCTTCCGGTTTCTTGTTTGCCCATTTGTGTGTGTGCTTTCCCCGAAGGCATATACTTCCTCTCTGAAGGTTACTTTACACTTTACAATTTTCCTGCATGCATATTACTATTTTTTTTCCAGTGTAGGAAAAAGTGTCTACCTTCTAATGTGATAAATGCATATCTCTGTTTCCCTGTTTGTATATATGGCAAAATGGATGAGCGTGGATTCCCTGACATAGATGTAATGTGTACGTAGATAAGAAATAATGTGTGCACCAATCCTAATGAAATATAGTTTTTTGTACTTCCTTGTATTTGTTGCACTGGAGTAGGAAAGGCTTGTTTGTCTCAAGATCTCTTCGGCCTTTCCCCAACCTAGTGCCACTTAGATGTTTTGGACTACAACTCCAAAAATCCATGACTATTGGCCAGCATATGCTGCCTGTGGCTGATGGGAATTGTACTAAAAATGTCTGGAGGGCACCAGGTTGGTGGAGACTGGGTGCCTCTCAAGTTCTGCCTCTAATCTTTTGTCAGTAGTGCTGAACTTGGAGAGTCTCCTCTGATGTTGCTTATTTCACTGTGGATTAGGTATCTGCTGCTTTAATAGGTTTGGCTAGGGTTCCAGGTGACTTAATGTGCTGCTGATTTTAGATGTCCTGGTCCAATCATTCCTGCTTCCTCAGCTCTCCTTCTCTTCCTCTCCGCTCCACTAAACTAAATGCCTTCCTCTCTGTAGTAGGGTCTCCCGACTCCTGATCCTGTGTTCTGGAGCTGTATTGCTCTCAGTAGTTTTTTTTGGGAAATATAGGATACAAGAAGTGTTGACTCAATTATGCCTTTGCCTATGAAACCTTTAGTAGATGGATGCATTCTCAGTAGGGTAAATAGGATGGTACCTCATAGAGACGGGTGTGAGTGGTTAGGATAAGGATTAAGACAAGAGAATATGGGCAAGTAGGTTAGGCAAAAATCAGATCTGGGGCATTGGTATGTGCAGAAGTTGGGACTTAGCAGTCTAGGAGTAGGACAGCCTTCCCCAACCTGGTGTTGGACTACAACTCCCAGCATCCCCCCAGCCAGCCATGCTGCCTCTAACTCAACATCTGGAGGACACCAGGTTGGGAAAGGCTGGAGTAGAGGATAGAATTGTGGTACTATGTTGCTTGTAGAAAGGAACTAGTAAAATGTGGGGCTTGAGCAGCAAGAACAGAGGTTGCTATATGTCTTTTGCCTTCAGAGGCACTCTGTCTGCTTTGAAATCTTCCTCATACTGGCTTTGAAGGAGAGGTTTTCTGATCCCAACTACGTCAGCCTAATGTGGAGTTGCAGGCTAAGGACGAGGATTGTTTACAGTCTTGTGGCTGTGCATTAATCTCAGCCCTTTGCCTATTGTGCCAGCTCTTTCTGTCATACTGAGGATGGGTTTATTAGTGAGCCCTGCTCCTGCCTTATTCTGGGGTCCCCTTCTTTTTGTGAATGCTGGAACAGTCTCTGGAACACACACTCCCTGTAACCAAGATGCTAGCTGTTTCTCCTCTTAGCCAGGGTTTGGCCCTCTCCTGAAATCTAGTGGGAGGCCGTTGCCATAGTGATGGGAGCAGGCCCGAGCTTTACCTCATTGAATTCCAGTGGCTGCTGCCAAGCGATTGAGAAATCGGGGAGGGGGGGAAGTACTCCAGATGTTTACTCCCTGTGCTGCATATCCGGGTTGGGAGCATATACAGCTGGGACAGGGCTGAGCAGAAACTCTCCCGCTGCTTGCTGGAAGGGATGGGGAAGAAGTGAGGAGCAGGAGGGGACTTGGACAGAGAAGGGTGATTCTGACAGGAAAAAGCAGCCAAGTGGGAGGTTGTTGTTGTTGTTGTTGTTATTATTATTATTATTATTATTATTATTATTATTGTGAAGGGACAAGAGCTGACAAAAGAAAGGAGGCAGCAGAAGAGTGGAAGAGGCAGATTTGGCAGGAGAAGTGGGGAGAGAGCAAGTTGGCGGCAGGGAAGGAGAGGGTGTGGCAAAGGTGGAGCAAGGGCAGTACCATGCAGAGCAGAGTAACAGCTGATAGGCTAGGAAGCTAAAGCTTTATGAGTTTGAGATCCTCATCCTTCAGGGTGAGTCATGGCCTGGATGCTTGTGGGAGACCTGCTCCCCTTCATCCTTGTTCAAGCCTGCCCTGGGAGTGGCCTAACATGATAGTGTGTGTGTGTGTGTGTGTGAGAGAGAGAGAGAGAGAGAGAGAGAGAGAAATGGGGGAGGAGGAAGAGGGAAATGGCTCCCTATGTTCAGGCTGGTAAGGATCCAGCTGAAGAAAGCAAGGGAGGATATTGGGGAAACTTGCATTTTGTGGTGTTAGCGCCAGTGATCTGACATTGGATAGGAAGTATTGGTTATCTCTTGACAGGATTTTGCCATCGGTCTAAACTTCTTTTTTTTTGTGTCCTAGGGGCTGATAATAATGCTGAGTTCAGAGTCCCATCCTGGTGATGTGATGGACTCTAAGCCCCAGTCGCTGTGCTCCCCATTTCCCTGTACTGCTGCCAACGGCCGTAGGGGATCCAAGCAACCACCGAGCAGCCCTGAGACAGGTATGCCCTGGGATGTTAGCCTTTAACCAGTGGGACAGCAGAATTGAGGTGATCGCTGCAGAGTGGTGGGTATGGGTCAGGGTTATATGCCAAGTTTGTAGAGGCCCTGCTTTTTCTAATAATATTAAGGGGACATGGTTCACCGGAGAGTTGAGAACTGGGCATTATAGTAAGCAGGATTGCTCCTGCTGGAGTGGACTGCTTTAGGCTTCAGGTAGGGAATAGCCTATTTTAATATTTCCCTATGTCTAACCCCCACACACAGACTTGTGTGTAACCCATAGAAAGCTAGCATGTCAAGAAAAGTAAGCTAGACCCCATCTCCCTTTTATGCTAGTTATTGTATATACAAGGAAGATTCTTTTTGAAATGGGAGATCATTCAAGCATGCATCCTGCACCTACAGTCTGAGGTGGTGCAGTCCATCAAGAGCTGCACTACATGATTCTGCTGATCCTGTAAAGCTCAGATGCCTGGCCTAAGATGCCTGACCTAAGAACAGTGCAACTTAAATTCAGTCCAAAGGGGTGTTGTTGTTTTTTACAAGTTGTATTAGTAATAATTTGTATCACCAACTGAGAACCATAGGCTTGGCAGACCAGAAATTAATCCAGTCTGACCTGTGTCCAAAGATGCATGCAATCTTAGTGGCTTCTTTGTGGTCAACATATTACAGTTTCGTCTGGCATGTGTTTATAGCTCTGTGAGATTGCACAAACAATTGCATATGGACAGTGCTGTAGTGATTTTTTACGAGGTTTCATTTTTGACGCATGCAGTGGGCTTTCAAGGGGTGTTGAATCTGCTTATCTTGGCAATAAGAATGTGTTATCTTGCATCCCCAGCACCTGCCCCTCCCCACATGAGCAATTTTGTAGCCTTTCAGAATGGGGTGCAAAACACAGCAGAAAAAGAGATAACATATTTCATGCCCATGGTGGGGGGTGGGTATGGGGATGTTAAGAAAATGGGTCTTCCTCCACCCCACCATTTTGGCTTCGTACTGGTTGCAACCTTTTAGTGGAGAGAAACCATTGATGTTGAGAATGTTTGCACACTATGGCTTTTATACTAAGTGGTGCCTAACTACAGACCTGTGAAGCCCCTACCGTTGAAAGGGATGGGAATGGAGGGATTGGCATGAGGATGTAGGGCTTTGACCTTCTGGAACCATGGTGGGCTGTGCTTGGGAGGTAGGCATTGGATAGGTAAACCTTTTCTTAGTATAGCACACTAGTTGCAATCTATCCCTTGAACAATGGTTTGGAAATTGAAAGCAGGGAGTGACTTAATTTTTTTGTGCCTAGGCAGTGGATTCTCCTCTTGGAGAAATTAGTCATGTGTTGAGGTTGTAGTCTGCATTAAAAGCCTCCCTCCTTTTTTCCATCAGGGGATGCCCGCCCAAAGCCACCCGTGAAACCCAAGCCCTGTGTGCTGCCAAAGCCAGCCATGCCAGTGAAGCCTGTCCCTGGACTGCGTCAGACTCTCTCTGAGGTGCCGTCTGCTGAAAAGATGAATTTGTTGGCTGGGCCCAAGCCATATAGCAGTGGGGCTGGCAATGCTGTGAAACGTCTCTCTTTTAGTCTAAAGTGCCCTCCAAGAGAAGCTACTAACGGGAAAGAGGTTTCATCTCCATTTGCTACTGCAGTCAAACCATCTGGAGATGGAGAAGGAGCTGGCTCTGCAAAGAAATCCAATGCTATGGAAGGAGCTTCTGGGGAACAGTGTGGAGAATCCTCCAGTATACGCGAGTCCTGCTGTCCCTTTCAAAGTAAAGCCAGTGCCAGTAGCAGCCAAGCCAGAGCGTTTTCCTGGAACCACAGTGGAAGAGATCTTGGCCAAGATAGAGAAGCCCAACAAAGAGGGGCCAAACAGCCCCGACAGGCCTCGGCTGGTACGCTCCTTCCTCAGCCAGGATGGTGGCACAGCTGTTCACCTGGGGCCTAAGGGTTATGCTGCATTCCGGAGATGTTCCAGTGGAGGCGAAGGGGGAGGAACAGAGTCGGAGGGTTCTGCCTACAGAGCCTCTTGTGAAGCTGAGGAGAACAGATTGTCAAGGAACAAGGAGGAAACCACAAGTTCAAATGGTCAGCATGTGCCCGAATCTGAGCAACCAGCAAGAGCAATAGAGAGAAACTTAGATTTCCTCTCTAGGGACAGGTGAGGTTCAGATAATTGCAGTAGGCTGTCCTGGCCTGGGTAATCTTGGAAGATTCACTTTGCAGTCTATCAAAGTGCACTGTAATGTCAAGAACTGAGATGGGATGCTGATCAGCAACTATTCTAGCCCTTGAGTGCCAGGGGAAGTGAAAATAATGCACCGGGTGTGTCTTGAGGGTGACATACTGGCAATTCTTTCTTTGTTCTTTCACACTTTGGCTCTAGCAGAGCTAAATTATCCCTGTGATTTAAGAATGAAAGCTGAGGTTGCCACAGTTTAAAGCTGCAGTCCTATGCCTGCATAGTTGGGTGTAAGTCTCATTCTGCTCAATGTGACTTTGCCCTTAATAAGCGTAGATAGAATTGGGCACATTTCTGATAACTGTAGTCTTTGCAAGAGCCCATTATGTTAAATCCTAGAAATGACTTTGAATGGAATGTGATGGTGCTTGGTGGTTTGCAGTGAGACCTGGAAGCCTCCATACTGGGCCGGTTTGCATGATCACCACTGCCCACCATGGTTTATTTAAGCCATGGTGGGTTGTGGTGCATGCCGGTGGCCATTTTGAATATTCAACCCCATAACCTATGGGTTATTTGAGGGTTGTTTAACCCTCAAACAACCCCTGCCACTTGGGTTCGGATGACATGACAAGCCATGGCAACCCCCCACTGGGGGTTGAATATTTAAAATGGCCTCCAGCATGCACCACAACCTGCCGTGGTTTAAATAAGCCATGGGGGGCTGCAGTGATCGTGCAAACCTGGTCACTCTCTGCACTCAAGAGTATAGCCTGGTCATGACCAGTATAGGACTCTCCAGAGATAGAGGTGTAAGCTTGATCAAAAGATCAATTGCTCCTGCTGAAGAGACTGTTAGTCTCAAAATGTGTAGAGCATTTTTAGAGCTTTTTAGAGCTTTTTACAATTAATAAATAATCAACACAGACCATACTCAGTGATGCTTGGGATTTTTTCCTCCTGTTGTTTTGCGTGCAGTGTCTTCCCTCCTCGTTTTCTACGTATTTGGGTATGAACCCCTCCCCATTTCTTTTGCAGATTATACATGTGTTGGGTAGAAAACCCTTTTGTGATAGAAATAGCATACAATTCCTTAGCTGTATGGTTGCTTTCGGTAATAACCGGTCTTGTTTCCTGATGGTGATGAATCTTTCTCTTAGCAGCTCCGGTCGACCTAGCATGAGCTGTGATGGAAGCCAACCTGGGCGTAGCAGTCCACCATCTCCCCCTGGCGTGAGTTATCTGCAGCACGGCAATTGCTCCGCTGGGCTCTCTCCTTCCGGGCTCTCCTCTGTCTCAGGGGTATCTGCCACCTCTCTCCTTCCGGGCTCCCTCTCTGTAGGGTGCGTGTCTCCTTTCTCTATTAATGCTTCTCTTCAAGAAGAGACTGGTAACCCAAGCAAACAATGCACTATCATGCACCGCTACTGGGCTTCCCAGGCCAAGCTTGTGGTCCCTTTTTCAGTCTCGGTATGGCACTGTGCAAAATCCCCTACACTGTTCCTGGTACTTTGGAGTTTGAAATATTCAACCCTAGGCCTGTGCAAGATGGTTAGTACCTGACATTTTGACATTAGCTCTTAGAAAATTTATATACATGTATATAAACCTTGCATTGCACAGTGCTGAAAACCCCAAGGCATACTGCTTCCCAATTGGTATAGCATGTAGGCCCCCATGACTGTCCTAATACTGACTTTCTAACCCACCACCCGCAACAGCAAGAAAGTCAGAGAACCACATCCATATCCCTTCAAACCTTTAAAGAACAAAACATGGCCCCAGTGAATGAGCTAGTGTGAACCTAGCCTAGGCTTAGCTTGAAAGACTAATGCAGAGTTCTGGGCCCTTAGCTGGAGGGAAGGGAGCAGCTGTGACTCTCTGCATACAGTTCAGTGTCCTCTCAGGTATGTATGAAACAATTTCCCAATTGCTCGGCCTGTGGCCAAATCCAGCAGCTACGGCACAGCATCCTCTTGCTGCTTGTTTGGAGTGGGTGATGGTAATGATTAACTCCATTTGCCTCTCCCAGGGAAGGAGGAGGTGAGGGAGGCCATCAGCTTATTGGGTGTGATCTACCTAGCTTGGTTTCTCTCTCTCCCTTTTTGTAGGTCTAGTTGGAGAGGAAGCAAGGCCTGGGGTGGGGCACACAATCTTGATGTTACTGCAGCATGTTGACTGATTTCTTCAGCTTCTCTTTTTCCCTTCCTCCTCCACTCTTTGCATTTCATTTCCTTCCGGCTTTAATGATTGGGGGTGAATTTTATTGGGAGGGTTTTACAGGATGAGGTCAGAACATTTATATTGGAAGCAGAACTTCCAAGGTGTGGGGGCAGGCTCTGAGGTGCAGAAACAGAGAGATTCTCTCCATTTGGGTGGTTCAGGGGAAGGGGACAGGATTGTAGGGAGATATCCTCTTATTCTAAATAATGGCTTTGGAGCTAGAGGGCTCAGAATGTAGATTCAAGTTCTAATTGGGGTGCTTAGGAAGGGAGGGAGAAGCGGTTTTTTTTTTTTTTAACCCATTCTTCCCTTGTCTCTCTTCCCCCAGACCTATCAACCCCTCACCAAGCTCTCTTCTGGAGTCACACCTGGGTCTCCTGATGCTCCTGCTGAAGCAGCTCAGCCCCCAGGTGCCCCCTATTTTCCAGCAGATGTTCCCAGCATCGAAGCTCAGCTTCCACCAGGCTCTCCTGATGCACCTACTGAGCTCCCCCGATCTCCTGTTGAAGCCTCCCTTGGTCTTGCCCAGGCTCCAGGTTCCCCTGTGACCCTTGCAGACCCCTGGCCCCCAGGATCCCCCAGTGCTTTCATTAAGACTTCCCCAGGACACTCCCTGTCTTCAGGTCTCTTAGGCCTTTCTGAAAGACACCCTGAGGTCTCTCTACTCCCTGGGCAATCTGCTAGTTCGACCCATGCTCCTGCTGAGCACAACCCGGAAGCGCCTCGTTGTCTCCTGGGAGTCTCCGAGTCCCCTGGTTCCCCAAGCACTCCTGAGTACCATGTTGGTTCTGATCAGCCTCCTGGCTCCCCCTCTCGCACACAAGACTCCTTATCCTCCAGGGACCAAGATACCCCCAAGAACCCAGCACAGGTGCTCCCTCTTGAGGACAAAGGCCCCCAGCTCTCACAGTTGGTCCTACGGCGTGCTTCAGAGGGAGTGGTGCAGCCACGGGGTGAAATAATGGCCAGGGAGGAGCTGGGAGGATCCTTGGCTGTCCTGCCAAGAGGAGGGGGCCCTCCTTTAGAGCAAGCTGCAGGGGAGAGTCCAACTGGAGCCTGTCTCAGTCCTTTGAATGGTCGTTCCCTAGCCGAACTCTTGAGCTTGGTGGGAGGAGACTGGGGTCTCCTCCCAGGTCTCCCATCAAGGAGGCTGATGACACCAGCCTCTTGGAGGCAGAATTGGTTGGAGAGAGCTCCAGCCCCAAAGGGCCTTATGAGGAGACAGGTTCAAAAAGCCAGAGCAGTAAAGGGGAGGAGACTGAGGCTCATGGGAGTTCTCCCTGCCTCTCTGGCTCCAGGGATTCCCATCGGAGTGGGAAGAAGGCTGAGCAGGAGCTGGAGTCCTCTTCAGCCCTTGGGATGTCGGCACCTGGAGGTCCCTCTGCTCGGCGGGAGCCTACTAGCCCCAAGCTACAGGGCCCTATAGTGGCAGCGGAGGGTGGTATTCAAGAGGAGCGTGATGGCTTCCTGCCTTTTGCCCCAACTCCCGAGGAAGGAGCTTTACGGGTAATGGAGCCCCTGCCAAGTGTAGAGCAGGCTGCCCCTCCTGCAGAACCTTGCATCTCGTTCTTGGAAGATGCCCAGCTGCAGATGGCTGCTTCCTGCCAGGAGGACGATGGTGCTCTGGGTCTGGCACAGGAAGGCAAGATGGGGGCTGCTGACCCCCCCAAGGAACCTGAGCCTGATCATGGCTCACACTGGCTGGATGAACTTCTGGCATCTCCACCGCCCAGTGCTGATGACACCAAGAGTAGAGGCACACCGAAGTCGGAAGACCCCACAGGACCAGAGGTAAGAGTGCTTTACTCAGTGTGGGCATGGGAAGCTGGCTGAGGCCAACAGGGTTTGTGAGTGGCAGGTGTTACTGGCATCCTCTTTCTAGTGCTTTCCTTGCCTGGCATGGAAGGTGTTAAATAGACCCAAGCATGGCTAGGTGGATGTACATTCCTGCCCAGTTGGATAACAGAGACTGGGCTTGTCTTTGGGAAGGGCAGGTTTTAGTTCTTGAGTAAGCCACAGAGTGGTTAAACAGGTTAGATGGCTGCAGAGCGTGCAAGAGCAGAGGCTGAGCCAAAAAGTGCTGCCAGATGGGATAATCCTCCAGTTCGGGGGGGGGGGGGCAGCAGCTTCCCTCCACTCCCCAAATCAAAGCTTAGCACATCAAAGCTGCTCTTGCCTGTTCTTGGTTGGATCTCTTGGCTAGCATGAAGCTGTGGCTTGAGCTCTATCACACTCTGCCTAAGAATAAATGGTGTGATGATTAGTTTGGGAGGTCTTTGTATGCATGCATATGTGTATATGTGTGTGTATATCAGTTACCGTACTGGCATACAGTAACTCATGTAAGTATCTAGGGAGGTTTGGTTGCTCTAAGGATGAGGAATTAACCATTCATGAGGTGATTATAATAGGCAGTGTTTCTAAAAGCTCAGAAACTTGGTTCTTGGGGCTTCTATGCACTGCACAGCTATTTCTTTATTTATTATATTTATACCCCGCCTTTTTTCCTGCAAGGAACCCAAGGCGGCTTACATAATCCTCCTCCTCCTCTCCCTTTTATCCTTATAACAACTCTGTGCGGTAGGTTAGGCTGAGAGTCAGTGACTGGCCCAAAGTCACCCAGTGAGTTTCATGGCTGAGTGAGGACTAGAACCCGGATCTCCCGAGTCCCAGCCCAACACTCTCACCACTACACCACACTGGCCTTTGCAGTGGCTGCTGTTTCCTTTCCCTGTTGGGCCACAGAAATACCTTCTTTACAACTTTTCCATTCTCCTTGCCAACATGTCCTTGCCCAAATTTCTAAAATATCCCTCAAAGCTGATATTTTTACGGGCACATTTCAAGTTAGTTTTCTTGCATGGAAAGCACTCTTATGTAGGAAAGCCAGTAAAACATACCTGTAGATAATTGGCTCTGTCTGAAATGTTTGTACCATGCTGCATCTACACACAGTCGGATACAGCTCTTCAATCTGCGGACACACTTCTAACAACAAATGAGCAGGATCACAACACATGATGATCTACATGTGGGTTTGACACATTTTTTTCTCACCTGAAAGTGCTTACCATATAAAAAAATTGTAATGTATGAATCTACTTTTAGGATCTACTTTTTGGATGTGGGGGTTGAATGACCCCTCAGCCAGCCCTTGGTGGACCAAATGACATCAGGGGGGATGGCTGTGTCCCCTGGTGTCATTTGGTCATGGCCGAAGGCTGGCAGGAGCTCCTCCAGCTGGTGCTTTGGCTGGTGACCCCGCTTTACTGCATGTGGGCTTTCCCCTGCTGGGGAAGGCCCCCACACACAACAAAGCCTCCCTGGCTGAGGTGCCAGGTAAATGATCCACATGGCACCTTGGGTGAGGCGACTTCACCTGCCCTGCACCTTTTCGCACTGGGGAGGACATGGGGCAGGGGAGGCTGAGCCAGATCAGTCTCTGTTTTGCTCCTGGCTTCAGTGTGTGTATGCTTTCCCTGGCTGGGGAAAGCATACGTGCACCGGTCTCCACAACCGAGGCACTGGGGAAAACTTAGCACACTGCTTGCTCCTCTGATTTGGAGAACAAGCAGCATGCTAAGTAAGGGGAATCTCCACTGTTATCTCTGATCTGTGATTGGAGATAAAGTGGGAATTCCCACCTTCTCTCCTATCACAGATTAGAGATAACAGCAGAGATTCCTCTCTCTGCTTTCTCCCCAAGCCCCTGGTAGCCTCCAGGAAGTGGGACTTGGGGAGGTTGAGGGGTGGGGCCCTTGGAGGGAGCCCAAGTCTTCCATGAACTTCTGTGGGCCAAAATAGGCCCACAGGCTGGAGGTTCCCCACCCCTGCCTTAGGAGAATAGGTTAGGCGCATAGGAAGCTGCCTTGTACTGAGACCATTGGTCCATCTATTTCAGTGCTGTCTACACCAGTGGTCTTCAAATCTTTCCAGACCAGGGATCCACTTTTAGTTCAAATATGCATTCAGGGACCAATGTCTTAATTTTTAACCATATATTTGTATGGTGGTAGTGTCAGGTCAGGCTGACCCAGTGGATCCCATTCCACCAGTAGAAGACCAATGATCTACACTGACTGGCAGCAGCTCTCCAGGGTTTCAGACAGGAGACTTTCCCAGCCCTATCTGGAGATGCCAGGGATTGAGCCTGGGGCCTTTTGCTTGCAAAACAGGTGCCCTTCCGTAAGTTATGCAAATTAAGTGAATACATTCAAATTGATTTTTTGAACTCTGAACATGGGGAGAAGCTGATGAACTTCAGTTTTCAGATTGTCTCCTTAGCGTGTTGCTCATATTGGGTGTTGGGAGAAGGGACATCTTTACTAGATCCAATCCCCTCTAATTTGCACCCCCTGTGACCTCCCTAGGTTTTCCTCTTTGTCTTGCTTTTCTTAGAA
Source organism: Shinisaurus crocodilurus (assembly GCA_021292165.1). Lineage (NCBI taxonomy): Eukaryota > Metazoa > Chordata > Lepidosauria > Squamata > Shinisauridae > Shinisaurus > Shinisaurus crocodilurus. Next base: position 192,841,523 of record CM037876.1, on the reverse strand, counting down.
TCTCCTTGGATGGTCACAGAAGGACTTCTGCAGTGAGTTCGGCTTTGTAGCAGCTGATCGACCTGCTACTTTTGGAATGGGTTGGTCTGCTCGTGTCAGCAAGGTGGATTGGCCTGGTGAGACAGAGCAGGATCGAGAGTTTGGCATTGGCACACGGGACTGGCTGAGCTCATATAGTGTTGGTGGTGCCAAAATGCAGGATATGGAATTTGGTGCCAGTGAGCAAGACTGGACCAGAGCGACACCATTGATGGACAGTTCCAACCCAGGGCAAGAAGATTGGCTCACTACCTATAGCAACAGCTGTAATGACCAGCAGATTAAAGAGTCAGATTGGAGCAGCACATATAGCATCAGTACTGCTGAGTGTCAGGACCAAGAGCCCTATGTGAGAAAGCCAGGCTGGCCCAAACTCTGCAGTGCTGACGATGAGCAGGGGAGCAGCAAGTTTGCAGATGAGAAGACAGGTTGGGGCAGCCAGTACCATGTTGATGCTGCTGAAAGGACCGATTGGACCAACAAATGCAGTGCGGAAGATGCCAGCAGTCTAGAACCAGAAGTCAACATTAAGTTGTCAGATGAATCTAGCAAGTACACTACTGACAACCACCAGGATACCGAGCTCAGTGTCGGGCATTCAGAGGGGCCTGATGATTACAGTGCTATGGATGTCACCCCGCAAGATGCAACATTCAGTGCTAACCAGTCAGGCTGGCCTAGTGAATCCAATGCTGGCAGTAGTGCTGATCAACTACAAATAGAGTTCAGCACCCACGAGGGCAAGCAAACCAATGAAAATAATGCCATCCATCCAGAATCTCAGGTTAGCACTCAGCAGCAATCACGGCCCAATACATACGGCTTCGATGATGGCAGCTATCAGGAGTCTGAACAGAGTGTCAAAGTGTCTGACTGGCCTACCAGATATGACATAGGGGTTGCCCAAAGCCATGATGGTGAGTTCAGTGCTGAGAAGCCAGATGGAGCTAGTGAATATGATGATAGACAAACAGGCTGGGAAGGAGAACTAGATAATGGAAACAGGGGCAGTAAAACTGAATTTGATGTTCGTAATCTGGACTTCTGTGCCCAGAAGCTGGTCTGGGCTGATGCATACAGCCTGAACGGAACTGATCCAAAAAGTGGCGATTTCCCTACTAGCGCAAGAGTCTGGGTCAAAGACACTGATCTCTCAGAAGCTGAACAGAAAAAACTGTTTAGTGTCACAGAGAAGGACCGAGCTAGTAGCTTTGGCCCATTGGATTTCCCAGAGCAAAGAGTGACAGTGGATTTGGAGGAGACAGCTGACAGCCTGATAGATCAGGTTGGGGACTTAAGAACTATGACCATGGATGATGAGCCTAGAGGAGTCGGAGAGGGGCAGCCTGAGTGGACTCCAGATCTTGGTCTCAGAGATATGGATCTCTCCAGTGACTTGAAAGTTGGGAGCCCAGATGCATCAAAACAACCTACAGAGAAGCAGACTTGTTGGTTGTCTGCCCCGGGCTTGGAAATTGTGTCTGACTCATCAGATGCAAGGTCTGGGAATCCAGAGGAGACCAGAGAACCTGGTGTGGGACAAGCAGATTTGGCCTACAACTCTGGCACTGAAAGCGTGGATGTATCTGATTTGAGGCCCAAGGCTTTGGATGGGGCTGAGGAAGTGGGCCTAATACAGATGGATTGGACTGGCACAGCTGAGCATAAGACCCACAGTGATCCCTTTGGAGCTACTGGTTTAGATGGAGATGTGATGCAGCACCCAGGAGCATCTAGAGAGAGGTAAAAGCTGTAATGTATCTTTCATAAAGTTAGGATGGAAGAAGGGTGGGGCTGAATGAATGTAACATGATGATGAATTGAAACATGAATTGATTTTTGCACTTGCATCCATTTCTGTTAATCATCTTTTGTAAAGAATTAGTCAAGGGACAGTTACTCACCTCCTGCCTACTTGCCACCACTGCCTTTCATCCCTGTAATTATCTGTTGTTGGTACAGACATTACCATATGGTACTCTATTGAGCAAAGCTGATGAGATAGGTCCTGCAACATTCTCTTAAAGCCTGAAAGCATTGAAAGAGTCCAGATAAGTAGCAGCCACAGCACTGCACTGTAGAAATGCAGTCTAGGACTATGGCAATTGTTTTTCCAGCTCACTTCTTGCCTTAAAGGCATAAGGTAGGGAGGATGTCAGAATGACCTGGACTGCCTCAACTATAAGGCAGGTACATGCGCTCTGTCTCTAATAGGAGGCATAGAGATGGAGAACACAGATGCAATACTTATAGTGTGCCACTGTGTTTCCCTACTGGGGAAACCCAGTGATGTTCCATGGCTACCTCCCATCTGGTCAAGAGAAAACTTACAGACCCTATAGCAACAATGCTTACTGCTGTGTTGTCCTGACTGGGGAAACACAGCAGAGTATTGTGCTGCAGAATGAACTCACAGACAGCTGCAGTAGGTCACCTGGAGGTATATTTTTACTCACCCTAGGTGACCAGGCAAGTGGCTAATGACAGCTGCTGTTCTTCTTTGTTCTGCAAGAGCTACTCCCTTTGCTCTTATATGGTCAGTTACCCATCTGTTCCAGGATCTTGCCTTGGGTAGCTGCCATGTTTAGTAGGATGGAGGACAAGGAGACTGATTCTTTTCTGAATTGCATCTAGTGTTTGGCTCTCAATTAATTGTCTTGCTTCAGCAACATCCTGTACCAGCAAGTCCCACATCTTTTATAAACAGCATCAGCAAACTCATTCAGTATGACCTGAAACTGCTACCTCCTGTCATGCTATTGTCCCCCTTTGTGGTGAGTGCAGGATGAATGACAGTATCTATAATTCTCTTTCCTCTATTGTATTCTGTAGACTTCTCTCTTCCCCCAATAACCTTTCGTGCTCCGGAGTCTATGGGCCTTCTCACTTCAGCCTCTTTCTTTGATGACTAGTACGGCTTTTTACCATTGGTACTTTTGCTCTGAGATTCAAAATTCAAGCTCTGTAGAAAGTGGAGAAATATGAACAGTCTCTGGTGATAAGTGGAGAAATATGAACAGAATCTGTCTTCCCCATTTTCCTTTTTATTTCACTGGCAATTGCCTAAAGCCTTCTTCAAAGTTTATGATGCTAACTGGAATGTACAGGTCCTTCAGAATCCATTCAGCTGAGCAGCACGTTAGAATATTCCTCTTTAGTGTATATGTTTGACTTATTTTACTGTTGGCTTTCGAGTTTTTCTAACCTTAGATCTTCTTGCAACCTTGACAGCTTCTTGATGATGATCAGTTTTGTTTTGCTAGTGCATTCCCTTGCCTCCTACTCTTTTCTTGCTACTCGAGCCTCTCCCCTCATTTCATGGCTATACTGAGAACCAGACGTCATAGAGTTTCCAGTACGAGAGATCAAACCTTAACATTGCAACACTGACACCAGCACCGAGTAAAGTGCAGCACTTGCTGGGGCCCATGGCTAACAAAAGTGCTCAAAAAGCCTCAACCTGACATGATCTCTGATCTGCCTTCTCTGTGGCTCTCCTGAAAAATGGGGATCAAGCATGGGCGTGATACTTGGAGCACTCTGACAGGAGAATGGGCCATTTGCCAGGATGCAAAGTAGCACTGCAGCTGGCTCCTCCCTGGAGAGTGTGCTGTTCATCTCTCCTGTGGCAGTACATTATCCAACTTCCCAGCTGCTGTCTAGGTACTTGGGAGACCAGCAGGGTGGGTGGATTAAGGATTATGCTGATGTAGAAGTGGTACACTCTTGCAGAGGGAAGAACAGTTCCCCTGACCCAGGTGGGTAAGGAAGAATGGGACAGGCTCTACTGGCCTCTTGCCAGAGCAGTGTGAGCTGAAATACCTTGCTCAGAGGCCCTAACTTCTGGAGCCATACCTGTACTGCTTTCGCCAAGGAAGTGGCTTTTTTTGAGAGCCAACCAGGTTAATTGAAATGCAAAACAGAGTAAGAATAGCAGGCTGCAAACACATCTGTTGTTGTCTTTCCTCAGCCTTCTTCCTAAACAGGGACACATTTTGTGTTTATATAGCTAATACCATAGACATGATCACATCACTTCCTGTGGGTTATAACCTGGTTCTCCCTCATTCAAGGAACTCATTTCACTGCTTGGAATAAGGCTTCCAGATTTTGAGCTCTTTTTATTGGACTGCCTTCAAACCTGGGATGTTGTCATTATGAAAGGCAGGAGGAACAAGAGAGAGCTTACATATGCTGGGTTTCAGCAAGCTAATTATGAAATTTGGGTGAACTTTTGAAGCCTTCACATCATGTCTTCCATGTATACGTAAAAATCAGAGGAAGACTTGGATCAATTTTGATCTCAAATGATTGAAATTGTCATCATGTAGTCCTTGTAACCTAAGAAAAAACAGATGGTTACAGAGATTGGTTTGGCTGCTGTCGAGCCACACCCAGTTAATTTTAAAGATGTTGATTCCTCCCAAGGAGACCTGATTTTATTCAGAAGGTGTGCCTTTTGATTCAGCTAAAACGTGGTGGTGGGGAGACTTGTAGATTGCATTAAGGGCACCCCTGCATCATTCTTCCCCCCTCCGGACTTTGAGCACTGGGCTGGTCAGATGCCTCTGGGCAGCTTGTGAGCAGGGCATGGGGCAGCAGCTCTCCATCCCTAGCATCTTGTATTGAAAGGTATACTTTGCCTTTGACTTGGAGGTTTCCGTTTAACCGTCATGACTAACTGTTGATGGACTGATCCTCTATGAATTTGTCTAACTCTTAAAAAATAAAAAAAATATCTTGGTCTAGCTACATGTTTCAAGGCTGCCTATAACGCAGCCTTAACAATAACTTCTCTCGGGGAAAAGCAACTTCAGGAAAAAGTGACTTTCAGTGGAGAAGCTGCTGGGTGGGGGGAACAGCCACCTCCCTAAAGCATTCCCCCACCATGGGATTTAAAAAATGGACAACCCTATTCTTTCTGTCCCCCTGATAGGAAAGAGTTTCCTCAGGATAGATCTTTTCCAAACTACGCAGGCAAAATATTCCTCTGGAGCAGATGAATAACATCACTGCCATTGTGGATGGTATCAGTGTTTTTTCTTGGTGAAGCCATTGGTTTCTCTCACAGTTCAGTTGCTGTTGTCTAAATTTACCTTGCTTCCTTTACTGATTAGGGATTTTAATATATCAAGTGGAATAAAAGTATTATATTAATAAAAAATAAAAGGCCATCATGCTGTGTATTCCTCTAAGGACCTCAAGAATTGGGTCAAGAGCTGAGGTGAGCTTTGTTTACAAGACCCTGAGCAACCTCAGGGTCACTTTACTTATGATGCAGAAGAAAAGCTTTGGGGTTTGTGCGCGTGTCGGTATGCTTTCAGGCATATCTTCCTTTTATACCGGGGTGGGCAACTTGTGAACCTCCAGATGTTTTGGCCTACAACTCCCATCAGTCCTAGCCAGCATAGCCAATGCTTAGGGATGATGAGAGTTGTAGTGTAACAACATCTGGAGAACCAAAGTTGCCCACCCCTGTTCTACACTTTAATCACTGTAGAGACATGTAAATGAGAAATGGGAACTTGTGCATAATATGTGAAGTGGCCTTTGGCTTTTATACTGTGCATCAGGCCTGCAATCGGAGGAGTGCTGGGGCTAAGAGGGCTAGCTTTGCATTAAGCAGTGGCATCAACTAGCAGTCGAACTGTGGATAAACTTGGGCTCCTTGTCTTTGGCCCTCCGTACACATTGTAAGAATCCCCTCACCGTATGCACCATAGCCACAGGACATAGTTATCTTCCACAGTTGCAGAATATGACCTCTGGCACAGAATCTGGTACTATGGCTGCACAGGGCATGCATGGGTGTTATCCTGTTTTATCCCTGCAACAGCCTTGTGAGGTAGGTTATGCCAAGAGATACTGATCTCCCAAGGTCACCCATTCAGTTTTGGCTAAGTAGGGATTTGAACATGGGGGTCCCTGGTCTGAGCCCAACTTTCTACTACTATACGTTGGCTCTCAGCTGGGGAATCGTGAGTGTGTGTGTGTGTGTGTGTGTGTGCCTGATCACTCTCTTGTTTTAAGACCATCCCTACCCCTCTTGGTTGCTGTGTAGCGGGTTGCTTCCAAGCAGAAACTTCCTTGCATGTTGGTTGTACTGATTCTGTGTACTTGACACCCACAAGCAATGCAGTTCCTCTTTTCTTCATTTGGACTCACAGGGATCAGATCAGATCAGAGATTCACCATCAGGATCGACACAAGTGACACTGTCCAAAAGACTGACCATTGCATGAAATCCCCATGCTCACAGATGTTTCTTTTCTCTGGTGCTCCCCCTCTGCATGCTTACACACTTCCAGCCATGGAGGTAACTGTCATCTGGGCCAACCTTTACGGCCCTGAAAATGTGGCAAAGTTTTCCAGCAGTTGGGACATAGTACCTCTTTCAGCAGGCATCCTTTTCTATACTCCCCTTCCCTGGCTTTCCTTTTCCCTTCCTTTCTCCATCTGTGATAATAGAAGCCGAACAAAAAATCCAACCTCTGCAAGGACAAATGAGAACTGCATAATCAAACCAGATTATGTGTGGTAGTATCCAGTGTGCATAGTTTATTCTAGTTACAGATTTGGGACTTACTGAATTCTGCCTCTTGTTTCAATACAGCATCCTTGTCCCTGCTCTGCATTTCCTCTCCACCTAGAATGGGACTAAATAAAAAGTGCTGTCAAGGCTGGACCAGAACTGTGCCTCTTGTAACCTATGTTTGGCAACCCACTAAGGTTGATTAAGGCTGCAATCCTATATCTTTACATGAGATTACGCCCTGTTGAATAGAGTGGGGATTTACTTCTGAGCAAACATGCATTGGGTTTGTACTCCTGGTTTTGCTGGGACTGAAAAACAGGGAGGATGTCAAGCCAGTGCTTTGCAGCTGGTGGCTCCTCCTTTTTTCTCGAAGCACCCTGTTGCTGCCTTGGATTATGTGAGCCCCATCTGCATCCTGAGTTGGTATAGCCCCATGAAGGCTGTACCATGTGATTCTTAAGGGTGTTATGATTTGTATGACGAGTCCTGCTCAAGTCATTTGTACTGTATCTTCATTGACGACAGCAGCTTTGAATCCTCCTATATGGTGTTATTCATTTGTCCTTAGCATGTCAGTGTATTTGGAAGGTGTTCATTTTCCCTTTGATGGTTCAGTCCTGTCCTTCACACACTTTCATTCCTCTTATGCGCTGCGAAAAAAGATTTGGGAAGGAGAATAGCCGATATGGGGAAACACCAGGGTAGGGGAAGGGAAACTGTAGTGAGAACCTTGCGAAGGAGAGATGAACCTCACACAGACTTTCTTTTTCTCAAACCCCAGCAGAAAATTCCATAGTCAGAGACTGTCCAGTCCTAGCCGCCTGTTGGAAGAGATGGTTTCCAATAGCGGTGTCAAAGAGGTGGCCCAACAGAAAAGACCTGCCTCCTTCCACAGCTGTCAGTTGGAAGCAGAGAAGAGACTGAGCAGCTTGCCTGATGAGCAGGCCAGGGCATCTCCTTCTCCAGTGGAGGAAGATGAAAAGGTTTTGTCTGATGCAGAGGGTGGAGACAGCCAGTTGGACATTGGAAATGGGCGTCAACCACCTGTGGAAACAAGGGAGCTGAGTCATCCAGAGCAAAATGGAAGCCAGCCGGCACCACCTGTATCCCAGGAGGGTCATGCTTCAGAGGGGGCTGGAGCACTGATGAGGGAAAACTTCTTCTTGGAGGTAAGTGCTACCTAGGATGTTTCTGAGATGTCTGCTTGAGATACTTCTGCCTCTTTCACCTGAATATGGACTTATACCTGCACAGCAATGCTGAGATTTGAAAGGCTTTTATATTGTATTTAAATGCATTGCTATCTCTTTCAGACAGTGGGCTGTTTTTCAGACTTGCTTGACAAAATCCCTTTGTCATGTACGCCAGCCCTTGCCTTTTTGTCCCCAGTGCTGCTGAATTTTGGCCATTTACCGCAGATCATGTTGTGGCCTTTGCAAGTTGGCTCAGGACTGTTCTGAAGAACAGCTTGTGTCTTGTTGCTGAAGTAGTATTAAGCCAGAGAATTGGGGAGGGAGGAGAGAGATCTTTCTAATATTATGATTTCAGCCAGATAATTTACAAATCTCAAAGGATAAAATGAAGATTGTAGCTGAAGTTATCAGGGAAGTTTTCAGCCAGACCACATGTACTAATCTGCCTGGAGTTCTACCCTGTGCTACGTGGGAAGAGCTAACATGTCCAGACTATAGATGATACACCCCATCCCACACAAACATTGTTACGGTTTCATTCATTGGCTTAAAAACCCTGAAAGGCAGGAGCAGGTTTTTTTTTTGCTTACAAAACAAATGAGCAGAATAGTGGCTGTGCACTTTGCCTCATATCTCAGGTTCTACAAGGGCAATTTTAAAAAAATGAAAGCTGGGAATCTGGGGACTATGGCTCATTCAGGGGGGTTGCAACTGTTCCCCCTTGCCCTTTCCTGCAGATGCCCGTGGTCCCATACTTCAGGCGTGGCTTCCTTCTGAGGACAATGCAGCCAGGCTTCTGTAATGAAACCTGACTGAAAAGTAGCTAAGCAGTTCCCTGTCTTCCTTTGTACTTGCAGCCCTCAAAGTCCATCTAAAATTTTAGGAAAGCTAAGCCAAAAGGGGGAAAACTGAGAAATAAAAATATTTGGGGAAGGCCAGAAGGAGTCGGGGGGAACAATTGACAAGTATGAAATAAGTTTTTATAAATGGGCAAGATGTCAACTGGTTGGGCTCACTCGTGGGGCAGTGTGTGTAGGGGGGATATGTGGGTGTTCACTGGGCATGGTCTCCTTGGAATGTATACGGAATAATCTTCTGCTTCTGTTCTGTTCCCTGAAGGAGCTGAAACTGAGACGGTTATATGGGCACATGAGCAATTTTGCAGTTGTGTTGCTGTGCATTCATGGGGGGAGAAATGTTTTTATTTGATTTGTACCCTACCTTTCTACCAAGAAAATGGTGCTCAAGGTGGCTAACCATCATAGGAACTTTAAAAAGCAAATAGATAAAAACTTGGTTAAAAACAATAGTGCATTAAAAACACAGATAAAACACACAATTACAGAATACAAACAGCACCCAACCCATCAGACCAGCTTACAGTCTGAAGGCTTGAACAGAAATGTCTTGCTCTGACGTCTTCCTTCCCCTCTTCGGTATGCATTCAGGATACAGAGGTTCTCGACAACACTGTGTACCGTGATCGTGCTAATTTGGGCCGCAAGCGGGGACATCGAGCACCAGCCACACGGTCTGCTGGAGCACTTTCAGAGAGTGACAGGGACAGCTGGATGTTTAAAGATTCCACAGGTAAGATGGAGTGCTGCAAGCTGGGCTTGGCTGATGGTTTGCATGTAACCTTGTTGGTGACGTATTACTGACACCTGTTACTGGTGTTGCTTGGGATGTCTGTATGTCCTACTTGGTTACATCATTTGTGTGTGGTATGTTCCTGTGAGGCTGTCTTGTTTGTTAGCTTGATAGTTATATACCCACCTTTCTTCACAAGAATCTCTGAGCAGCTTACATACAGTTCCCAGTCCCAACTAGACATTGTTCAGGGTCAGACCCTTGTAATAAATAAAGATGATGATGATACTCTTTCTTTCTTTCTTTCTTTCTTTCTTTCTATAGCACTCAGTGTGCGTGATGTTTTCAAGAGTACAAAAAGACAGGCCCCTGCCCCAAGGAGCTTACAATCTAAAATTTGACAAAGGGGAAACCGAGGAAGGGGAGGCCCCAAGGATAAACAGGAAGCAATTTGTAGTTGTTTCAGTTGCACATGCTTAGGCTTAGTTACAGGCTTCAACAGATGGGCCAGACATAGATAGCATGGCTGACTGTGACAAAGATTTTTGGCAGGATTTCCCCAAGTTGCCTCCCATTACTGTGTTCTAGGCACTGTGCTTTGGTTTGTGGCTTTGTTTTTCTCCCTCTGTTGTGGCATGAATTGGGGGTTGTCCCATGGCATTAGAACACGTTCTCTTATGTTGTTAATACTGCCACTTCTCTCTCTTTAGAGCCTCGAATAGCTTCTGCAGCCTCGGATGAGGAAGCCCATGAGGAGCTGAAGAGCAGGAAGTCACGAAATTCTCCATTGTCCAAAGGGGTAAAGGTGCCCCTTTTCCCAGGCCTCAGCGCCTCAGCACTGAAGGTAGTATCTGGTGGGGAGTGGGATGAAGGATGATGCAATGAGAATAAACATGTTGCAGGGAGGGATCAAGGTTGGTTATTGGAATATTCAGGGTCAAATTTCCCAGCTGAAATCAAAGTACTGATCAGAGAGAGGGCGGGATTAGTGTCTGATCTGACCCTGATGGCAAAGAGATTGCAGCGGGCAAGTGCGAGGGAACACAGAAGGTTGCCAAGGAAGATCAGGGAGAGGGAGTACAAGAGAGCTATAAGCAAACTATAAGTTTTGCTTATTGCCTGCTTCTCCCTCTTATAATACTAGAACCCAGGGTCATCCCATGAAGCTGATTGGTGGGAGATTCAGGACAGATAAAAGGAAGGGCTTCTTCACATGGCGCATAGTCAGACTATGTAATTTGCTACGACAAGATGTAGTGATAGCCAGCAATTTGGATGGCTATCAATGGCTACTAATCATGAAGGCTGTATGCTACCTCCAGTATCAAGATCTCAAGATCTGGAGCTAAGAAGCCACAGTCTAGCAACGGGGACATCTCCAGGGAAGGTGAGCTGGGTTCCAGCCCCTCACCCCTGGGTTGTTGCTGGCTGTTCGATGGACTGGACTGCTTGCCCTGCTGCTGGGAGAGGCTGCCGTTGCCAGCAAGACAGGGGCCCTCCTCCAGGCCTAATGGCAATGAGAGCCAGCTGTGCTCTCTCTGCCAAGGCCTTATCTGCCGGCTCGAGCAGTAGGGCGCCGCCGCCACCCACAAAGGGGATGACAGCAAAGGTGGTTGCCCCTTTGAGGGGGAGGTGCAAGGGCAAGGGCCACCCCCCTAACATTCTCTTGTCTATTTGGGTTTCTCAGAGCCCTTGTTTTTTTATCAGGGGTTTCAGTAATCTATGCTCTGGTAATCTCTAAGCTCGACTACTGCAATGCACTTTATGTGGGACTGCCCTTGAAGACTGTTCAGAAGCTGCAGCTTGTGCAAAATGCGGCAGCCAGATTAATAACTGGGACCAGGAAGTCTGAACATATAACACCAGTTCTGGCCCGCTTGCATTGGCTGCCTATATGCTGCCGAGCCCGATTCAAGGTGCTGGTTTTAACCTATAAAGCCCTACACAACTTGGGACCACAGTACCTGATGGAACGCCTCTGTCTATAACCTTGTTCTTAGCTATTTAATTAATTTTTAAACTGTTTTTAAATGTCTAGTGAAATTGTTTCGATGTTTTTATTGTTTGTATTTTATATTGTACAGTATTTTCTTGTGTTTTATATTGTACAGTATTTTCATTGTTGTAAACCGCCCAGAGAGCTTTGGCTGTTGGACAGTATAGAAATGAAATAAATAAAAATAGTAATAATAAAAATAATAATAGTATACCTCTGCATACCAGTTGCTGGGGAACATGAGCAGGAGAGTGCTGTTGTGCTCATGTCCTGCTTGTGGGCTTCCCGTGGGTAGCTGGTTGGCCACCGTGTGGACGGAATGCTGGACTAGATCGACCCTGGGTCTCATCCAGCAAGGCTGCTCTTATGCTGTGATGTCATTCTATTGTCCTTGACTCTAGGCAAAGTTGAGAGGGCGAAACCGCTCTGCTGAGGAGGGAGATCCACAAAGTGAGGCCAAAGAGGCCAACATACAGCGCTCTAAATCATGCAAGATTGCCAACGTCAGCGGGAAGCCTCTGGTGCTGCCACCCAAGCCAGAGAAATCCTCAGGGTAGGTGTGGTGGTGGTGGTGAAGTTTGACAATGACATGTGGTGGTATGTCTTGGTACAAAAAGAGGGGCGCGGCTTAACTCTCTCTAGCAGCTGTAGCAAAAGAAAGGCAGCACCCAACAACAATACACCGGAAAACAGGATAAAGGTCATTTATACTAACAGCAGTCCCAATTCTCTGAGTGCCGTGGTTTATGTAGCCAAAACAGCACAACCCATGTGCAAAATGGAGGTATCACCAATTCACCATGCTTCTGCAGAACTCCAAGCTTTGCAGAATTACCAAAAACCTTTAGAAAAAATCCTTCAGTAGGGAAATCCCCCTGAACAATCCAATGTGGACTGAGCATGCTCAGTGGACATGGGATGCTGACTGATGGGGGACGGGACGGGACAGAAAATGGGGAGAGGGCGAATGGAATGGAGTGGTGTGACTGGAATCCTGGACAAGGAGCACTCCATACTGCGACATTTTGTTGCAGGTCCCACTTGTCTAATCCTAAGTGCATTGGAGACCTCTTGTTGCTCAGTTTCGGGTGTCTGAACACCATTTGTCCCTTTAAGCAGTGCACAGCTATTCTTAGTTGGTGGGATTTTTTGTCTTTTTAATGCTGATATTGAATGAAACTCTGGCATGCCAACTGACATGTGATCCCTGAGTGGTCAGCATTCAACCTGTTGAAGCTGGGGTGAGGAACCTGTAGCCCTCGGCCTAACTACATTCAGGGTAGCACAGGGAGAGAGAGCTATGCAATCCTGAAATGCTGCAAAGTCAGCCAACGTTTGGCTCCAGCCCTGTCCGCCATTGACTGCACCCCCCCCGATTGACTTTTCCCTGTGAGTCAACAGCCTCTCATAGGAAAAGGATTCCTCACCCCTGCCTGTATTAGAGGGGCAAGTAGCATTCAGTGGTGTGTTTACAATAAATAGTCTCATGGAAATTTCTCCTCTTTTTCAATGTACATTAACTTTGCAGTTGCCTACTCCCTCTTTGGGCATCCCAAAATGGTGTTATTATGAAAGTGCTGAAACTTGATGTACTCTAACATTTAAAATTGCCTCCTCCAGTATGAACTTGCCCCGATACTCTGTTCCACAGAGGCCCTGCTCCATATTCCCTTGCTGTTGGAGGTGCAGCAAGAGGGCACACGAGAGAAAGAGCCCCTTCTCTGTTTCGGTGCCCAGATTATGGAACTGTCTGCCAAGGGCAGGGGATGGGGAACATGTGGCCCTCTAGATGTTTTTGGAATCCAACTCCCATCATCCCTCACCGCTGGCCACACTGGGTGGGTCTGATGGGAGTTGGAGTCCAACAAGATCTGGAGGGCCACAGGTTACTTCGGCTCCTCATTGCTTGCCTTTCAGTGGGTGGTGAAAACTGTTTTATTTCAGTGAGCATTCACTTAATCTGGCCTTTCACAATGTTCTAATTGCTGCATTCGACTGTCTTACTGGTTTGTATTTATGCATTGTATTTTATGACTGTAGCTGTGGTTTTATTGTAAGCCGCCTTAGTATGCTTCACTGAGCAAAGGCGGGATAGAAATAATTGAAATCAATAAAATAATAAATAACTTATTTTGGGGCCATCCTTGTTACTTAATGTGTGGTGACTTGTGGGTTCCCCCATGGACCACTGCCTTATCTTCTCTGTTGTTCCCCTGCCAGCCACTCAGGGGAGGCATCAGACCCAGATGGGATGGGGCTAGCAATGCAACACCCCAAGATCCTACTGCCTGCATTCTGTCTCCTTGCTGCTTTTGGTGGAGTGGTTGGAAAATTGCATACGATGGTATATCTGTGTGGTTAACATGCTGAACGTACTAGAACCATTTCTTTGCTGCCTGGGTCAATATTCGAAAAGTCCCTTCTTTTCTGAAGGGAATTTGAGGTATGGGGAGGGGTATACATGCATGTACATGGGACAAGAGACATCGGATGAAAACACCCTCAATACTATATTCATATTTGCCTCTGGAATGCAAGTAAGTCTCTTTCCCTTCTGTATATCGCAGTGCCACCTTACTGCTTTTTAACCATTTCATGACTCCCCAGGTCAGAAACATCCTCACCCAATTGGCTGCAAGTTCTGAAGTTGAAAAAGAAGAAACCTTGAAATAAAACAAACATTCAGGCAAGTGTCTCATCTCGGATCTGGGGCTTGAGTCTAGCTTCCTAAATAGGCATCTGATCCCTGGTATCCATGCATGTGGAATCACCATTGCTTGCCAAGTGCGCTGCACACACTTGCATACACTGCACACTTGGCCTTTTTGGTTCCACAGCTGCGAGAAAAGTTTGTGGAATTTGGCAGTTTGGCCTGAATTTTTTATGGAAAACTGCTGGTGGCTGCTATATGTAAAGCAATAAAGCCTCTGAATTGCTCTCTTGAAGAGGAGGTTCAGGCATTTAGGCCACCTAGAAGTTGAAGCACTCATCATAGTCATGGGCTTGGAAGGAGTTGTAAGAGTGGCTGTTGAGTCTCTTCGCTGCCAGTATCCATATACCCTGAATTCTCTCCTCCCTGTGCCTCACTGCATTCTGGTCCGGGCTGCACTCTGCAGCTGCAGGCTGATTGTGCTGTGCTTTATAGTAAAACTTTGCTCTTGCAAAGTTTTTGCTAGTGTGGTAAGTGCAATGTATATTGGGTTAGTCTCTGTGCTATTACTGGCTGATCCCAGGTCTCCGTAATCTGAACTGTCTTTTCAGTGAGAGCATTTCAGCAGCCAGGTCAGAAGACCTGATCTCCTCCAGGCTTTTGCTAAAATAGGGCTGCTGGATTTGGGCTTGTGATATAGATCCACCAACCTTTCTTCCTCTTAGTGAAGATGCAGTTCTGCCAACATAAACCTGGTTTACCATAGGAGGGACTGACCTTGTTCAGGGCAAAGCTATAGTTGGTAGAACTGCATGGATATGCAGAGGCTGCACTGGTAGGTTCTCGTATCCACAGTGCAAAACTGTGTGTAGGTTGGCCCTCTGGCATCCTATGTAGGTGAGTTATCTTCCAGGTTTGTGATGGCCATTCTCTTGCCTGGCTGTTTGAATCCCTATGGCCAGCCACAATAAAGAAGCCTAAAGCTTCTGCCATCAGCCAGAGGGCAGATCACATAATGTGGCAATAGACATAGGGTGATTCCTGTGTCTGGATTCCTTTGTGAATAGTCTAGGTAAGGGACCTGTAACCTTATTAGTAAGGTGCAAGGCTGAGGAGGGGTGCCTGACAGTCGTTCCCAGTGAGCACTTCACTGGTTTACACAGGTCTGTAGTATCATTCCTGCCACTGGAAATGCATGTGGTGTGGAATTAGGGAGGGGCGACCTGGCCGGCACTCGACTTGCGGCACACGAGCGCCAGCTGAGGCGCTCACCGGACTTTTGGGTCCCTGGCTCTATGTTGTTTACATAGAAGATGGCCAAATTTGCGCAAATTTGGCTGTTTTCTTTGTAAACAACGTAGTGCTGGAACCCGAAAGTCGCTTTCCCTGGCTCGGCTCGTGAGAACACGAGTCGAGCTAGGGAAAAGGTAGGGCGAGCGGAGCTCGGGGGTGGGGGGGTGGGGGTCAAGTCAGGGGAGTTCACTGGACTTCCACCCCCCAATCGAGCTCCATGCACATCCCTATAAGTGGGCTGGTTATTGCCCCCTAGTGGACACTGATGTACTTATGTGTGTGACTTGCTATTTCTGTATGTGACGCAGATGAGGTATATTTGGCCCATCTCTTAACAAAGATTTCATGCTGGCCATGCGATCTGTCTAGTTAAATGTTTTGGCTGGGGAAGCAGAGGGAGATTTGTTCCTTGGGAAACCTAATTAAAAGTGAACTGAGTAGGGGATTTGGCATAATTCACAGCTGTGCAGTTTAGAAAAGTCCCCTCAATTCAAATGCACTGCTCCAAAAGGTGTTCAGGCTTGTGTGGTAGGCTAAACCATAAAAACGTGCCCGTGAGCCAAAGTCAAGCAACAATCTGTAATTGTGTAAGGGGGATCCCCACACTACAGCAAACAACTCTGCCTATCTTTGTAATTCCTGTCATATTCTTCTTTTTGTTGCAGATGTTGCTCTCCTGCTACTGGGGCCTTGACAGCAGACGTTCCAGTGAGCTATTCACGGGTGGGAGGCAGCATGGTGGGGTTGGAGCCTGAATCCCTGTCTAACAACTTTGAGGGATGGGGGGGAGGGGAGAGGGAGGATGAGGCACATTTATGCACTTTGTATCACATTCACTCACTCATGCATATAGCGGTCAGATTTCTCTCTGCCGCTGTCCTGTCTGTTTCCTCCTCCTTTTTTTTTTCCTTCTTATACCACGTACAGTTTTATAAAGTCTCTTTATTTTTTTTGTAATCAGTCAAAGAGCTTGGTTCTGGCCCCTTTTCTTTCACCCCAAGGTAGGGAGGGAAGACAAAGAGGCGAGGCTTTTGCTCTCTCTGCTGCCATATAATGCATTTCAGACAAAAGAGGAATGAATTTTTTCCCCTTCGGTCACTTGAAACAAATAAAGGTTTTATGGTTATGGAGACATTGTGGTTATCGTGTGCTTGTGTGTGATTCTCTGATTTGTATGCAGAGCCAAACCTTGTCACTTGGCAACAGACTCCTGAGATAAGACAGCAAGGGTTATAACGAAATGCTGGTGAGGGAAGAATAGGTTTTGCTTTTAAGTGGGCAAAACAGTACACTGTTCTTTATAGTTTTTCTGTTTTTAAAACTGATTGTCAGGTTTTTCTACTTGTTGATTTAGACCTGTTGGGAATTTAGAATGAATGTAAATATTAGAATACATAATCCAGTTTACTGACTTAGCTTTCACTATGAATCAACAGGAAGATAATTTTACATCTGAGGAGGAGCCTGATTCTACCTCTTGGCAGTGCAGATGCACATAAAAAGAGTAGTTTCTGTACTCTGAAAGCACATTCACCACATTCATGTTGTCATATCCTATATACCAACAGCAAACTCATTCTCCCGACTGTAGATCCTTATGTAGTCAAAACGCATGCACAAGTGGGAGGTATCGGCAAAGGTTTCCAGAAGTTTTTTTTTAAACAACATTTTAGAAAATAACCCTAAATGGGGAGGGGACAAACCAAAAATGAGGACTGAGCATGGACTAATTGGGGAGGGGAGATTGGAAGTGAGTATATAAAAGAGGGCATGGCTGGCTGGAATGCTGAACAGGAACACTTTGTACTGCAACATTTTGTTGTAGGCCCCCATTGTATGCATCAAATCCTCTCTGGGACTGAGGTTGGGGGAAATTGTTTCTGCTAGTTTGAAGCAGAAGCAGGCTCTACACAGTGCTTGCCAACTCTGCAGAGCACTGATTGGCTGCTGCCTGGTGGTATCATGGATTCTACCCTCCCAAGAGGAGTTTTGCAGGGTTAAAAATATAATTCTCTTCTGCTCCCCCCACCCCACCCCCAATAAAGTTATGAATGGACTCTTGATTATGTTAATGTACAGGCAACGCTTTGAAAAATAGTTTTGTTTGTTTGTTTTTTAAAAAGGCAGTTGACTTATCTAAATCATGATAAGAGGGGCAAGAGTGATGGCTGAATCAGCCATGGAATTGATAGTAAGTACATGTGTTGGAGGCATTGCAGAGGCAGGGGAAGCTAGGCTTGCTCTACGGGGTGGGGGGGGGACGGACTTTTGTGTCTCCTTTAATTTTTTAAATGTACAGTTATATGCATCCTTGCTCTCTTCTTTAACTGGCCTTCCGATGCATCTCCTGAACCTATATACTGCAAGTACAAGTCATTCCACAGTAATGTTGGAGCTGAAGTTCTTGAAACATTTAATGTAGCTACAGTATCATAAGGAAGCAGGTATACCAGTTGACCATAAACATAATTGTGCGCACATGTCCGAACTCTTCCTAGATTGTAACCATACACACACACAGCCACTCTCGAGCTCTAAAGTGACACTCCCATTGGTACTGCTGTGCTTCTGTAGGTGGGATCTGTAGGCAATGTGATGAGATGGGTGGAACACTAGTCACTCTTGTTAGCATGGGTTAATGTAAGCAGGGTTCCTGTGGCTTTCTTCTGGTCTATGAGCAGTACCAGTGCCCACTCTGGTTCCAAATCAGCCAATTTGACAACTGGAGCGGAGTATTAAACTTAGACCCTCAGAGATGTAGGTTAGCAGCTTAATTAAGTTCTCTCTGTTGGGGAGACACCAGTAGAGTAGGGAAACACATTTTGATCCTTCACACCTACCTCAAGTGCCCCCAAGATTTTCAAAAGCTGTACTGCGGTATTTCATTGGCTTCTTAGATAAGCCATTTCAAATACCTTTCATTTGCAGGGTTTGTCTGAAGCTATGACTTGCAGCCACCAGAGGCCACTGTGGCACTTGCTAAACTAGCAGCAACCAAGTCTTGTTCTGCGTTTAGATGCTGCAGACAGGCAGGAGAAGCAAAGGTAGTAGGAAATTGTGAGAGTAAAAGGAGTTCTACCACAGAGAGAGAAAAGAACTGATCACAACAGCCTGAAGTTTTGGTTTTAGATTGAAAGTTTCCACCAACAATTATTCTTTCTGGACATGGAGTGGTGTAGCTCTATCCATGCTTGGTGACACTTGAATCTATGGTGAAATCTATTGCGAAAATACGATATACTTTGCACTAGAAATCAAAGCGGCAGTGACTTCTAGTATTAAATTCTAGTATTAAATTGAAGTGCAAATAAGGCAGGGGATGGGAAACCAGCGGCCCTCCAGATGTTGTGAGACTCAAATTCCTGTCAGCCCCCGCCATCATGGCCAATTGTCAGAGGTAATGGGAGTTGTAGTCTAATACCATCCGGAGGGCCCCAGGTTCTCCCCCCCCCCCCCGCTCTGCTGGATTATATGACTGAAGGAAATACATGGATCATTCCACACTTCTATTACTGAAGCAAAAATTAATTTGGGGAAAAGTGTGAAGCAACTGCTTCCAACTCCAATTTGTTTGCAATCATTCTGATATCAGCATATTTTCCAATATTCCCATTTATGGCTATAGTTACAAGGACTGCAGAAAAAACTGGTGTAAAGCCTTAATTTGCCAAATTTAAATGTTATTGCATCAAAACTTTCCTGTATGGCTTCATAAAGGTTTTAAACACATGCCAATTTTCAGTTTCTCCATAGGTTGGATTCCCTCCCCACTTCCTCTTTTGAACAGACTTGAGTAGATTTGAGTAAACCAAAATATGGCTGCAATTTTGCACACTGCTTCCCTGTCAAATGACACGTTTAGGTCTAATATAAACACAAAGCTGCCTTTCAGCATGCTGATAATTGAAATTAATATTTCAGTTATTGAAATATTTGGATATTCGTACTCAAATGAAAAGGCTTTTTGGAATAAATGTGAAAATCACACACTCTTTGGTTGGTGCCATTTCATCATCATGCTTGGTTGTATTTCTGTTAAATTTATTTTAATGAAAAAATACAAGAAATCTATTCAATAGCACTGAAATTTAAAGTTTTAGATTTAAAACATGGTTCAAAATTGATTTGGAAAAGGACTTTAAAATGGCACACTCAGATACATTGTCCTTTCCTTGTCCACAAGGCTGTATCGTGCCCACTAATGTTGGAGAACATAGCAGGATGCACAGGCACAAAAAGCGCTGTACCCCTTAAGTGAGGCAAGTCGGTTGTAATTCCACACACAGCTTGCTGCAGAAGTACAATGATTGGGTAGCACTGAGTACCACTGGTCTGGAAGCATTTTTAGAGAGTCCCTGACCTTTTTGTATTTTGCAGCTGAAATGTGGATCTTTTGCTGGGGCTACGCAGATCAGTGGTGGCCAACCTTAGGGCATGGGTGCCATAAGTCAGATCAGTTGTATGAGATAGGGTGGCATTAAATACATATATGCTGCAGTCTGCCGGCCTCAAACTCTACTGTATGATGGAGCAGACAAAGCTGCACAGTGTTTGGAAAGGCAGACAGGAGTGCAGGACTGACTCTGTGGCATAGCCAAGCTTTTTAGCCCTCCTGCTACTATCCAGTTGTGTCACACACACCCAGTGCCATGTGTTGCACCCACACTGCAGGTTTACCACTCATATGGATACAGATGGCTTTGTCTGCAGAAACGGGGTCCCCTTCGTTAGAGTCCTAGTAGAAAGTAGTAGTCCTTGGTCAGTGGCTTAGCTTGAGAGTTGATGACTCTTGCTCTGGGGAATTCTGAGTCGAACTGAGGAACTGGGGAAGGCTAAGGAAGAAGTACATATTGTAGCCTTCCCCAACCTGGTACCCTCCAGATGTTTTGGATTTCACAGCTCTCATCAGCCCCAGCCAGCATGGCCAATGATGGGGAATACTGGGAGTTGTAATCCAAAACATCTGGAGGGCACCAGGATGAGAAAAGCTGGCATATTGTATCCACTAAAGCAGGGGTGCAGAACCTGAGGCTTGGGGGCCAGATCTGGTTCTCCTGGTGTCCAAATCTGGCCTCCTGCATTCCTCTCCTGGTCACCCCCCCCCATCCCTTGTTTCCCAGTTTTTGTACAGTTTTTGTCTAATTCTAAAAGGTTGAAATGCTTCTCATAAAGCTTAGATACTGGCAGGAAGAGCTTTAAGTGAACATTTGCTGACATTTTTGGTATTTTGGCCCCAGCCACCACTGGAATGCGGCCCTCAAGTGCTTCTCCAAAATGGAATTTGGTTCTCATGTTGAAAGAGGTTCAACATCCCTGTGCTAAAGAGCAACGGAGTGATTTGAAACTGAAGCAAGGACATAATTATGGGCCTGAAAACTTTCAATAGTATAATTGCAGCCTCCTCCCACCCAACCCATTATAAAACCCTCAACATTTTATAATTCTTGTGCCAGCTTCTCAGATGCTACTGATACAATCTGTACATTTCTGCAATTACTGTTTCCTGCCTTCATGGAACACTTGTGAAAAGTGCCGCAGAGCCTCAGGAGTTGTTTCCTTTTTTTTTTTGTCTTCAGTGTAATGAATTTATTTCATCTAATCTCCAACATTGCATTTCCATTTAGGAGTTGCGCTCAAGTACCGCCAGGGTCTCCAGATCAAACAGCAGAGACTGCGGTTAGAGGGGCAGTGTAGGTAGATGTGATACACTTGCCCACATGGAATCATCATATATGTAGGTATAGAGGCAACTTGCAATGCTGGTCTCATCACTGGAAAAATGTGTGAACTGATGATGTTTGCAGCAGGCCAGCAATATTTATATCCTGTTGCCCATAGGGCTCTTTGAGCAGCTTCAGAACATAAGAAATCCAACACACACTCTACATACAATTTTAAAAAAATATCCACATTAAAAATGCTACCATAAATAAACTAAAAAGCCACAGAAGTTGTATAATTGTAGTTTCTGGTAGAGTGGCCAGCTCCACTTTCTTTGAGAGAGCCATCTGTTTCATTAAATTTGTGTTGTAGATACAATGGACCACAAGCTATTCGCCCACAAAAATTACTGTTAGCCCGTGTGCCAGAAGGCAAGTCTGGTTAATTGAAACTGAATCAACAAGCCTTCTATTCAAGTTGCACTTCAGTTGCAGGCATATGGCATTTCCCCTAGAATGGAGACTATAAAATATATGTGCCCTAGGAAAATGCAGTGACTCCAGCTAGCACATCCATTTCTACTGCAGTTGCTGTGTAGAGTTATCGTTGCACGAGTGTCACAAACCTTTAATGGTTGTTGTGTGCAAGATAGCTGGTGACAAGCAGCAAGCCTTCCCTTGCCCCTAGCCTATGCCATCTTCCAGCCCTTTTCTTTTAGCTTTCAACATTAGAGACTGCACTTCAGAAAGCCAGGGGAATTGCAATTGTGGAAGCAGGGGTGAGTGCTTTTTAGAGTTCCTTCCCACTGCCTTCCCTTTTTGATGCTGCTGGGGAGTGCATAGCATCCAGGGACACCCCTGCTCCCTTCGCCATAGTAAGGCTATTGACCTCCTGACTTTCGCTTCCCACTCAAGTGTGTTGTGCCTAGAAGGTATTTGCGCTATAGTGACCTGTGGACAATCCCACAAAGCATATTGTGGCACCATTTGCTTGTTTGTGCAGAAATGCCTTATTACTGAGCCCTGGGTAGAAAGAGAGATACATGAATTCCACTTACTCTCTCCTTGAGTTGCTCTGTATCTAAGCAAGGGATTCTCTGCTGCTTACATCCCCTCATTGTTACAACCAGGCAAGCTATAAATATTTTGCTTACATTAGGCTGGGCCCAGCAGCGCCCATTTCTTTTCTGGCCTGCTTCCTGTCTCCATACCATTTCCTTCCCCCTTCCCCCACAATCTCTGTCAGGTGTGTATCTTTCCTCCATCGAGACATAACTTGCCGCTCTTAAGTAAAACGTGACAGAAATAGAGAGGTGATTGCCAGCTCTTTTGAGTAAGATCCATACAGCTTTTCTACACACCTCAATAGAAAAATATCCTACCCATTTCCAGCTGAATAGCAGGCCTGTCATTTAGGGATCTCTCCCACATCTCCTTAACACTATTCCACTAATTTGGGGGCCAGGACTGTTTTAGAAAAATCACTTTGATTACCTTTGCCTTGCTAGACTTTTCAACAGGGAGGGCATGTGTCTCATCTCACGTAACTTGGGCTGTATTTCCCCTTCACCTCATTCTGCACACCCCTTAACATTGTCGGGTGCAATTAGATGAAAACCTTTCCAGAGAGAGCTCCCTGTCATCCTGCTTCCCATGGATAACGGGCAACTCTTCTCCTTATTCTTGGGCCTCTCAACAAGTGACACAACCATCCTATTCTCCTCGTCCCAATGGGAAGGAGTGGTCCCAACTAAAATGGCTGCCATGGTGCCTCTGCTTGTGTCAGTATAAGCTTATCAGCTGACTCTCTTTATTGTCCAGTGCTCACAAAGGTAAAGGAATAACCACAGAAATAGAGACAAAATGAGTGTAATGGTGCTTAGCTGAGAATACAGGATCAAGCTGTAAGAAGCCAAAGATGGGAGAAGAGCGTAGGGGATTTTGTGTGTGAGATAGGCAAGTCTTCTTTGAAGACAACTCCCCCTTTGCACTTCTTTCTAGACCAGGGGTAGGCAACCTGACACCCTGCAGATATGTCGGACTACAACTCCAGCATGGCCAGTGGTTGAGGATTATGGGAGTTGTAGTCCAAGCAATCTGGAGGGTGCTGGGTTGCCGACCCCTATTCTAGACTATTCAAGCCCTGAGGTTTTCAGGTGTGATACCTTCACACCCACTTCTCTCTGGTAAGTCTCCGAATTCTGAGGAACGCCTGTGCATGTTACGTAACAAGATAATTGAGCTGGGCATGAATGGATAGCTGTGAATGGCAGAGATTGGGTAGCATGGAATCCAAGGAAGCAGGAGAGGCTAAAGATGCCAGTCTTCAAAGTCCTTTACTGAATCCTCATCTCTGCATCCCGTTTGCTGTATGTCTGTCTCCTACTCTTTCCCCCTCTCTGTGCTACTTAGGAAGACTTCAATATGAAACCACCACCAGCACCAGCAGCGCATTCCTTCCTCCCTGGGTGTGACTTGAAGCACCAGTTTATAGACTGGATCTGGCTGGGATTTGTAATTTAAAATACAATACTGCTTCCAAATCGTGGGAAGTAGTAGTTCCCCTCTACTCAGCTCTGGTTAGGCCTCATCTTGAGTACTGCATCCAGTTCTGGGCACCACACTTTAAGAAGGATGCGGACAAACTAGAAAGGGTTCAGAGGAGGGCAACAAAGATGATTAGGGGACTGGGAACAAAGCCCTATGAGGAGAGACTGAAAGAACTGGGCATGTTTAGCCTTCAGAAGAGGAGACTGAGGGGAGATATGATAGCACTCTTCAAGTACTTAAGGTTGCCTAACATCTATCTAGTGTTGATGCTAGACCCATATTAAATAGTAATGGTGAAGTATCTTTGTGCCTCCCCTTCTTGTTTTTCAAGAAGCTCCTGCCCCCATCCATCGGCTTCATTTAAAAGATATGCAAACATTTGAGAGCAAGTGCAGGAGTTCACAATACATCTAATCCTATACATGTCTACTCAGAAGTTCAATGGGACTTCCTCCAAGGTAAGTGGGCATAGTATTGAAGCCTGAGATATGAGCCCAGAAGTCTTCAGCTCCATTGTTGTCTTTGCCATGACTTCTCTAGGTGGCCTTATTCAAGACCCTCCACCACCAACACACACACACACACACACACAACTAAAAATTACATAGAATCCCCCCCCCCTTTTAAAAAGAAGAAGCCAAAAGCAGTCTGGGCAGGCTGCAAGTTGGGGTGCAGGAAGGGCAGATGGAAAGAAGCTACTTAACCCTGCTCATTTCCCAGCTCAAAAGCATCCTTGAACTGCTGTTTTCACCTGTGTGGGACAAAGATAAGGGGATATCTTGCAGGGCTGTTGTAAGGATTTTTCAAATAGTGTCTGTAAAGTGCTGTGAACATTCGAAGCACTATAAAAATATGATTCACAATGGTTTGTTATTGTTTATCTGAAGTTCTACTTTCTTGGGGGGAAGTTGGGTTTTTGCAACTTGAACTAAAAGATAAGGGGAAAGATCTATTGGAATGTGTATAGATTGTAAAATGGTAGTGACTCAGGGAATTTAGTCATTCTTGGCACTGTGACAAAAATGCTATTTGCTGATCAAATTGCTCTTCTAGCTAGCTCTATGGACAGTTGTCCACCGCAACCATGAAGGAGCAATTTAGAGGTGAAAGACACTCTTTGTGGATCTCTCATTAAAATAATCTTGTTTCTGCTGCAGGAACTGTAGTCATAGCTCAAGTGTCAGACAGAGTGATGACACATCTTTAAACTCTTTAAAAATAGGTTGGGATTGTTAGCACCTGCTCAGTTCTCCCTTCAGCCTCCTTTATTCCCAAGACATGCCCAGACCAGCCTCTGCCTCTCAGAGGATGATGAGGTCTGACTGTATGAAGTTAATTAGAGAAACATTTGGAGCATGTTATCTCTCTTTGCCTTTTTCTCTTAACCTTGAGGACTGTGAGCGATGGGACATAACAGAGATGGTCATCTCTATGTAGAGCAGGGATGGGGAACGTGTGGCAGTCCACATGTTGCTGGACTGCAACTCCCATCATCCCCGGCCATTGGTCATGCTGGTTAGTGCTGATGGGAGTTGCAGTCCAATAGCATCTGGAGGGCCACATGTTCCCCACCCCTGATGCAGAGCCCTAGCCATTTAGAACTTCTAGGGTCAAAATATGCATCTTGAATTGTACTCCAAACACATAATTTATGGGATTCGCTGCGTGAAGATCTGGTGATGGCCACCAGCTGAGATGGCATTAAGAGGGACCGAGACAAATAACTGAGGATAGGTTGATCACTGGCTACTAGTGCTGGCTACATCATGTCTCCTGTTTCACAGGCACTTTGCCTCTGCATACCAGTTGCTTGGGGGGTTGGGAGAACAGGAGATAGGTGTTGCCCTCATCTGCTTGTCACTTTCCAAGAGACATTTGGTTGGTCACTAAAGGGAACCAGATGCTGGACTAGATGGACCTTTGCTCTGATCCAGCAGGCTCTTTTGTTCTTAGCTGTATGAAGCCAGTGCACTGGGCTAAATGTATTCCCCATGAGCAACCTGCACAAAGAAGCAATTTCCAGATGGGTGGCCATGTTAGTCTGTTGCAGCAAAAACAACAGAGTCTTGTGGAGCCTTCAGGACTAACAAATTCATTACAGCATAAGCTTTCGTGATGCATGAAGAAGCAGGCTGCCCTATCATGAGCTATATGCTGCTGCTTTTAAGTGTTTGTGTATACAAGACTTTCAGTAAGTTGTCTGTTTCATGTGTGTGTGAGTGAAATTTAATAATGAGGGTTGCATCACCTAAGTTGCAATTTCTGCACACCCGAAATTGTGTGTACATGTAGATGCATGTATTAATTGCGTGTGATAATAAACTGTATGTGAGAGTCTCACAATCTCTCTCATGGAAGTGTGATGTGGTGTGAGATGACTCTTAGTGGCGTTGAGATATTGCAGTGCAGCCCAACAACATCTGGAGAGCCACACTGTACCCATCTCTGGACTACAGCAACTTCCATTGAGCTTTGTTAGGTAGACTAAACACAGTAAACAGCTTGCTGTAAGTCTGGGGAAAATCTGTTACAGGGGAGAAAACCGTCCCTTGTTAGATGAAGTTTCCAGGCACCCTCAGCATATTGACAACACCAAGGGTGGGGGATGGGATTAATTTCTTCTCAAGAGATAGACTCAAAAGTGTTTGCATGCTAGTCGATATCTGCAGCAGGTGGGGAGATGCTGTTTAAGATGTCTTTCCCACCATAAAACAGGGAAATACACCTTTGCCTCATTTTATTGCTGTAGCAATCTTGTAATGTGGGCTAGGCTGAAACAACAGTGCCTGAGGCCACGTAGTGATCTAATGGCTAGTGTAGTATAGGAGGGGCTTAAAGAGTTGGCAGTGAATCAGGAAATCCCTAATTCAAATGGCATCTTTGCCATGAACTCATTAGGCACCCTTAGGGAAGTGGATAGGCAGAGGCAACGTTTGCAATATGGGGCTAATAATACTGACCCACCTTACAGGATTACTGAAATAATGTGGGAGGAGTCATTGAGAACACTTGGAAGCACTACATCAGGGGTGGATAACTTGTGGTCATCCAGGTGTTTTGGCCTACAACTCCCATCAGCCCTAGCCAGCGTAGCCAATACTGAAGGACAAGTGGAGTTGTAGGTCAAAATATCTGGAGGGCCACAAGTTGCCCACCTCTGCACTACGTAAATGCAAAATATTATAATTGGGGACTTGGATCTCCCACCCAATGCTATCCACAACATCACCGTTGTTCTTTGATATGAAAGGGGAAAGAGGAGATGGGTTACCTATTAATTTCTTACCACCTGAAGTTAATATCAAGCTTTGCCTATATAAAAACGGCTATGTTTCTTTTTACCTCTGTTCCCTATCTAACAAGGAAGCTGTGAGTTTTGCTTAAGGCTGGAAGACAGATCTGGGTAAGTGCTAGGATTTATATTTTCAGTAATGGAGAATCAAATCAGCTGTGGTGTGTGTCTTTGTCCCAGTATCCCTAGGTGCAACCTGAAACCTGCATTATAGCACCTAGGAGAGCCTAATCCAGTGAAGTCTGCCACCACTTCCTATGCCCCATCTTAAGACTGTGGCCAAGGCAAGCTGTATGGCTTCAACACCAAGCCAGCCTTCTCTCTCACACCTCTCCCGCCAGCTTTGTTTGACATCAAGCCTGATGAAGAGTGCTGGAGAACTCTAAAACTTGCTCACTATTTTGTGACATATTGATTGGTCCTAATCAAGGCATTGCCTGACTGTGGCTACAGGCCAAAGGATGCGGAGCACATTTTCTCCAAAACAAGAGTGGTACTTGATAATTTGATGGTCATCCACGACTGGTCTGGTATATCGGTATTGCAGGCCTGATTTTGATTCAGCAACAGGTTTCTTGTGTGATTTGGGCAAATAACTTCCTTGGCTAAGACAGACATGTCTCATTTTCATTCCTTCAGCTGTACACCTAGGCAAATGTCATTTGCCCTTCCTGCCATAGGGGGGACACGCTAACCACAATACCACACAATGTGAGTGCCAGTGCGGTATAGTGGTGAGCATGTTGGACTGTGGAGACTTGGGTTCAAATCTCCACGCAGCTAGGAAGCTCACAGGCAACGTGATCCTATGGCCTCTAGACAGCCTCTAGACAGCCATAGGATTTTTCAGTGGCATTGAGGCGGCGTCGAGCAGGAGGCATTGAGAGCACATAATGCAGGCCACATGCTGAAGCTAAGCAGGTATGAGCCGGGTCAGTGCTTGGAAGGGTGACTCAGTCAGACTGCCTGGGCTGCCCACATCTGTTCTCCTGCATTGAGCAAGGGGTTGGACTCAATGGCCTTATAGGCCCCTTCCAACTCTGCTATTCTATGATGCTATGATTCAGATTCCCAGCAACAAGGTTGGAAAATTGTTCCGACGTAGCTGGGGATCCGTGCTCGGATCCCTGTCTCCCCCCACCCCACCCCCCGCAGCCAACACAGGAAGAACCACTCCAGCTGCTTCTCCAAGGTCGCAAGAGTGACCTCAGAGAAGGGTTTTTAGGGACGTTCCAGGGGCTGGGGAGGAGAGGAGACAGGCACCGCCAAGATACGAGGTATCTTGCCTCAGCCTCCTTCCCTCTCGTTCCAAAGTGCCGCACTTAGCCGAAACTGGCTGTCTAAGTGCTTTGCAGGGCGGGAGGAGCGCAGAGGCAACCTTCACCTCCGCGCTCCTCTTGCCCTCCATAGGATGCCTGTAATCCTCTTAGTTTGGAAGGTTATGGGAATCCCGACTGGATTGCACCCTAGGTGACTTTGGGCCGGTTGGGCTCTCTATCTCAGCTTAACCTGCCTTATAGGGTTGTCATGTGGATAAAAGGTGGGGAGCCATATATGCTAGCCTGAGGCCCGTGGAGGAAGGCACATCCCATTCGAGATAGTGGAGCCATTCTGGGCAAGTTTAACTGGATCAGAGTCAGCCTCTTTCCTAGTCTGCTACTGTCTGAACCAAATGGAGACGTCCAACATTTCAGGGAGCAAGGCTCAGGCCTGAACCCAGGGCCTTGCATCAGGCTGTTCTGTTAAATGAATGGTATCGTAGTAGCACGCAAGGCCCTGTATTATAAACACAGGGGAATGGGCGATAACAGGAACAGTTATCAGTACTTATCAGGCAGACTTGCACAGAGGAAATAGCTAAACAGAGTTGTCAGATCAAACATGAAAGCCATGCATGGCCAGCGGGACTGCCATTATGGTGAGCACAGAAGCCAGTTTCTAGTCCAGTAAGCCAGACCTTCTTGGGAAAGCAGATAAAAACCCATCAGCATGCCAGATAGGTGTCTAGCAGTGCCACTACTCTTAGGTACTTCAAAGAGGCGGCTGATAGTATCTTTTGCTGACCAACAGCAAGCGTGGGTGGGGGTCTGCTCCTGCCAGAAGATAGCTGGTATACCTTTTGTCCAACAAAAAGCCTCGCCAGCCAGGCCACTGTGTTCAATTGATTTACTCCCGGGTTGGGGTGCATAAGATTGCAGCAGGCTTTGGTTCGTGCTCGTAACAAGTTGGGGTTTCCCCCTGCGGGTTCTTCTTTTATTTATTATTTTATTTATTATATTTATACCCCGCCTTTTTTCCTGCAAGAACCCAAGGCGGCTTACATAATCCTCCTCCTCCTCCTCTCCATTTTATCCTCACAACAACCCTGTGAGGTAGGTTAGGCTGAGAGTCAGTGACTGGCCCAAAGTCACCCAGTGAGTTTCATGGCCGAGTGGGGACTAGAACCTGGATCTCCCAAGTTCCAGTCCAACACTCTAACCACTACACCACACTGGCTTCTGTGTGGACTGTGTGGGCTCTCTGCCTATCAAGCAAGCTATGATGTGAAAGAAGATGAGGGGCAAGAGCAGCTGGTGAGAATGTAGACTCACTAAGGAAGGCCCCCCCAAAAAACCTGGAGCCAGCACTGCATTCCACCCTTCAAGGTGCCTGCCTATTGATAGTGATAACTGACAGATAACTGTCTGTTCGCCATCTGTTCTTCTAGCCATTGGTTATGAGTTGTTGTGAGGAGGGATGTTTGGCTATCTCCCCCCCGCCCCCGCTCCCATATACACACTCATGGTAAAAAGAGCTCTGGTAAAATGTTCCACTGCAAAACCTCCTCCGCAGCATTCTATGGCTAACCAAAGAAGAAAAAAAAGCCCAGAGCATTCAGAGTGAGGGCTCCGTGCAGTTCTTCCAAAGGTAGAGCTGCCCATATGCCCCGTGGTGTGAGGGTGTGCCCTACCTCCCAAGGCACTCCTCTGCTAAGGAAAGTGGGCGAGGGAGAGACTGTCCAATGACACGTGAGCTAAAAAAATGCCACCTCAGAATGAGTCAGCACGTTCGGGGGCACCAGCCAAGCGCGTAAAGGGATCACAGCCCTCCCTATGGAAAAGGTTCACACGTATATCCTCAAAATGGCCACTCTGTTGGGGGAATATATATAATGGCCACTCTCTCAGGGGGAATGCACAAAATGGCTGCTCTATGGGGGTCCTGGAGTGGGCCCCTAGGGTCAGGAGGGTGAGAAGGGGCCCTGTGAGGTGATTGGACAGGGATAAAGGGAGGGGGAGGAGGTCAAGGGTGAAAGGAAAGGGGCAGGGGCCCCAAGGGAGAGGGCCCTAGGGGACCATGGGATATTGGGGCCAGGAGGGGGCTGTCTCCAAACTTTTGAATTTACATTACAGTCATGCCTTGGATTGAGAGTATAATTCGTTCTGGAAACATGCTTGTAATCCAAAACACTCTTATATCAAAACGAAATCCCCCCCAAAAAAATTTGTACAGAGATTTTTAATTTAAGCCGTACTACAGTACTTGTAATGCAAGACGTTGCTTGTATATCAAGTCAAAAAAAATTAAATAAATATTTAAAAATTTGCTTGTCTTGCAAAACGCTCTCAAACCAAGTTACTTGCAATCCAAGGTATTACTGTAATTTCCCTCTAAGGTTGCCAGAGTTTGTTTGTTTTAAAATGGACATAGGTGTCATCTGTTTTGGGTTTTGCCCTAACTATGAGGACACTGCCATTTAAAGAGGGTTGTAGTAGTCCTACAAGTATCTTTTTCTGAAGTTGCTGTTCCAGACCAGAAAGTGAGTTATTTATTTTTTTAAATTTATTTTTATTTTAGAGTTAGCAGACTCTAGAGCAGTGGTTCCCAATCTTGGGTCCCCAGATGTTGCTGGACTACAGCTCCCAGCATCCCTTGCCATTAGCCATGCTAGCTGGGTATGCTGGGTGTTGTAGGCCAGCAACATCTGGGGACCCAAAGTTGGGAACCACTGCTCTAGAGAATGTCATTTCTTTTCTGCCTCGATTAATATCTATCTTTATTGGCAGGTATCCAGCTGAAAGTTCTTTCATCTAGTTTCAAACTGCATTGTGGATTTCTTCGTTATCATCCATGGTTTTTGTTTTCTGTGGGTGTACATGCAACAAACCCCTTCTAGGGCTGAACTGGCATTAGGGAACTTTAGAAGCCAGTGATTGCTGCCCACATCAGCTAGAACCAATTTTTGACATATTATGTACGGTAAGCTTTATTTGTTTTGTTTTTTAATGAGCTGGATTACATGATTCCCATTCTAATTCAGGTTTGTGTCAATGTTTTTGTTGTTTTTTTTTTTTTAAAAAATGGTTTTGGTATAAAGCAGTGTTCTCCAACCTTGGGTCCCCAGATGTTTTTGGCCTACAGCTCCCAGCATGCCCCAGCCAGCTATGCTAGCTGGGGCATGCTGGGAGTTGTAGGCCAAAAACATCTGGGGACCCAAGGTTGGAGAACACTGGTATAAAGAAACAATGCCATTATTGATCTCTGAGGTACAGAATAGTCAAATCAGTTTAGTCTAGAGTGTGGGGAGTTAAAACTCAACAGCCAAAGCACTCTGCATTGGGACTTGCCCGGCTTCCCTTTGTCCCAGAGGGGTTTCTTTGGGGTCCAAACAGCATCTTCAGTTTGCCTACATTTGGCCCCTTTCTTCCCATTCTTTCCCCTACCACCACCCCCTGCCCCCACCAAACATACTTTTGGGAACCCTGTCTTAGGTTCTGAGTGCAACAAATTTAAAATTCAGATTGGTCTTGCATTGCATATATGACATTTTTACACCACCACCACCAATCTGTTTGCACGAACAAACATTGCTCAGAATGAATACATTATTATTGTGTTATAACAGGGTGTCTCGGCAGAATTGATTTCCGGCTGATGCTTTTTTTTCTTTGGGAAAACCTTTGCTCAGGTCGCAGAGCTCCTGAAACTGAAAGAGGCTCAGGATGAAACTGACAGACACACTAGACAAGCCTGATCAGGTTAGCAAGACATCCGTGGACTATGGGCACTGTGATTATTATTCTCTCCCCCTACCCACCTCCCCAAATATCCCTGGTTGGTCTTAAGCTGCATTCCTTTTCTTTCTCTGGGGAGCTTAGGATGAGAGTATATGCATAGTGTGTTTGTAAGTGGGTGGGTCCAAATGACAGATGGAGCTGCCCAGCACCGCAGGGGTCAATTCATCCAATTCACATAAGGATGTTGAGTGAAAGCCAGGGGGAGGGGTGGGAAAGGGGGCTGGGACTTACAGATTGTAAGACCAGTCAGAAGGAAGGAACTGCTACATTTGAGTGTGTATATGTTTGTGCTCATGATGAGACACACACAGAAAGAGAGAGAGAGAGAGAGAGATGACACATAGGCAGAGCATGGCACTGGCCGGGTCTGCCTAAAGCTTTGAAGAGAGGAGCAAAAGGAGAGACACAAATGAGTTGAGAGACTGGGAGAATTTTCTTTCTTGCAGCAAGGGAAGAACTCAGACACAGTGGATCCACACCAGTGAAGGACTGTACAGGATCAGAGGAGAATCTCTTCTTCTTGCCGAAGACATATTCTCATCCTCCTGTTCCTCCTCTAGCAGGTATGGAGTTCACCAATGATACTGCCAACCACTTGGGCATTGAGGAATGTGACTATGTTGAATGGAGTTCCTCCAAGATCCTCATTCCCTCCATCTACTTGCTTGTTTTCTTCCTAGGCACCACTGGCAATGGCCTGGTGCTGTGGACCATTTTCCGGGGAGGCCAGGACAAACGGCGATCAGCGGATACATTTATTGCCAATCTGGCAGTGGCCGACCTGACCTTTGTGGTCACCTTGCCGCTGTGGGCTACATATGTCATCCTGGACTACCACTGGTCTTTTGGCTCTTTTGCCTGTAAACTCAGCAGCTACCTGGTCTTTGTCAACATGTATGCCAGTGTCTTCTGCCTCACAGGGCTCAGCTTTGACCGCTACTTGGCCATTGTCCGCCCCATAGCAAATGCCAAACTGAGGTCAAAGGCTAGTGGACTTTTAGTGACAATTGCTCTCTGGGCCTTGGCAGCCCTTCTAGGCCTTGCCAGCCATGATCTTCCGGAGGACTGACATACTCAATGAGTCTGACAGAATGACCTGTTTCATGGATTACTCGAGTGTGGCAACCAACGAGACGGACGGAGCTTGGGAAGCTGGGCTAGGCTTGTCCTCCACCCTTATGGGCTTCGTGGTCCCTTTTGCCATCATGCTGACATGCTACTTCTTTATTGCCCGTACCATTGCTGGCCACTTCCGAAAGGAGCGCAGTGAAGGACTGAGGAAGCGGAAGCGCCTGCTGACCATCATCATTGTCCTGGTGGCCACCTTTGCCGCATGTTGGCTGCCCTTCCACCTGGTGAAAACCATCTATATGCTGATGGACTGGGAGGTGATGCCCTTGTCATGTGGCTTCCATGTCTTCCTTAGCAATCTTCACCCCTACTGCAGCTGCTTGGCCTACATCAACAGCTGCCTCAATCCTTTCCTCTATGCCTTCTTTGACCCCCGCTTCCGACAGGCGTGTGCTGCCGTCCTCTGCTGCAGCGCCAGCCATTTGGCTGGAGTCGCTGGAGACAAGTCAGCCAGTTACTCCTCCTGGCCATAGCCAGAACCACCTGGGCAAAGGAGTCGAGCCACAGCGGGAGAAACAGTGTCCCGACAGCCAGGAGACTCTGCTTCATGGGTAAACGTTGGATAACATCAGGCAACCATGAAGGACTTCACTTTGGATATAATGAGCCCTTCTTTATTTAATCTCTTTTCTTTTTTGTATTTCATCCTGTCTTCCAACTCTTCTATGGCCTTCTGTTTCTAAAGTTATTTTCTTCCATTAAAAACAGCCAACACCTATATCACATTCTGACTTCTTTCCCTTCCTTCTTCCGCACTCTGCTGGGTTGCCCATTCTGACTTTGTCACTTAGAGCACAATCCTATGCTTGTTTAGACAGAAAAAAAAAGTCCTACAACACCCAGCATTCCCCAGCCAGCATAGGGAATGCTGGGAGTTGTAGGACTTCCCCCCCCTGTCTAAACGTGCATAGGATTGCATCCTTCACCTCTTTTAATAAGGGATTTCTTGCAGTGATAAGTTAAGCTAAGTTTCCTTGGAACAGTTAGAGCCATGCCCTTTGCTTTGTATAAAATGTGGTGTGGTCCGTATTGGCTTCAGTGCTGAAGCATAGCTACTCTGTTAGTTTGCTGTGTTTATTGCCCTTGAGTATTTTTAACTTGGCTTCCCCATACCTCTGTTCCCCAACTGTACAATATGAAAATGGGCCTTCTTACAGGCACGGGGATATTGTGCAAGTATATGTGTTGAGTTCTGTAAGGGGTGACCAGTTGTCCTAGGAGGTTAAAAGAGTACTGCATTCCAGTCTGGAACACAAGCTGCTGCTCCTATATTATACACTTACCTGGAAGGAAGTCTCATTGAACGTCAATGGACTTACTTCTGAGTAGGCATGTGTAGCATTGCGCTGATAGTTTGCTCACCTGAGCTTCCGAAGAGTTTCTACGCCTTCTAACCAAACCCTGAAACATTCAGTTAGGCTCTATGCACAAAGTCCCATAAAATCAGTGGGGCTTATTTCCTAGGAAATGTGGACAGGATCATGCTGCATGTCAAATCTGACAGGAGTAATTTATATTTGACCTCTTCTCTGCAGCTGGCTGGTGGTGTTTCAAGCCAGCCCCATGTCACGAGTCAGGACTCCTGTCTCAGAAAGTCTGTCCCGTCCCCCCCACACACACCTGGCTTCATTCTTCCAGCCAGCTTAGGAGCTCCCAGTTGCTCTGTACCTTCCATAGGAAGAAATTATATATCACCACTCCAGAAATGTGTACTTTTAATATCCAGTACTAGGATTGGCACCATGGACAGAAGACTCCGGGCCTGCTATGACTCTCATTTTTCCTGTAGACGAAACGTGCTTCATGAGCCATGCTGAGAAGAGATATAAAATTGTGCTTCCCTTTCTTGTTGTTCTCCCCAATTTTCCTGCCCCGTAGCCCCCCCTCCCTTTTCTGGTTTCCTGCCTTGCAAAGTACAGTGATATGTATTATTTTTCTACATGGGTGGATTAGCAGCAGTGTCTTCTTGGTTTTCCTTATAATCCTTCATGTGTTACTTCTCTTCCCCACAATTCACTGGGAGCTGGCTTCTCCCAGCATGTGAGGGCATGTATACAGCGCCTCTCTTTTGCAGGTAATCTAAAGAGAAGTGGTAAAACACCATCATACTTTCAATAAGGGCTCCCTTTTAAGGAGTTGGTCCAAACTGCACCTTGGCCCTAAAGGAGTGTTTATTAAACCATGCATCAAAATGTTCTGAGCTCTTCCCTCTGATACTGTGGGATCTATCTGTTGGGAAATAGTTTATGTATGGAAATGCCTCCTCCCCCCTTTTAATGTATTCTCTGTTCTTATTAACCAAGGGACCCAGCATAATACTGGCCCCAAAAGTTTTGAATCTCTCTCCCATTATATTTTTATATCCTAATGATTTTTTTTTAAACTTCATTTTCAAATTTCTGAAACTTTTTTTTATTTAAAACTTTTGCTGAAGTTTTAAAATGTTTGGAAATGCCGTAAACTGGAAAATGGCTTTTAACAATCAAACATTCTTTATTCAAGCTGAATAACAAGCTGGGAAATGCAAACATGTTCATATTTATCCTATTGAAACAAAAGTATTCATTGTCCCCCCCCCCCCCCCGTGTAATCTAAATTCATCTCCAATCTAGGAATATCCCAGTTTCTGGGATTCCCTCTGAATCCTAATGTACATTGTGGAATTATAGACTCTAAAACGTTGTGAAATTCATATGTTTTCTGTCCTTATTTGTGTATGTTTGTGTGTGTGCGTGCGTGCACGTGTGAGTGTCCTTTACGCAAATCAAAACAAAACACTGTTGATCAAGTAGTAAAAATTGTGCTGGAGGGGATATGCTGCTGACTGTGGTCCAGTTATGCATTTAACAGAACCAGGTGGTAAAGCCTTTCCTGGATTCTACCATTTCAGGGTGCAAGTGGGAGGTTTAATGTACTCCCCCATGAAAAAAACACCCTGGATATAGAAAAGTAGAATTTCAGAGAGGAGTCTAATTGAATCTTTTCTCCTGCCATGCTAGTTTTCTAGGTACAGAGTACATTTTTAGATGGGTGCATTCAAACACATACTGCGAGCTGCAGCCTGAAGTGGAATGATCCAAGAAAAGCTTTACCACTTGATTCTCCTGAATGTATAAAGGGCTAAATGTATAAATGATTCTGCTGAATGTATAAAATGATCTTTGGTGTGTTACCTTGTTCCTCTTCCAAGGGCACAACACAGTAGAGACAGGGTAAAATTCAGGACTTATTATTGCTACCATTTAACAATCCATGTATACGGGGCTAGCAATGTGCTAGATGGTTGTGGATTAGACCTAGAAATACTAGGCAAAAGGAGCAGAACAGTTCTGGGCCCCAAGAGAGAAAGCACTGATCTTTACTCAAACTAATTCCAAGAATTAGGTGGGAAGGAATAGGCAGAAGGAGACTTTCACACACACTAGTGCTAAATGGACTTTGCAGCCCCTCTCTGTTTTTGGTGTGCAGATGTGAATGTGCTCGACATAGGACAGAAAGAGCACTTTATAAAGTCAAATGTGTCCTGTGGGTTTTACTTCCAACTCCCCCAAAGTCACATCCTCAGTTATGGTGAGATAAGGAGTAACCTTCTCCTTTTTCAAGCAAAGGTGATGCAATTTCCTCAATATGTGCATGACCTCAGTGAACTAAATACTGATTCAGATCTTTAGTCCTTCTGGCTCAGAGGTGTCAACATTGTCTGGCTGTGACTCTCCAAGGATTCAGTCAGGGGTCTTTTTGAACCCTACCTGGAGATGCTGGGGATTGAACCCAGGACCTCTTGCATGCAAAATATGCGCCCTAGCTACCACTGAGCTACAACCTTTCCCCGAAGACAGCCCTCCCAAGCCCAGGCCCACAGATGTTGTTGGACTACAATGCCCATCATCCCTTGACTATTGGCTATGCCACCTGGGACTTGGAGTCCAACACCATCTGCGGAATGGGCTGCATCTGAAAATGGACAAAAATGGGGAGATGGAGCATTTTGACTAGGGAAAGGATAGAAGCACAGCTAACTCATACCTCAGACCTTTCATGGTAAACACTGCAGGTTGAATGTTTTGCTTTCCCCCCATGCCATGAGGTAGAAGAGAAACCAGTGGGTGAGGGTGGCGAAGGAGCCCACCCCCCTGTGGCACACTGTTCCGGACACAAAATCTGAAGCAGCCCCAGAAGGCTCAGCCTGTTGGTGACTGGAATGTCAGGATCGCAGTTCAGAGTGGAACTGCCATTTTCGATGTGATGGATTGTAATTGCATATAATGAATAAACAAAGCCTGATTAATCAGACTCTGCGGGAAGAACTGTCAACAGTGAACCCCCCCGGGAAACATTTGATGTAGTACTGAAAAAGCTGGGATGTATGTGCGCATCTCAGTAGGTAGACAAAGAATAAGGAGGTACAGAAAAGGTATAAAGTGGGCCGAAGGGAGAAGCAAACTGGGAAGGCAGAAGGGGCAAGGAGTACAGAGAATAAAGATGTAGGCATCAGGAGTTAATCTAGAGTCGTGGTTCCTTTGTGGGCTTTCCAGGAGATTCCTGGGCAAAAGAAGAAACTTTTCTTTCTACAAGGGATGCACTTGAGAAGTTTCCCAAAGGGTCACCCAGTCTTTGCAATGATGAGATTGCACACATTGGTGTCTGTGAGTGACTCTTTCAGTATCTGTCTATTGGGGTGTGTTTGTTTCCCCCTGAATTCCTGGTTTTGGGCATGAGTTTAAAAAAAAACACTGCATAAGTTGTTGGTTTTTTTTCCTTTGCGGGGGGGGGGGACTCTCCCTATTCCTCAGAGCTTTGCTAAAATGCACAGAAAGTTCTAAAAATATTCTGGGAGTGAGAGAAGTGCTAATTAAAGTGTGCACAATTGTTATATCTAAATATAAAAATGGTGCTTCCTGGGCTGAAGGAAAATATGTTTCCTGAATGAGATTTCTCAGAAAGTCTTTGCAGGGCATGCTAGTAGATCCCATGACAAAGACTCTGACTTATTTGATGAGTTCACACACTAAAGGTGCAATCTCATGCAAGTTTAGACAGAAAAAAGGCCTACAACTCCCAGCATGCCCCAGCCAGCATAGCTGGCTGGGGCATGCTGGGAACTGTAGGCCTTTTTTTCTGTCTAAACTTGCTTAAGATTGTGCCCTAAGGTGTTTGACTGCTTGACAGAGTAAAGCATCGTGCACACTGATGCTGCTAAATTCTCCTTGTTTTTGTGAGGCATATCTTCACAAGCTGATTTTATTCTCATACAATAAGTACTATCCTGACATCCTGCATACCCTGGCTGCAAATGCCCCATCTGTTCACATATTTGATAGACAGAACAGTCAGCATCAGTGAGAAATGTGCAGGCCGGATAATATATAGTCCCTGCGGAGAACATTCCACACTTTCCGGGGGACGTCCTCCATGCTACCAATAGTGTGGAGGCAGCAGCTGCTAAACTGGAATCAGGGCATCCCATTTCTGCATACAACCCACCCACTGCTGTCAGTCCAATCAATGTTGCACTTCCATTCCTACTCAGCAAGGGTGACTTCATGCAGGTACGCTCATGATGGTGGGATCAAGCGAGGATGACTCGCATGTGTGAAACAGCTGCCTCAGGTCAACCTCCAACGACAGAGCTTTCCCATTGACTGAAGAAACACAGCTTTGCCCAATGGAAGCAGTTGACCTGGCACACACACGCAGCCACTCACACAGTGACATGTATGTGTGCGAAGTGGCTCTCAAAAGCCCTCCATCAGTTCATACTTGCCCAACAACCCCAGTTAACCGTTGTGCGCTTCCCTGCCTGACCCTGTGGGGGTAGACCAGGGAAGAAGCAGGACATGTTGTTGCATAGCGCACGCCACATCAACACTGGGTGGTGGTGGTGGTGGTGGTGGTGTGCTATATAACCCTGGTCAGGTCATGTTGCTTTTCTGAGGCCTGCCCTCCCACCCACAGTTTCCTTTCCAGTGCAGGTTGCACTTCGGTCCAGCAGGATTTGTTTTTGCCTGGCTTGCAGGGCTGTTTTCATCTACTCTACACCGTATATCTGGGGGTAAGTTGCAGTTAGTGCCAGGGGAGTGAGGCGAGGCAATGAACAAGGTCTAGGTTGGTGACAATGGCAAGGCTGTGTGGCAACAATGAAATCAAAGCATATGTGAGCACCAGAAGGCACCTTATTTATTTATTACATTTAACCCTGCCTTTTTTCCTGCAAGGAACCCAAGGTGGCTTACATAATCCTCCTCCTCCTCCTCCTCCTCCTCCTCCTCCTCCTCCATTTTATCCTCACAACAACCCTGCAAGGTAGGTTAGGCTGAGAGTCAGTGACTGCCCCAAAGTCACCCAGTGAGTTTCATGGCTGAGCAGGGACTAGAACCTGGATCTCCCGAGTCCCAGTCCAACACTCTAGCCACACACTGGTTCTTGAAGGTGACTTGCCATTCAGGGCTGTGAGACTCACGCTTGGGGTAAGGACCTCCTTTGGGGCCAACCTGGCTCATCCACCAAGAGCTGCGCAACCTGGGGGGATGGAGAAGGCAACCCAGGAAGGCTTCCATCAGCACCTGAACAGGTGTAGCCAACGGGAAGGTGATAAGAAACCAAGCACTGCAAGGCCCAGGACTGGGACAGGCTCGCCTTGAATCAGTGTTGCCAGGTGGATTCTGCATTTAAATGCGTCTGTATATAAGCACAGTCCCGCACAGGGTTAGGTTGTTGCAGATCATGTTTGTACGTTTACCTGTAATAAAGTTGTGGTCCCCATTCACCCAGTGCACTGCACAATGTTCTTGTCTCTCTATTTCATAGAATCATAGAATCATAGAAAAGTAGAGTTGGAAGGGGTCTACAAGGCCATCGAGTCCAACCCCCTGCTCAATGCAGGAATCCAGGTGAAAGCATCTCTGACAGATGGCTGTCCAGCTGCACCTTGAATGCCTCCAGAGTGGGAGAGCCCACCACCTCCCTAGGTAGTTGATTCCATTGTCTTATTGCTCTGACAGTCAGGAAATTTTTCCTGATGTTTAGGTGGAATCTAGGTTCCTGTAACTTGAGCCCATTATTCCGTGTCCTGCAAACTGGGATGATCGAGAGGAGATCCTGGCCCTCCTCTGTGTGACATCCCTTCAAATACTGGAAGAGTACGATCATATCTCCTCTCAGTCTCCTCTTCTGAAGGCTAAACATGCCCAATTCTTTCAGTCTCTCCTCATAGGGCCTTGTTTCCAGTCCCTTTATCATCCTTGTTGCCCTCCTCTGAACCCTCTCCAGTTTGTCTATGTCCTTCTTAAAGTGAGGTGCCCAGAACTGGACGCAGTACTCAAGATGAGGCCTAACCAGTGCCGAGTAAAGGGAATTATCACTTCCCGCGATTTGGAAGCTCTACTTCTATTAATGCAGCCCAAAATAGCATTTGCCTTCTTTGCAGCCACGTCGCATTGCTGGCTCATATTCAGTTTGTGATCTACCACAATTCCAAGATCCTTCTCACTTGTAGTATTGTGAGCCAAGTGTCCCCCATTCTGTAACTCTGCATTTGGTTTCCTCTCCCTAGGTGCAGCACTTGGCATTTATCCCTATTAAAT
Organism: Shinisaurus crocodilurus; assembly: GCA_021292165.1. Lineage (NCBI taxonomy): Eukaryota > Metazoa > Chordata > Lepidosauria > Squamata > Shinisauridae > Shinisaurus > Shinisaurus crocodilurus. The sequence continues at coordinate 192,800,954 of CM037876.1, read as the reverse complement.
TTCATTCTGTTGTTTTCGCCCAGCGCTCCAGCCTATCGAGGTCACTTTGAATTTTGTTTCTGTCTTCCAGAGTATTAGCTGTTCCACCCAACTTTGTGCCATCTGCAAATTTGATAAGCATTCCCTGTACCTCCTGATCCAAGTCATTAATAAAAATGTTGAAGAGCACCGGGCCCAGGACCGAGCCCTGTGGTACCCCGCTTGTTACCTCTCCCCAGTTTGAGAAGGAACCATTGATAAGCACTCTTTGAGTCCGATTCTGTAGCCAATTGTGGATCCACCTGATAGTTGTTCCATCTAGCCCACTCTTAGCTTATTAATCAGGATATCATGAGGCACTTTGTCGAAAGCTTTGCTGAAGTCCAGATATATTATGTCCACCGCATTCCCACAGTCCACAAGGGAGGTTACCCGATCAAAAAATGAGATCAGATTAGTCTCACAGGATTTGTTCACACCTATTTCCTAGGTGTGGTCACAGTAATCCCTCCTCTGTAGTCCCCCAACTTTGCCTGTCCTGAAAATGAAGAGGGGAAGATGGTGTGAAAATCCTTAGGCAGTGGCTCTGTGTCACATTTGTTGGTGTGACCCCGTCAAGCCAACTACAGTGGGGGGAAATCTGTTCTTTCCGTGAGGCGGAGCTGGCAAAAAGAAACTCATTTCATCTCCCTTGCCAGATCGTTACTTTCAGAACAAGTATTCCACTGGAAGCCCTGCAAAGCAGCCCTTCTGACCTCAGAGTCTCCCCTCTGAGACCCGCTAGAGCAGCCTTCCCCAAGCTGGCACCCTCCAGATGTGTTGGGTGGCAGCTCCCAGCTTCTGTGGCCATTGGTCATGCTGGCTGGGATTTATGGGAGTTGCTGAAGGAAATGGGTGTGCTTAAATTTAAGATGTTATTATGCCCCCCAACCCCACCTCCCAAAAAAAGAAAAAGAAAAAAAAAGAAGAAGCTGGGGAGACAGAGGAGGGGTTTTAGGGGACCAATATTGACCAAGGCCCAGGAAAGGTGAACATTGCAAAGGGTACTAGGAGTGCCACATTGATTGGTGTGGAATAAACCTGGAGGCTGGAGCCTTACTTTTTAAAGTGGAAGGGAAGGGAAACAAGGATACCAGTGGAAGAATGAGGTTGGTGGCATAATCTCTGGGCTGCATTCTGAAATCTGAATGGGCACAAGTTTTATCTATTTATAGCCTACCTTTTTTCCCCACAAGGAACCCGAGGCTGCTTACATGAGCCTCCTCTTCCTCTCCACTTTATCCTCACAACAACCCTGCGAGGTAGGTTAGGCTGAGAGCCAGTGACTGGGCTTCATGGCCCGAGTGGGGACTAGAACCTGAATCTCCTGAGTCCCACTCCAGGACTCTAACCACTACGCCGCACTGGCTCTCGCAACAAAGTTGCAGCAAAGCATTTCTTAAATGTACAAGGACTGCTGATAATCACTTTGAGTGGTGGATTAGTGACTTTAAAAAAGAAGGGGTGGGGAGGCTGACAAGCTCCAGGTTGCTCTGAAATTTGATCTGTTCACTTTGCCTTTGTTCCATTTAGTTTTCATATCATGTGTTGCAAAATGTCAATTTCTTCTTGGAGTTCTGTAAACAAGTGATCCTGGCAACTAGATCAAAGCAGAGTATGTGGTGTAATAGTCCCCACCCCCCTTAACACGACACAAACGTTTCAAAATCTGAACTGCAAGATCAAGGCAGAGTTCCTTCTAAAGTTCCTGCCTTGGCAAGTGAAATAAAATAAGCTTTGTTAGACCTGAATTGCCAAGTTGCTATGGTCTTGGGGATTGTCAGAAGATTTCATTGCAAGATCTTAATCCTTTTTCATTGAATGAAACAAAGGATGCCAAGATTAGACTTCATGAGCAAAGTTAAATGTTCATCCTGAAAGCATGACAATATGAAGTATCTTTAATGGGATTTCATATACAGTAATACCTTGGATTGCAAGTAACTTGGTCTGAGAGCATTTTGCAAGACAAGCAATTTTTTAAAATAAATTTTGACTTGATAAGCAAGCAACATCTTGCAATACAAGTAGTCGTAGGGATGTAACCGCTCGCCTTGAGCGGGCGTAGCAGGCCGAAATCGGCCCCGCTCACGCCCGCCAGAGACTCGCTTTGATATAAGAGTGTTTTGGATTACACGGTTCCAGAACTGTGGAGAAAGCCCGAGCATACACACACAGTTGCTGGTCTTCCACAGGAACGAATTATGCTTGCAATCCAAGGTATTACTGTATATGTATATATAGTGTGAATTAATGCAAACAATAACATTTATTTCCTGGTTCTCTTGTCTTCATTTTCACATCTTAGTTCAAGTCAAGCAGTGGAGACAGGTTCTTCAAAGTCACACGGTCAGCCTAAATATCCATCTCTGGGATTTTCAAAAGTGAACAAGTAGAGCAGTAGGTGTCATGCCACATTATTCCATATTCTGTGAGGGACTGGGATGAGTCTAGACAACTGTTGACCAAAAGGTAACTTACACATAACAATTCAACCACACATTTCTATCAGATATGTAGTAAAATTCTGCTTACCACTTGGCAGAGTGATACAGATGACCAAACGACTCAGGGTCACCTCAGGATAGTTTTTGTTACCTGTATGGGAGACGTTTATCACTTCTTTCGTTCCTCATATTTTTAAAGAGTAGTGGAAAAATGAGGCTGAGAGGCTGATTGCCAGTTTCCTGAGGCTGATTGTTAGTTCCTAGTTCCCAGTCCCTATGGAAGTTTGAAACAGATTTCAATGAGTACACTCAATAAGGAAATTAAGTTTATATGGCCCTGTCAGTGTATGACTTGGGGGTGGGGGTGGCCAAAAGCTTAGTTTGGGAAGCACACTTACACTTCTTCACTTATACTTTGGACTGCTATTGGTGTGGGCCTGCACACTTGAAAGTGCTTTGCTGTGGCATGTTATAGAGGCCACTCTCCTGGAGGTAGATTCATAGATTCATAATAGAGTTGGAAGGAGCCTACAAGGCCCTTCAAGTCCAACCCCCTGCTCAATGCAGGAAACTAGAGGAGGGGTCTCCATCCAAGTAATAACCAGGCCTGACCCTGCTTAGCTTTCCACACTCAGACAAGCTGAGCCAGCGTGAGCCACAGGTGAGGATGTATGATGTGGGGAGGCTCAAATCTTAGACTGGGATACATACCTCCAGTCCCTTATTCATTTACACACACCTTGAGTATTATTGGCATAGGGACAGCTGTTGTTGTTGAAACAACCCACAGTGCGCCCGACAGATGATTGGGCTCACCTCCCCCTTACTCCTCCCACAGGTATCCCAGGGGACACCGCTGGACGACTGAGTTGTCTCCCCCCCCTCCCTGCAATGACCACGAACTGTTTTTTAGCTCACTGCAGCTTCCCCCCCTTCATTTACCCTTTTTATTTTTCAGAGATTGCAAAAGCCAGCTTGACAGCTGGCTTTCTTGATCCCTGTTTTGACAGCCATTGACAGCCCCTTCAGAGTGCCCGAGCTGCTGCATATGTCCCACTCAAAAATCACCCATTGCCCTGTCAAAAAAACCCTTTTTAAAGGGACCCAGAGTTTTGACAGCTAGCTGTCAAAACTCCCTAAGAAAAAGGGGGGGTACACTTTTGCACTTTCTTGAGCACCTGGCTCACGCTGGCTCAGCTTGTCTGAGCGTGGAAAGCTAAGCAGGGTCAGGCCTGGTTATTACTTGGATGGGAGACCCCTCCTCTAGTTTCCTGCACTGAGCAGGGGGTTGGACTCGATGGCCTTGTAGGCTCCTTCCAACTCTAGATCTATGGAATCTATGAAAACCTAGAGGCTTGGAAAAAAGTGCAAAATGTGCACCAGCATGTGGACTACGGGGGGGGGGGAGTGGAGGATCTTGCCATGAAGGAGGTGTAAATCACACTACCCCTTTTTGCAAGCAAAGATCCCTCATGCCTTTGGTTTCTCCTGACAGCTGTCCAGAGAAACCAAAGGGGGGCAACAATTTGTAGTCTCTTCTGGCCAATGTCCAGGGTTGCTCCAGCTGAGGCTTCAAATCCCTGCACTCGCGCAACTGCAAAGATTCTCAGTTGGGCAAGTGTGGTTAATTTTTTGTTAAAAATTAAAGTGCTTTTTTCTGCAAATGTTTCTGCACAAAAATAATAATACAAAAGGTACTGACAGCCCCTCTAAGGTGCTGCTCGGGCACTTTGAAGGGGCTGTCAGTGGCTGCCAAAATGGGGATCATGAAAGCCAGCTGTCAAGCCGGCTTTTGTAATCTCCGGGGGAAAAAGAGAGAAGGGGAAAAAAGTGGCAGTGAGCCTGAAACAGCTTGCGATTGCAATGGGGAGGAGGCAAAGCCAGTGCCAGATGCCCCCAAATGCTGCTTGAGCACTTTTGGGACAGCTAGCACTGGCAGTAGCCCGGGAGCTGTTTTTTTTTTTTTTTTTGGCCACTCTTGCTGATTCCCTGTACCCATGATGGGGTCAGTCACCTGGGCTCAGGATGACATGACAACCCATCGTGGGTACAACAACCCATGGGTTGTTGGGGTGGCTTCTTGCCCACTGAACAAGCTATGCTGGGGAAATTGGTAATTGGAAATTGGGTAGCAACCTACGATGGGGTTGTCGTCATGTCGTGTGAACCCAGTCAATAAGTTTGAGCTTGAAATATGGAGGATAAGGCCATCAGTGTGACTTCTACTCATGATCACTATATATTGCTTCTAGTATTGGAAGCCTCTGAATATCAGCTGGGGAACATTGAGCAAGGGGGTGCTGTTGCACTCGTGTCCTGCTTGTGGGGCGTCCCATGGGCATATGGTTAGCCACTGTGGGAACAAAAGTGCTGGGGCTGATTTCTTGTGACAGTGTCTTGCGCCAAAATAAGCATTGGACCAGATGCGATGCAGGGTGATCTCATAATAGATACTCTCCTGGAGGTGTGGACAGGAATCTGAGGCAAAGAAGTGACTGGCAAAGCTGAGAAGAGATGCCGGCTCACCTGATCCTGCTTGCAGACAGTATATCTTTATGACATCCCTCAACATGCCCCTGTGAGGCTAGTCAGGCAATTACTGCCCACGCATCTAAAAGCTGGGCTTGTGGGAGTGGTTTGTGTGCATTCTTTGTGTCTTATCTTAAGAAAAGTTTGAAGGCTACAGCTGGCTTAATTAAAGTCCCCCGCCCTTTTTTGGGGGGGGGGCAACTAAGCAAAACAGCAAACACTGACAGTTGCCTATGGAAATCATACTAAAGATAGCATCTGGCAAAGGAGAGAAAGCACATCCTACTGAAACCTAATAAGGCAATGAGACCTCAGTAGTAGCTCAGGCCAGGCTAATTAATCTAAATAGGCCAAGGGTACAGAGAGGCAGAAATAAAGACTGTTTTGATCTGAAGTATATTTAGGCACTGATGGACAATGCTTGGGGTCTTAGGTGTTCTGCTTACCGCTCACCATCCTGGCTGCTGCTTGACAGAAATTAAGAGGCTGGTGCTGTTAGGGCAGTGTTCTCCAAACTTGGGTCCCCAGATGTTTTTGGACTACAACTCCCAGCATGCCCCAACCAGCTACTTGCATGCTTAAACAGCCACCCACTTGCACTCCTCTGTCAGGCAGCCCTTGTGGGAGGGACAGTGTCGTTTCAGAGTGCAACAGCTGTAGATGCTGTGAGGGGAAAAAACCCCCCCCCCATTTAAAGGGGATAAAGAAATGTTGGCAGCCATACATGACTTGTTTTGATCCCTACATGTTAGGGGTTGCCGCTTAGGCTGTGTGTCTCCAGTCAACTCACCTTTCTGGTAATGAATGATGGCAAGGAGGTTATTACACCATTCAGCCTGAAATTGCTGACAACAGCCCCCTGGTTAACCAGAGGCCTGTTTGGCATCTCACTCTGGCCTTGTTCAGGAGTTATTGACTGGGTTCAGACAACATGATAACCCACACTCAAGGGTTGAGTGTGGGTTGTCATTGAACTGTGGGTTGTTGTTGAAGCATGGGTTATCATGTTGTCTGAACCCAGCTGCACTAACAAGCCATGGCTTGTTAACCACAAATAACCCATGAAGAGAACCTATGATTTGTTGTTGGGTTGTGAACTGTTGGTTGTTCGTGGTTAACCAACTATGGTTTGTTAGCACAGCTGGGTTCAGACAACACAATAACCCATAACAACAACCCGTGGTTCAACAACAACCCACACTCAATCCTTAAGTGTGGGTTATCGTGTTGTCTGAACCAAGTAATTAAGATGTACTTTTGGAGGGGGAGGGAAGCCCCCATTCCCCCAATATCCCTGTGCCTGTCTGCTCTATCCCTTCCCTTCCCAGATTGAACTGCAAGGGCTGAAGTGGAATTCTAAGTGCCCACAGCCAAATACACAAAGAATCACCCTTCAGAACTTCCAGCTCAACCTGGGAAGGTCGGGGAGTGGAGCTGGCATGCATGGGCATGTTTGGAGTGAGGCCAACACATGCAGCTCTGCTCCCATTCCAGGGGTACAATTTAATAATGTCCAAATAGGGCTTCTGCATCTCTTAAAAGTCACTATGAGTTCTGATCCAAGGCATGTTCACTTGGAAGGAGGTCTCTCGCTGAATTCAGTGAGAATTCCTCCCAAGTACGGGTAAGTGTTTGATAGGACTGCAGCCATGTGACAAGAAAGCCAGCCAATCAGCTAACTCAACCCCATGCACAAGATGGCAGCTAGGCCAGTGTGATACACAGCCACCATTGTGCCAGGTGGAATGGGCAGAGGAAGCAAGAGAAATGCTGAGGGGAGAGGGGAGGGGGAGTGGTGCAAAGGGAAGTCCACTTTGGCCACATCATGGTAGCTACAGTGGGCATATACAGAACTAATATGAGGATTTCTGTAACTTGCTATGTTTTAGTGGAAACATTTGCTTCTCTGCAGAGCAGTAAAACTGCTTGAAGTGAGTAAACACAACTTCTAGTGGTAGCTATATTGATCCCAGGTATTTTCAGTGTAGATACTGCATGCCAACCATTGGCTAAATTAATTTAAATTCAGCACTGGTTTGAATAAACTCATAGTGAAGACGGGGCTGTAAATAGAAGAGTTTAGCTAAGGGTTGGACTAAATGGAAGCCAAGCTTGTGTGCACATTCAGTCTGAGGCAAGTCCTAAGCCCCTAAGCAATTCCATCTTCTCCAGATACTTGCACAGTTTTAAAAAGGACTAGACCTGCAATTCCTTTGTCTGGAAATGGAAGCTCCTAGCTTTCCAATCAAAAAGCACTGTGCAGTTATATTCTGTCTTTCCCTCCATAGCTTATTTTTCATGTAAGAAAAAAGTCAGAAAAGGTGATGAGAAACCACAGGAGGATTACAAATGGAAGACAATAACATCTGGGCTGCTTCTAAAACTCCATATTTGAAATAGGGCAATTGCACAATAAAAGCCTCATCTGGAAGCAACCATTATGTACTTAGGAACATCTAATCTGCCATAACCACCCTCACAACAATCAAGGTTGTTCAATAGTGTTCCAAAGTGCTCCAGTGGACGCTATTAGGACCTTCAACCTGCAGTTGGTGGCTATTAGGTGGCTATTCAGCTTTCCAGTAAAAGAGATTTCAACAAAAAGAAACACCTCACTCTGCAGCAAGAACAAATCAAGTTCAATTACCACTTCCATCTTTGCCTCAAACCCAACACTAACGCTCAACTAAATTCAAACACAACTGTGTGACATTCACTTTCATACTGGCATGTTGTGCATTTACCTGACGAGCTGCATCCTAGAGTAATAAAGGAACTGGCAGAAGAACTCTCAGAACCACTGTCTATTATCTTTGAGAAATCATGGAGGACAGGTGAAGTGCCAGATGACTGGAGGAGGGCAAATGCTGTTCCTATCTTCAAAAAGGGCAAGAAGGAGGAACCTGGGAACTATAGACCAGTCAGTCTAACATTAATCCCTGGGAAAATTTTGGAGCAGTTTATAAAGAAGTCAGTCTGCACGCACCTTGAAAACAATGCAGTGATTACTAGAAGCCAGCATGGATTTGTCAAGAACAAATCCTGCCAGACTAATCTGATATCATTTTTTGATCGGGTAACCTCCCTTGTGGACTGTGGGAATGTGGTGGACATAATATATCTGGACTTCAGCAAAGCTTTCGACAAAGTGCTTCATGATATCCGGATTAGCAAGCTAGTTAAAAGTGGGCTGGATGGAACAACTATCAGGTGGATCCACAATTGGCTACAGAATTGGACTCAAAGAGTGCTCATCAATGGTACCTTCTCAAACTGGGGAGAGGTAACAAGCGGGGTACCACAGGGCTCGGTCCTGGGCCCAGTGCTCTTCAACATTTTTATTAATGACTTGGATGAGGAGGTGCAGGGAATGCTTATCAAATTTGCAGATGACACAAAGTTGGGTGGAACAGCTAATACTCTGGAAAACAAACAAAATTCAAAGCGATCTCAATAGGCTGGAGCACTGGGCCGAAAACAACAGAATGAAATGTAATAGGGATAAATGCCAAGTGCTGCACCTAGGGAAAGGAAACCAAATGCAGAGTTACAGAATGGGGGACACTTGGCTCCACAATACTACAAGTGAGAAGGATCTTGGAATTGTGGTAGATCACAAACTGAATATGAGCCAGCAATGCGATGTGGCTGCAAAGAAGGCAAATGCAATTTTGGGCTGCATTAATAGAAGTATAGCTTCCAAATCACAGGAAGTGATAATTCCCCTTTACTCGGCACTGGTTAGGCCTCATCTTGAGTACTGCGTCCAGTTCTGGGCACCTCACTTTAAGAAGGACATAGACAAACTGGAGAGGGTTCAGAGGAGGGCAACAAGGATGATAAAGGGACTGGAAACAAGGCCCTATGAGGAGAGACTGAAAGAACTGGGCATGTTTAGCCTTCAGAAGAGGAGACTGAGGGGAGATATGATCGCACTCTTCCAGTATTTGAAGGGATGTCACACAGAGGAGGGCCAGGATCTCTTCTCGATCATCCCAGTTTGCAGGATACGGAATAATGGGCTCAAGTTACAGGAACCCAGATTCCACCTGAACATCAGGAAAAAAATCCTGATTGTTAGAGCGATAAGACAATGGAACCAATTACCTAGGGAGGTGGTGAGCTCTCCCACTCTGGAGGCATTCAAGTTGAAGCTGGACGGCCATCTGTCAGGGATGATTTGACCTGGATTCCTGCATTGAGCAGGGGGTTGGACTCGATGGCCTTGTAGGCTCCTTGCAACTCTACTTTTCTATGATTCTACCCCTCTTAACAGTGTAAAATGAAGACCCCAAATCAAACCAGAAGCTGGGAAGTGTGTGCTACTGTGTTCTTTCTATCTCCATGTATATTTGCTACAGTCATGCCTTGGATTGAGAGCATAATTCGTTCCGGAAGCGTGCTTGTAATCCAAAACACTCTTATATCAAAACGAAATCCCCCCCAAAAAATTTGTACAGAGATTTTTAATTTAAGCCGTACTGCAGTACTTGTATTGCAAGACGTCGCTTGTATATCAAGTAATAATAAATAAATAAATAAATAAATAAATATTTAAAAATTTGCTTGTCTTGCAAAACGCTCTCAAACTAAGTTACTTGCAATCCAAGGTATTACTGTAATTATGTTCCTTGACTGTTTGCTCATATCTGGAAAGGATGCAGGGCTGATACCGTCTGTAAGCTTTCTTTTGTTCAGACTTGTTTGTACAACTTTTCTTGTCAAGGTGATCTAATGATTTTTGAAGTTTTGCCAATTCTTAACTCCACTAGGATTAATTTACTTTATGATCTAATACATTGAAATAAAAAATAAAAATAAAGGAAGGACACAGTAGGTTGCTTTATTTTTAAGTTACTGTACCTGGATTTGAGCCAGGAGCAATCTGAGGAGTGATTCACACTCTACACCAGTGATGGCAAACCTTTTTGAGCCTGAGTGCCCAAACTGCAACACAAAACCAACTTATTTATTTCAAAGTGCCAACACTGCAATTAAAACTGAATACCGAGGTTTTAGTTTTAGAAAAACAACTCATACAGTTGTCCGAACTAATTAACATCTTTTGTCTTAAAAGAAAAACACAATAACAGAGCTTTCAATGATACAAACAGTTTTTTGTTGGGAAAAAAAATCAACTCAAAAAATTATTATATAGTACTACATTGTACACATAGCCTGAAGGGAATTTATACAAACTTTTTAAATAATTAGGCACATGTATTTTTGGATAAGGGATTCTCAACTTGTAATATGATTACCGGTATATGCCAGACTGAAATTGTATGGGGCAAGCTTTACCCCGGGTCCTTTCCCTGCTTCTACAGGTGTCGGATTAGTAACAGTAAAAGTCAACCTGTACTAGGATGAGCAAGATAAACAAGAAAACTAAACGTGCTTAACACATTTTAAACACTTTATGTCTTGGACTGCAAACACTGCATTAGGTAAAAGTTTGCATTGGGCATGCTTTTGGACAATTAATGTGATTTTTGCTATTGCATGCATGCTGATAATTTGTCAAACCTTGGCTCATACTCTGTTAGTTTGAGAGCAACACATGCAGCACTCAGGTCAACTGTTAGGGCTTTACATCCAAGCCATGCTCTGTGCATCATTCTTCAAAATCTTTTTAATGTGATAACAATGTAGAAAAGAATTCTTCAACAGGAATTCTAGAATAAAATCATTCTGTTCCACACTGTGAGAAAGAACAAAATCATTAGTGTTTTGCAGAAGGGGACAGTCTTTTCGCGATCTGGTGACCAATGGCTCGAGTGCCCACAGAGAGGTCCCTGCGAGCAGGTGGCTGCAGTGCCTGGTTGCCACATGCTCAAACCAGTGAAACTGGTTGCTGCATGGCACAAAACTAAGCCTGGTTTACAATCTAAGCAGAAATCTGGCTTGTTGTTATACTGACCCATGTTTAAAACCATGGTCTACAAGCAAACAGAACCATGGTTTTTGGTTGTTGCTACGTCAGAGGTGCCCAGCAAGAGCTGCCTGAAAAGGAAACCGCTCTGAATGCTGGCAAAATGGGTGGGAAAAACAAACCAGAAATAGGGGAAACAAGCCACAGATTGTTTGTCTGCAAGACTATTCATAGCTAAAGCAACAAACCATGGTTAACAGAACAATGGCTGAGTAATATGTTGTGACCCACCCACTATCTCCATGAGTCCTTGGTATAGGTGAGGGAGAGATGCAACTGTAAATACACAAGGACACATACAGATATATGCCATGGACAACAGTTGGCTCCAGCTCCCCGGCACATGTTCACCACATGTTTAAAGGCCTTCCCTTCACATTTTACAGTGAACACTGGCATACATGTGGCAAAGTAATCTGCCATGCAAAGCGCACAAATAGGCCCTCAGTTCTATCCCTAATCTTGCTTTCATCTCGCTGTGCAGGTTGCCTCCTGTGGATACCTATTTCTTTCAAATAGGTTTCGTGTTGTTTCAAGATCCCATGGAGGACTTCATCTTTACAGATTTCCAAGGTTTTTGTGGAGCAATGGAAGTATCAATTTCGTTTCGTTTAGGCAAGTCAGCTGAACTTGCCCAGGGACTGTTGTCATCGCCATCAGATGCCCCTCTGTGCTAGGACGGAGTCACCCAGCGTGAGAAACAGTACAAGCAGTGGAGGTGGAAGTCTCTCCCTCCCTCTCTCCCTGCCCAATATTGTTTTGCATAATGTCAAATAATAAATGTGCCTATTTTTATCTGACAACTTCTGGGAGTTTTGTAACTATTTACGAGCAATGAGCAAACTGCCTCACTGAAGAATCAAAGTGCTCTGTGGGAGAGCCAAGCCTGTCAGCCTCTTCCTTCCAGGAGTGCAGGGCAAATATAGGCTGTGGCTGTTTTCAGTCCAGTGTGGCACCTATTAGATTTGTCATCCAGCCTCTTCATTCTCCATTTCCCCTCAAGGAGGGAAATGGCCAGAAAGGAGTCACCAGGAGAGAGAATTTAAAGGGCATCACAGGAAAGAAAACAGGGAGAGAGAGAGAGAGAGAGAGAGAGAGACTTTAGAACTGTGCACCTCCGCAAGACAAGGAGTGGGAGAGGAAGCAGCAGCAGCATACAGCAAAATGTTAGGGGGAGATAAGAAAGGTGTCAACATCCTGAGCTGCGGCAAGGGGAGAGAGAGAGTAGCAGAAAATGTCTGGGGGGATGTGCAGCGAGAGATAACCCCCCCCTTGCAGATGTTCATTCATTTGGGTAGAATGGATGTGTGTGCAGGAGGCAACGGCATAGCTGCGGCAGGCTCTGCACCCCCCCCCCAGCCTACGCCTGTGCATTTCCAACACCACGTGAGCCCGTATGCAGTACAAATGCTCTCTTCACATATCATCCTACTGCTAGAGCTGGTCAGCAATTTTGTGTCCTTTTTGTGTGTGGTCAAAATCTGGAAATGCTGTGTTCTTTATTGGTTTGGAGAAATGCACACGTAGCTCATTTTGCTTCCCATATAAGAGGAGGTCAGTATAAACACTGACATACATAAATGTCTTTTATGTCAATGATCATTGGCATTTGTGTGCCACATAGCTCACCACCAGGCTCTGGCCAGGACAAGGAGATGTCTGGTGAATGAATGTACACAGCATAAGATGAGGACACTGTGTTGTAACTCAATACTCATTTTCAAATGTCAGATTTTTTTGAAATGGTTCCCTCCCTTCTTCCTTCCTTTCCACCCAAATGGCAACATATTAAAGATACATATTGGGTTTAAAAAAGAATCTAGTTCCTTCACAATTATTTTTGAATAAATTTTCAGGTAGGGTATTTTGGTTTGTGAAAACAGAATGAAAAAAATATTTTAGAACATGGAATGTTTTCCACATTGCTGTTTTCAGTTCTCAAGTGGTCACATTTATTACAGAAGTATTTAAGCACCACTGAACACTCTCAAAAAATGTTTTTTTTCCTGGACTCAAAAAGGCTGTTACAGTTTGGCTACACCAGTTTTTGTGGGGTGTATAGTTAGGCCCTTACTTTCCCTGGTTCTCTCTCTGTGTGTCACAGATCCAACATGTTATTGCAGATGCTAAAATCAATACGTGATCATTGGGCTGTGTTGCACTCACCGAAAAGAATGAGCCTCATTAATATTTTTACATGCACCCTGTGGAGAGAAAGCCTGAGTCCACTGCTGAACCCTGACACATTGAACCCTGACATGTTTTCCCCTCTTTTCCGCGGTCACCCCTCTGTCTGCATAATCCCCACCTGGGGCACAGGAGTCACAATTCTGGGCAGACTGGTTACACATCTGCCACATCTGCATACATTCAATGGGACACATTTACAGTGGGGCAGGACCAGCCCCCCTGGTCATCAAGGGTGGGGAGGGGACAAGGGAGGGTAGAAAAGATACGTGCCAAAGAACCAAGGGTTGTTGGGAACACGGTGCAGACTTGCACAGGTCAGGTCACTAGCTCCGGCTAGGACCAAGCAACTTCCAACCCTGGGCAGGACGCCTGGCGATCGGCAAAGTAAACCACTACGTTAGAACCTAGAGTCAGAGTCTCTGGTGTCAGGTAATATTCTGATTTCGAGCAAAGCCTACCTAGAAAGCAAATTGAATACTTCTGTTTCCTATCTGAATTGATGGTTCTGTTTATACTGTGAAATTCCTGTAGTCTATTAGTTCTGTTCCGCTCCATTAAACTCTTTTGTAACTGACTAGCTTGTGGCTTCCCTGTGTTTCTAAGGGGATTCCTTGTCAATTTCACTCGCGGCTGAAGTAAAGGTTTTGACAGCCGCGTACAGGGCATGATTTCGGTGCTGGTTAACTCTTGAGGTGCTGAACCCGTGCAACGGACCAGGTTCGGTCCGCCACCCCCACCCCCCAATTCTCCAAGTTGTTATATGCATATGTGTATATATCTTTAAGAAGCCCGCAAGTTTTAGTTTCTCTTTTGGTTCTGGAGGACTGGGTGGGGTCTCACTTTTTCCCGTTTAGTGATGGCCTTGCTGCTGAGGCAGGTTGGGGTGCAGATCCTCTGGAATTAAGTCTCCTCTCATGTATATAATGTTGATGACAAATGTTTTTGTGAGAGTTCCTGGGCCTGAAGTGTGCTGCCAGGAGAGCAGAGCGGCCCTAGGGATAGACAGCAGGTAAGCTCACCCTGCCCACCCACATTAACCATGCCCAAGGGCCACTGCATAAGTGACATGAATGAGACATTCAGAGGTGCAGTGCCTGCCCAAGTTTGGTTTCCATTGGAAGGAGATCACTGGAGGCTTATTGGCATTTTGTAATATTTGTGTTTATTTATGAATATACAGGTTGCGCATAGATGGAGACACACAACTTAAGTGCTCTAAGGCAGAGCTCCCCAAACTTTTTGGACCCCATGGGCACATTTGGGAATTTGACAAACTGCTGTGGACACCACCACAAAATGACTAATAAGTGGATCACTATTTTGGCACCTACCTGTTGCATCTGTGGATCTTAGGCTCCATCTTACTCAACAAAAACTTTTGTTTGGTGTCTGTTGGACACTGCAATGTCTCTTTAATAAGGGATTGTCTAATTCAGCTAACTGCTGGCAGCACAATGCAGCTAATGCTTCTTTTAAACATATGTTTTGGCAGTCCAGTAATTGCTTCTTTTTGGGAGGAAGTTACTACAGAGATAAATTTTGTACTGGAACAGTCTTTCATATTCACTGATGTACACAAATTAACAAATGGAAGGGGAAATGGATTATCTGTGCTTTTTGACAGCTAAAAGACTGATATTACAAAATTGGAAGGATAAACACCTCACCTTCTGTAAAGCAATTGATTGAGGACCTTACAATGTTTTCGTTATATAAATGGGTGGCATATAGATGCCAACTTCAAATGGATACTTATTTAGTCTGCTTTTGTTGAAGCCTATGCATAATTGTTAGAAAGTTGTATGCATTTCATACAGATCCATATATGTATATTAAAAAAAAAGCCCAGAAAAAAAGATAAAAAGATTTTTTTAAAATTAGGTCCCTGTGGGCACCTGTTGGGGACCCCTTTGTGGGTGCCATTGGAGGTGCTCACATGTGCCACATTGGGGACCCCTACTGTAAAGGGCCACTGCTCCCAGATCAAATCCCTAGGTAGACAGCCAGCACTATAAGGTGCTTACAGAACCCAAAACTCAGCTCTCTGTTTGCTCTCCCTCAGTCTGTCTCAAAATGGCAGTCTTTTCTCCACACAGAAACCTGGATTACAATAGCCTTAGCCCGGGGTTGGGTGGGGCAGATCTATTCCCCAATATGGTCCTGTGTTAAGAAGGAAATGGCTGTTTAGTTCCCATGGCAACATCTTGCCCCTAAAAAGCAAAGGTAGCTGTGTTGGCGATAAGAAAGATGCCAAAATCCATATTAGGGCAATACCTTTATTTGGACAACCCAAAAGTCACAATATAGAATGCAAATTTTAGGGCTCTCCAGAGCTTTTCAACAGGCAAGATGGTAAACAAAGTGGGGTGGGGAGGGAAAAAAATGGGCTGATTTTGAAGCCATGGAGTCTGCATTTAGTCACAGTCTTAAGATGGGATGTGGGAGGAGGTTGCAGATATTCAAATTAGCCTCTAGTAGGTGCTGTGATGGTTTCTGGTTGCACCTAGCTAGGACTGCCCCTGGGTCTGCTGGGTTGAAGAAACAAACAATGGTCGATCCCCCATTTTTTAAAGTATAAAATCCAGCAGGTGAAACACACAGGTTCCTTGGTAGGGGAAAAACATAATTAGAGAGAAACTACACAGTTTTTATGTTAACTGGAGATAATTTTAGACGGTGTACTAGGTAAGAAAAGTCAGTAGAAGCCAAAGTGGTAGGTAGCTTTGCCTAGTAATAAACAACAGGGTTAACACTTTCTTGTCCACCCCAACAGTATTATAGTAAACAACAAGTAAGACGCACAATTTTAAAAATGTATTTATTATTAATTGTTTCAGTTAATGTTTCAGTGTGGAGTGCTCATGTTCAAGGTGCCAGCCAGCCATATTCTTTCCCAGGATACTCCATTCCAGCCTGGCAACATTCCATCAGCAGTCCTCATTGGGCCGTTTTGGGGTCTCCCCTCTTAGGTCCCTAAAGATGCTTGTTTTTTTTACTTCTGCAAAGCAGGGCCGGATTAAGATAGGGGCTATTGGAGCGGCAGCCCCAGGCCCCTAGCAGAAAATAGGCCCACAATTATAGGGACGTGCGGCTGCGATTTTTTCCCTCGAGTTAGCTCTGATCGTTATCATTCAGCATAATTAATGATTTTTTCAAGATTAGAAAGGTGTTCTAAGCACATCTGCATTACAGGCTTGAGGCAAGACCTAGCAAGAACTGTTGTTCTCAAATTAGCATTTCGGTAGCTTTTTGCATTTCAATCACTGTTACTACATTTCTTTGTGAGAACTTGCTTAAGCACATGGGGGGCTTGCTAGGGTCTGTAATATTCAGATTTAGAAGGGACCTCTCTCTCCAGCCTCGAGCAAAAGATCTTTCTGATTCGCAGCTCAATTGTTCAAATGCTAGTTTAACAAAAAAACAAAAACGAAACAAAGCAACAAGAACAACACAATTATTCTTGGTCAAGCAAAGCTTCCTGGCTTTTTGTTGTGGCTGCTTTTTTTTTTTTAATAAATAATTTGGGGGAAATTGGGAAGACCCTTACTGATGAGCTGCAGGAGTTTTTGAGTTTTTGCTCCGTCAAGCGGCCCCTCTCTGCCCACCCGCCTCCAAAATCTCCACCATGACTTCTGCTTGCTATGGGACAAACCTCTGGGATGGTCTTTACCTGCCGCTGGTCCTGATGGCCCTCCTCTGCACAGGTAAGGTTCAAAAGTTTGACTCTTTTGATCTGCAAGTTCTCCTTCTCCTTCTCCTTTTTTTCTGTAAAAGGGCTTTCCCTCTTTTGTAAGCCAAACTGAACGTAAGAGAGGGCTGTGTGTTTGTGGGTGTGTGTGTCTGCCTTTTGGGGGTGTTGATCCTCCTGCCGCCTGCAAAATGTCACCTGCTTGGCTAATACTGTGTGTGTGTGTGCATGTGTGTGTGCACGTGCGCTTTCATGGGGAATTGTGTGGCATTTTAAGTTTTATTTTGAAAAACCCCAGAGAACAGAGTTCACCAAATATCCCTCTTGGATATTTTGGACTACAGTTCTCATTTGCCTCAGGCAGCATGGCCAGTGGCTGGGGAAGATGGGAGCTGGGCCCCCAAACATTTGGAAGGGCCCCGGTTGGGGAAGACTGCCCTAGAGGTTAAAAAACATATCATCAACGATATGTGATGAGTTTATTGAACTGATTGGTCAGCAAGTGCTGCAGCAAATCATAAACGAGATAAAAGAAGCCAAATATTATTCAATTTCTGTTGACTCCACCCCTGACATAGCACATTGTGATCAACTAACAATTATATTTCGCTATGTACTACCTAGTGGTCCAGTGGAGCGTTTTACGAAATTCATTCCAATGCACGGACACACTGGTATGGAGCTAGCAAACATTATTTTGCAGTTCATGGATGAAAATGGAATTTCCATCAAAGACTGCAGGGGTCAGTCTTATGATAACGGATCTAATATGAGTGGCAAATATAATGGTATGCAGGCCTTAATTTGGGGGGAAAAACCCACTTGCTGAATACATTCCTTGTTGTGCACATTCACTTAATCTTGTTGGACAAAATGCCGTAAACAGCTGTCCAGTTGCAGTTTCGTTCTTTAATTTTGTGCAGCAGTTGTATTGTTTTTTTTCTGCTTCAACTCATCGATGGAATCTGTTAACAGATAGTTTCAAACTATGTGGTATACCGACATTAAAAAGGTTATCTGATACACGTTGGTCTGCTCACCATGATGCTGTGAATGCCTTACAAAAGCTGTTACAGAATTCTTTTCTACATTGTTACCACATTTAAAAGATTTTGAAGAATGACACAGAGCATGGCTTGGATGTAAAGCCCTAACAGTTGACCTGAGTGCTGCATTCCTTCAGGCTATGTGTACAATGTAGTACTATAATAATTTTTTGAGTTGATTTTTTTTTCAACAAAAAACTGTATCATTGAAAGCTCTGTTATTGTGTTTTTCTTTTAAGACAAAAGATGTTAATTAGTTCGGACAACTGTATGAGTTGTTTTTCTAAAACTAAAACCTCGGTATTCAGGTTTAATTGCAGTGTTGGCACTTTGAAATAAATAAGTTGGTTTTGTGTTGCAGTTTGGGCACTCGGGCTCAAAAAGGTTCGCCATCACTGCTATAGTACTATCAGAGATGTCCTTTCAAATATTATGAATGATGAATCCACAAAGGGAGAGGTCTGTTTACAAGCAAAGGGCCTAAATAATGTCATGGATCAATTGGAAACTGGAATAATGGTTGTTGAAGTATGGTCTGTCATTTTACCAAGGTTTCACAGAACCAGTCAGTGTCTCCAAGATGCAAAATTAGATCTGCATACAGCAACAGACATGCTGAACTCTCTAAAGGATTTTGTGCAGTCTCTCCTGTTCTAGATTCTCTGAATTTGAACAGCAGGGTAAAAATATTTCTGGCTGCGAGGAGTACCAGCTACAACGTGGAAGGAAAGTGAAAAGAAATAGGAGGTGGGACTATGGTGATGCAGAAGATGCTAATGCTGATATGACACCCTCTGAGAGGTTTAAAGTGCATACCTTTTATCCTATAATTGACCAATTGACAGAATCACTGAGGCACAGGCAAGCAGCATACAATATAATTCAAGAAAGATTTGGATTTCTATCAGAAATATGCACTCTAGCAGCTGATAGTCTACGTTCCAGAGCCACTACACTAGTGTCAAAATATCCTGAAGATCTTGAACCCCTGTTTGCAGACAAATTGTACAGTTTTCATCTATTTTCAAAATGTACCAATCTTCCACTGCAAATCAAGACATTCATGGGAGTCAAGAAACACAAATGTACAAGTTTATGATTGCACAATCTCTAGTCGGTGCATTTCCAAATACATTTGTGACCCTCCGCATGTATTTGTGTTTAATGGTCAGCAACTGCAGTGGTGAGCGTTCATTTTCAGCATTAAAACGTGTGAAAAATGAACTAAGGTCTTCCATGGGTCAGGAGCGTTTAAATGCGCTCTCTCTGTTGTGCATTGAAAATGGTTTGCTGAACGAGCTTAATCTTGATTCTACAATTGAGGAATTTGCAAGTAAAAAAGCAAGAAAAGTTAATGTGTAATTTTATTTTAATCTACCAGCTTGATTCATTTAGTTTAAATGCAGGTTAGAGTTCAGTGAATAACCTATTTGTGTGTTTAAAACTAGTGGTTGCTATTTATTTCAAGAGTTACTCTCTGCACCATAATCATCACGCAGGCTGTATTGATTATGATGGTTTAATAATAATAATAATAATAATAATAATACTTTAAGGAACAAATTTTTATGAGCCAAACATCATACACTTATATTTAAATTGTTTATATGGTTTATGTTTTTAAAAATGGTTGTTGTGAATGTCTATTTATAACGGTTTTATTGAGTTAACAAGCTTATTATTTACAAAAAAAGAAATATTTTCAATATGTTTCTGTTTTGGCACTTTAATGGTAATTAAAATATTTAATTTGTTTTAATATAAAATTGCGTCTTCATTTTATTTATTTCCATAAAAAGGCCCACCAAAATCCTCAGCACCAGGCCCATAATGCTCTTAATCCGGCCCTGCTGCAAAGTAAAAAAGATTTCCCTTAGTCCACTCCCTGAGCCTCCCTCTTATGAGTGAATGCTGCCATTTTGGCTACATAAGGACCCACACTTGGAGACTGAGTTTGCAGTTAGTATATAGGATATGAAGCAGTGAAGATTATCATTGGTAATAGCTTTTGTTTTTAATCATCATGATTGACACTCTTCTACTTTCATAATCCAAAAAAATATTCATAAAATACAACATAAAGCGTGATTAAAACAATCACATTAAAAACAGCAGCAATTTAAAAATCCAATACAATTTTTGATTAATGCAAAAAACCTGAAGCAGTATCATAATTAACACTCAAACACTGAAAGCCTGTAGAAAGAAATACATTTTCTGTTTCTGTGGAAAGGAGCTTAGAGAGGGAGAGGGCCTGAAAAGTGACACACACACACACACACACACACACACCTGGTGCTATTGCATTCATGTCCGGCTTGTGGGCTTCTGATAGACAGCTGACTGGCCATTGTGTGAACAGAATGCTGGACTAGGTAGGCCTTTAGTCTGGTTCTTCTTACATTCTTAAAGACAGACTTTTACCGGCTTCTGGCACTGCCAATCAATACATGGGGCACAGAGCTCCCTCACGTTTTCCAACTTGCAATTATTGGGACATTGCATTGATCAAGTTGCACTGATCAGCATTCAGCCTCCAACCTTGCCCAATCAGGCTCCACCCAAAACTGAATCTGGAAAGAACTCACATTTCCCCTCGCAACCATTTTATGCCTCTGCAAGTTGACTTCCATCTTCACACACATGCTTAAAGCTGTGGAAACAAAGTATGCAGATGTATGTGGTGATAATTAGGTCTTGACAGAGGCTTCAGTACCTTGAGTAACCCAGGCGGGCCAAGATGTTTAAAAGGTGTTGCTGTACTTGAGCATGACTCAAGGTAAGGGAGGGAGGTATGAGAGAGGGGGCATGCGGCGTGGGCTGTATTAAATCATGTAAACGTTTCTCAATAAAATGTTGATAACAGCAACAAAAAGCATTGCAGGCATTGGGATTCAGTTATAAATATTCAGAACAAAGATATGATACAGTTAGAAGGAATAAGTACTTCCCTGACCAGCATTGACTGGGTTCAGACCAGGGATGTTGAAGAGTCCTTGGTCTCGAGTCACAAGTTAAGTCATGAGTCTTTGGACACGAGTCTCAAGTCCGAGTCCTTGGTCCAAAATGGTGACTCACGAGTCTCGAGTCTCAAGTCACTCCCAAAGCTGACTCCACGAGTCCCTATTAAAATCAATGGGGGGTTTCCCCAACAAAATAAGGCTACTTCAGATGTGTGGCTTAAATAAATTCTAGGCACAAGTGTGCCTTTTTATCTCAAAACTCTGCCACTGATTTTGGCAAGAACAGACCAGGCAGACAAACCCAAAATAACCAGGCAGGCAGAGGAGGCAGGGAACCCCAAAGCAGGCAGGCAGAGGCATTTGTCTTGGACAATTCAAACTGTGGAACTGGTTAAGAAGAGACCAGAGGAGGCTGGGAACCCCAAACAGGCAGGCAGAGGCAGCCCCCCAAACCCAAAATGTCTGAAAGGTTGCATTAGGAAAATGATTTAAAAAAATAAACTTGGATTGTTACTGCAACTAGGTCCAGACAGCACCTGCAGGTGGCATCAAGCAGGGATGTTGATGAATCCTTGGTCTCGAGTCCCGAGTCGAGTCTCGAGTCCCATTAAAAATATTGGGACTCGAGTGCGACTCGAGTCAGAGGGGGGACTCAGTCCGACTCACGAGTCGAGTCCTGGAGTCCGAGTCCCCATCCCTGGTTCAGACTAGGAATGTGTGAGGTGTTCATTAGGGTGTGGAAATCTGGCGAACTGGCAGGGCTCGACCCCCCTGAACTCTGTCCAGCCTACCTCCTTCCCTGGCTTGACTTGTGTTCTCCCAAGTCGGGCTGGGGAAGCGACTTCTGTGTTCCCAGCAGGCTGCTTTTTATGTAGAAAATGCCATAAGACACTCCAAAAGCGGCTGCAATTTGTGTAACTTGCGCAAATTGCAGCCTCTTTTCACATTTCTTATGGCATTTTCTATGTAAAAAGTGGCCCGCTGGGAACCCTTGAAGTCCGCCAAAAAGTGGGTCAGGTCGCTGCAGGATCGCCCACCACCAGTTCAGACAACACAATAACCCACATTCAATGGTTGAGTGTCAGTTGTCATTGAACTGTGGGTTGTTGTTGAAATGTTGTCTGAGCCCAGCCAAGATAACAAACCATGGTGAACAACCCACAGTTCACAACCCAACAACAAACCATGGGTTTTCTTCATGGGTTGTCCATGGTTAACACAGCATGGCTTGTTAACGCAGCTGGGTTCAGATAACATGATAAACATGTTTCAACATCAACCCATGGTTCAATGACAACCCACCCTCAACCCATACTCAAGCCTTGGGTGTGTGGGTCATCGTGTTGTCTGAACCCAGTCAATGTCACCTGTGGATTGCCCAATAATGAAAAGAAACCTCGGGACTGTGTGCATGACACAACAGCCCACTGTGAGTTATACAAGAGTTATTTAATGCTTGCTTAACCCACACTTGCTGAGCTTGCAGGACACAACAACCCCCACTTGGGAGTTGTGGTGTGTGAACCTGGCAAGCATGGCTTTTGCAGTGGTTAAACAACCGTCACATAACCTATCGTCTGTTTTAGGGTTATGCGAGGGTTGTTTAACTCGCAAACTCCATGCTTACCGGGTTTGCATGACGTGATAACCCCCAAGTGGAAGTTGCATATGCAACTTGGTGCATATGGGCACTGCGGCTCATAATGGGTTAAATAACCCATGAAAAACCGCTCTTCCTGGGCAAGCTGTGCATGCTTCAGTTGCACAAGTACTTTCTCAGAGAACGAGCCTGAGGCTTGAAATGTCTTACTGTTCAGCGTGAAATGGCAAAAGACAAAGCAAACATGTTTGAATTTAGGCATGCAATCCTCTCGAGCTCCATTTGGGGTTTGCAGAACTTTATGACTCAGAGAGCACAGGAGTCAAATGATAACTGGAGGGGAATTGTCAAAATATGCTTGGGTTGGCAGTGGGCTCAGCCTCATTTTAGTCAATGGTG
This sequence comes from Shinisaurus crocodilurus, assembly GCA_021292165.1. Classification (NCBI taxonomy): domain Eukaryota; kingdom Metazoa; phylum Chordata; class Lepidosauria; order Squamata; family Shinisauridae; genus Shinisaurus; species Shinisaurus crocodilurus. The sequence goes on along the minus strand of CM037876.1, from coordinate 192,778,142 downwards.
TGCATAACCATATGAATGAAGTCTAGTCAACAAAGCTTGCATTCTGCAAGCATCAATAATATACTCATTCCTGGCAGCTATTGGAGCTCTAGGGTGGCCATTTACCCATCTCCAAAAAAGAGGAAATGTATCACCAAATAAAGAGGACAAAAAGAGGGCACAGATCTGCATATGCTACTTTATATTTACCAGGGATGTTGAAGAGTCCTTGGTTTCGAGTCACGAGTCGAGTCACGAGTCTTTGGACCCGAGTCTCGAGTCCGAGTCCTTGGTCCAAAATGGTGACTCACAAGTCACGAGTCACTCCCAAAGCTGACTCCATGAGTCCTTATTAAAATCAATGGGGTTTTTCCCCAACAAAATAAGGCTATTTCAGATGTGTGGCTTAAATAAATTCTAGGCACAAGTGTGCCTTTTTATTTCAAAACTCTGCAACTGATTTTGGCAAGAACAGACCAGGAAGACAAACCCAAAATAACCAGGCAGGCAGAGGAGGCAGAGAACCCCAAAGCAGGCAGGCAGAGGCCTTTGTCTTGGACAATTCAAACTGTGGAACTGGTTAAGAAGAGACCAGGCAGGCAGAGGCAGCCAAACCCAAAATGTCTGAAAGGTTGCATTTTAGGAAAATGATTTTAAAAAATAAAATTGCTGTACTTCCTAAAACTTATCCATGTTGCATTTGAGGAACACGATTTTGGAACACGAGTCCTTGGTCTCGAGTCCCGAGTCAAGTCTCGAGTCCCATTAAAAATATTGGGACTCTCGAGTCTGACTCGAGTCAGAGGGGGGACTCAGTCCGACTCACGAGTCGAGTCCTGGAGTCCAAGTCCCCAACCCTGATACATATGCACATTTAGAAATAGTTACTCTAATTTTTCTATAATTTAAATAGAAATACTGTGAAGGATCACCAACAGGATCCTTTGCGTGAGTTCGGCGCTTAACGGGTTAACCGGCACTGAATTACAGCCCGTACGAGCGCTAGCAATCACCTACGAGGCTTTCGCGCACAAGAGGAAACCGCAGTCCTTTAAATGACCAAATAAGGCTTTTATTTGTTTACACAAAACACAGAGCGGAACTAACAGCTTTCCAGGAATACTACAACAGCAACACAACCTTAGCTGACCCCTGGGTTTCTCAATGAACAGGCTTCGGCTAGCGGAGTGAATCTAGTCAATTACCTCAGACCAAAGACTCTGCGCCTAGTCGATTTCAGCCTGGCTCCGGGTCGGCCGATGCGTGGATGAGACGGGCGTACTCGGGCTGCTGTTTGGAGATGAATCTGGCCCCGAAGTACCCTTGGTTCCCAACAACCCTAAACCGGAAGGGAGAGGGGTTTTCTACCCCTGAGTTCCCGCTCTCCCCGCCCTTCAGGTCAGGTGGGGGCTTATGCCTGCCCCTTCGTTTCAGGTGAGCTTATTCCTGCCCGGGAAGAAGGTGACGTACTAGTACTTTGCAGCTCTTTGAGACTGCCCTGATAGCTTGATGATCCTTGATGGTCCTTCCTTGGTTTTGTGGATCTCCACCGAGACTCTCTTTTGTTGGGGATGATGGTCTGTCTGCTACTTCTCCGATGACTTCATCCCCCCTTCCTTGCCCCCTCCCTTGGGCAAAAACCGTGTGTGTGTGTGTGTGTGTGGACCTGTGTTGGGCTTTCTCCACACCCTCCCATTTGGGGGAAGATGGCATTAGGGTCCACCACCCCAATCCCTATCTAACTATTTCCTACTGAGAAAGCCCGGGACAACCCATCTGCCACGATGTTGTCCTTGCCCTTGATGTGTTCGACTGAAAAATCAAAATCCTGCAGGGCTAAACTCCACCTCAACAATTTTTGGTTGGATCCCTTCACCCTATCCAGCCAGCACAAGGGGGAATGGTCGGTCTGCAGCCGGAACCGGCGGCCCCACAGGTAGGGGCGAAGCTTGGTCACTGCCCACACTATTGCCAGGCATTCTTTCTCGACAGTGGCCAAGTTCCGCTCCTGAGGCAAAAGTTTTTTACTTAGAAAGGCGACCGGGCACAGCCCTTGCCCCGGCCGCTCCTGCAGCAAGACGGCTCCCATCCCCGCTTCCGAGGCATCCGTCTGCAGGACAAAAGGGGCTTCAAAGTCTGGGGCTTGCAGCACAGGGGCTGCCATCAGGCAGGCTTTCAATCCCTCAAACGCTGCTTGGCAAGCGCGGCTGACCATTGGACCTTAACGGGTTGCCGCTTTTTGCACAAGTCAGTCAGGGGGGCGGCTAGCTGGCTAAAATGGGGCACAAACTTACGATAATAGCCAGCCAGCCCTAAAAAAGCTTGGACCTGTTTCTTCGTCTGGTGTTGGGGCCAGGTGCGAACTGACTCTATCTTGGCTTCTAGGGGCTTGACACTACCTCCCCCCACCTTGTGTCCAAGATACTCCACCTCCCCCCGCCCGACCTGGCATTTTTTTTGCCTTCACCGTCAGCCCGGCGTCCTGAATCCTCTGAAATACCTGGCGGACATGTTGCAAATGCTGCTCCCAGGTGGAGCTAAAAATGGCTATATCGTCCAGATAGGCACAGGTGAACTCCCCCAGCCCATTCAACATCCCGTTTACCAGCCTCTGGAAGGTAGCCGGACCGTTTCGGACCCCGAAGGGGAGGCTGGTGAATTGGAACAACCCCAGGTGGGTCACAAAAGCAGACTTCAAGGCAGCATCCGAATCGAGCGGGACCTGCCAATAACCCTTTGTCAGATCCAGGGTAGTAATGTACTTGCCCCCCCCCCAAGTCTCTCCAACAGCACATCCATGTTGGGGATGGAGTAGGGGTCAGGGACAGTCACTTTGTTTATTTTTCGGTAATCCACGCAGAACCGGACACCCCCATCTTTCTTGGCCACTAACACGATCGGGGAGGACCAGGGGCTCGAGCTGGGGACAATGACTCCCAGGTCCAGCATGGCTTGGACCTCATCGGCGACGACCTGGGAATGGGGCCCCACCGCCCGGTAGGGTAGGGACTGTATGGGGGGGCTATCCCCTGTATCAATGGTGTGTTGTGTGAGTGTGGTGCATCCTGGACGGTCAGAGAACATAGGCTGGAAATCCTCTAAGACTTGGGTAATCTGCCGCCGCTGCTGTTCCGACAGAGAGGGGGACAGTTGGATCTCATCCATTCCTCCCCCTTCCCCCCATTCGGCCAACAAATCTCCGTCAGAGGTTCCCTGTTCCACACATTCCTGCACTCCTCCCACCTTCGTTCCTCGTTCCACATACAATTTCAACATATTTACATGAAATACCTTTTGCCTCCCTGGCTGTCCAGGGAAAGCTACTTGATAGTTCACCTCCCCCGACCTTCCAATCACGGTCCCTGGACCCTCCCATTTCAAGCACAATTTGTCCGTTTTTTGGGGACGCAGTACCAACACCTGGTCCCCCACTTCAAAAGTCCGTGGCACAGCCGTCCTGTTGTACCATGTGCTCTGCCGCTGCTGTGCTGCTCCGAGATGCTGCTGTGCCGTCTCCCGCACCTCCCGAAGGACAGTTTGGAGGTGCTGCATGAAAGTATGCACAGGCATGGAAGATTCTGTGGCAACCCCCTCCCATTCCGCCCGTAACAGAGCCAAAGGTCCCCTGAGCTCCCTTCCAAACATCAGTTCGTTGGGGGAGAATCCCAGGCTTTCTTGGGGGGAGTCCCGGTATGCAAACAACAAGTAGGGGAGAGCTTGATCCCAAGTCCCGGGGTGCTTAGCCGCATAAGCCCTGATCATTTTTTCAAGAGTCTGATTGAAACGTTCCACCAGCCCATTGGTCTCGTGATGGTATGGCACCGAAGTCAGATGCTCCACACTCCCCAATTCCCACATCTTTTTAAACAGTTTGGACACGAATCCCGTGCCGCAGTCCGAAACCACCATGTGGGGCATTCCTAGGCGGGCGAAAAGAGAGAGGAGAGTCTTAGCCAGGCTGGTGGCGGAGATGGAGGCTAGGGCAAAAGCCTCGGCATAGCGAGTGGCAAAGTCAACAACAGTCAGTATAAACTTCTTCCCCGTCTTGGTGGGGGGATTCAAAGGTCCCATAATATCCAACCCTATTCTTTCAGAAGGGATGCCCACAGTGGGTAGGGGTTGCAGGGGGGCTTTCGGATGGTCCCGGTTATGCCCCACCCGCTGGCAGACATCGCAGGACCGGCAATATTCCCGCACTTCATTCGCCACCATGGGCCAATAAAACCCCTCGGTCACCCTGGCCAATGTCCGTTTCTGTCCCAAGTGACCTCCCCACGCCACATTGGGGGGCAGCTGCAGCACAGCCTGGCGGTACCTTGCAGGCACAACTAATTGTCTCTTTCTTGGTTGGGGACCCGGTTCAGTCTTTGGGCAGAATTCTCGGTAAAGGGCTCCTGCCTCCCACAAAAACTGTTCTGACTGGTCCCCTGCCCCGGACACTTGACCGGCCCGATCCCGGCATCCTTGGAGGGATGGGTCGCTCTGCTGCTCCTCCTGAAACACCTTTTGAGCCCCAAAATCTCTGGCCATTGGCGCGAACCCCCCTTGGTCCTCCTCCCTCCCTGAAGCCGAGGGGAGTGGCGGGGAACGGCTGGCTGCCGCTGCCGGGGTCACTTTACCGCGACCGGGATGGGAGACCGGGGAACCGAGAGGCTGCGGGGCAGGGGCTTGCTTGGCCTGACGTTGTGTCACCACCCCCACCTTGACCTGGGCAGCCCGGAACGCAATGTCGTTCCCAATGATGATCCCCCATTCTTGTTGTCCATGCACTATAACATCCACCTCCCCTTCCCATCCCTTGTATTTGACCCAAACCTGGGCGAGGGGAACAGCTATGTTGGGGGAGTTATAGGGCTTTATGGCGCAGGTGCGCCCTTTTAGCAACTGTCTCTTCTTTACCTTACTCCGAGGTAAAGCAGTTATGTCCGCCCCAGTGTCCCTATACCCCACATGGGAAACATTGTTCACAGAGATGGACTCACAGAATTTGTTCTGGCTCCAACGCAGCTGCTCCGGTGAGGCAATGCGCATCAAGGATGCCTGCGAGATGGCCCCAAGGGAATGCTGTCCTCCGCTCCTCAGGGACTGCACCGCGTCTTCCACTTCTTCCTTGAGGGACGAGCTGGACTGCTGATCCTCCTCGTGTTCCTCCAGTTCGCGGAACTCTGGAGCGAGCATCCTCCCCACCTTGCCCGGGGATACCTTGGAGTTACGGTTCTTCGCGAGGAGCTTGGGGCAACTCCTCTTGAGGTGCCCTGGTTCTTTACAATAAAAACAGCCACTGGCGCTGGGGCTTTCCTTGGGTTTGCTTGGGGCTCCCTCCCGAGGTTTGGGGTTGCCCTTTTCTGTGCTCCCTTTAGCCCCACCACGATTGAGGTTGCCCCCCTTTGTTCCTTTGGGCTGCCGATATAGTCCCATTTGGTCGGCCAACTTGCCCATTTCCCGACAGTTTGGGGGGTCCCGATCCCTCACCGCCGTAGCCAAATCCTCCGGGATAGTGGCACAAAATTGCTCTTGAATCATGAGTTCCCGCACCTCCGCCAAAGCGGTCTTCCCGGTGGCCCCAATCCACGCGTCCCAAACCTGCCCCAGGTGCGCCATCCAGGAGGCATATGTGTCCCCTGGGGAAGGCTGTCTGTAACGAAATTTACGGCGACAATGCTCGGCTGTGAGGGCAAACCTTTCCCTTACAGCCTCCTTGAATGCCCCATAGTCCAAGGGGGCAGTTTGGGTGTGAATACCCAGAAGATCAGCCTGCTCCCCACTGACCTGAGTCCTTAAGGCAGACATTCTTAAATTGTCTGGCACTTTCTGCTCCAGGCAGGCAGCCTCGAACAGGGTGAAAAAGATCAACACATCCTGCCCGGACTGGTAGGTGGGGAATTGCTTCCTATCCCATTTAGGGGTCGGGGTGTTCCCACTCTGGGGTGTAGGGGGTCCCCCTTGTCCGGCGCCCGCAGTCAGCCTGGCCAACTCCAGCTGCATCTGCAGCGCCGCTTGTTGATGCTGGATCATTTCCTGTTGGTGCCGCATCAACTCCCTGGTCTGCTGCCAATTAAGTTGGGGAAAGAGGGCATCTAACCCTCCTCCCCCCATGGCTCCACCAGCAACCCTTCCGTCGAGGTCCTCCTCCAACTCGGGGTCCCTCCTCTCACTCCTCCTGACACTACTTGTAAGGCTGGGGCTACCCCACTGCTTGGGTTCCTGCCCTACCAGCAAAGAGGAGGGGGCTCCCCCCTTCTGTCTTGCAGTCTTCGGCCACACTACCCACTCCATTGTGGAGACCTGGCTCCCTTCTCTGATTGGGGTCTCTGGGCTGCTCCCTAGCTCTAGCTGTTCCTGGCTCAGGCTATTCATTTCTTTGGTCTGAGTGCTTTCCAGCAATCCGCTAGCCTGCCCTAGACCCTGTTAGTTCCGACTGTTAAATGTGGTTTCCAATTGTCCCGTCGTCTGCCACCATGTGAAGGATCACCAACAGGATCCTTTGCGTGAGTTCGGCGCTTAACGGGTTAACCGGCACTGAATTACAGCCCGTACAAGCACTAGCAATCACCTACGAGGCTTTCGCGCACAAGAGGAAACCGCAGTCCTTTAAATGACCAAATAAGGCTTTTATTTGTTTACACAAAACACAGAGTGGAACTAACAGCTTTCCAGGAATACTACAACAGCAACACAACCTTAGCTGACCCCTGGGTTTCTCAATGAACAGGCTTCGGCTAGCGGAGTGAATCTAGTCAATTACCTCAGACCAAAGACTCTGCGCCTAGTCGATTTCAGCCTGGCTCCGGGTCGGCCGATGCGTGGATGAGACGGGCGTACTCGGGCTGCTGTTTGGAGATGAATCTGGCCCCGAAGTATCCTTGGTTCCCAACAACCCTAAACCGGAAGGGAGAGGGGTTTTCTACCCCTGAGTTCCCGCTCTCCCCGCCCTTCAGGTCAGGTGGGGGCTTATGCCTGCCCCTTCGTTTCAGGTGGGCTTATTCCTGCCCAGGAAGAAGGTGACGTACTAGTACTTTGCAGCTCTTTGAGACTGCCCTGATAGCTTGATGATCCTTGATGGTCCTTCCTTGGTTTTGTGGATCTCCACCGAGACTCTCTTTTGTTGGGGATGATGGTCTGTCTGCTACTTCTCCGATGACTTCATCCCCCCTTCCTTGCCCCCTCCCTTGGGCGAAAACCGTGTGTGTGTGTGTGTGTGGACCTGTGTTGGGCTTTCTCCACAAATACAATACATATTACCATTGTGGGGATGACTGTGACCTGTAATCTGTGTGCCTGCTCAGTCTGCTGTCCAGATAACTGCTGAGTTGATGGGCAACTTCAAGGCCCCTGCTCTCCCTTCCTATGGTTCTTTTTCTTTAAATTGGATTTGGACTGGACTCGAAATAGAAGATACATTCAAACAGAGGAATGTCCTCTGTAAAGTAGGGCATGTGGCATCCTATGGAGTGCTCTCTTCCTCCAGTCCAAGCCTGATTCAAGCATGTGACAAGGGAGTGGAAGTTTTGTGGCCCAGCAGTTCTGTGCCAGATTTGCCTTGGCTGGCTCTGTTCTGGAATGTTCACCTCTGTTATATGAGGTAAACATCATGCCCCAGATTTTCATTGTTAGATGTAAAATAGTCTCATTTTTAGATGTTTATAGTAATCAGTGCCCCTTGGGTGATGCAAACCAAATTTCAGTTTTCTGGGCAGGTTGGAAGTACCTTAACCATGTGAGGTAAAAATAAAAATCTTTCCCCCATTTCTGTCAAGAGACTTATACTTGTTTCCCTTTCAGACTCTTCTGGTAAACAGAATTTCTTGGGTCTATGGATACGTGCCACATTTCAACTTTCTGGGTGGCCTAGAAGGACCTTTGATTGGCAGTAGGTTCAGACCAAGACAAAAGGACACAGTTCTTCACACAATGCGTAATTAATTTGTGGAATTCATGGCACAAGGTGTGATAATGGTAATTGGCTTAGAAGGAAGGCTGTCTCTGGGTTGGGGGGGGGGCTAGGAAAAGTGCCCTGTTGTGGGCCGCCTTTCACCCTGATTAGCCCTTTCAGGCCTATTTGGCAGTACAGGAGGCAGAAACACTCCAAGGATGGCTGTGAGCTGCCATTTAAATTTTCCCACAGTGTCCTGGGGCGCCAGATGCAGTGTGCACACAAACCAGTGTGTCTGCACTGCCAACCTTGCAGGGTAGGACAGGCTGCAAGATACCCTTTGTTTATTTTCCTCAGAGGTAGGCTGCCCACATATTAATAGCTCTTATTAAAAATTGATATGTAATAACTCACAATCTATTGAATATTAATATTTAATCATTCAAACCCTAGGCTTGTGGCTTTTATATAAGGAGGAGGATAGAGCTCCTTTTCAGAGCTTCCTTTAATGTCCTTATCAACCAAGTTAGCATCTTTGCCAAGCAGTCCAGCACATGCGTAGTAGGCCAACTTCCAGACTAGGTAAGAGAATCAAATCAATTCCAGTTTCCAATTCAATGTTTTTATTATAGAACTAAGCAGAGAGAAGTTCAGAAATAGTCAGTTTCCTTTAAAAAATAAAATGCAACTTCAAACTAGCTCACTAGCACTCACTTATCAGGACTCTAAGATTAAGTCATCAAAACAGCTTACAGGTGGGTGAAAGGATGAGGCCCACCTGGGCTCCGAGCATGGGTTTGGCCTCGTCCCCACTCTTTGCCAACCAGTTAGACACACAGGAAAATCCCAAAGACCGAAAGTATTTCTTGGATTCGTTCCATAGTGTCACTCTGGGCCATTGTGGGAAATTAAAATGGAGGCCTGCAAACTCGGCTGCCTCATGTGGAGAGCTCAGGGCAGGTGTAAGCACTGGCGGGCCCTGTTGCGGCCATGGCAGCTGCCCTAGGATGCCAGGTGCTGTTGATGCCAGGCCTGCTTAGATGGCGCTAAAAGGGAATTAGACTGATTCATGGAGGATAAGGCTATTAGTGGCTATTAGCCAGGACTTGTGAGCAGAATGTCCATGTTGAAATGCAGTGTACCTCTGATTACCAGTTTCTGGGGAGGGGCAACAGTGTAGGATGGCTTCCTGAACTGCTGTTAGCTTCCTAGAAATGGTTGGCTACTGTGGGCAACATGGTGCAGGACTAGATGGGCCTTACCTGATCCAACAAGGCAGGTCTTATGTTCTTTTTCTGTGATGATCCATAGCAAAAGAAAAGAAAAGAAAAGTACTTGATAAACTCCATGTGCGTTTTCTGTTTGTCTAGAAGGGCTCAAGATGGAAAGAGTGGGTTGCATAGGAAATCCTAATATAATTTCATGTGAACTAGCATTATGTGTCCCAGTTGTTCTGCTGTCACCCCCTTGTGTTTAAGAATGAAAACCTATCAGGGATGATGGGAGTTGTAGTCCAAAGCATCTGGAGGGCCCCAGCTTGGGGAAGGCTGACATATGCAGTCAGAAGCAAAACATCACTGATTGCCAAATCAAATGCCCAGAGATAAGTAACAAAGGCTGGCTATGACCATAACACCCTATCTGTGAGATTTCCCGGGCCACTTGGGTGGCTTTTCTTACTTCTACAGCACCATAACCTGACCAGCCGCACCTAGTGGCATTCTTCTTTTAACCCAACTGTTAAAGATACCACTGCTTTAACTGTTATGAGTAAAAGCTGATGATGATAGGTTTATACTCCATTAATTTGCCTGCATAATCCTTTTCTGACCAAAGGTCCAAAACAAATATCTTCTGAACTGTGAGACCAAACAGGGAATAACAAACAGGGATGTCATCACAGTGTAAAGCTACTATTTTAAAAATAGTTGATAAATATGAGGTCCTATGGAGCTGTGGTGTCTGGCAGAGTTGAGTGGGATTGTGACACTTTAGAGGAAAAGATGCCCCTCAAAATAAGGGGAAGCTGACAAGGCAACCCTAAGTGTGGTGGTGACACCCTGAAATGAGACAGCTTATGGGTTGCCTAACTAGTCTTGACAGCAAAGTGCCATTGAACTGAATAAATGTGTCCATTTAGCCCCTGGAGCTTCTCTCTGAAACTCAGCCCTTTTGTTTTCCCTTCCTTCTAAGAGACAAGGTGAGGAATCTCAAACTAGCTTTCACACTCTGCTCCCCAGATCAAAGGGCTCCACCACCCCTTGTGTTTGTAGACCTGAGCCCCAGCTGTTAAGGATCAGCCTTTCCCTGGGGGAAATGAAAGGGCTAACAGTAAATCAGGAAAGAAGGCTCAGGAAAATCAGCTTTCAGGCCTCTCGCTTACACAAACAGGAAAGACAAATATTGCTCAGCAGGACAAATAACATGCAGATGGCAATAGATGTGATTTTGCTTGGCTACTCAAGTTAACAATTGGGAGAGACAGTGAGAAATCCTGTTATGCGGGATGGAATGATATGACTGAGTAGATGAAGTTGGTGGCTACTAGGTCTTCCAGTAAAGAAAAAGTAATATAAGTTTTCACATTTTTCTAAATTAGTTCATTTCATTGTGTGCTAATTTTAAACTGGCAATGGTTGTAGGACTGAGGTGGGGTGTGTCAGTTTATTACCAGCCAGGCAGCAATTCAAAAAGCTGGGACAGCACATTATATCTCCTATTGCTGTGCTGAATCATGCCCACAAAATGTAGGAGTACACTCCTTGGGGGGTTGAGGAGACTACGTTATGTCTCTCTGTGCCCCTCCCAATGACTGCTGGAAATGTGGACTGGATGGCTTTGGTCCACATGGTGAAAACTCCGGCCAAGGCAGAGATGACTCCGCACCAAGGGGCCATTTTCAGTGGCATCCACATGGCAACCCATGTATTCTAGACCTAAGATCATGTATGGAATGGCAGGGGGGCATTTTCATGCTGCTGTTGTCGTTTCCCAAAATAGGCATTGGGTGGTAACAACAGCACACTACTCATTTGCTCATTCTTAAAGAAAAGCCACCGCCTTTGACCAATATGCCATTGTTAGTAGCATAGTAATGTGTTTTATGGACAGCTGAAGGTTATTCTAAGTATTAGGGGTGCCTAAGTTACCCGTGCTTTTGAAAACGTTCATATGAGGCTCCTTGATTACTAAGCTCTTCCCAGTGTTGGTTCATTTGTGGCTGACTAGGCACATTGCCCAAATCTCTCAGATTTTATTTTGAATCTCAAACTCCATCTTGGGGTGCATAAGCAGCTGGGTGGTTGCCAGCCAAGTTCAGGCACTCTTGGATGAAACTGATTGTCTAGATCTATTTCAATCAGGGGTTAAGTCCAGTGTTGGCACTGAAACTGCCTTGGTCACCCTATGGGATGGCATTTGCCAGGAGAAAAACAGGGGGAGTGTGACCATGTTGTTTCTCCTGGACCTCTCAGTGGGTTTTGATAGCATTTGACCATAGTATCCTTCTAGAGAGGCTGCCCAACTTGAGTCAGGGTGGCACTGCTCTTTGGTTCCACTCATACCCCTGTGAGATTCAAATCTTTCCCAAACTGCTGAGTAGCACTCATACTCACCTGAATCAAACAGGACAGGATAGTCATCATCTCTGTATTTCAGTATGTTGGGAAGGGCTGTAGCTCAGTGGTAAGGCACATGTTTTCATGCAAAAGGTCTCAGGTTCAATCCCCGGTATCTCCAGGTAGGGTGAGGAAAGAATCCTGCCTGAAACCCTGGAGAGCTGCTACCAGTCCATGTTGGCAATACTGGGCTAGATGGACCAATGGCCGTCTGACTCGGTATAAGGCAGCTTCCTATATTCCTAGGTCACTGTAAGCAGGGCTTTGTTCTCTGTATGCAGTTGTAAGCAATGGTATCTGCTTCTGGAAATTTGGAGCTTCTTTCCTGAGCTGTAACCGCTGTGTGGCTCCTGCCTCAGCAACTCAGGACCCTGATTCCTGGCTATCCCTTTCCTTCCTTGTCTCTATGGGGTGCTTCCTGATACCAGGTGTGCAGTGGTTGGTGTAGTGGAAAAAGCCAGAAGACCATTGTGATCTCGAGGAGACAGTGGTGTATGACCATTGTTGAACCTGTGTCTGGGTCTCTGTTGTATGAACATACCCGCTCTTTGTGTCTTTGGTAGGCCTAAATTCATGAGCACATGATGTTTAGAGCTTGTTGTGAGAAGATTTTCAATTAGAGTCTGTCCTTGGACAGGTTTACACTTGGCAAGGATGTTAGTTGATGATCAGAAGCACTTCAGTTATCCGTAGACCAGACTCCTATGGCACATGATGGGGAGGAACCTGATTATCAGCTGGCCAGATTTCAAAGACTTAGGTAAGTGAATCATAGAATCATAGAATAGTTGAGTTGGAAGAGGCCTATAAGGCCATCGAGTCCAACCCCCTGCTCAATGCAGGAACCCAAGTCAAAGCATCCCTGACAGATGGTTGTCCAGCCACACTTTCAATGCCTCCAGTGTTGTAGAGCCCAGTCAGTACCTCCCTAGGTAGTTGGTTCCATTGGCGTATTGCTCTAATAGTCAGGAATTTTTTCCTGATGCCCAGGCGGAAACTGGCTTCCTGTACCTTGAGCACGTTATTTCATGTTCTGCAATCTGGGATGATCAAGAAGAGACCCTGGCCCTCCTGTGTGTAGCAACCTTTCAAGTACTTGAAGTGCTATCGTATCTCCCCAGAAGTGTTGAGAGGACCTGGGAACTGAGTGACTCCAGATGGTTTCATGGTCAACTTGAAAGGATTGCTTATAGTTATAGTTAGATGGTCTGGGAAACTGGTATGGAAGTGCCTATTGAGACAAAACACCTTAATCTTGCCCCGTTTACTGGGACCAGGTGTGATGATCATAAACAGAGAAAACTTATATAATATTAGGGAATCCTTAGGAGGGGTGAACCTCGACACAGACCTAGCTGCACAGAAGGTGCTGTGTGCCGGCCAAGGAGTCTGCCCATTGTCATTTCTTTGAGGGGTTCCCGACAACAGAAGGGACATAAGCATCATCCTCTGCACTTGTCGTAGCTTCTGTAATCTTCTTTCTGTAGTTTGCTGATAAAGCTTTTCAACCTTCTCCCATAAATGTGCTCATTGTCTCTAGATCCTAAAAAGAACTGCTGCCTTTGGCAGAACAGTTGGGTCCCAAGGTCTACACCCGGAAGGCTCCATATCTGTTGGAAATACTGTGGGTAGTGCTGCAAGTAGGGTGTGGCCACTTACGCATCCCCCCAAAAGAGAACAAATAAGAGCATGGATTTGCATATTCGTCTATGTATAGATGCACATTTAAAGATAATTACTATATTTTAAATAGAAATACAATGCATCTCACCGTAGTGGGGAAGACTTTGACCCAGTGACCTGTGTGCCTGCCTCTCAGTCTGCTGTACGGGTCAGTCTGCTGGACTTTTTGGGTCAGTGTGCACTCTTAACAAAATGGCTGCCATGGGGGTGGGGCTTACTTATTCATAGGATGGCTACCATGTGGCTTGCTCATTCATCAAATGGCTGCCATGGTGGGCATGGCTGGTTACCAAACACTAATTTCCCAGAAGGCAAACTGGTGAGACCAAAAGAAAAGTAACTTGTCCAAGAACCTAAGTACAAAACAGAGGTAGGGTCTGAGCTCCAAGACATAAACCCACTCTTTTGAACCCAAATAAAGATGGTGCTGGAGGACTGCACTTTGCAACCCCAGTTTATTTTATTTTTTTAACTTAAGAAATAAAATTAAAATCAGGAAGGGCAGGGCACCAAGAGAGGTGTCCATGGGCACACTGGTGCCCAGGGCTGTCACATTGGAGACCCCAGAATTAGAAGTCTGTCCTCTATAATGTAGGACACATGGGCACCCTAGTTGCAAGGCCTTTTCTGTTGTGGTACTGTTGCAAAAATATGCTAGATCCTAATGTACCCAGTTCAAATCATGCACATTAGTAAGGAGAAAAAGTCTGGCAGTGGTCCAAGAAGTTTATTCTATAGAATATGGAGATACGGGAGTGTAACACTGCAAAGCTGCATCTCAACATGGCTACTGAGATCTTATCAATTTATACAGTATCTTCTGATGCAATCCCACGCATGCGCCTTACTAACAGAAATTTCTAGCTGTGAAAGGGAAAAATACAGAAAGATAAACAAAACCTTAAACATGCATACTAAGCAACTGGAACAGAGGTTAGCTAGGCCACGCTACCTTCTCCAATCCTCTTTCCCCCAGTGTCCTTGGCTAACTCAAGCAAAGGAGATAAGCAAAGAAGGCAACATTCCTCAGTTTCACTTCTCTGTCAGTCTAAACAGCAAAAAGTTGTAGAGGGAAGCATTTCATTACTTTTAACTCATTAGTTACTGAATTTTTTACAACAGTACCACAGTTGTAGAATCCACTTCCTAAGGAGGCATACCGTACCACATTGCTTTACACCTTTTGATGTTCTCTTCAGACTTTCCTGTTCTGCCAAGCTTAGTTGAGAGTCTCATCTCCAGCTAAAATTATCTGGTAGCAGCTGATGGGAAGACCCCTGCCTGAGATCCTGGCAAGCTGCTGCAGGTCAGAGGAGATGGACAAATAGTTGGGCCTGGTGTAAGGCAGTAATCATCACAACAAAGTTTCGTAAAACACACTGCTGATTTATAAGGTAGTTTGAATATATCCAAGAGCAGTCCTTTGCATTTGTTGTAGACCTTTCCTTCCATCCTGCTAAAAGCTCTTGTATCTTTCCCCGCCCTCACCCTCCAGATCACCAAAACTTGAAATGGCACACCTCTGCAGTGGTCTACAAGACAATGCAGATCCCCCTTAGGAAGGAACAGTAACTGTGCGCTGATCAGTCTCTGGCACACTTGCAACAGGAACCTTCTGCAGTCGCTGTCTTCGGTTGTTAATGCCTCCCTTGGGGAGGAAGGCCTCTGCCTCATTCAGCATCTGAACTATGTCTCCATGGTCCTTCAATGGTGACATTAAATCCGGCAAGCCTGTGACACGGGACAAACAGGAAGAACAAATGTCTCAAGGACTGTGTGTGAGCAGGATAAGGTGGCAGTCGAAAGGATGCAAGTGTAGTTCTGAAGATCCTCTTTGAGCTAGAGAAGCAGAGGTGTGTGTGTGTGTGTGTGTGAGGTTCAAGTCAAAAGCAGCAGGAGCCAGAGCACTAGGGAAAGGGTTTCAGATTATGGGGGTGGGGAATCATACCCTCAAACACTCCAAAACTACATTAAGGGACCTTCCCTCGTATTTTCTCACTATGCGCCTACCAAGAGCCAGTGTGGCGTAGTGGTGAGAGTGTTGGGCTGGGACTCAGGAGATCCAGGTTCTAGTCCCCGCTCGGCCATGAAACTCACTGGGTGACTTTGGGCCAGTCACTGACTCTCAGCCTAACCTACCTCACAGGGTTGTTGTGAGGATAAAATGGAGAGGAGGAGGAGGATTATGTAAGCCGCCTTGGGTTCCTTGCAGGAAAAAAGGCGGGGTATATAATAAATAATAAATAAATAAATTTCTGGTGGCAAGTGAGGCTGCTTCCAGGTGTAAATGCTGGGAAGAATGGAAGCAGGAAGACGGCTCCATGGAAGAACTGCAAGGATTCTGCGCTGTTATCTCTGTGGCTTAGATGTGACAACAGCAACTCCCCCTTCCCTTGTGCCTGTCCTGCTAGTTTGTGTGCGCTAGCAACAGCTGGAATGTGGATCTCCCTTCTTACCTCACCTGTCTTGTGGTTTTGAGAGTGATGGGATTTCGGATTCAGAGCGCCAGTCTTCTCTTGAAGAAACAACCTCAAGATGATGTGAGAAATCTTTGGGCTGATTGACACTTCCAGTGCCCCCCCCCCGCCTCCTGTGAGCACCTCGGGGTTGCATGGGGGCTGCAGCAGGTGGGCTTGCGACCAGGCTACACTCTGCACAGAGGAATTACTTTTCAGAGGCTGTGCCACCATTGGTGAGGGGCTGGGGGGTGCTGAATGGTGGGACCACTTATCATGGTGGCCCAAAATAAGATTGCCCTTATCATGCAAATCATGTCAAAAATTAAGGAGGTAGTGCTTTCCCCAGGATAGAGGTGCGGGTATTCTGTTTATCATGCTACTTTAAAAGGCACAGGAGTTCTCCCAGAAAGAGGTGGCGGCGGCTGCTGCTGCTGCTGCCGCTGCCGATCCTCCTCCTCCTCCTCCTCCTCCTCCTCCTCCTCCTCCTCTATATTTATATTCCACCTTTCCTCCACTGAGTTCAAGGATGTGTATGTAGTTCTCTTCCCCCATTTTGTCCTCACAACAACCCTGTGAGGTAAGCTACATTCTGAGAAGATGACTGTCCCAAGCTTCATAGATGTGGGGATTTGAATCTGAGTCTCCTAGTCCAATGCTCTAGCTACTACATCACACTGCCTCTCAATCCTCCTCCTCCTCCTCCTCCTCCTCCTCCTCCTCCTCCTCCTCCTCCAGTAATGAGTGTTCATAGTACTTTGTATGTATTATCACAGGAATCTTTACAACAAGCCTATAAGCTAAGTCAGTATTATACCACAATAAGGGTAGCCCAAAAAGAGGACAGAAGAGGATACAGATTGGTATAACATTTGCACATGCTAATGTATATGTACAGGAGCAAATTTAGAAATAACTATTCACTGAGATACAATCCATCTCCCCACAGTGTGGAAGACTTGTGTGTCTGCTCAGTCTGCTGTCAGGGTGCTGTTGGCAGGCAACTTCAAGGCCCAGCTCTACCTTCAGATGGTTCTTGTTGATCTTTTATCCAGACTTGGGCTGGACAGCCCTTCGAACAGAGGATACCCCCAAATAGCAGACTGCCCTCTGAATAGCATCATCACCCTATCACGTAGACAGTTCTAAACGAATACATCCTGGAAGAAGATAAAGTATTTAATCATCTAACTAGGCCAAACGGGTGAGGAGGACAGGCATTCACAGCCAGACCCTGCCTTTGGATTCCAGTGTTGTTTTCTAGGAGGCATATGGGGGTGTGATTACCAGCATTCAGTGCGGTTAGGGGGTGTGGGGGAGAGAAGGAAGACAAAATTTAGGCCTAATTAGAACTCACACTAACTAGGAAGTCCAATACTTTCTGTGAACTGAGATTCAGGATCATTAGTCCGGTATTAAAGTGATACATGAGGAGGCACTCTTCTCATTAAGGTGGTAACAGAAGCCTTGCCCCCACCTGCCCCCCGTTTGCCTTTCCTCCTGTTACTTCCCCAGGCAAGAATTCGCCTTCAGCACCAGAACGAGAGAGGTCTGATGGAGATGAATGAGCAACGGAGATGTGAGTGGAGCCACTGCCAACGTACAGCATCTGTGGATGATAACATATATTGTCGCTCCCTGGGGGAGAAAGCAGGGCAAGGCAAGCCTTAGTCAGGCAACTCTGTCAGGACATGAATGCCAGCTGCTGTTTGACCTCCCAGACTTTTGGCCTCCAAAGACACAATGTTTGTGGTAACCTCTGACTTCTGCTAATGTTCGAATGCTGACTTGAGTCCAGAAGAAGGAAATGTTAAAATAGCAACCAGGCACCCTCCACTCTCCTGACCTATCCTGCATTTTCCAGAGCGTATGACATGAATAATCTTAGCTTGTGGACAACTCAAGGCAGATTAGGGAAAATGGAACAATCAGCAAACTATGACTTCTCTGATCTTGCAAAAAATATACACAATGGACATGTTTGCACATCCTGCTAAGCCACTCTGAGAATAAGCCACAATGGGTTGGTTGTTCGCTCACTAGCCTGACAGATGATTGGGTGCTCTGCAGCTTGCTGTGGCTTGTTTCCTCTCAGTCCTCCTGCTGGCTCCTGCCATGTATCCCAGGTGCCTTTGCAGCAGAAGTCCTTGCTTCCTCAGTCCCAACGTCAGCACCCTTTCTGCAATTGGTCTGCTGGGGTTGCCACCTCCTGAGGGAAACTTCTCTCCCCCCCCCCCCGATCACCAAATGGAATTAATTTCTGAGCCATGAACTTGGTTCACAATTTCCCCCCATTTTTTCCAGGTCTTACACAAGTGCGCAAAAGTGCAATATTGCTGATCTGCTATTTAGCCAAGCATACTGATATCCTGCTCTTATCAATGTTCTTGTCAATTTCATCCTCCTCTTTGGTGTTTTCCTTGCTAGTGAACACCCCCCCCCCTTTTAAGGCTGCTTCAACTACTCCTGAAGTAAGCACACCTGCCCAAAAGATCCTTCTCCTGCAGCTGCTGGCCACTTTTGGCTCCCCTCCCCTGGTCTCCATACCTAGCTGTTGCATATGAATGTGGGTTACAGAGCAGTGAGGTGGATTGGTAAACTTATGCAAATTTCAAGGCAAAGCAGTAAAGCTGGAGGGAAAATTATGAAAATTCCATGGCAGAGCAGTGAGGCAGATTGCTAAAACTATGCAAATTTCTTGGCAGAGCAGTAAAGCTGAGGGGGAAATTACACAGATTTCATAGTGGTGAATTTTCACATTTGCGTACTTGCGCAATCAAAAATAAAAAATAATTTTAAAAAGTTTGCAAATGCATTCAGGACACTCTCCAAGCCACCCTGAAAATAAGCCACCTTGAACAACCCAACAACAAGCTATTGGTTCTCAGTGTGGCTTGTTCGTGAAAAATAAGCCAACCTGTGGAAACTGCACCAGTTTCGAACATGACAACCCACCATGGGTGATGACCTATGGTGGGTTGTCATGTCATGCAAACCAGGTCATTGATATCATTATTCTATACACTTTAAAAATAGCTCTTAAGTTCCTTTGATTTTCCGGAAATCCAATCTTTACTTTCTAAATGCTTAAGTGTATGTTTTGATATAAACTTCAGATTTCGATATTCAGATTTTGATACAAACTTCAAATCAAGAGGAATATTCACTCAAACTCCCTCATGCATTGACACAACGTGTGAGAGGTTGGGCTGCATAGACCTGCCTCCCATGCTCTGACCATGCTCCTGTTTGTCACGGGTTCAGTGAGCTCTGCATGTTCTGACAGTATGTAGGGCCGCTTCACATGGCTGGTGGCAGTGGGCCTCTTTGGCATGATGCTGCGACCCCCTCACACATTCTTTTAATGTGTGAGGGTGTTTTGCCACAGGATCCCCAAAAAGGATTGGCAAAGGTTCTTTGAGGGATTTTCTGACCATAATAAATACTCCTCCAGGAAGTCAAAGCCAAACATGTTTATTGTGAAGTCGAGCCACAAGTACAACAATGCTACTCCCAGTTCCCTGACAGGATTCCCACCCCTTAGCTGCACAGTCACTGTTTAACCAACCCAAATGCTAAGTCCAGCAGCTCTCCGCCTGGGTATTGGGTTTCCATGTTGGGCTTCTATAATCTGTTGGGCTTCTGCACAGGGTCCTGGTCCTGGTCCTGGTCCTCGCTCCTTCCAGTTCTTCAGTACTTCACACACCACGGACTAACAACAACCACCACCTCAGTCTGCACTTCACAGAGTTGGAAGGAGCCTACAAGGCTATCGAGTCCAACCCCCTGCTCAATGCAGGAAAGTAGAGGAAGGGTCTCCCATCCAAGTAACAACCAGGCCTGACCCTGCTTAGCTTTCCACGCTCAGACAAGCTGAGCCAGTGTAAGCCATTTGAGAATGGTTTGGGATGCAAGTAAAGCTTTTCTAAGAGGTTATTTTATACAGTATAATACTCAACTCAAGGGCAAGAGACAAGAGAAAATGCAATTTTTTTTGGAGGAAATAAAAAAGAAGGAGGAAAAATTAAAGATTTCCCCAGGAAACTCGAATACTTTGCAACAAATCAAAATTTTGCAACAACAGCTATCTATGGTAACAACAAGAGAAATGGAAATAAAATTGAACTAAAAAAAAAGAAAAAGAAAAGAAACTACCAGGGGAAATTAACTATGAAGATATGTTATTAAGTGTCCTGCCCCCGCCTCCCCCCCCCCCATGAAGGAAGGAGGTGTTACAATTTCTACATCCTTTTCCTGCTTTCTTTCTTCCTTTTTTTTTTTTTTTAAATTGTGAAAGGGAAGCATGGAGGGGAAAGGAACCCCAAAATTAACCCACTCAGTTATAGCTGAGGAAGTTTTTAGACCAGCTCCTGTGGAAGCTTGGGTTTCTGTGCCATGGCAGTACTATCTGTTTAATCCATCTAGTTCCTTTGGAGGTTGGCTGTGATCATGAAGCTCTGCTGTAGAATAACAGGAAGTGTGATTAGGAGAAAGGACGAGAGAAAACACTCCTAATTCCTTCTCCAGACTGCATATGGTTTTTGTTTTTTCCCCTTATAGCTACAGAAAGACTTTTCTTTCCGGTTGGCCGTTGGGACCCTGTGCGAGCAGGAAGGCACACGTACAGTAAGGAAAAGTCTCACTGATCCCTATAGGCATTTGCTTCTTTGAACATCCTCTTGCTCACGGAAGGCACGAGGCTGTGAGTGTGCATGAAAGGTTGCATATACATAATATGCGAGCATTGTGCGCAAAGCTACGGACACCCAGGTTGGATAGACAGACTGATGGTCTGACACACAAAAATGCTCTTGCATGGGTATCGACAGAAAAGCATCCCTCAGACTCCACACCCCACATCATGCACCCTGTGACGCTGACATTCAGGTCTCTTCATACAGATGCCAAACACAATGTGCACACCTCATGGGTTGGTTCACACATGCGTGCACGTTGCTCGATTTATTTCTCATCACTTGATGACTCCCGGATGAAGATGTGAGTGGACTCAATTGAAAAAGTGTCTTTTGAGCTGAGGTGAAATGACGTGGTTGTTCTGTCTGCAGAATTTGAGCTTTGATGGTGCATTCACTCATGAAAACCACTCATTTACTGTTCCAATCAAGTGAGAGAAAATGTTTATTGTCATTAACCTAAAAGCCTTGACAGAATACACATTAAAACAATAAGCAACAACTAGAACAAGCTCTCTCACACATAGGGCCATTCCTATACTTTGATTTTTCTGGCATGTCCCACACAGGGCCAGTGCGACATGGGCGAAAAGGGGGTGGATGGGTAACACAAGACACAGTGGCTGGAGAAGTTTGCTTTTTCAGAGCAACAAGTTCCAAGGTGGGACTAAGAGCATTAAGTAACTTGGTCTGAGAGCATTTTGCAAGACAAGCAAAACTTTTTTAAAATTTTTGACTTGATAAACAAGCAAGGTCTTGCAAGACAAGTAGTCGTAGGGATGTAACCGCTCGCCTCGAGCGGGCGTAGCCGGCCAAAATCGGCCCTGCTCACGCCCGCCAGAGACTCGCTTTGATATAAGAGTGTTTTGGATTACAAGCACGGTTCCGGAACGAATTATGCTTGCAATCCAAGGTATTACTGTACATCAGCAGGGAACTGTAGTAAGGTCACCACATCCTTAGCTATGTGTGATCTACCTTGAACATGACCCACCAGTCCTGTATAGAAATCCACCAGGGGGCGATAAATTTCTTGGATTCCCCCACCCCCCACCTTTGACTGCAAAAATGGGGAAATTAATGGGGTTGTTAACTCAAGCACCTAACTGACCATTCTAGAAGTGGGTGGGCTGCATTCAGCTTGGCATGTCACACATTGTGCATTCCTGGATTAAATAGGAGGGATGTTGTGAGGTACGGCAAGTAATAACACACAACCACAATATCTATAAATTCTCCACCTTTTTGCTCTTGCATGCAGTCAACAACACCTGCAGCACCTTGTTAAACTAGTCACTTTTTTTTATTGTTGTACATTTATGAAAAAAATCCTCACAGATACAAAAGTTCACGTTTATAAAATCTACGTACAAAGGTGCTTCTGTTCCCCCTCCCCCTCTCCCCCAAGCAATTGCCATCATGGCACAAAAACTCTTAGAAAATATGGCAGCTCCGCAGAGAACCCCAGTCCAGCCAGAGAGTAGCATAAAAAGAGGCTCATTTCTCCATATCTCTTGCACTCCTCACCTGGCAGTAGCTTCTGGACTGGTGCTATCTGTGCTCGTATTGGAGAGCAGGTGACCTTGGAAAATTCCTTCACCAATTATGAATGTCCGAATGCACCCCCTACAATAGAAAAGGTAAGACCCTCAGCCATATTGGCTATTAAGCATCAAGTCACACGCAGATATCAGATCCATCTGTATAGATCATAAAATAAAATGGTTGTTCCAGCATTAAGGGAGAATCAAGAACTCCAGACAGACATCTGATATGTATAGACCTGTACACATAGTGAATGGGCTGGGATCACATCCACTGGCTCCACCTTCTAATCTGGCCTGATGACCACATGTATGAGGTCCCATCTGAACAGGGACTTCACTTACCCCAGTGTGTGTAGGCTGTGTACACATTATCTGTACTCTTCATTTTTGCAAGGTATAGATCATGTGTTAAGAGCCACTGAGTATTTGGATACATGCATGTAGGTCCCTTTTTGAACACATGGAGGTCAGGCATGGTGAGGGTCTGGGCCTGCGGGTGTGATCCAGACCTGCCATTCCACGCACGCGCGCATTCATATATAGAGATCGAAATCTCTGCACTTGGTTAAGGCGAATCTCGATTATCTGATAACACAGCAAAGCAATTAAGGGAATCACAATTCTCTCTGGAAAACATGTACATGTTTAGGTCACCTTAATTTGTGTGACCAAGTCAATATAGAACGAGAGCCATAAAGGGGTGGGAAAAAGTACAGAAAGGGAGGCTAATGTAGAGGAAGCAGAGGAGAGGGAAGGATGGCTCAAGATACTCAGAGTGGAAGTGTAACAAAACCCAAGTGTGTGTATGTGTGTGTGTTTTAATGATTCTCCCCCTCCAATACTATCCCCCATGAAATCTTCCATTTACATTAAAATGGTATCTGTTTTGGGATTCATTTGTTGGCAACCAAAGTTGCCAGACCCTGAATTTTTAGTTTTTGTATATCTAGAAATGTCTTTGATTTTGGCAAAAAAAAAAGAAAAAGGAAAAAAAGATTGATTGATTGTCTATCCCAGGATTGATTTATTTGGCTTGGGTGGGATAAAAAATTATAGTTTTGCTTTCAAGAGATAATTTTTTTAAATCCCGTGGGGGAAAAAAATGTTAGATGGACCCCTTTTTAGCTGTTTAAAAATGAGCAGTCTAAATTATACAAAAAGAAGGCTTGTATTTAAAGTTAATTGACCCAGAGTTTTGTGTGCACTATGGTGGGTGTGCTATGATGACGGATGGAGTTCCTCCACTGAGAGTTCCCCATGTCTTCTGATGGAGGGGCCAAGATGGTCATGCAAAGAAAAGCTTGCAGAGGTTACTGCTTTCTATTGAAACGAATGGGAAAGCTCTTGTGGGTGCTGGAGATCCTGTGCCCTGCTGCATTTGCTGGATACAGGGCAGTTACCGTATGTGTTGATTTCTTTGGAGGTCTTGCTGTTTGGTGGGTAAAAAAAGTTAAGTTCATCCATTATTTTCATCAGATTGCTTGGCCTGAAAATGTTCAGGAAGAATGATTAGATTTATCTGTCTACTTTTGCTGGGTGAAAAGCATGAGCAATACATGCATGACCATAGATCCATCATAGATAAAATAAGTAATCATCATTTGTGTTTTAAAAATGGAATTTCCCCTTTCGATCCATCAGCTGTAGTCCGAACTAGATGTTATGGTGGCGCAACCTGTGTGTGGTGGTCCATGCTAATATCCTAGATTTGCAAAGTGGGTTAATGGGGGGTATTTAAACTGCAGCGTGGACAGGTGGGAGGATGTGTCTTGTAACCCCCCCCCCAACTTCTTTCTAGCTGTTTTCCCCACCCCCAGCAGGGGTTACTTCTAATTCCAGTGTCCCTTTGGGAGAAAACTGGCTGGAGAAAAGCAGTTTTGAGCAGTGAATGTGTGTGTATATAGGAGTAGTGGTGGTAAGATTGGTTAGTACTTCCCCGTGCCCTGCCAGCCAATGCTGCTCTTTAAGTACCCTGTACTGCTTTATAGGAAATTGGCTCAAGTCACATTATAACATATGTCTCATGCCACCGTATCTTCTAGTGTGGCCCCTAAAACAAATTAGTTAATAACCTTTTCGATTTAAAAGTTTGCTTCTAAACTTTCCAACCCTTCCTATGTGACTTCCATTCCTTGACTATTGGAACCTATTTACCTCTGGGGGTGCTTCCATGTGATGCTTTTATTGAACATTTGGCCTGGTTCACTCACAGAATTTTACAGGGGGTCCAGATGACGTCGTCGTCCATTTGTAGGCCCTCCATTCCCCCCCCCACTTTTCTTTCCACAGAAAGTCCATTAAGGAGGGAAAGATGGAAGAGCTACACCAGGCACAGCACAAGGGACCGTCGGTCTGGAAGCACCCCAAATCTCCTCTGCCACAGCCCACAGATTGTGCCATTGCCAGATGCTTTGAATTTTAAGGGACGTTTAATCGTATTCTCAGTGACAGTAGTGCTCTATGAAGCTTCAACAAAACAGGTGATACAAAATACATCCAAAGAGCTTGACAGAGGAGAAACAAGTGTTCTAAGAAACAAGTTTACCCATATTTTCCGATGACTTTCTTGAATTCAAAATTGTCATGTGAATGTAACTTAAAAAAAAAAAAAGAATGTAACTTTTTTGAAACATCCTGAATTTCACAACATTCCAAATTATAGTGATGGGCTTTGGAATCTTGGTTTGACCACTAAGAGAAGATGATCGATGACTGGACTTGTATGCCCTCAAAGCTGAGATTCATAGCCAATTTGAATTTTGAATTTTGTTTTTATTGTTGTGTGCAAATTAGTTTTACCAGTTTAGTCAAACTGTATAAAAGGCACCATGACCACTCCATATGCCTCCATTGAACAGACAGCCCAGTTCCCCTTCTCTTCAGAAAACATGTTTTTGGTTCACAAAACCTCAAAGACTTAACAGTAAAAAATTCCTTAGAACATATGACAAGTTTCACCGAGTCAGACAGATCTAGCATCATAGAGCAGATGCTTTGCTGCACTGCATTTCAGGGATTAGATACTGCAGCTCCAAAATGTGTGTGTGTGTGAAAAATTGGTTTTGCAATATTATTTCATATGATATTATCACCTCTCTCAAAACCAAAAGATGAAACATTTGGGGAGAAGAGGGGGAGCATGTGTTAATGAGACACAAACATGCTTGGTTGAAAAATGCAAAGTGAATAATATGAAGACAAGCCCCAAACCTTCCACAATCATGGCAACCATAGAAGTGGAACCAGAGCAAGGCTTCCTTATTGACTAAGGGCTCATTCCCACATGCGTGTTCTTCACTTGGTGACTTGTACCAAGTGGCAATTTGCATGCGTGAATGAGTCATGCTGTAGTTTTTAGGGGTGTATCCAATTGTGACTTTGCGCCATCAGAAAGCACTGCTGCTTGCACAAGAGGGGGGGATGACTGATTTTTGCTGACCCCCCTGACCTACTGCAGCCCCCTTTGCATGCTGAAAAGCTGTTCTTGAAGGTGGGGGATCCTCTGGAACATTATGGGATATGGTGCAGAGGTCTGTGGGCTGTGGTAGCTAGGGGAGATTGGTGAAAATTGGATGCCCCACTTTGTGCAAGCATGAACACTTCCTGCTTGTGGAAAGCCACCCATGTGGAAAGCCACCCATAGCCTCCTCAAAGTTGAGAAGCATGGCACAATGTGTTCTCTCATACAGTATGAGACTACATGTGGCACCTGATCGTGCACACTCACGGTAGTTAATGCTCTGGCACATACTCAGAAACACACACCACACACTCACTCATGCTATACAGACATGCACTGAACATAAGATTCATGTTGACAATCATAACATGGGTGTACTTGAAAAAGAGCAGGGATGTTGAAGAGTCCTTGGTCTCGAGTCACGAGTCTTTGGACCCGAGTCTCGAGTCCGAGTCCGAGTCCTTGGCCCAAAATGGTGACTCACGAGTCACTCGTCACTCCCAAAGCTGACTCCACGAGTCTCTATTAAAATCAATGGGGTTTTTTCCCAACAAAATAAGGCTACTTCAGATGTGTGGTTTAAATAAATTCAAGGCACAAGTGTGCCTTTTTATTTCAAAACTCTGCAACTGATTTTGGCAAGAACAGACCAGGCAGAAAAACCCAAAATAACCAGGCAGGCAGAGGAGGCAGGGAACCCCAAAGCAGGCAGGCAGAGGTCTATGTCTTGGATAATTCAACTGTTGAACTGGTCAAGAAGAGACCAGGCAGGCAGAGGAGGCTGGGAACCCCAGACAGGCAGGCAGAGGCAGCCAAACCCAAAATGTCTGAAAGGTTGCATTTTAGAAAAATGATTTTAAAAAATAAACTTGCTGTACTTCCTAAAACTTATCCATGTTGCTTTTGAGGAACATTATTTTTTCTAAATGTTTGGCCCCCATTCTGGAACGGTGAGATCCACACAGAGTAATCTCAGGTCCTTCTTCTGCCTCTCCCAAGTACGCAACACATCAATCAAAATAAATCTTGACACACTGTTGGGGCTGCACTCCTGGTAGCTGTCCATAGTGGCTGAGCAGCGGCACACCTCGCTTCTATGCGCTCTTTGCCGGCAATCACGCTCCTCTCCACTCCTTCTGGCACAGCCCAGGGATGTTGAAGAGTCCTTGGTCTCGAGTCCCGAGTCGAGTCTCGAGTCCCATTAAAAATATTGGGACTCGAGTCCGAGTCGAGTCAGAGGGGGGACTCAGTCCGACTCACGAGTCGAGTCCTCGAGTCCCAGTCCCCATCCCTGAAAAAGAGCATTCACACCTTAGTCCAGGGGTCAGCAACTTGTGGCCCTCCAGATGTGTTGGCCTATAACTTCCATGAACCTTCAACATTGGCTCTGCTGGCTAGGGCTGATGGGAGTTGTAGGCCAACACATCTGGAGGGCCACAAGTTGCCCACCCCTGTATGACCTGGCACATGTGCTCAGCTTGTAAGCTGAAGCTTTTATTTTCCACTTGACTAGGAGACCCAAATGCTCAGTTGCAGTTTTTCACTGGATATTTTAAAGACACAGATATTCTCTTTCAGATGATACTATATCTGTGAGGACAGTAGATGAAACTAGCTCAGAAGGAATGTCAAAGCTTATTCTCTTCATGCTCTTCAGGATGAGTCATTTCCCCCCTGATCTTCTCAGTCCCAAATTTGGAATGTGAGAGAGTACTCATATATTTAATTAAGAAGTCAATTTGTGAGAAGTAGATCCCCTAGTCTCTGGGATCAAGGTATTGCATCAGGTTCTTTCCAGAAAATATCTTCTACACCAGCAGACAGCTGCAGGTCAGCTGCACGTTGACTATACAATTGCCCCACGTGAGCTGAGCTGCAGAGGGTCATCATGAGCAAGGTTTGTTCTTCCCACACTGTATCTGTATAACAATTCACTTCATGCCATTGGAAGTTGAGAGGATCTGCGGAGTTTGGCACCTGCTGAGATGGTTGCATGCCTCATTCATTCAACTCCTGCCCAAGCGAAGGACTCAACCTACGTTTATTGCACCACATTGACCCTTTGTGGGCAGCTATATAATGGGGCTGTAAATGTGGGTTGAACTGCAAATTGGGCTTGTCATGAATAATCACATGACTGCCTCACAGCATGCTGAACTTCCACTCATGTTAAAAAAAGATGCTTTTGATTATTGCCCCCCAGAGCAAACCAGCATTGGATACACACACACACACACACACACACACACACACAAATATACATATACGTATGTATGTACCATATTGTTCCTCTTTAAGCAGGAACCAACAATGGATTGTATGCAATGGTAGCCTTACTTAGAGTAGACCCATTGAAATGAATGGGAGACTAACATTGGATACAACCTAATGCCAACACAATGAAAGATGAAGACACAGCTTGAAAGGCATATGATGGCATCTTGATGTATAAATGATGCTCGTTATTTGAATGAGTTTAGGATAGGTAGGAAAGAAATCAAGCAAGTATTGCCTAGAATGGATGAAATCTACTTTTTTGTCCATAGCTGTGCAAAACTACAAGAAATAGAGCAACCTACTCCTCATTGGCCAGCAGATGTTATTCTCAGTACACGTAAGGGATAAGAAGCTCTAGAAGCCATTTCTATATGTAGTTACTTTCTAGAACAGGTCTATGTGTTTCTTTGACTGTTAGAAAGATCTCCCAAGAATTCTTTCATTGGGGTGACATGAGCCCTATGGGGTCAGAGTGCTCCCAGTATATCCAGAGAGATAAGAGACGCAGAACCAGAACTCCCAGTTCTGAAATTGAAAGCTGCCATGGCTATCTGTGGATGTACATAGGAATGTTGGT
Source organism: Shinisaurus crocodilurus (assembly GCA_021292165.1). Taxonomy (NCBI): domain Eukaryota; kingdom Metazoa; phylum Chordata; class Lepidosauria; order Squamata; family Shinisauridae; genus Shinisaurus; species Shinisaurus crocodilurus. The sequence continues at coordinate 192,749,979 of CM037876.1, read as the reverse complement.
CTAGCCCTGCATATCTATACTGAAAGTCCAGTTTGTTTAGCTTAGCAGTTAAGAGTGGCAATCACTTCAACTCGATATTAATAAGGACTGCAGTGGGACTGAGATTCTTAAATATACCTTGAAGCATTCCCCTGCAGTTCATGATGTTGGCTGAAATTGAATACAGGCAGTTCACACAGGGCATGGGAACATTAACATGATATAATTCCACCTTGCAAACTAAGGCCGATATGATTTTAGCCCTGTATTTCCTGGTTTTCATATATTTCTGAAAGCCACATAAACACTTTTAGGGTTGTTTCACACAATCTCCCTTCCCCCACTCCCACCATCACAGTGTTGTTGTCCTCCCCCCCCATCCCACACCCCAGTCACGCTGCGGTGAGATCAGTGTCAACATGTGATAATGCGTGATTATTTTTAGACTTCCTGAATGATAGAGATGGCCTAAGACATTTTGAAGTCTGAGGCTGAAAACTGAAATAGTTTCCCCATAGCGAAATAATAAATAATAATTCAATTTGCTGCCCCTTGGAAACTCTGAAATTGTCTTCCTGACACAGGCTTGCCACACCCCTGACTAATGTTACAGTTTGCCCGGGATGGTGCAAGAAGACAGTTCCAGGTAGATTTCACCATTGAAGTGGTTGGCGGGGGGAAATCCCAGTATGGTAGGGGGGGGGGGAAAGAATGGTTATGTGAGTGCATTCTGAAAAGTTTCTACCCGTTAAGGACAGTTTTTACCTGCTATCTTCCTGATTTTGGTGAGATGGAGTGGGAACAGTGGAGGTTCTCTCTCCTTGCTCTCCCCAGCCCCCCCCCCCCCGTAGCAAGCGTTCAGTATCTTGTTTGGTCCTACTTATATGCAATTTTTTAAAAAAATTACACATTTTAAAAGTACGTTAATTATAGTCAGCGCACACAGAAATTTCTAGGAGATAGTTATAGGCTTTATAAGGTGGCTCCCCTGCTGGGAACATTGGCTTATGTCTTCTCATTGAACATGCCAGCTAGGCATCGGAGACGGAGTCCTTAAGTCCAGTTTCGGTACTATGCACATTAGTATGGTGGGTCTGGGTGCAGCGATGATGTGTCATCAGTTAATGTCCTTGGTTGTGTCCATCTGTTTTTTGAAACCATTTCTAGGAGTGGGATTTGCAGACTGAAGTAGAGACACATTAGATTCTCTTCCTACCCCTGACTTTGGCTTCCTATGTGGCCTGGGACAATACATTGCCACGGCGGCTTCTTCTTCTTCTTCTTCTTCTTCTTCTTCTTCTTCTTCTTCTTCTTCTTCTTCTTCTTCTCTTCTTCTTCTTCTTCTTCTTCTTCTTCTTCTTCTTCTTCTTCTTCTTCTTCTTCTTCTTCTTCTTCTTCCTCCTCCTCCTCCTCCTCCTCCTCCTCCTCCTCCTCCTCCTCCTCCTCCTCCTCCTCCTCCCCCATATAAATGAGTCCCTCTACTCACGGCTTAGGGATTTTAATAAAGGTAAATGAAATGTTCTTATGGTGGGTTTTCAGGAATGCTAAATGCATTGGGATAGCAAAGGGGTAGAATCAGATGGAATTGCCAGTCACTCTCCCATTCAATGTAAACTTTTCTCACTTGAGTCATTTGTGATCAAGGGAATCAAGAGTCTCTGCAAGAACTAAGATTCATCTTTCCTTCCAACCTCTCACTCACTCATATCATGCCTTGGTGCTTTCAGTCCTGACTTGCAGCACCATCTACTGCAGAAGCTTTGAGTAAGACAATTTTTAAAAACTAAATTGAAACCAGGGCCAAGTCACAGCAGTGCACAAAGTACATAACTGCTACACTACAGACTTAATTGGTTGAATACTCATTCCACATGGGCCAATGAACCTCTGCCTGAGAATGTCCAGAGCCCTTGCCAAACTACAGTTCCCAGCATTCCTTAGGGAAAGCCATGGCAGTTAGATTGGAATAACACTGAAAGAATTTCATAGTGTAGATGTGTCCAGAAAGTATTGAAGAAGCTGCAGATACCATGAAGAATTTACTATCCAGGGCAATGAGGGAAATATCTACATTTATCCTCATTAAAAATCTGTCTCCCAACAAGTTGTAGCACTTGCAGCGTCTTGGTTTTCTCCATAGCCTCCACTCTTTACCTCCATGGCTAATCTAGTCTTCGATGCATTCACCCAATTCTGTGAATAGCAAGTCTATGAATAGCAATCAACCCTGGTCTACAGCCAACCAAACTGCAGTATCATCCTCTCCAACCCAATTTTGCTAGATCATCCAGGGTCTCCTCCCTTCTGAGTGACACAACAATGGAACATCCTACAGTCGGACTTACTTTAAGGTTTCCCCTTCTGTGACATAGTGATTCTCTGGGTACCACCTTTATATGGGGATCCTTCTCAGGCCAGGCACCAGTTTGATAGGCCACCAAAACTAAATTGATATGGCTAGCAAGAGGCCAGTCACAAAACCAGCAGACACTTGTATAAATTGTAGCACCATCTATGCTAAATGATTAGCGACTGGGATGGAAAATAGTTATAGCTGGGGTTTATCTGGCCCTCATTTTAGTCTCCAAGTCTTCTTGGGGGTCCTGATAGAACTGCAAGCACAGCGTGTATACATGAACTGAAAGAATGGGCCACTGGAACTTGTTAAAGGGGTTCAAAATGCAGTTTCTCCATCCTTCAGAATGGCAAGACTCCAAATTGCCTCCTCTGATGTGATGATGGGATGGGAGGGTTAGAAAGACAGAGAGCTTCAGACTTCCTAAGAGGAACATCTTTGATTTTTCTATGTCAGTCGGTGGTCAGATATGTTATGCATGTGCAAGTGTAGATTTGAGTGGGTAGGTGGCGCTACAGCCATGACATGAGTTCAAGGCATTGACTGAGAAGGGTGCAACAAGAGCATATGAATAGTGTGTGTGTGTGTGTGTGTGTGTACCTACAGTAGCAAAAAGGAAAGCAAAGAATGAAGAGTGGTTTGAGTGTCTGTCGATCTGTTTCTGCCATTTCTCAGGACACAGCTCGCTGGCTGTTTCCAGTGCGAAGAGCATTGTACAAGGCACACTTCAATCTCCCTACCCTTGCTGGCCCTGTGCCCCATTCCTAGTAAGAGAGACTGGTGAATGGCAGTCTGATGCTGCTGTACAGGGGTGGGTGGGGTGGGTGGAATGCTCAAGGAAATAGCCAAGCAGGGAAAAGGCAAGTCATTTTGCTTTCCCTGAACATGATAGCCCTTGGCTCCCTCCCCCCACCCTCAGCAGTGGGCAGCGCAGAGGCAGGAAGGATTAGGCCACGTGGCTATATCTCCTCATCCTCACTCGCCTTGCTCCAGCGGTGGCAGCAGTTGGCTGTGATGCCCAACAGGAAGTTGGTGGCCACTGAAGCAATGGAGACCACAAAGCCCACAAAGGCAATGAAGAGATAGTCATCCAGGGTCAAGGTCAGGTGGCACGCCTTGAAGCTCTCCTCGGTCAGTGAAAACAAAGGGGCTCCTTCCACTTCAGGTGGCTCCCGACACTCCGCCAGCTGAGTATCTGAAACAAGAGCCAAGAGGGATAATGTGCAACTATGCACAGCACACCGTGAAAAGGCGGCTTCTCCTCCCTTCCCAAACCCATTTATCTCAGACCCGATCAGAAATTCTGAAGGAGACTGAATAACTACAAGTGAACTAGGATGCACCGGGAGTGGGGAGGGTATGCATTTTCTAACATTTTCATGACAAGTTGGTTCACTGGACACTTAGAATTTTAGCTGGAATCCATGGACCGTGTAAGCGATGATCAGACTTGAGCCCTTAAATTCAGCATCATTAAATTCAGGTATTTAATACATGCAAATGGTTGCTTGTGTCTCCTTCTAACTCCACAGTTTTTGTACCATTTGCTATTCTGCTCTCTATGTCTACAAGACATAGTCTATAAGAGCTTCCCCCTCTATACACTTGAAGTCACTCCTACCATACCAGGGAGACAGAGTCTAAGCTGACATTTCCCCCTGATGTACTACGTTTCTGTGTTCAGATAGGGTGTGACTAGGTTCAGACAACATAACCCACACTCAAGGGTTGAGCATGGATTGAGTGTGGGTTGTTGTTGAACCATGGGTTGTTGTTGAAATGTGGGTTATTGTGTTGTCTGAGCCCAGCTGTGCTAACAAGCCATGGCTTGTTAATCATGAACAACCCATGAAGAGAATGCATGGTTTGTTGATAGGTTGTGAATGGTGGGTTGTTCATGGTTAACCAACCATGGTTTGTTTTGTTAGCACAGCTGGGTTCAGACAACACAATAACCCACATTTCAACAACAACACAGGAGAGCCAGTGTGGCGTAGTGGTGAGAGTGTTGGACTGGGACTCAGGAGATCTGGGTTCTAGTCCCCGCTCGGCCATGAAACTCACTGGGTGACTTTGGGCCAGTCACTGACTCTCAGCCTAACCTACCTCACAGGGTTATTGTGAGGATAAAATGGAGAGGAGGAGGATTATGTAAGCTGCCTTGGGTTCTTTGCAGGAAAAAAGGCGGGGTATAAATATAATAAATAAATAAAAATAAACACATGGTTCAATGAGAACCCACACTCAACTCATACTCAACCCCTGAGTGTGGATTATTGTGTTGTCTGAACCCAGTCTCTGTGTGTATGTGTGTCAGGGAGCATTCAAAGCTACAACCCCTACCTGCAGTCTGAAAGGATACAGTCCAGTAAAGCTAGATATCATATTATGTGGCTTTACTGTCCTATATGAATTGGTTTTAAGCACACTAGATTCTGTCTCATATAGTAAGCACTAACTGAATAATTTTAAATAGGCAGCTGTACTAATGAAAATTAACTGGAAAGTTTGGCCTTGGCATCCCAACAAAATAGATGTAGGTGTACAAGGCAAGGGGGCATTTCCATAAAAAGTCATCATTAGATCCAACCTTACGATGCAAGCAACTGGATAAGGGTACCAAATCCTATCTGACAATTATACCATGCTCCAAGTGAGAAAAAGCTGCTCAAACCAGAGATGGATGGCATCCTTCCCTTTTATTGTCTGCTATATATCAATCGAAGAGATGCTTGGAGAATCAGAATCAATATTCTAACTAAGGATGCTCTAAGGGAGATGCGGATGATTGTTAAAGCAGGGCTGCCTTCTGCTGGCCTTGCATGCGCAGGATTTCCTGTCCCCAGGCCCTGTAGTTTGCAGCTTGCGAGATAAGAAAGAAGGTCAGGAAAGAAGAAAATCATCATCATCATCATCATCATCATCATCATCATCATCATCATCATCATCATCATCCACAGAGAGTAGGAGAGGATGCTGATTTATGATTCCCTATGCAGTCTGGGGATCTGTTGCTACAAGGACGCAGAGAGAGCAGAGCAGCATGGCAGCGCGTCACAAGGGCAGCTCGTACAGCACACCTGCCAGCCAGCCAGCCTCTCAGTTTTAATGGATAGAAAGTCTCTGTTCCAAAAGGCCGCTTTTAAAAAACTCTCCCTGTGGTGGCTGTAGCTGCATGGAGTGCCAGCCAGTCGTCTGTAGCCTTCAGCCACAAAATGAGGTGACCATCCCTATGTACGTATGCTCTCTTGGAGATCTTGGAAGGGAAGGGTCTGCTCCTGGCGATTCTCAGTTCACTATGTGGCTGGAGGAGCTCTCCCTGTGGCTAGAGATGCCACAAGGGTTTTCAGCTGCCACTGCCACCACCCTTTGTCCCATTGCACCCACACCTGGAATAAAGAGGCAAGACACATGCATATGGGCAGGCCAGCGCAGCAGCAGCTTTATTCCCATTAGCTAAGAGAGATGAGCAATGCAAATTACAAGCTATGGAGGAACTGGCTGAGGCAGGAGTCACCTTGCAACCACCTCCTAGCATGCCTGGTTAAGGGCAAGTCTGGCCTTGCCCTAAGCCAGAATCAGGGCACTGCTTGCTTTTGCCCCATCTGGTCACACCTTTAGGTGCTGAATCACTACCCCAGCCCCAAGCCGCAGAATTCTAGGTGTATGATCCTGGCGAGCCCTAAAGCAGGGATGGGGAATGTGTGGCCCTCTAGATGTTGTTGGGCTTCAACTCCCAGCATCTTTCACCATTGGCTATGCTGGCTAGGGCAGATGGGAGTTGCAGTCCATGAACATCTGGAAGGCCATACATTCCCCACCCCTCCCCCCTTCCTGTATCTCACCTCTGGACCCCAAAGCACCTTAATGGTGCCCCAGGGCACACACCAGTGACTGTAATGGCCTTTTCTCCCACTGCCCTGCTGTTTTGACTAGCCTGTTTAACATTTGACACCACCCATTACAAAAACCCCCTCCAAGGATCAGTGTACAGTGGGGGGGGGGGAACAACCCTTGCTTCCCTCAGCCCAGCCTTCCCCAAGCTGATGCCGGCTGGGAATGATACAGGAGTTGCACCAGTTTTGGGGGAAGCTGCCTCAGTCAATTTGGTCAGCAGGCAAAACGTTCCTACTCAGCCCTGAAGCAAATGGATGCTCCTACACTGACTTTCACCTGGGTGGGTGGACAGGTGCCAACATGATCCAAAAGAGACCCAGCAAAGGGTGACATGGGCTTTTTATAGTTTTTCTGGACACACCATCTGCCAGCTTGTGTGCCAACACAATATGCTGTCATGGCCCAGGACTGAGAGCCCTCTGAGATAGAGGTTTCCAGCAGCCACTCTGAGGAGGAGTCAGAACCAGCTCCCAGACCTCCACAAGTGAGGCCCTCCACCTTGGATCCTGCACCCTGTCTACTTGATCCCCAGGAGATGCCGCTGCGCTCTGGCTCAGAGGAGAGGATCTCAGACTCCTCCAGTGAGCAGGGATGCCTTGGGGAGCATCACCCAACCAGCTCCTCATTACCCTGACCCTCACAACCCAGAAGAAGCCAGCCACGGTGGGAAAGTGCACTGGCCCTTTAAAAAACCAGATGCAGAACTGGCAGAGCTGGAGCTCTCAGCAGGACTCTGTTGGCCTGGCTATAGAACCCTGCCAGTTGCTCTAAGCCAGTGCTGGGGTAACTTATCTTACCCTGCTGCAGGATTGCTCTCCATGGTTCTGAATCTGAGCCCACAGTTCTGTCTGGGGTTCTAAACCTGCCCTACTCCAGAACTAGTTCAGTTGTTGCCCGACCTGTCTTCCCTTGCTTGAGCCATTGCCTAGTAGGGACTATGGAATCTGCACTAGAACAGTTCATGTGCACCCACATACATACACTTTGGTGCCTTGCCTCCATCAAAGGTAGATGCATTGCCACCCACTTCCATCCACCCTTTGAGACTCCAGGAAAGAGAGCATTGCCCAACTCTGTTCTGCAGGTGCAAATTCCTCCCTGTTCTCACATATCCATTCTGTTGTCCTGCTTGCCACATGGGAGTCCCACATGATTCTGGATCCCATATGATTTTGTCATCCCCCTTGAGACTTTCCCTGCCCACTCTTGCAGTTCTGGAAGAGCAATTCTGACCAGCAACTTAAGCAAGCCAATTAGATGGAGGATGACCTTTTTTTTTTTTTTTTTTTTTTTTGCATGATCTATATTTAATGTGAATCTATTTCTGGCAAGCTTCACTGATCATAAATAAGGATGAAACAAAGTACTGAAATCTAATGATATTCTCTCGGTGTTTATATATTGGTGACACTATTTGTAACTGTGGGACATAGTATTGTCTGATTTATAATTCCCAGTAAATGGCACAGAAAAGGCTACTTCTACTTCTTGGCACATCAGGTCTGAACTGAGAGGGGAAGAGCAAAGTCAAAATTCCATGATGCAACAATACTCTTTAGCTTTCTTAGCCTCACAGGATTTCCCAGATTGAACTACTGGTCTCCCTTCAAGTTGAGATGGAGGATGAGCAAGCACTCTGCCCAGGAGTTCACGGGGAGGTAAGTGGTAGAATAGGGAATGAATCCGAACTCTGAAGCTAAGAACTAGGACCGTCATAATTAATTTCACCTACCTGACATGCATCGCTGGATCCTATTTCTCAGCCACTTCAGCAGTGGCTCCATGGTGCAACCACACACCCAGGGATTGCCACCAATTTGAAGAGTCACCAGGCCTGTGAGACCCTCCAGGGCTTCAAGGCTGAGGAAAGACAGGCCTCCATAGCTGAGATCAAGGTCATGTAGTTGGACCAAGCCTCGGAAAGCCTGGGGGTGCACTTTCCTCAGCCAGGGATTGTGGCTCAAGTCAATGTGCACCAGATTGTAGGCCTCCTTGAACATGTCGGCCACCACGTGAGTCAAGTTGTTGTAGCTCAAGTCCAAGTGAGACAAGCGCTTGGATGTCAAAAAGAGTCCAACAGGTAACTCAACAAGGGAGTTATTCCGCAAGTCCAACACCCTCAGCTCAGAATAACAGGTAAGATATCCAGGAGGGATGGTAGCGATGCGGTTGTGAGCCAGGCTTAGGTTCCTGATGTCCAATGGAAGATCTGGTGGCACTGAAAAGAGCCGGAGCCCGCTGCAATCCACAACCTGACTGCGGCATGTGCACAGGACTGGGCAGCCAGTGACAGCACTGGCAAAGACCACCACTGCTGCTACAAGGAAAGGGCTCAGTATCATGGCAGGGTAGCAGTGGGGTGCAAACTGCTCTCCTCCCAGCTGGAGACAGTCTGCACTCATTTTGGCAAGCTAAAAGCTACATGGTGTCAGAAAGGCCAATCGGGAAGGGAAAGCAGTGGGTGGAGATACAGCCCAGCAAATGGGAGCCATGATACAGAAAGCTTGCTACATTCTGGCAGGGAAGAAGGTAGGACATTGAACTCCAGTTTGACCTGATCTTGAGGCACTTGTAGGAGAAGTATGAACCGTAAAAGGGCTCTAATTGGTCCAGAAGCTGACAGTCTTTAGTAGTTTATTTAGCTGCCTGAATAACTTTTTCCTGTAGGAGGGTGAAGTAGAAGAGAGAAATCTACCTGCATACATGCACATGTGACCTCGCCTTTGTCTATGGAGATATTACAAATGTGTGGTCAAAAGAAATATATGTAAATAACGTGGGTGGCTTTTACCCAGTGTTTGTTGATCATTAGAATTCTTGAGCTTGAATTAAGAGAAAATGAGTTCTTTTTTCTTCTTCTTCTTTTTACCTCATGTTTTGTCTTGCTGATGGCTCTCACAGAAGTTCTTGTCACACCAGAGAAATATAATCAGGTCATTCAATTTTGCTGCCCCAGTAGATCCACCTGCAGTTCTATGGAACTGAAAGAGTCTTCTCCTGGAATCACTGAGGTGTCATTAGAAAGGAACATTTATAGATGAAACATGGGTTTACAAGGCTCTTTGCTCAATTTCCCATGGAAAGGATACTCTTGATAAATGTGTTGCTGAACTGGGGTAGGTGAGGCCCTCTTGGAAAGGTCAAGAGGAGCTAAGGATGGACACGACCCATGTAGGAGTCCAAAGTTTCTCTTGTCTAGGAAGAAGGTTGGCAGTCATTGTTCAGTTTAGGAGAACATCCCATACTTTGGAACTATTGCAAAGCCGCAGGATTGGCTGCATGGATCCATGGGGTCCCCTGCTTGGAAATGCTGACCTGGAAGCCATGTATGGGAGAGAATGATGATGTCTACACAGGATGTGAGTAGAATCAAAGGGCAAGGACAAGAGGTGTGATGCTGTCGTTTAAGCTTGGTCTTCCTTCCCAGCAGGCAGCAACAGGACTCTTGCTGAGCAGCCTGCCAATGAAACATGACAGGGATCAAAGATTCAGTAAAAATGTCATTGATTAGCTTTCATGCTCTCCCCTGACCCTGCTGGAACCACAGTTTCGGCCATTCTTGTACTCATGTGCATTCAACCTGACATAATTCTATAGTCCACCTCCTTCCTCAGCCTCCTTTACAATATTGACCACTCTGCATTCTACATGAACCACGGCTCACTTCTGATCTGGAATGCTTGACTATGACATTTACCTGGGAACTTTCTCCATGTGCTTTTTTTGCTATTGCAGAGAAGCACTGAGAAGAATGGAGAATAAGAAGGAGAACTGTGTGGCATTGTTCATTTGACCAAGGGATGAATTTATCATGAAGGCCAGAGGAACAACCAATTTAAATGCTAGGTTCCTGCATCCAACTCTTTATTTTCCAGGCCCTGGGATTACATGCAACCGTGTCAATGTATCTCAGTAAGAATGACCTACATTATATCCTACTATTCCAGGCCCAGCTGAAGGGCACCACCACCCATCCACAGAGGTCTGCTGAGGCATCTCACTCCTCCTTTCGCTACAGATCAGCCTTGGGCCTCCCTCCACTTGCGTTTTAGTCTGCGGGGACCAGCCCTGTGCATCAGTGTCCCTACATCTCTCTCGGTTACCCCTGAGCTGTCTATATACACCGCTTGACAATTGCACTTCCCTGACCTGAACCACACACTTCCATTCTAGCCTCTTCCTTCAGATGACTCTGTCCCCTTCCATTGCTTTTCTTCCTCTGTGCGTAGCCCTCTTTTCTCTCCTTCCCGGTTTCCATTCATCCCCTGCTTCTCCTGAACAAGCAGAAAGCAAAATCATTTGTCCAGATGCCCCGTAGAGCTTGCATCCTGTTTGCCCTGTCGCTAGCCCATCCTTTTCATAGCCTTGCACCCATGGCTGTCTCTCTCCTCCTGACACCGAGGTGGGTGCATCCCTTCTTCCAGTGCCCTGTCTGCCTTCACCCACTACGACACACCCTGCTCATGCAACAGAGTGAACACCCCAAATGTTACTTTTCTCAGAGGGACGCAGAAAGCATGAAGTCCCTCTTCCTTTCTCTCCCCGCCTCATTGTCTATTTTTTATTCAAAGGAGATACTTACTCTGAGCAGAAGATGTTTTTGCAGCTCACCTCAGCTCTGGTGCCGACTTGTGTTGCCTTCATCCATCAGGAGCTCCGCTTCTTCGTGACAGTTACTATGTCTTCCCATTCCACTGTGCTCCTGCCTCCATTTACCCTTCCTTCATCTGTACCTCTGGAAGACAAGAGATGCTGAGGGGATGTCAGTCCCGTGTTGAATTGCAGCTGCTATTGCTGTATACGTGTGTGTGTCTGTGTGTCTTATTTTGGCCAGGTCTTTCCCCCACCTCCTCTTCCCTCCGTCTCTTTCTCCCCCACCCTCTCTCTCTCTCTCTCTCTCTCTCTCTTTTTCCTCCTTGAGGGCCAGGTACTGACGTTTCACTGTCTCTTAGCAACTGCCTCCTCATCTCTGAGCAACAGGAGAGCTGGCTGCAGACCCCACTGAGCTGAGGCAGGCGGGCGGGGGGGGGGGGGGAGAAGAGAAACAAAGAAGGATGAAGCAATTGACGGAATAAAAAGCGCACCCACGGGATCCCAGAGATAGAGAGTGAGTGAGGACACACATCCTGGGGGAGGGGGGAATGCAGAATCAGGCAGACAGGGGGCGGCTGGAGATCTGGGAGACAGACATGGGCAGAAAAAAATAAGGCAGACGGGGACACGCAAATTCTCTCTCTCTCTCTCTCTCTCTCTCTCTCTCTCTCTCACACACACACACACACACACAGAGAGAGAGAGAGAGAGAGGTAAAAATAGACTGGGAATAGATAAGCGATGCCTAGGAAGCAGCTTCTCACTGTTGGGTGGCGGTTCTTCGAGGAAGGCATACATGTAGATATACCGTACATGTAGGAAGGACAGGAAGAAATGATGGCCTTAAGAAGAAATGGCTCTGCCTGGAGGCCTTCTCCTTGCCAGCAGCATAGCAACCTACTGGGGTTCTTCCCCCAAGCCCATCCACTCTGCACCTCTTTGTGGCCTACCATGGCCTCACAGGAGCTTTTGATTAGTTATTTATCATTACTTTTTCTTCTTTCCCTCTGGGGGGTTTGGAACCTATTAGGGGGATGTTTCATGTCTGCTTTCTCATTGCTGTCTTGCTGGCATCTGATGGGGGAGACAGATGGTGCAAAGACCCAGGGGAGAGGTTGGCCTTTTTCACTTTCTGTATGGAGCTCTCTCCGGGGTACACATTAATTGGGTTTTCATTTCAAGATCCCACTAGGTTGCAAAGGAACCTCCTGCATGAAACGGACTTCAGAAATGCAGCAAAGCCTCAAATGGTTTGCCAGATAAACCTCAAAAGGCACAGCAGTAGGTAAATGTCTCCAAATTTCCTCCTTCCACCTGGCTGTGCTAATTTAGAAACTTGAAGGTATTTGCCACTTGCCTGACCATCACTCTGATCTGTGCCCTGAAAACTACAGGCAGGGTTTGGGTTGAACTTGATGCTACAGTAGCCTTCCCATACCTGGTGCCCTCCATATGTTGGGCTACAACTCCCATAATTCCCAGCCAGCATAGCCAATGGCCAGCATGGAATTATGGGAGTTGTAGTCCAACACATCTGGAGGGCACCAGGTTGGGGAAGGCTGCACTACAGGAACATCAAGAAATTTATTAATCCGCCATGAATCTGTGACCACATGAGGGCACATGGTCTATAACCTTCAGACAAAGCAAATGCCTTCTCTTGTTTGTAGCTTCAGGAAAGATACATGTTACAGGAGCTGTGCTTGCTATGTTGAAAACTATGAATATTCTTTTTTTAAAAATAAAAAATCCATCTCCTGTACATCTTCTCCAAGTAACCTATGTTTCATGCAGAGAGAGAGAGAGAGAGAGAGAGATAAACCCATGCCTGAATAAACTATGTAAAGATTAACAAAACGTTTACATGTGCAGATTAAGAACAATGATTACTTTATGTAATTTATTCTGCAAATTATTCTGCTTAGTTGTGAGGAGATAAGCCACAGATAGCAGGTTAAATAGTAAACAATGCTTTATTTTCTCTCTCAGAACTTCTCTAGTTTAGGGCTGCTTCCAGTTGGAGGGCTCCTAGCACTACCAACAAAACTAAATTGTGCTGCTGTTCTGTCTTTTCCTTATTAATGGATTTTCTGTGGTAAGAGAAAAGATGGAAGGAGTGAGAGGGGTTGAGAGTGGAAGACATTATCATCTAGACTCCCCACCGCCCACATCAAATTCTGTGAACGAGGTGGGATTGCACCATAAATACCTCATCTGGGGGCACCTTAAGTCGTCTTCTGGAGTTGGTGTCTGTCTGTGCAATCCTATACATGTCTACTCAGAAGCAAGTCCCATTGTGTTCAATGGGGTTTACTCCCAGGTAAGTGGGGTACAGGATTGCAGCCTATATCTTCAAATGTTCAGAAGCTCCGCTAGCAGAGGGCGGGGAGACAGTAGCTCAGTGGAAGAGCACCCTCTTTGCATGCAGAAGGTCCCAGGTTCAATTCCCAGCTTCTCCAGGTGGGGCTGGAAAAGCTTCTGCCTGAAACCCTGGAGAGCTGCTGCCCGTCAGTGTTGACAATACTGGGCTCAATGGCCCAAGGACACAGTATAAGGCAGCTCCCTATGTTCCTTTGAGACAGAAAGTGCAGTAGTAGCCAACAGAGAGTTTTTCGTTTTGTGCGTGGAGCTCCTCCCCCTGGGCTAGCTATTCCGTGGTTCTCATGTCAAGATCCCGTGAAGGCACAAGGGACGCTCACACATGGAATGGGTGCAGCTGCTGTGCCTCCCACACCGTTTGTCCACTGGTCTGGAGCCCTTGCCCAGCCTTTCCCCCGGCCTACTTCAAGGCATACTTCTTGGCCACCACCACAAGCTGAGCAGGAGAGCGAGGAAGGGGAACTGATGGAAGGCTGGGCTGGAAGTGGAAGCTTAGTTGCTGCATCCTCTCTCATGCCTTGCAGCATTTCAAGGTGTATGTCCTGTCTCTGGGTGAGGATCTGGCAACCCTGTTTACCATATTTGGGGCCAGGGACTGATTGCCCCACAAGGTGGATTGGCTGGGGAAACTAGGTTTTCTTTATTCATCTGAGCGTGGAAAGCTAAGCAGGGTCAGGCCTGGTTATTACTTGGATGGGAGACCCGCTCCTCTAGTTTCCTGCATTGAGCAGGGGGTTGGACTCGATAGCCTTGTAGGTCCCTTCCAACTCTATGATCTATGAAATCTATGAGAATCTCTGTCTTCTGGTGTGGTGTGTGCCCTGGCTTACTTGCGTGAGTCCTTTGGGGCTCCATTTGCTCCATTTAGGACTAGTGAGCAAATGCTAGAAGAGTTGTGCTCCAGAAGTAAAGACTTTATACCAGGCATTAAGGAATGGCTGATGTTATATTTGAACATAATGTATTTAAACACATTAAGGATGTTTAAGATGCCTTTGGGAATATATAACCTACATTTTTAGGGCTTTTCGACAAGAGGCTGTTAATCCACTGTATCTACTTTTGGTTTCATCGCAGCATTGAGATCCGAGCACTACACAAAGAGCTCTTCCTTTCCTGCTTTCCCGCTACATAACCTCTAGGTGGAGCTGTGCTATAGTGGAATAGTGCAAATACACAAGGAGAAACAGTGCCATTTCCCCCGTTCTAATTTAATACCCCAATTTCCCCATTCAAAAAACAAGAACTGGGAAAGTGCTCTGAAAAAATAGAAGTGAAACTGGAGGATCACAACGTCATCTAAAGAGCTCGTAAAAAACCACAAGTAAGGAACGAGTGCAGAATAATTGCCTCATGTAGAAAAGCTCATAGTTTAGCTTTGAGAAAATGTGGAATCCATTTGTTTGCTATTGGAACAATGACTTCAGCATGGTGGTTAGAAACATCCTTTCATTCATTTAATGGTACAAAAGGAGGAATCTGGAAAAAGTGTTATTTTAATGTTACAATAATACAATTCTAGGCCACACACTAGACCAGCTTTCCCCAACCTGGTGCCCTCAGATGTGTTGGACTACAATTCCCATAATTCCCAGCAAGCGTGGCCTTTGGCATGTGTTGCAGTTCAATGCATCTGGAGGTTGGGAAAAGCTGCACTAGACTGATCTACGAGGATGGCCATTACATTATCACACATAAATTTGTTCCTATGTTAGCATAGTTCATATTTTTCCAGTCTTCTCCACATTTTATATCCCCATTCCTTTCTCTTAGATGTACCTGCCACTATCCTTCATGGACCAGCAGTTTTATGACAGCCAGGAGAAAGAAGACTGCTGGCATCAGCTAAGAGCATAGAAAGCCCCAGGGCTTTCTTGAGCAGAGTCTTGTGGGACCAAGGGGGAAACTGGATGAAAAAGAGCAAGAACAATTACACAAGCATAATTGCAAGGGGATGAGAGAGAGAGAGAGAGGGAGAGAGGGAGGGAGGGAGGGAAGTGGAATGAGGTAAAGTAGCCTGGGACCCAGCTCTTACACAAGTGAGGAGAGAAACCTGACAGGGTCATCAGGGTATGCTGGGAAAGAATTTTTTTTTTGGATCTGTGGGCACATTTGGGGATTTGAGAAACTGCTGTGGGCTCCACCGCAAAACAGCTCCCATGGAGGATGTGGCTAGTCAACGTAATGGCTGCCGTGGGGGCCTGGCTACGGTGGTGGTGGGGAGAGAAATAGCGAGGCTAGAGGCTGGGAGGGAGAAACAGAATGGGTTGCTTCCTGGCCTGTCCAAACTTCTTCCGTCCACACGGACCTTTCTCCTTTCCTCTCTCTCTTTCTCCACTTCCAGCTTCTCGCTTCACTATTTCTCTCCCCTGACCCCTTTCTTCGTTTTTTCTCTCCCTTCTCCATCCCTAGCCTTCTTCATTCTCTCCCTTCCTAGCACCTAGCCTTGGCCTTTCTCTCCCACTCACCCCTTTATCTTGCTGTTCCTCTCCACTCCCAGCCTCCAGCCTCGCTCTTTCTCCCCCCCCAACCTCTTTACCTCGCTGTTTCTCCCCCCTCTACCCCTTTGCCTTGCTTTGTCTTCCTGCCCGCTGAACAGATGATCTAGTCACAGATTCAGGAACAGGAAGGAGAACCTGGTGTCCTAAAATTTTTCATGTGTTTATTTAAAAAAAAAAGTTTTTGTGAAGGGGTTAGGGAGTGAAGAGCTGTGTGGGTGCACTGGAGGAGACCACAGGTGCCGTAGCACCCACGAGTGCTGTGTTGGGGACCCCCTGGGCTACAGAGACATGCATGTTGTCATTTCCAAATCTGCATTGTGCAGCCACTTGCTGCATTTGTGTATGCAATTGTGCTGGGCTGATTGTCATCTCTGAGTTGGTTTGACAGATGGATCTTGGATGGATCTGTGTTGGAGAGTTATTTCTGTATTCTTTGGCAGAAAGGCTGACTCTTATGTACGTGGATTTATGTTAGTTTGTTGAGCCTATCAGTTTGGATGTTGATGTTATGCCTCTGGGAGGGTTTCCATCACTGTGTTGTATCAGGGGCGGAAATGTAAGTTGGCAGATGGCGTGTGTGTATCCGAGGGCTGCTTCACAGCAGACATTTTGTACTAAAAAATGGCTTCCGGAGTACAAAATACCCATATATCATCATCATGCCAGTTAGGAAGGGTGGGCAGCTTTCCCTTAAAAATAAAAACGTGAGTAGTGACCAAGAAACGAAGAGGGCACCTTGCTCACTGTGAATTTTGAAAGAAAATGTCTCTGTTTCTGTATGTGGAGGGGTTTCCTTCATGTGCTCGGCACTTATCTGTTTCGGAGTACAAAATGTCTGATACGAAATGCTGCATCATCTATCCCAGCCCTGTGTGTGTTTGCCAACTATGAGACAGCAGCTTGAGCTTGAAGGGACCAAAAGGCCATTGCAGTGTAACCATGTGGGTAGCCCAGTGGTGTAGTGGGGCCAGGGCTCACAGGATCAAAGCACTGGGACTTGTTGACCAGCAGGGATCATGACATCATTTGACACACACACACCGTTCCCTCTGAGCTTAGCGTCAATCCTCACAGCAGCTGGGGGGAAGTGGATTTTCCCAGCAACACACACACACACACACACACACACACACACACACACACGCATACGGGTCAACATACTTGCCTGCATCTGTGGATTTTTCTTGGGGGCACAGCTATGGGGACTGTTATGATGAGTGGCTGCACTTCAAAACTTACCACTACAGCACTGGGGTAGCCTGTGGGAGTGGTCAGGATAAGGGATATACAAAGGATATAAAAGCTGGATAATGGATATAAAAAGAGGAAATTTCTTAGGCTGGAGGAAGGAGAAACCTGCCTCCTTGACCCTGGGAGAAGCTCCAGCCCTGGCTGCTGGGCTTTAATGTCTAGGGGGTGATGCAACTCTGGCAACTGGGCATCCATTCTGAGGCTTTTTCCTGCCCAGCTTCCAGGTAGATCGAGAAGTTTTTATGCAAGGAGATCTCCAGCTCTTACAGCCACCTAGTCCAGTCTCTCTGTCTCTGTCTCTCACTCACTCACTCACTCACTCACTCACTCACCATCCTGTCATAGATCAACTGACATAATGGTGGGGCATATCCAAACAGGGCTTGGATCTGCACACCAGATTTGTTGGTGGGGTGGCCTCTGCTGCATTCAATCTCATGTTGGAGTCTACACAAAGGCTTCACACTTCAGAAGGAACATGTCCAAATGGACTCTGGCACAATTTCAGTGATGTCAGTGGGTGTGTTATGGGGCCTAAAGGTGTCCCTGAATGTTTCTCTCAGCCTTGACAGGACTGTCCCTACCACATACCCCATTTCATCATGTTACCTTCACCAAACTACAATTCCCACAATTCTTACGGGGAAGGCACAACAGTTAGAGTGATATAAAATTTCATTTGTTTGTAGTGTAAATATACCATACTTATTCGCCAGTGAGCTTTTCTACATGAGGCTGTTAATCCGCTATATCTACTTTCGGTTTCATCGCAGAATTGAGATCCGAGCACTACACGAAGAACATTTTCTTTCCTGCTTTTCCACCACATAAGCTCTAGGTGGCACTGTGTTATAGTGGAATAGCACAATTACACAAGTGGAAAAAGCATTTTCTTTCACATTCACAAATAATATTGCATTTTCCCTGCTCTAAAAAAACTGCGCTGATAATGCTGTTTAAAAACAGAAGAGAAACTGGAGGCTCATGACATCATCTAAAGAACCCATAAACAACTGTGAGTAGGAAATGATGAGCCCACAATAAATGCTTCATGTAGTAAAGCTTTCTGTTGGCAATGTAGCTTGCAAGTGGGTCTGGCTGTATATGAGTGCATTACAGCTGTCTATTTCTTTGCTTGTCTTATATCTGGCTTTGTACTGAGGCTGGGTGACTTGTCAGAGTGTATCTTTGCAATGTGATGTGATGCTTTTGCAGTAGAACTTTAGAGACAGGAATTGCAGAGATATGAAATAATTGGCCAACCCAACAGTCCCCTCCCATCCCAAGGCAGCAGGGAGCTACTCCCACATCTGAGAGAATAGCAAAGTGCTCCCTCTATCTAAAATTATTCTGAGGCCGCCTTTAAGGATGGAACACCTTCCCTTATGCTAACCCAGATCTTTGGAGAACTGTGTAGAGAGCTAGCAGAAGGTATAGGTGAGCATGGATGTATGAGTCTCAGTCTATTTCAGACATTTTCTAAGAGTGAAACAAAGTGCCTCACTGAGATTGTGGTCCAGTACAGTGTTGGGTATCTGGTGTGGACTGAATGTCTATGTGCTCAATACTATGTATTGTACTCAAGTCAAGACTTGCCTAAATGTCAGCCTTTTAAGATTCAGAGGTAGATTTTCCATCTTTTCCTTATTTCAAGGAACAGTTCCTGAATTATGAACCTTACAGTGCAGTCCATTGTGGCTGCCTGTAACCCTCCGAACCTGGAGGGTTATGGGCATCCAGTGGAGGGTGGAAGGAGGCAAAGGTTGCCTCTGCGCTCCTCCTGCCCTGCAAAACACCTTGATGGCCGACAGGACCGGTGCAGGGCAGTTTGGCGCCCTAGGCTGGCTTATATTTAGCGCCCCCCCTCGTGCGGGGGGGAGGGCTCCGGAGCAAAGCAGCCGGGAAATGCCTGCTTGCCCAGCGCCCCCCCCGCCCGCCCACCAGCCTCCTCCTCCAGCAGCCGCTTTCCCCGCTGCCTACCGGTTGCCGCCGCCGCCGCACGCACTCCTGACCCGGCGTAGCTCCGGGCGCAGAGGAAAGCCGAGCTGCGACCGCGAGCCCGCCCAGCGACCGCAATCCCCCCCTGCACAGACCTGGTGGTTGTGGACCGGTGCCTTTGTCGGCGAGGCGGACCAGGCGGGGCAGGAGCGCGCCGGCAGCGAGGAAGGAGCGCAGCATTTCTGCTCCCTCTTCCTGCCATGCGCCCTAGGCAGCCGCCTGGGTCTGCCTAGCGGTAGCGCCGGCCCTGATGGCCGATTTTGGCCATCTAAATCTTTCTCCCTGGAGTGCGAGGAGGAGAGGCTGAGGTGCCACCAGGATATTATGTATCATGGCAGAGCCTGTCTCCTTCCCTCCCTACCCCCGGAACACCCACAAACATCTGGCTCCGAGGTTGGTCTTCCGACCTCGAAGCCGCAGCTGGTGCAGTTCGTTCTGCGCCAGTGGTGAGGATGGAGGGAGGGTGCTCTGAGGTTGGAGTCCCAGCTCCAACCTCGGAGCATGTTTCCGAGGTTGGAACTGGGACTCTGACCTCTCCTATGGCTGTCTAGACTCTGTCTAGCAGCCATAGGATTGCTCCCTTATTTCTTTATGAGATGTGCCCTCACTGCAAAAAGCAACTTACATTTAATACTATGATAGTATATTTCAATAATATAATATGCCATTTTCTTACTGCCTCTCAGATGTGTTCCTTATTTCAGGTGGCCACCCTTGCTAGAAGCCAACATTAACATGTCCTATAAGTACAGGGAGCCCAGCTGAAGCCAGTGTTGGTATTAATACTCCCAGCACTGGTGATGTGGACTGAGTTGGCAGTGACTGACACACATGCATGACCTGAGCGATTGAATAAGATGATCCATGCAATGAACCAGAAAGGGTAGTGTAAATCACCCCAAGTCCTGAGAAAACAAGGGCTTCCTCTGCATGAGGCATTTATTGTGCTCTCATGATTCTACATCCATGGTAGTGCAATTCTGCTATACTGCAGCGCCACCTTCTGGTTGAATAATGGAGTATATAGAAAAGCAGAGAAAGAAAAGGGTGGGGGAGTGCATAAAGGAGCTGATCTTAATCTTGCAAAGAATCCTGAAGCAGAAGCCTGGGTAAAGTGGCGGGTCAAAAGCCTCATGTAGGGAAGCCCCAAGGCAAAGTCGGAGATGTACCAAAGGATTTAAAAATGGGAATAGTCTGAACTAGGTTGGCCATCAGTCTGAACTAGGTTGGCCACATACACAACACACACACACACACACACACACACACACACACACACGCCACATGGGATAAAAGAGGCTACTGGTGTGCATAATATTTGCATATGCTAATGTATATGTATATATGAAAATTTAGAAATAATCACTATAAAGCTTGCTTATGCTTATGCCCATCCTTCCCCAACCTGGTGCCCACCAGATGTGTTGGACTTCAACTCCCAGTACCCCAGCCAGCATGATGGGGGTTGTAGTCCAGCAAATCATTAGGGCGCCAGGTTGGAAAAGGCTACTTATGTCAGACTCAAAGAGACCTCCAGCAGTGTAGAGCGCAATCTTATGCATATTTAGATAGAAAAATAGCATGGCTGGCTGGGGCATGCTGGGAGTTGCAGGACTGTCTTCTGGCTGGCTGGGGAATGTGGGGAGTTGTAGGACTTTCTTCTGTCTAAACATGCATAGGATTGCACCCATTTATTTATTTATTATATTATATTATATTTTTAGCCCGCCTTTTTCCTGCAAGGAACCCAAGGCAGCTTACATAATCCCCCTCCTCTCCATTTTATCCTCACAACAATGCTGTGAGGTAGGTTAGGCTGAGAGCCAGTGACTGGCCCAAAGTCACCCAGTGAGCTTCATGGCCGAGCGGGGGCTAGAACCCGGATCTCTCGAGCCCCAGTCCAGCACTCTCACCACTACGCCACGCTGGCTCTCCAGTTTCCTGTCTGCCTTACTCCCTGTGGCCCACATCTTAGTGGTGCCCAGCAAAAAGCTGCTATAGAAGCTGGTGGTTAGCATCGATTGGCCTTGCTGGAGAGCAGATGTCAGTTTGCATGATATTAATGTGGGGGTGGCAGGTGGGGGGTGGGGGAAGGAACAGCAATATATATATATTTTGAAAAAGGCAGATTCTTGAAAGGACTCATTAAAAACGTTTTCTGTCAATTTGGGGACAAGTGGTTGTCTATTTTAATTCTGAATTCATCAGGAAATGCACACACGCACACATGCACACACGCCTGTCAGTGTCCAGGCCTAGAGTCATTCGCATCAGTTGTCCTCTGACAGATAAGTTGACAGGCTGACAGGAGTCATGCAGACCCATGAGTACCAATACTGAAAGCGTCCAGACATCAATGACTGGTTCTTTCTGCATGCTGTAAATGTTATGGTGCCCTACTGCCACCTGCTGGATTTTTCTGCAAATGCAGATGTTGACATATTTAGGGCAAAAGAGCTGATTTCCATAGAACCAGGATCTGATATATCTATCAGCCAAAAACCCACCAGTGATCTCTGTCATGTACTTTTAAGTGTTCTTGGTCTCTGAAGTTTTCACTGCTCCTATCTATTAACTATGAACTATACGAAGAGAATATGTAGAATTCTGTTCCAACGTAATTTTGGAATTAGCTAGAAGGGTGAATTTCTGCTCCATAAGACATTTGCCCACAGATATATTCCTAAATTGCTGGGACACCAAGTCTGCCCCTTTTAATACTGAAACACCTACGGTAATTGGTTAGAGAAGTAATAATGATTTCTTGTTGTGACAAACTTGATGTTCTTCAAAATAGCATTTAAAGATCTCTGTTATGATTACTGCCAGCTTATTTAGGGGTAGAAGTAAGGGTCATGTCAGTCAAATAAAGATTGTTCATGACACCTATATATTTTAATTTGGAGTGGATGGAGGAGCATAAAATGCCAATGATTGTTTTCCTTTTGGAACAGGCAAATATCATCAACCAGAGCAGCATAGTGGGCTGTAGAGGAACTGCCAGATCCCAGTCCTGTGGGGCTCACACCAGCTCCAGGGTTGGCGGACCTTTCCCCCCATTCCAGGGGTGCACTGGGGAACAGAAGGACTTTGGATCCAGCAGATCCAAAGCCTCCCTGGATCTGCCCCCAGCTGTCTGAGTTGGGAGTGGGGGGTACTGTATTGCAGTGGTTCCACTCCTACGCCGGCTCCAGAAGGTGGTGCTTGGGGAATACTGCTCGGCCCTGTGGACTCTCTAGTATGGAGTTCCACAGGGTTCGGTCTTATCCCCCATGCTATTCAACATATACATGAAACCGCTGAGTAGTGTCATCTGGAGTTTGGAGTATGTTGCCATCAATACACTGATGACACGCACCTCTAGCTCTCCTTTTCATCTTCAGCAGGGGAGGCTGTGGATGTGCTAAACCGGTGTCCTGGCTGCGACAATGGGCTGGATGAGGGCTAACAAACTGAGGCTCAATCCAGACAAGACTGAGGTGCTGCTAGTGGATGGTTCCTCTGACCAGATGGAGGTGTTCAACCCATCCTGGATGGGGTTGCACTCCCCTTGAAGGAGCAGGTTTGTAGCTTGGGCGTCCTCCTTGAGCCATCTTTGTCACTTGAGGCTCAAGTGGCCTCAGTGGCTTGGAGTGCCTTCTACCAGCTCCAGCTAGTGGCCTAGCTATGCTCCTATCTGGACAGGGATAGCCTAGTTTCAGTAATCTACACTCTGGTAATCTCTAAACTAGACTACTACAATGCACTCTACGTGGGGCTGCTTTAAGACTGTTCAGAAGCTGCAGCTTGTGCAAAACATGGCAGCCAGACTAATAACTGGGACCAGAAGGTCCAAACATATAACACCAGTTCTGGCCCAGTTTGCACTGGCTGCCAATATGCTTCCGAGCCGAATTCAAGGTGCTGGTTCTAACCTATAAAGCCCTACACGGCTAAGGACCACGATACCTGATGGAATGTCTCTCCCAACCGCAGTCTACCCGGACGCTACGCTCAACATCTGGGGCCTTCCTCCGACTGCCACCTCCGAGCGAGGCTTGGAGGGAGGCAATGAGGGGAAGGGCCTTTTCCCCAACTGTGGAACAAGCTCCCCCCTGGGGTCCACCTGGCGCCAACTCTACTATCTTTTAGGCACCAGGTTAAGACTGCCCTCTATATTGAGGCATTTAACAACTCTAAATAACATTAGGATCATAGGATCATAGAGTTGGAAGGGGCCTACAAGGCCATCGAGTCCAACCCCCCTGCTCAATGCAGGAAACGAGAGGAGGGGTCTCCCATGCAAGTAATAACCAGGCCTGACCCTGCTTAGCTTTCCACGTTGTATTAACTTGTTTAATTAGTTGGCACTGTCATGAGAGCAGAGGAACTGGGCTGTATTAACATGTCTTGACGAAGTCTGGGCTCATTATCTGGAATGTTTAATTTTTTTATTTGCCAATGGGTGCTGTTCTGTAAACTGTTGTGGAAACGTTTTTGGAAGACTTCTCACAAAAGGGATTTAGAGCAAGCATACATCTGGAGATGTTGTGCAAGCCTTTCTGCAAGGGATTGCATAATAGCTTGCACTAACAGAAGCACACTGTAAGGTTTCAGACCTCTTTTCTCACTCAAGTCAGGAAAAGCACTTCCGTTCATGGAAGAGGCCTTATGCTCACGGAAGGGAAGCACCTCAGGATCCAACCCACAGTAATGATCTTTTGACTAAATGTATTTTTCTTGCCTAGCAAGTTTGTAATTACCCATCCCCTATATCAGGGGTGGGCAACTTGTGGCTCTCCAGGTATTTTGGCCTACAACTCCCATCAGCCCTAGTCAGCATAGCCAATGGTGAGGGATCTTGGGAGTTATAGGCCCAAACATCTGGAGGGCCACAAGTTGCCCTGCCCTGCCCTATATAATAGGGCTTTATAGTCTTATTTCTTGCTGGGCACTTAATCCTGCTTCCTTCTAACATGCCAGTACCAAGCCTTTCACTCCCTTCCCAGTTTCTGTAGCTTGGCCACTCTGCCATCACTGACTCCCCATCATTCCTTGTGCAGACAGTCCCCCACAAACCTTTACTCCCTACCTAGATTGCTTCATGCAGTGCTGGCTCCAGGTTTTCGAGGTCCCTTCAGCAAGACACCTTCAATGGGCCCCCTCCCTCAGTGAGTCCGCCTACTCACTGCCATGGTCACCAGCTGCCCTTGCTCCCCATCCTCTTTCTCATCATTGCTGCCACTTGCTTTCTTGTCAGGCAGAGAGCCAGGGAGCAAGCAGGCGGGGGCATCTGCTGCTCCTCCTCCTCACCACCACTGTTGTCTGGGCCAGAGTGAGAGGCAGGTGGACAAGCAGGTTGCAGTGTGAAGAGGAGAAGCAGCTCTTGTCAGTGGGCCCCTGCTGGCACGTGGGCTTTTGGCAGCTGCCCAACCATGCCTGCCCTTGACATCAGACCTGGTTTCATGTGTGTCCTTGAGCTTCACTGGACTCTTAAACCCCCTGCTCTGGACTCACACTGATCTATCCCCATGAGCTCTCCTTTGCCAATCACCACAGTGCCCTACTACAGACAGTTGTATATACTCATCCTGTTTAGGTTCCTGGCCTCCTAACATGCTCCCTGTCATCTTCTCCCATCCTAGTCATGTTCCTAGTCCTTCCACCCTGAATCCCTTTGGCAACATTTCCTGTTGGCTTGTCTGTCTCCCGCCGATCCAATTCCTGGAACTTAGTCTCCATGCCCCAGCCAGCGAGTTGTAGGCCAAAAACATCTGGGGACCCAACGTTGGAGAACACTGCTCTAGAGCCATCATCAACCCCTTCCTCTGTGGAAGCGAGGTTCCTTCCCTCCTGACTTCCTTTTGCCACCTGTGCCTCTCAACACCTGCCTTGTTCCTTCTCTTCAGAACTACAGCTACCGTAAGCAGCACAGACCGCTTCTTCCCAGTAAGCTGCCTCACTGTGAGCCACACATGATCCAGCTGCGCTTACATCAATTTCGGTGCCCCTGACGAAGCGTCTCCGACTGGGACTCAGCAGGAGAGCCACTGTTGAACCGTGCATTGTCTGAGCAAGTGCGTCCTCCACACCTCCTCTAAAAGTTGTGCCCTCAGGAAATGTCCTTTTCTTGCCGCATTCCTCCACCCCTGGCAAACAGCTCTATTGGCCGTACTTGCCACATCCCATGATTCATCGCTAAACTCTTTGGGATCATTTTATCAGCATCCACAGGCGCATTCACTCTGAAAAGCAGGCCAGCAAAATGGACAGGGGAAGCCGCCTTATACGGAGTCAGGCTATCAGCCCATCTACCTCATTATTGTCTACTACGCCAGTGGAGGCTGTGGGGCGGTGTATCCACCTCAGACTGCAGTCTGAACTTTCAAGGAGCTCTCCATGGTGCTGAGTCTAGTTTGGGGATAGGGTTCAGCACCATAGATAGCTCCTGTAAAGTTCAGACTGAAACCCAGAGTGGATACACAGCCCCACTGACGTTGGAGCCACCAGCCTCCACTGGTCTACACCAGGGATGGGCGACTTCCATGGGGTAAGGAGGCTGCATTGCTCCCCCCTGGAACCCACCCAAAGCTGTACCCCACCCCTGCTGAATTTGCCACTGCTGTGATTTGATGCTGTGGCGATGGCAAAAAAACCCTCCAACAACCCATAAACTTTGCAAGTAACAAGGCACGTGGGGAGCGCACACCTTGTTTGCAAACCTAATTACCAGTGTGTTCCTGGCAGTGCAATTCTACTTGCAAACAAGGGGTAGTATCCAATGTTAGTCCTATGTAGAGCAGTAGACCCATTGAAATGAATGAGACTTAAGTTAGTCACACTTAGGTGTACCTACTCACAACTAGGCCTACTCTGCATAGGACTAGCATTGGATCCTACCCCAAGGTGTGCATTCCCCCTTCTTTCTATGCAACATTGCTGCATTTTTTTTGGCCTTTCCCATGTCGGCACATTTGGGGGCAAAAAATGGCCATGGGAACCTGCACGCAGCCCACAGGCTGTCTGTTGCCCACCCCTGGTCTCCCTTACCTGGCAAGGTTTTCGACATGGGTCTTCCCCAGTCCTACAGAGATGTCTGGGATGGAACCTGGGACCTTTTAGCATACAAAGCATGATCTGTGCCAGTGAGTTCCAGCCCTCCCCCATAGCATAAAGCTGTGCAACATTCCCTCACAAAAATTGAGGCTGCAATCCTAATCACTCTTACTATGGAATAAGTGTAATTGAAGTCAGTGGGATTTACTTTTGAGTAAACAGGCGTAGGATTGCACTCCAGAAGTGGAAAGCTAGTTGGGACAGTGTATGTGTGGACTGATGTGCAGACTTCATAAGCTCTCTGTGGGTACAAATCATGTGAAGAAGATAGTGCAGCCATATCCTCATAAGCCAGTTGCTATAGGTAATGGGACTGGAGACTGTGTCACTGGTGTTACAGTGGAAACTGGGTAAGAACAAGAAGCAAAGGACCCTAATCTATTTTACACAGAAAATGTGGATGTAATTGCACATCCCACTTTCTGTTTTGTTTAATGCCAAATGAGGTGATTTAAAAATTGCAGGGCAGATATTTTCATCTTCATGTGTACTAAAAATATTTCTCCTTTCTCTCTTTTCTTCCTCACCTTCATTGTTTATTTGGCAACTATATAAAAGAACTGAATGAAAAATAAGCAGTTTAGCCAGCAGCTGTTCTGCTCTCTAAAACTTGAGAACACACATGCACGCATGCACACACACACACACACACACACACACACAGAACTTGCCTAACCCATTGGAAGGGTATAGCTCAGTGGCAGGGCACATGCTCTGCATGCTAAAAAGATCCCATGTTGAATCCCTGGCTTCTTCAGGCAGGGTTGAGAAAGGCTCCTGTCTGAAACCCTGGAGGGCCATTGCCAGTCATTACTGCATTAGATGGACCATCTAACCATCTGACTCTGTACAACAGTGTTCTCCAACCTTGGGTCCCCAGATGCTTTTGGCCTACAACTCCCAGCATGCCCCAGCCAGCTCCAAGGTTGGAGAACACTGCTGTACAACAAGGCAGCTTCCTATGGAATAGCAGCTGAGAAGAAACTGATGAGCTCCTTCTTCCAGCTGGTGGCTGCATTCTTTCTTTTATCCGGGGTCCCAAAGAGAGAGATAATACTGGCTCCATTCCCAGTTTCTGCTTGTCTTCCAGCAGTAGTGGATGGTGGTGTAGTCAGGGCCGGTGCTACCATTAGGCCAACTAGGCAGCTGCCTAGGGCGCAGGGCTAAAGGGGGTGCCAGAAATGCCTTGGGGAA
The DNA here is from genome assembly GCA_021292165.1 of Shinisaurus crocodilurus. Classification (NCBI taxonomy): domain Eukaryota; kingdom Metazoa; phylum Chordata; class Lepidosauria; order Squamata; family Shinisauridae; genus Shinisaurus; species Shinisaurus crocodilurus. The sequence continues at coordinate 192,722,736 of CM037876.1, read as the reverse complement.
AAAAAATATAGCGCTCTCAAGTGGGAAGGGGGGTGCTAAATATCTGATCTTGCCTAGGGCACCAAACTGCCTTGCACCGTCACTGGGTGTAGTGGTACATTTTGAGGTGCAGGCACTCATTATAGCAGCCCCCTAGCCTGGCCCCCAAGGAGAGTCCAGGCAGCCGTGTCAAGCCATATTAACAAGCCACTTCTAGTAGTTTTCATCTCCATGGTGCTCCATGGTGCTGAACCTATTTTGAGGATGGAGAACAGCACCATGGATAGCTCCTATGAAGCTCAGAATAAAAGCTGCAATGGAGAAGGAGCCCCACTGACACGGGAGTCAGCAGCCTCCCCTGGCAAAAAGCAGCCTGGGCTGAGAACATGATTTTGATCAGAGAAGAGGACAGGAAGGGTGGTGCTAAGCAGCTCCTCCCCTCCCACCGTTTGCCCACTGAAACTTGCAGCCTCCGGGCTAAAACAGACATTACTTTAAATGGGTGTTTAGCAGCTACAGTAATACCTTGGATTGCAAGTAACTTGGCTTGAGAGCGTTTTGCAAGACAAGCACATTTTAAAATATTTATTTATTTTTTACTTGATATACAAGCGATGTCTTGCAATACAAGTACTGTAGTACAGCTTAAATTAAAAATCTCTGTACAAATTTTTTTTTGGGGATTTCGTTTTGATATAAGAGCGTTTTGGATTACAAGCACAGTTTCCGGAACAAATTATGCTCTCAATCCAAGGCATGACTGTACGTCTCCCCCCCATTTTTTTACTCTAGAGTAGATGCAGGACCCCCAATCCAGATCAGAACCCTGATGTGGGGGTAGGGGAGCTTTTAAGATCTGGACCGGGGCCCCTGCACCTTCTCTAGAGTAAAAAGGAAAAGGAGACATAGCTGCTAGCTAGACACACCTTTAAAGCAAGGTTTGCTTTGCCCCCCAGAGGCTGCTTTGTGGCTCCAGGTAACATGTCACTTGCCCTAAAATGTATCTGTTCACACCATAAAGCCTTCCATGTAATGTGCAGAACTAAACATGTGTAGAAAGAAGCAACTTTTTAATTCCCTGTCCCAGTATTCCTGTCACTCGGACCATTAAATAGTGAGGCATATAGAGACCTATAACCATGTCTTCTTCCACCACATTCAAATGTTTACCCCACCTGAGAGTAGCTTCATTTGCCTTTCCTGAAGCATTTGAGCCAGGTATGACCACCAGGGCTCTGTGCTTAGACTCTTGCTTCTTCTTTGCAAGGGTTAAGGTACAATCCTATGTATGTTTAGGCAGAAAGAAGTCCTACAACTCCCAGCGTTCCCCAGCCAGCCATGTTGGCTGGGGAATGGTGGGAATTGTAGGACTTTTTTCTGTCTAAACATGCATAGGTTTGCACCCTTAGTTGATTTTTTTTTTTTTTAAACCATATAGCTACATCACACATGTTTCTCCATACACCCCAAACTGCTAGTTACAGTTGTGGGAAAGCTTTCTTGTTTCATGTGCATATCTCTAAAATGATGCATAAAATCTATCTTTAAATGTCACTCCTACTGATCCATTTAATTCTGAATACAATATAGAAGGATGGATACAGCATGTATAATAAACACATTTTTTCAAACAAAAAAGCCCCCAGGGGAAAAAAAAATCAGAGTTAATAGGAAGAACCATACAACCACCCCAGCTTTAAAAAAAAGTATTATATCATAGGACTTTCCATGTGATCTCCTTTATAGATTCCCCACCCACCCGACATACCTTAAACAGAAATGGTTAAAGCACGCTTTATTTTCTTTTGCCCTCCCCCCCAAATGGAACTGGTCACTTACAAGGCAGGCTCACCGTTTTAGAGAAAGCCCTTTCTCCTGATCACTCTGCTCACAGCATCTTTCACTTCCTTGTTCCTTACACTGTAGATCAAGGGGTTCAACATGGGGATCACCACTGTGTAGAACATGGAGACCATCTTACCCTGATCTACTGAGAAGCTATTGCTGGGCCGCACATATATAAAGAAAAGGGCCCCAAAGAAGATGGACACTGCTGTGAGGTGGGAAGAGCAGGTGGAGAAAGTCTTACGTCGGCCTTCAGCAGAGCGGATCTTTAGGATCGCAGTGAGGATGTAGATGTAGGAGACAATAACAATAGAGCTGCTGAGAGTGCCAAATGTGCAGGACATGACAAAAAGCACTATCCTGTTGATTCGTGTGTCTGAGCAGGAGAGTGATATCAGGGCAGGGATATCACAGAAGAAGTGATTGATCTTGGACTTGCAGAAGGTTAACTGGAACGTCAAACTTGTATGTGTAATGGCATTGATCAGCCCTATAAAATAGGGTCCAGCCAACAGCTGGGCACAAAGTTTTCTAGACATAATGACCTGTATACAGCAGTGGGTTAGAAATGGCCACATATCGATCATATGCCATTAAAACCAAGAGGTAACATTCAACACCCAAAAAGAGGCCAAAAAACCACATCTGTGCTGCACATCCAGCCAAGGAAATAGCTTTGCTGTCCCCTACAAAATCCACCAGCATCTTAGGGGTGACAACTGAAGAATAGCAAAGGTCAATGAAGGACAAGTTGCTGAGAAAGAAATACATGGGAGTGTGAAGCCGGATGTCGATCCTGATTATTAGGATCATCCCAAGATTTCCCACAAAGGTGATGAGGTAGACCACTAGGAAGAATATGAAGAGCGGGATCTGTAGTTCTGGAGAGCTAGTAAATCCCAGAAGGATGAATTCATACACAATGGTGTGGTTTACATTTGCCATTTGCTTTCTATCTATGTAGAAGAGGAGTAGAAGATAAGTTCAGTTATAATACAGGCAATATGGATAACACCACTTACAAAATATTGATCCTGTGAATGCAAGAGGAAGCGGGAAGAGACGGTGGACCAGAGCACAGCCATGGAGCACATGCTTTGTATGCAGAAGGTCCCAGGTTCAATCCTTGGTATCTACAGTTTAAAAAGGATGAGGTAGTAGAAGGTGAAGGGAAAGGTGCCTCTTCACTGGACTGCATGGAGAGCTGCTTGCCAGTCAAGAGTAGATGATACTGGACTTGACTGACTAAAAGTGTGACTTGCTATGAGGCAGTTTCCCATGGATGGTGTCCAATGCTGACCATCTTCCAGTGCTCATCTGGATGCGCTAGCAGGAACAACCGCTAGAGCAACGGGAAGCTGGTGCTTGCTTCAGAGACTCTGGAAACTAGCCCAAACTAGCCTTTCTGGAATGGACAGGTCAGCAGAACTCCCTTCCATGAGTCCTTCTGACTCGTTCCATTCTGGAAATGCTAGTTTGGGCTGGTTTCCAGTTGCTGTAGCAAGCATTAGCTTCCTGGTGAGCTAGTGGTTGTTCTCACTCGCTAGCACATCGGCACCACTGGATACTGGCCCATGTTTCTGGCTTTTTTTACTCCAGTTGTGGCATATTTCTAGAAGCCTTCTGAATTAAAGAGTTTTTTTATCTGGTAGTTTTTAACTCTGCTAGTGTAATTTGAACTGCTGCTAGCTTCGCTGTTTGTTTTAATCTGCAGTTTAAATTTTTATAGTTATATTATATTGTATTTTATGGTTTTATCTGTTGTAAACTGCCCAGAGAGTGTCAGGCTATTGGGCGGTATAAAAATGTATTACATAAATAAATAAAATAAATAATTAAGGCCACAGACATCATACAACCACAATGTTCCCTGCTTCCCTTTCTACACGTTCCTTTTTGCACCCCCTACTCTTCGCTGCTTAATTCGCTCATTTCTGCCATTTTTAAGACGCTAAGGGCTTGAAATGGCATTGGCACAGGAGCAGTGAAGAACAGGAGCACTGGTGGGATGAGGAGGAGTTGACAACCTTCCTGTTCGAGGAAAAAAGAAAAGAAAAATCTATTTTATGAGACAATCTGCATGGTGCAATTAAAAGCAAAAAGAAAAAATAAATGCTCCCTAAGCTTCCCATATCCCTGTGATTCAGTAACTTTCTTATCCCATAAATGCACTGAATATTTTGTTTATTTGTTTCTCCTTTCACTAATTCAATCTTACATCAATGGGAATGTTGAAATGATGCATTTCATCTGCTAGTAATTCTTGAGCTGCTTCAGGCTATAATCCTATGCACACTTACCTGGGAGTAAGTCCCATTGAACCTAATTGGGATTACTTGTAAGTAGACATGTACAGGATTGCCCTGCACATCTTTCAGATGAGGATTCCTTGGCACCTCCAGTACTGCTGCACAGGCAAAGATCTTTATATTCTTCTGAGCTCTTGAGCCTGGGGCTTTGAGACTGCACTTGTACTGTCAGGTGGTGAGTTGCAATTATCTTTTCTTCCTCTGCACATGGACATTAATTGCATTGAAAAAATGTTTTCATCTGAAGATGCTTCAGCCACAATAAGTTATATCTTTTTTCATTTGCTGCCCTTGCCAAATAAGTTTATACTCTCCAATGTAACTAACATTCTGGATTCAGAACACGGCTGGTCTCAAGGAGCCTGAAGCAATTTTACACTTGCCTTCGACACTGATTCCCTCCCTGTAAGGGAGGGATGGGGAACCAGTAGCCCTCCAGATGTTGCTGGACCACAACTACCATCATCACTCACCATTGGCCATATTGGCTCTGGGGGTGATGGGCACTGGAGTGCAACATCTGGAGGACCACAAGCTCTAAGGCCTTCTTATTTATTTATTTATTTATTTATTTATTTATTTATTATATTTATTAATCGCCCATCTGGCCGGCCACCTGGCCACCCTGGGCGATGTATAAAACAATACAATAAAATATAATAATTAAAACAAGGCGACCAAGGCCATCTCCGTCCCATGTCCAGACCTGAAGCCCAACTGGCACGGATCTAACTAATTGGTTTCATCCAAGTGTGTCTTCAACTGAGCACCCACCACCCGCTCGATCACCTTGCCCAGAAATGGTAAATTAGAGACTGGGCGAAAGTTGTTTAAATCCTGGGGATCCAAGGAGGGCTTCTTTAGAAGCGGTCTTATTACTGCCTCCTTGAGGGCTGATGGCATCACTCCCTCCTCGAGGGAGGCATTCACCACCGCCTTGATCCCCTCACCCAGTCTCTCCCTGCAGCTCATGATGAGCCAGGACGGGCAAGGATCAAAGCAAGCAGGTGGTCGGCCTCACAGATGAAAGCACCTTGTCCACTTCATCAGAAGGAAGAAGCCGGAACCGATCCCACAAAACCGGTCTGCCATTGGCCTCCTCCCGCTTCTTAACTGATTTCCAAAGAATATTGAACAACTTTGAGATAAATGGCTCATCCCTACTGTGGAATACCCCCATAGAGTTAAGGCTGCCGCCGACATGACACTCTTTTCAGCACCACATTAAAATCCATTTATTTGTCCAGGCACTAGAAGTGTTGGTTTATTAGCTGCTCTGTTGTTTTAATTGGTTTGACATCTGTTTTACTTTATTGTGTTTACATTTTTTAAATATATATATATATATTGTAAAGCAATGCTACCCTATGGCCACCAGACATAGATGACCTAGATGGACATAGGATTTTTTGGAGTCCCGGTTCTGACCTCAGAAATGTGCTCTGAGGTTGGCGCTGGAACTCCAAACTCAGAGCACCCTCCCCCGCCCTCACCGCTGGCACAGAAAGGAGCACGCCGGCTGCGGCTCCGAGGTCACAAGAGTGACCTCGGAGATGGGCTCTTGGTGGTGGGGATGGGGGAGGGGAGGAGTCAGGCTCCACTGGCATGCAAAGTATCCTGCTGGCACCTCGCACTCCTTCCCACCCACTCCAATGCCGGACACTTAGATGGCCGAAATCGCCCTTCTAAGTGTTCTGCATGGCAGGAGGAGCACAGAGGTGACTTTCGCCTCCACGGTCCTCCCGCCATGCATAGGGATGCCCGTAATCCTCCGAGTTTGGAGGGTTACGGGCAGCCTCACTGGACTGCACCCTTACTTAACTTGATTTTGGTATAGTTATTTTGGGCATGCCCTTTGTATACTGCCCTGGTATTCATTAGGATGAAGGGCAGTTCTAAAAATATTTAGAATAGATCAATAAATAAGATTAGCATACCATCAAAATTTCATCAAAATTGGTTAAAGTGTGTGGCTACAAGCCTATAGCTGGTAAGGAGCTGCAGACATCTTGACTGCCAACCTTGGTTTTGGGGTCAAAGTTAAAAGTGTATATCTCTTAGGTCAGGGGTGGGTAACTTGTGGCCTTGCAGAGGCTGTAGGGACATCTGCTAAACATCTGTAGCTTCCCTGCTTGTGTATCCTAGAGTTGTTGATTAATGGTAACAACCTTAAATCAGCAACTTCTAACAGTACTTTGGTGCACTGGATCATATAAATAAATCTTGCAGAGCCAGAATTTAGGATTCCAGGAAAGTAGCTGCGAATCTTGGCTCATATCCATAATGTTTGCACATAAAGCCTTAGGGAAGAACGTACAAGCCGTTCTTTGGGGTGTAATTATACAGCAGTGAATTGTTCTGCTATAGCACAAATGGTAATATTGTCTGGAAGGAGAAGACAAGGTGTTTGGAGTGAAAATGTTCATCCATGATTAATGCAAAAACTTGATGTTGCTTTGCTTCCTCTTCAGCAATTGATGGCTCATCTAGAACAGCCGTTACTGAGCCTTGAGTGTTAAGGTGACTTTGTGAACATTTGTTTATTCTTATTTTGAGGAAGAATGGATCGGAAGCAGCAATCAGTGCAGGGCAGGGCACAAATGGGCTCATAACCTTGCCCCAAAGAAACATATAGCATTTTCCTGACAGATCTGCTTCCCTGTCCTATGTTCAGATTTCCAGCCTCTTCAGTTATTTTATGCTAGAACACTCTCAGATCCCATATGTTGGGAGAAAACTCTCATATCCCAGTGTTGGGAGGAAGGCGGGATACAAATAATAATGATGATGATGATGATGATGATGATGATGATGATGTCTGGTGAGCGATGATAGTTTCCTCCTTTAGGTAAAGTGGAATGTTCCCTTGACTAGTTTGAATTTTTCTATTAACCAATTACCGGTATTCTTCTCTTTCCTTAGCTGCACATTGCAAATTTTGCCCTCTTCTCCTTAATGATTTTAAAAATAAAAAAATTATAGACAAGAAATAAAAAGCTTTAACCTGCCCCCTGAGCCCCATTTCCTTCTGCAGCATTCTGCATGTTTGCCTTTCCAAACAGGTATTTGGAATCTTACCGGTAGAAAAGAGGCTTAGGGCCAAACGGGATTTGACATTTGTCTCATGCTTTGCCCTTCTGTTGATGTCTTTTCTTTAACAAATCCCATGTCACTGGGGCCCTGGAGCTGGATCAAGATTGTGATGTGGGCATGGGGGGGGGGTTAGGGCTTTGCTCCCAACAGGGGGCTGGTTCGCACGACCCAGGCTGCAGGCGGGGGAGGCACCACGGGGTGATCCGCGGGGTCCGGCGGGGCACCGCAGATGACCTGCGCCCCGTGCACGTGGGCGGACCCTGGTGGAGCCGGCAGTCCCCACACCACAGTGCGGGCCTCCCGGTGCTAGGGGGCGGGGCCCCGGGATGCCCAGAGGGGCCGTTTGCCCGTACAGGCTGGAGCGTCGGCCGCTCCGTCTGCTCTGGGCTGCCGCCTCTGTGCGGCCCCAGCGGGACGACCGCCCGCTGTTTGCACGGCAGGGTGGCCACGCGTGGTAGAGGCTTACCCCTCTACCGACCATGGACACTTTGCGTGCGTCTCACGTACGGTGGTCCCACGGCAGTCCCGCGGTTCCCATGTCATGCGAACATGCCCAGGGTCTTGATCGGTATTGCCCTCCTCTTGTTCTCTACTTGCAATGAGAGGAAAGCTCCCCTTAATGCAAATGGGAGCTTACCTCCCATTGCAAATAGCAAGGGGTGGTGGTGGTAGAGGCAAAGGGTTAAAGATCTCCTCCAACATGTTGTGGTCCTAATCTTGCTTGGCCTCCGCTGCGCTGGCTATTTTTGAATGAAAAACCAATCAGGCAATGGGGCCCCTTTTAAGTCTCCGAGAAAGGCCAGGGGTCTGCATGTTCATTTGAGATCTCCCTGCCTTCTCACTGCACCATCTGTCAAGGTCATTTCCCCCCTCTCAGGTAGAAAAAAAAATTGCATCTGGTAGGCCCTTCCATGTATGAGGCCTGGGGTAATTGCCCCTCACCCCAAAAGGGTATGCATGCCAGGGCAAACCAAGTGGCAATTGTGACATCTCATTTGGCTCTTACAGAAGGTTTGGAGCAGAGGAGCGGCAGGCAGGGAATGGGTTAGAAAGGAACCCCCGGTGTTTCTCTGCTCCAAATCCTATTCCCATTGGGCCTTCATTATGCACATATACATTTTATGTGTTGTTCCACTCTTAATACTCATGCAGAGCTAGTCACAAAAACCCAAAATGTATGACCACATCATATTGAATTTATTTATATTACCCTGTTTCTTAAATAAACATTATACTTGAAAGGCCAGTAGTCCCAAAACCCATTAATACGACAATACTTTTTATTTGCTGCAATGGCTAACTATTTAGACATGAGCAGTTTAAACATTTTAACCCCCTTTTTAATGTTTCATGCCCCAGCTTGCCAGATCTCGGCATTCTTTTCCTGAAGCCCTTTTCTTCCAGGGCTTCTCTGCATGAGGCTTTTAACCTGCCACTTTACTGAGGCTTCTGCTTCCGGATCTGAATTCTTTGCGGGATTAAGATCAGCTCCCCTGCACATGGTGTTGTGGGTTTTTTTTGCCAGGGGGCTTTCTTTCTCTCCCTTTCTATATGTTCCATTACACATCATCATCATCATCAGGCGATCACTCGTGACCGAGTAAGATTGTCTTCCGGGATAAAAGGAGGAAATTCTAAAGAAGATTGTGTAGACTCTAGCGATGGGTCCGTAAGTGACTGTGGAGGCCAATTCTAGATCCACACAGCTTCCCACAGTGAGGACACAGGTTACCAGATAGAAGATGGTCCTGTAAAGGATTCATTTGACGTGCTTTTCGCTTAGCACGTTTCTCCCTTTCACCTTGCACTCGGGCTTCTTCAAAGTCCATGGAACCTTTGTGAAAGGCCAACCTCCATTTAGATCGTTCATGGGCCAGAGCTTCCCAGTTTTCGATGTTTATATTGCATTTTTTTAGATTAGCCTTATGAACATCTTTAAACCTCTTATATTGACCACCGATATTCCGCTTTCCATCCTTGAGTCGGGAGTAAAGTAACTGCTTTGGGAGATGGCAGTCAGGCATTCGAACAACATGACCGGTCCACTGAAGTTGGCGTTGAAGGATCAGTTTTTTCAACGCTAGTAGTCTTTGCTTCTTCCAGTACACTGACATTTGTTCGTCTATCTTCCCAAGTAATTCGCAGGATTTTCCGGAGGCAACGTTGATGAAACCTTTCAAGGAGGTGGAAGTGACGTTTATAGATAGTCCATGTTTCGCAGGCATACAATAACCACAAGGTGGTGCTGCGGTATAGCAGAACTGTGAAAATACATGAGCTTTTCATTCCAATTCATTCTGCCATTTTCAGATAATACCAGACTTTCCTTGCTCTAAAAAAAGCTGGAGAAATGCTTGGAAAGCATGGGAGAGGTCTTTGAGGATGACGACATCATGTAAAGCACCGGCAAACTACCATAAGTGAGGAATCATGAGTGCAGAATAAATGCCTTGTTCACAGAAGCCCCCAGGGAGACTATGAATGTTTACAGAGGAGGCTTTCATCATACATAGTCTTTCCTCATTCACAGAATTTGGCATGGGCTGCAGACATTGTCATCTTCCTCTCATAACCCTCCTGTATTTTCCCACCACTTCTTCAATCTTTTTTTTTTTTTTTTTTTTTACCACAGAAAATCTGTTAAGGAAAAAAAAAAGACTGAATTGCTGCACAAGGCCTTCTGATGGTTAACATTGGGAGCCTTCTGTCTGGAACATCACTCTAATTAGAGCCTCCACTCTAATTAGTGCCCTCCCTAATTAGGGGTCCACCCATGGCTGCATGGTGGGAGTTGTTGCCTTGTTGTGTCACAAAACTGTTTTTGAGTACACAACTTCTTGCATCCTCAGGAGGATCTCATAACACCCCAGCCTATGTCTCCTGCCTTTCTTTCTCTAGTGTTAAAAGCACAGGAAATGCTGTTTTACTAAATGTTTACAAAATTATTTTTAGAAATTAATCTATACGTAGCCCTGTCATGCAGGGAATACCCAAATACAAATGCAGTAATACCTTGGATTGCAAGTAACTTGGTTTGAGAGTGTTTTGCAAGACAAGCAAATGTTTAAATATTTATAATTTTTTTTGACTTGATATACAAGCGACGTCTTGCAATACAAGTACTGTAGTACGGGCTTAAATTAAAAATCTCTGTACAATTTTTTTGGGGGGGATTTCATTTTGATATAAGAGTGTTTTGGATTACAAGCACGTTTCCGGAACAAATTATGCTCTCAATCCAAGGCATGACTGTGGTTGGGAATATATCATTCCCCCCCCCCCCGCCAAAAACAATTACTGTATATCAGGAGAAACATTTTCCACCGATCACCCTCTTCACAGCATCCTTGTTTCTCAGGCTGTAAATCAAGGGATTTACCGGTAACATGGGAATCACCACAGTGTAGAGCACAGAGACTGTCTTGTCTTCATCTACTGATGAGCCAAAGCTGGGCTGAACATATATAAAGAAGAGTGTCCCAAAGAAAATAGAAACAGCTGTGAGGTGGGAAGAGCAGGTGGAGAAAATCTTGCACCTTCCTTCACTGGAGTGGATCCTCAGGGTGGCAGTGAGGATGTAGATGTAGGAGATGATGACAATAGAGCCACTGAGAATGCCAAGTGCACAGGAGAGACTAAAAAGCACCATCATGTTGAATCTTGTGTCAGAACTCAGAACAGGAGAGTGAGATCACAGCAGGGATGTCACAGAAGAAATGACTGATTGTGGACTTGCAGAAAGTTAACTAGAAAGTTAAGCGTGTGTGTAGAGTAGCATTGAGCAGCCCTACAAGATATGGTCCTGTCATCAGTTGGGCACAAACTTTCCTAGACATAATGACTGTATAGAGAAGAGGCTTGGAAATAGCTACATACCAATCATAAGCCATTGAAGCTAAAAGGTGACACTCCGTGGCAACAAAGAAGCAAAACAACAACAACAACAACACATCTGTGCTGCACATCCAGCCAAGGAAATAGTTTTTCTGTCTGCTGTAAAATGCACCAGCATCTTAGGAGTGACAACTGAAGAATAGCAAATGTCAATGAAGGACAAGTTGCTGAGAAAGAAATGCAGTCATACCTTGGATTGAGAGCATAATTCGTTCCAGAAATGTGCTTGTAATGCAAAACACTCTTATATCAAAACGAAATCCCCCCCAAAAATTTGTACAGAGATTTTTAATTTAAGCCGTACTACAGTACTTGTATTGCAAGACATCGCTTGTATATCAAGTCAATAAATAAATAAATAAATATTTAAAAATTTGCTTGTCTTGCAAAACGCTCTCAAACCAAGTTACTTGCAATCCAAGGTATTACTGTACATGGGGGTGTGAAGTCAGGCATCGATCCTGATTAATAGGATCATCCCAAGATTTTCCACAAGAGTGAAGAGGTAGACCACTAGGAAAAATATGGAGAGTGGGATCTGCAACTCTGGAGAGTCAGTGAACCCCAGAAGGATGAACTCATGCACCATGGTGTGATTTTCCATTGAGATGTCTTTCAGTGCTGTGGAGAAAGAAGAAACAATTGTCTGTAACAATGTAACATAGATATCAAGCCACTCAGAGCCATATAACACTTTATGCGGCTGTCAGGGTGGATGGCTGTTCCTATCCTAAAAATGCAGTAGATACACATGCTGAAAAGTTGCTGCCAATCAGGGCTTTCTGGCATGTATGCTTGAGGTTTAGGAACATGTTTTACATGTTTATGGCATAGAGCACTGGACTGGTGTAACACCAGTGTAGCCGAGCAAACATGATTGTTGCATAAAGGGTGAAAGTGCTCTTATTCTATCATAACCAAAAATGTTGAATCATTCACATGCCTAAGATACATGTTGATTTCTGCCATGAAGTGATCCACCCCCTTCACTTTTCCCACCCTGTGGTGAGAAAAAACATTCTTAGTAAACCATCTCAGGTCTGACTCTCAAGATTTTCACATTCCAGATAATGACTCCTTCTAATAGTGAACACGGGTTGCTATCAGTGCTGATAGAAATGGATCCAAAACAGGGCCACTGAGAAACAAGAGGGAGATATCAGCATGAGGCTTGAAGAAGTACCAGACAGAACTTTTTTTTTCAAAAGAGGGGATCCCAACATCAGCCCAATGAGGACTGAGGGTACTTTGCAGCCACAGAATGTTGAGTGCTAGTTGGAAAGGGAAAGGGAAAGGGAAAGGGAAAGGGAAAAGTCACGTAGGGAGTGAAGTATCCTGCTTGTGCCTCTAACAGCTTATAATATTCTGAAGGACGCCATGGCTAGCTAGCTGGAACCCTGAGCAGGAGCCACCCCTGTTAAGACATGAAGAGGATATTCTGTTAGGAGACGAGGAAGTCCCACTTGCATTTTCAGAATTAGAACACTGTAGAATAAGTACAAGATATTCACCAACTGTAGTTCAGCATCTGCCATGTTCATTGCAAATTACATATGCAAATCATGTCAATTTACACAAGAGAAATATGCAAAGTAACTTCTCTCCTCCACCTTGTATGGTCTTCAGTGCTGCACAGATTCCCCAAGTCCTGGCACAATGCAACAAAACAGACAGTATAAATCAGAAATTACCTACAGCGTACCCATGTTCTGATGGTTTTTCAGTTTCATCCCCTTGCCCATCATTTATTACAAAATAATGCTTTCCCCGCACATGTCCTTGTAGATGGGAGAATACAGCCTTTGATGATGAAACTGCAACTTGTAACTGCTTCTGCCGTTGAAGCAGTATCTAGCAATGATGTGAGCAAGGCTAAGCCATGAAGAAAGACCTTCTTTTGAATGTCCAATGTAGTCTCCGAAGGATTTGAAAGCTCAGGTGGCAATTGTAATTCTTTATATGCTTTGTGTTAGGAAACAGAATTGCATGGGAACAAACAAACAAGTTAGTTGTTCTGAAATGTTTGAATTCTATCTGGAAGCAAATGTGGGGTATGGGGTGTGTGGGGCAGGACAGATTATTAATAACAAATATGGTAATTCCTTAATGTGGCTTTGTGTGTATCTGTTTATTTGCCATTTGAAAAAGAAAGTTCGGGAAGCAGCAATGAGCACAAGGAGAACAAAACAGGATCAGAATCCTGCTACAAGACAACTCTGAGCCTTCATTAAGGTTTTTTTCATTTATTGGCATGGCCAGTTTAGAGTTTCCTGGCCTTTGCTCAAATCTTCAGCTCCTAAGGTGTTGCATGCTGGAAACTTTACAAAGTTTCAGCTATGCTCAGTCCCTTTCTGTTATGTCCCAGCATCAAAAACCCTCTGAGATGGAGGTTTGCAATACCAGTGACTCTGAGGAAGAGCCAGAACCAGAATCGTCACAAGGGTGTGCTCTGCCTTGGAACCTGCACCGTTCCCACTCAATCCCCAGGAGGCACCACTGCCCTCTGACTCTGAGCAGTGAAGCCTTCGGGTGGGGGGCATCCCCCAACTAGCTCCACACTCCCCAGACCCTCACCACCCTGAAGAAGCCAGTGACTGCAGGAAAGGGCACTGGGCCTTAAAAACAAACAAACACAGATGCAGCACTTGAGGAGGTGGAGCTCCCAGAAGAACTCTCCTGGCCTGAGTATAAAAATCTGTCAGACCCAGTTGCTTTAAGCCAGTGCTGGGGTAACTTGTTTTACCCAGCTGCAGGGTTGCTCTCCATGGTCCTGAATCTGAGCCCACAGTCCCTACATCAGCACAACACAACCCCTATAGTTGTGTCTGGGGTTCTGAGCTACTTCAGCTGCTGCCCAACCAACCCTGTATCCCATTACTTCAGCTGTTGCCTAGTAGGGATGATGGAAGCTGCAATGGAACTTTGTGGGGGAACTTGTGTGTGTGTGTTGCACAAAGCCACATGGATAGCACTGGGAAGAGCCATCCAAGTGGTCCTTCCCAGTGCTGGTTGAGTGGCTTTGCATGGCACCCCCATGGGGATAACGTGGCACGTGAAAGCAGGATCTTGGCTGTCACTGAGAGGAGCATTTGTTCTTCCCTGTGCTGTCTGGGTGGCACATGTTGCCCCCATGGGGAAGACACATGCTGTGTGAAGCCAGAGACTAGGTCAGCACCAGGGGGAGTGGCTGCTCCTTCCCGGTGCTGGCAGAGTCCCTTTCTCTGTGCTGAGAGGCATGGAAATCCGTCCCTCTCTCAGCATGGAGAACAGCAAAATGGGGTGGTGTTAGTGAGTGTGGGCATCATCTGGCCTATGGGGGGACAATTTGGCCCTCCCCCATTTTGTTTTGGCGCCCCGATTTATGCATGGTTACCCTTATGTGAGAACAAAGAATGGCCTGTTGTTTACAAATGCCGGTCCCCCTGCTTTGTTCCCAAGAATGAATTCATTCCTAGCCCAACTTATTGCCTTACGGAATAGCCCTCTCTTCCTGGAGCAGTCAGTATTCCAGCCCAGTCTTGCACTGATGGTGCACCTCATAATCTTTAACAATTTTAATCTCCAGAGTTTCATGAATTTCCTGTGATCAGGGCAAATATAAGATGTGACTGAAACTAGTTGTCAGCTGCAGATCAGCCAGTGTGCATGTGTACAATTAAAATGTGCATAGTGTACAGTTCAAATCTAGGAGGAATGAACTGACATGCATTGGGCCCAATTATTCATCTGGAAGCAGTGCGGTCTCAGTAGCCAAAAGATTTCTAAGTTCATCCATTGGACAGCTGTAAGGTAGGGAGAGGGTGGAAGAAGGATACACTAAGTCTGGGTGCTCCTCTCTTTCCCATCCCTGCCCTGATCAGTGCTGTCCTCAGGATTGGCTTTGACTCCAGAGCATCTCCAAAGCATCTTGAAACAGCCCATCTAGCTGTCAAGTGTTTGATCCTCTCTCAGCATTTTTTTTTTTTAAAATGACCATGGCAGATAACGTTGTGTCACATCAGGGATTCCAGAAAAACCTATAGAGCTGGAGATGCAGTCTTTCGCTCTATGGACCACTATTATATACGTTGGGATTTGTATATGAAATGAGAAAGACAGGCACTTCTTGGGCAGTTATGAGAGCTGAAGTATTATTTCTGGCTCAATATCTTGAACAAAGGATATTGTTCCCTGACTGCACTCAGACTGACAGCAGGGGCAACAAATTCTTGGGGTGTTTGTAGATCCATCTTTGGTTCCTACCTGGATAGACAGAGCCTGCCTTCAGTGATGCATACCCTGGTAATCTCCTGTTTAGATACTGCAATGCATTATATGTGGGGCTGCCCTTGAAGATGGGCCAGAAACTTTAGTAAGTACACAATATTGAGATTAGGGTACTGACTGGAACTGGCTGTTATGATTATATTGTACCAGAATTGAATCATCTTAACTGGTTCTCAGTTCATTTCGGGTGCAATTCAAAATGCTGGTGTTAACCTAGAAAGACCTTCAGGGCTCGGGGCCACAGCATATGAAGGAGTGCCTCTTCCTGTATATTCCTACATTAGCCCTGCACTTGTCATTGGAGGCCCCCACATGCTGAGGTTTGGCAGGTGGCTTCTTGGGGTTAGGGAGGTCAAAGAAATTTCTTTGTAATGCTTTCAAATGAGTTCAGATTTTTATGAATCCAACCTGCAGATTCCGCAGTGGACCAGCTTTTCCTGACTCACATGGACTTGTGGACTGTTTTTTTCACTTTTGGGGGGAATTGTGCTAATTCAGTGCTAATTTGCATTAATGCAAGTGCGCATTGGTGCTAATGCAAATTAGCACAAGTAGAATGAAATTCTGGTTTAAAAATTCGATTCCATCAATGAGCAGAAAACGGAACAAGGAGAGATGCCTTAAAATCCACAAAAGGAAGATGGAATGGATTTAACAAAATTTGTACATCCCTACTTGGGGGAATGGCCCAGCGTAGATTGGACAGACTTTGGGCATGCACTTTGAAGGTATGGGGTTATACCAGTGTTTTAGGATTAGGGTTAAGGCTCAGGTTAGGGTTAGGGTTAAGAAAACCAGGTGCCGGATGCATGTCCCGGGGACTGGAACTAGCTTAGATGGGGCAGAAAAAGTGAGTGGTCCACAGAAACACCCTCAGTGATGACTTTGGGCATGCTTTCTGAATGTATGGGGACTATACCTGGGTTTTAGGATTAGAGTTAAAGCTCAGGTTAGGGTTAGGGTTCAGAAAACTGGGTGCCAGGTACATGTCCCAGGGACTGGAACTAGCTTAGATGGAGCAGAAAATGTTAGTGGTCAACAGGACAGGAAGGAACACCCTCAGTGATGACTTTAGGCATGCTGTCTGAATGTATGGGGATTATACCTGTGTTTTAGGATAAGGGTAAAAGCTCAGGTTAGGGTTAGGGTTAAGAAAACTTTGGTCTGGCTGCAAGTCATGGGGCCTGGAACTAGCTTAGGCAGGCAGAAAAAGTTAGTGGTCAACTGGAACACCCTCAGTGATGACTTTGGTCAGGCTGTCTGAATGTATGGAGACTATACCTGTGCTTTAGTTTTAGGGTTGAAGCTCAAGTTAGGAATAGGGTTAATAAACCAGGTGCTGGGTGCATATCCCGGGCCCTGGAACTAGCTTACACAGGGCAGAAAATGTTAGTGGTCAGCAGGAAAACAGTCAGTGATGACTTTGGGCATGCTCTCTGAATGTATGGGGATGAAACCCATACATTAAAATGGGGGTTACATTTCAAGCTACGGTTCGGGTTAGGAAAACTTGGGTCCGTGTGCATGTCCCAGGGCCTAGATCCTGTTTATACTGGACTGACAAACCTAGTGGTCAAGAAAAATACACCCAGGGATGATTTTGGGCATATTTCCAGAATGTATGGGGATTAAACCAAATCATTAAAATGACGGTTAAATTTCAAGTTAGGGTTAGGGTTCGGAAAACTAGGGTCCTTGTGCACGTCTCGGGGCGTGGATCCTGTTTAGACTGGACTGACAAAGCTAGTGGTCCAGAAAAATACACTCAGGGATGACTTTGGGCATGCTCTGTTGAATGTATGGGGATTAAACCCATTCATTAAAATGAGGGTTAAATTTCAAGTTAGGATTAGGGTTAGGAAAACTTGGGTCTGTGTACATGTCCCGGTGCTTGGATCCTGCTTAGACTGGACTGACAAAGCTAGTTGTCCAGAGAAATACACCCTGGGATGACTTTGGACACATTTCCTGAATGTATGGGGATTAAACCCAAACATTAAAATGAGGGTTAAATTTCAAGTTAGGGTTAGGGTTAGGAAAACCTGGATGAATGAGCATATCATGTGGCCTAGATCCTGTTTAGACTGGACTGACAAAGCTAGTGGTCCAGAAAAATACACTCATGGTTGACTTTGGGCATGCTCTCTGAATCTATGGGGATAAAACCCATTCATTAAAAATAAGGGTTAAAGTTCTAATTAGCATTTGGGTTAGGAAAACTTCAGTCAGTGTGCACGTCCCGGTGCTTGGATCCTGCTTAGACTGGACTGACAAAGCTAATTGTCCAGAGAAATACACCCTGGGATGACTTTGGACACATTTCCTGAATGTATGGGGATGAAAACCAGTATTGTTTAAAAATTTTAAATAAATAAATAAATAAAAAAATAAAAAAGAAAACCAATAATTAAAATGAGGGTTAAATTTCAAGTTAGGGTTAGGGTTAGGAAAACCTGGATGAATGTGCATGTCCAGTGGCCTAGATCCTGTTTAGACTGGACTGACAAAGCTAGTGGTCCAGAAAAATACACTCAGGGATGACTTTGGGCATGCTCTCTGAATGTATGGGGATTAAACTCAAACATTAAAATGAGTGTAAAATTTCAAGTTAGGGTTAGGGTTAGGAAAACTTCAGTCCGTGTGCGTGTCCTGAGGCCTAGATCCTTTTTAGACTGGACTGACAAAGCTAGTGGCCCTGAAAAATACAGCCAGGGATGACTTTGGCCATATTTCCTGAATGTACGGGGATGAAAACCAGTAATTAAAATGAGGGTTAAATTTCAAGTTAGGGTTAGGGTTAGGAAAACTTGGATGAATGAGCAAATCCTGTGGCCTAGATCCTGTTTAGACTGGACTGACTAAGCTAGTGGTCCAGAAAAATACACCCAGGGATGACTTTGGGCAATGAAAACCATTAATTAAAATGAGGGTTAAATTTCAAGTTAGGGTTAGGGTTAGGAAAGCTTGGATGAATGTGCATATCCTGTGGCCTAGATCCTGTGTAGACTGGACTGACAAAGCTAGTGCTCCAGAAAAATACACTCAGGGATGACTTTGGGCATTCTCTCTGAATGTATGGGGATTAAACCCATTCATTAAAATGAGGGTTAAATTTCAAGTTAGGGTTAGGGTTAGGAAAACTTGGGTCCGTGTGCACGTCCCAGTGCTTCGATCCTGCTTAGACTGGACTGACAAAGCTAGTGCTCCAGAAAAATACACTCAGGGATGACTTTGGGCATTCTCTCTGAATGTATGGGGATTAAACCCATTCATTAAAATGAGGGTTAAATTCCAAGTTAGGGTTAGGGTTAGGAAAACTTGGATGAATGTGCATATCCTGTGGCCTAGATCCTGTTTAGACTGGACTGACAAAGCTAGTGGTCCAGAAAAATACTGTGAGGCATGACTTTGGGCATATTTCCTGAATGTATGGGGATTAAAACCAGAAATTACATTCAGGTTTAAATTTCAAGCTGGGGTTAGGGTTAGGAAAACGTCGGCCCATGTGCATGTCCTGGGGCCTGGATCCTGTTTAGACTGGACTGATAAAGCTAGTTGTCCAGAGAAATACACCCTGGGATGACTTTGGCCATATTTCCTGAATGTATGGAGATTAAACCCATTAATTAAAATGAAATTTAAATTTCAGGTTAGGGTTAGGGTTAGGAAAACTTGGATGAATGAGCATATCCTGTGGCCTGGATCCTGTTTAGACTGGACTGACAAAGCTAGCGGTCAAGAAAAATACTCTCGGGGATGACTTTGGGCATGCTCTCTGAATGTATGGGGATTAAACCCATTCATTAAAATGAGGGTTAAATTTCAAGTTAGGGTTAGGGTTAGGAAAACTTGGGTCCGTGTGCACGTCCCAGTGCTTCGATCCTGCTTAGACTGGACTGACAAAGCTAGTTGTCCAGAAAAAGACAACCTGGGATGACTTTGGGCATGCTCTGTTGAATGTATGGGGATTAAACCCATTCATTAAAATGAGGGTTAAATTTCAAGTTAGGATTAGGGTTAGGAAAACTTGGGTCTGTGTACATGTCCCGGTGCTTGGATCCTGCTTAGACTGGACTGACAAAGCTAGTTGTCCAGAGAAATACACCCTGGGATGACTTTGGACACATTTCCTGAATGTATGGGGATTAAACCCAAACATTAAAATGAGGGTTAAATTTCAAGTTAGGGTTAGGGTTAGGAAAACCTGGATGAATGAGCATATCATGTGGCCTAGATCCTGTTTAGACTGGACTGACAAAGCTAGTGGTCCAGAAAAATACACTCATGGTTGACTTTGGGCATGCTCTCTGAATCTATGGGGATAAAACCCATTCATTAAAAATAAGGGTTAAAGTTCTAATTAGCATTTGGGTTAGGAAAACTTCAGTCAGTGTGCACGTCCCGGTGCTTGGATCCTGCTTAGACTGGACTGACAAAGCTAATTGTCCAGAGAAATACACCCTGGGATGACTTTGGACACATTTCCTGAATGTATGGGGATGAAAACCAGTATTGTTTAAAGATTTTAAATAAAAAAAAAAATTAAAAAAAAGAAAAAAGAAAACCAGTAATTAAAATGAGGGTTAAATTTCAAGTTAGGGTTAGGGTTAGGAAAACCTGGATGAATGTGCATGTCCAGTGGCCTAGATCCTGTTTAGACTGGACTGACAAAGCTAGTGGTCCAGAAAAATACACTCAGGGATGACTTTGGGCATGCTCTCTGAATGTATGGGGATTAAACTCAAACATTAAAATGAGTGTAAAATTTCAAGTTAGGGTTAGGGTTAGGAAAACTTCAGTCCGTGTGCGTGTCCTGAGGCCTAGATCCTTTTTAGACTGGACTGACAAAGCTAGTGGCCCTGAAAAATACAGCCAGGGATGACTTTGGCCATATTTCCTGAATGTACGGGGATGAAAACCAGTAATTAAAATGAGGGTTAAATTTCAAGTTAGGGTTAGGGTTAGGAAAACTTGGATGAATGAGCAAATCCTGTGGCCTAGATCCTGTTTAGACTGGACTGACTAAGCTAGTGGTCCAGAAAAATACACCCAGGGATGACTTTGGGCAATGAAAACCATTAATTAAAATGAGGGTTAAATTTCAAGTTAGGGTTAGGGTTAGGAAAGCTTGGATGAATGTGCATATCCTGTGGCCTAGATCCTGTGTAGACTGGACTGACAAAGCTAGTGCTCCAGAAAATACACTCAGGGATGACTTTGGGCATTCTCTCTGAATGTATGGGGATTAAACCCATTCATTAAAATGAGGGTTAAATTTCAAGTTAGGGTTAGGGTTAGGAAAACTTGGGTCCGTGTGCACGTCCCAGTGCTTCGATCCTGCTTAGACTGGACTGACAAAGCTAGTGCTCCAGAAAAATACACTCAGGGATGACTTTGGGCATTCTCTCTGAATGTATGGGGATTAAACCCATTCATTAAAATGAGGGTTAAATTCCAAGTTAGGGTTAGGGTTAGGAAAACTTGGATGAATGTGCATATCCTGTGGCCTAGATCCTGTTTAGACTGGACTGACAAAGCTAGTGGTCCAGAAAAATACTGTGAGGCATGACTTTGGGCATATTTCCTGAATGTATGGGGATTAAAACCAGAAATTACATTCAGGTTTAAATTTCAAGCTGGGGTTAGGGTTAGGAAAACGTCGGCCCATGTGCATGTCCTGGGGCCTGGATCCTGTTTAGACTGGACTGATAAAGCTAGTTGTCCAGAGAAATACACCCTGGGATGACTTTGGCCATATTTCCTGAATGTATGGAGATTAAACCCATTAATTAAAATGAAATTTAAATTTCAGGTTAGGGTTAGGGTTAGGAAAACTTGGATGAATGAGCATATCCTGTGGCCTGGATCCTGTTTAGACTGGACTGACAAAGCTAGCGGTCAAGAAAAATACTCTCGGGGATGACTTTGGGCATGCTCTCTGAATGTATGGGGATTAAACCCATTCATTAAAATGAGGGTTAAATTTCAAGTTAGGGTTAGGGTTAGGAAAACTTGGGTCCGTGTGCACGTCCCAGTGCTTCGATCCTGCTTAGACTGGACTGACAAAGCTAGTTGTCCAGAAAAAGACAACCTGGGATGACTTTGGGCATGCTCTCTCGATGTATGGGGATTAAACCCAAACATTAAAATGAGTGTAAAATTTCAAGTTAGGGTTAGGGTTAGGAAAACTTGGATGAATGAGCATATCATGTGGCCTAGATCCTGTTTAGACTGGACTGACAAAGCTAGTGGTCCAGAAAAATACACTCATGGTTGACTTTGGGCATGCTCTCTGAATCTATGGGGATAAAACCCATTCATTAAAAATAAGGGTTAAAGTTCTAATTAGCATTTGGGTTAGGAAAACTTCAGTCAGTGTGCACGTCCCGGTGCTTGGATCCTGCTTAGACTGGACTGACAAAGCTAATTGTCCAGAGAAATACACCCTGGGATGACTTTGGACACATTTCCTGAATGTATGGGGATGAAAACCAGTATTGTTTAAAAATTTTAAATAAAAAAAAAAATTAAAAAAAGAAAAAGAAAACCAGTAATTAAAATGAGGGTTAAATTTCAAGTTAGGGTTAGGGTTAGGAAAACCTGGATGAATGTGCATGTCCAGTGGCCTAGATCCTGTTTAGAATGGACTGACAAAGTCAGGGATGACTTTGGGCATGCTCTCTGAATGTATGGGGATTAAACTCAAACATTAAAATGAGTGTAAAATTTCAAGTTAGGGTTAGGGTTAGGAAAACTTCAGTCCGTGTGCGTGTCCTGAGGCCTAGATCCTTTTTAGACTGGACTGACAAAGCTAGTGGCCCTGAAAAATACAGCCAGGGATGACTTTGGCCATATTTCCCGAATGTACGGGGATGAAAACCAGTAATTAAAATGAGGGTTAAATTTCAAGTTAGGGTTAGGGATAGGAAAACTTGGATGAATGAGCAAATCCTGTGGCCTAGATCCTGTTTAGACTGGACTGACTGAGCTAGTGGTCCAGAAAAATACACCCAGGGATGACTTTGGGCAATGAAAACCATTTATTAAAATGAGGGTTAAATTTCAAGTTAGGGTTAGGGTTAGGAAAACTTGGGTCCGTGTGCACGTCCCAGTGCTTCGATCCTGCTTAGACTGGACTGACAAAGCTAGTTGTCCAGAAAAATACAACCTGGGATGACTTTGGACACATTTCCTGAATGTATGGGGATGAAAACCAGTATTGTTTAAAAATTTTAAATAAAAAAAAAAAAAAAAAAAAAAAAAAAGAAAACCAGTAATTAAAATGAGGGTTAAATTTCAAGTTAGGGTTAGGGTTAGGAAAACCTGGATGAATGTGCATGTCCAGTGGCCTAGATACTGTTTAGACTGGACTGACAAAGCTAGTGGTCCAGAAAAATACACTCAGGGATGACTTTGGGCATGCTCTCTGAATGTATGGGGATTAAACTCAAACATTAAAATGAGTGTAAAATTTCAAGTTAGGGTTAGGGTTAGGAAAACTTCAGTCCGTGTGCGTGTCCTGAGGCCTAGATCCTTTTAGACTGGACTGACAAAGCTAGTGGCCCTGAAAAATACAGCCAGGGATGACTTTGGCCATATTTCCTGAATGTACGGGGATGAAAACCAGTAATTAAAATGAGGGTTAAATTTCAAGTTAGGGTTAGGGTTAGGAAACCTGGATGAATGTGCATGTCCAGTGGCCTAGATCCTGTTTAGACTGGACTGACAAAGCTAGTGGTCCAGAAAAATACACTCAGTGATGACTTTGGGCATGCTCTCTGAATGTATGGGGATTAAACCCAAACATTAAAATAAGGGTTAAATTTGAGGTTAGGGTTAGGGTTAGGAGAACTTTGGTCCATGCGAATGTCCTCAGGCCTAGATCCTGTTTAGACTGGACTGACTAAGCTAGTGGTCCAGAAAAATACACTCAGGGATGACTTTGGGCATATTTCCTGAACATATGGGGATAAAACCCATTCATTAAAATAAGGGTTAAAGTTCAAATTAGCATTTTGCTTAGGAAAACTTCGGTCAGTGTGCATGCCCTGAGGCCAAGATCCTATTTAAACTGGACTGACTAAGCTAGTGGTCCAGAAAAATACACCCAGGGATGACTTTGCGCATATTTCCTGGATGTATGGCGATGAAAACCATACATTAAAATGAGTGTTAAATTTCAAGTTAGGGTTAAGAAAACTTGGGTCCGTGTACACGTCCCGGTGCTTGGATCCTGTTTAGACTGGATTGACAAAGCTAGTGGTCCAGAAAATACATTCAGGGATGATTTTGTGCATGCTCTCTGAATTTATGGGGATTAAACCCATTCATTAAAATGAGGGTTAAATTTCAAGTTAGGGATAGGGTTAGGAAAACTTCGGTCCATGTGCACGTCCAAGGGCTTGGATCTTGTTTAGAGTGTAGTGACAAAGCTAGTGGGTCTAGAAAAATACACTCTGGGATGACTTTGGGCATGTTTCCTGAACATATGGGGATAAAACCCATTCATTAAAATAAGGGTTAAATTGCAGGTTAGGGTTAGGGTTAGGAAAACTTGGATGAATGTGCATATCCTGTGGCCTAGATCCTGTTTAGACTGGACTGACAAAGCTAGTGGTCCAGAAAAATACACTCATGGATGACTTTGGGCATGCTCTCTGAATTTATGGAGATTAAACCCATTCATTAAAAAGAGGGTTAAATTTCAAGTTAGGGTTAGGGTTAGGAAAACTTGGGTCTGTGTACATGTCCCGGTGCTTGGATCCTGCTTAGACTGGACTGACAAAGCTAGTTGTCCAGAGAAATACACCCAGGGATAACTTTGGGCATATTTCCTGAATGAATGGGTATAAAAACCAATAATTTAAATGAGGGTTAAATTCCAAGTTAGGGTTAGGGTTAGGAAAACTTGGATGAATGTGCATATCCTGTGGCCTAGATCCTGTTTAGACTGGACTGACAAAGCTAGTGGTCCAGAAAAATACACTCAGGGATGACTTTGGGCATGCTCTCTGAATGTATGGGGATTAAACTCAAACATTAAAATGAGTGTAAAATTTCAAGTTAGGGTTAGGGTTAGGAAAACTTCAGTCCGTGTGCGTGTCCTGAGGCCTAGATCCTTTTTAGACTGGACTGACAAAGCTAGTGGCCCTGAAAAATACAGCTAGGGATGACTTTGGCCATATTTCCTGAATGTACGGGGATGAAAACCAGTAATTAAAATGAGGGTTAAATTTCAAGTTAGGGTTAGGGTTAGGAAAACCTGGATGAATGTGCATGTCCAGTGGCCTAGATCCTGTTTAGACTGGACTGACAAAGCTAGTGGTCCAGAAAAATACACTCAGTGATGACTTTGGGCATGCTCTCTGAATGTATGGGGATTAAACCCAAACATTAAAATAAGGGTTAAATTTGAGGTTAGGGTTAGGGTTAGGAGAACTTTGGTCCATGCGAATGTCCTCAGGCCTAGATCCTGTTTAGACTGGACTGACTAAGCTAGTGGTCCAGAAAAATACACTCAGGGATGACTTTGGGCATATTTCCTGAACATATGGGGATAAAACCCATTCATTAAAATAAGGGTTAAAGTTCAAATTAGCATTTTCCTTAGGAAAACTTCGGTCAGTGTGCATGCCCTGAGGCCAAGATCCTATTTAAACTGGACTGACTAAGCTAGTGGTCCAGAAAAATACACCCAGGGATGACTTTGCGCATATTTCCTGGATGTATGGCGATGAAAACCATACATTAAAATGAGTGTTAAATTTCAAGTTAGGGTTAAGAAAACTTGGGTCCGTGTACACGTCCCGGTGCTTGGATCCTGTTTAGACTGGATTGACAAAGCTAGTGGTCCAGAAAAATACATTCAGGGATGATTTTGTGCATGCTCTCTGAATTTATGGGGATTAAACCCATTCATTAAAATGAGGGTTAAATTTCAAGTTAGGGATAGGGTTAGGAAAACTTCGGTCCATGTGCACGTCCAAGGGCTTGGATCTTGTTTAGAGTGTAGTGACAAAGCTAGTGGTCTAGAAAAATACACTCTGGGATGACTTTGGGCATGTTTCCTGAACATATGGGGATAAAACCCATTCATTAAAATAAGGGTTAAATTGCAGGTTAGGGTTAGGGTTAGGAAAACTTGGATGAATGTGCATATCCTGTGGCCTAGATCCTGTTTAGACTGGACTGACAAAGCTAGTGGTCCAGAAAAATACACTCATGGATGACTTTGGGCATGCTCTCTGAATTTATGGAGATTAAACCCATTCATTAAAAAGAGGGTTAAATTTCAAGTTAGGGTTAGGGTTAGGAAAACTTGGGTCTGTGTACATGTCCCGGTGCTTGGATCCTGCTTAGACTGGACTGACAAAGCTAGTTGTCCAGAGAAATACACCCAGGGATAACTTTGGGCATATTTCCTGAATGAATGGGTATAAAAACCAATAATTTAAATGAGGGTTAAATTCCAAGTTAGGGTTAGGGTTAGGAAAACTTGGATGAATGTGCATATCCTGTGGCCTAGATCCTGTTTAGACTGGACTGACAAAGCTAGTGGTCCAGAAAAATACACTCAGGGATGACTTTGGGCATGCTCTCTGAATGTATGGGGATTAAACTCAAACATTAAAATGAGTGTAAAATTTCAAGTTAGGGTTAGGGTTAGGAAAACTTCAGTCCGTGTGCGTGTCCTGAGGCCTAGATCCTTTTTAGACTGGACTGACAAAGCTAGTGGCCCTGAAAAATACAGCTAGGGATGACTTTGGCCATATTTCCTGAATGTACGGGGATGAAAACCAGTAATTAAAATGAGGGTTAAATTTCAAGTTAGGGTTAGGGTTAGGAAAACCTGGATGAATGTGCATGTCCAGTGGCCTAGATCCTGTTTAGACTGGACTGACAAAGCTAGTGGTCCAGAAAAATACACTCAGTGATGACTTTGGGCATGCTCTCTGAATGTATGGGGATTAAACCCAAACATTAAAATAAGGGTTAAATTTGAGGTTAGGGTTAGGGTTAGGAGAACTTTGGTCCATGCGAATGTCCTCAGGCCTAGATCCTGTTTAGACTGGACTGACTAAGCTAGTGGTCCAGAAAAATACACTCAGGGATGACTTTGGGCATATTTCCTGAACATATGGGGATAAAACCCATTCATTAAAATAAGGGTTAAAGTTCAAATTAGCATTTTCCTTAGGAAAACTTCGGTCAGTGTGCATGCCCTGAGGCCAAGATCCTATTTAAACTGGACTGACTAAGCTAGTGGTCCAGAAAAATACACCCAGGGATGACTTTGCGCATATTTCCTGGATGTATGGCGATGAAAACCATACATTAAAATGAGTGTTAAATTTCAAGTTAGGGTTAAGAAAACTTGGGTCCGTGTACACGTCCCGGTGCTTGGATCCTGTTTAGACTGGATTGACAAAGCTAGTGGTCCAGAAAAATACATTCAGGGATGATTTTGTGCATGCTCTCTGAATTTATGGGGATTAAACCCATTCATTAAAATGAGGGTTAAATTTCAAGTTAGGGATAGGGTTAGGAAAACTTCGGTCCATGTGCACGTCCAAGGGCTTGGATCTTGTTTAGAGTGTAGTGACAAAGCTAGTGGTCCAGAAAAATACACTCTGGGATGACTTTGGGCATGTTTCCTGAACATATGGGGATAAAACCCATTCATTAAAATAAGGGTTAAATTGCAGGTTAGGGTTAGGGTTAGGAAAACTTGGATGAATGTGCATATCCTGTGGCCTAGATCCTGTTTAGACTGGACTGACAAAGCTAGTGGTCCAGAAAAATACACTCATGGATGACTTTGGGCATGCTCTCTGAATTTATGGAGATTAAACCCATTCATTAAAAAGAGGGTTAAATTTCAAGTTAGGGTTAGGGTTAGGAAAACTTGGGTCTGTGTACATGTCCCGGTGCTTGGATCCTGTTTAGACTGGATTAACAAAGCTAGTGGTCCAGAAAAATACACTCTGGGATGACTTTGGGCATATTTCCTGAACGTATGGGGATAAAACCCATTCATTAAAATAAGGGTTAAAGTTCAAATTAGCGTTTGGGTTAGGAAAACTTCGGTCAGTGTGCATGCCCTGAGGCCGAGATAATGTTTAAACTGGACTAAGCTAGTGGTCCAGAAAAATACACCCAGGGATGACTTTGCGCATATTTCCTAGATCTATGGCGATGAAAACCATTCATTAAAATGAATGTTAAATTTCAAGTTAGGGTTAGGGTTAGAAAAGCTTGGATGAATGTGCTTAACCTGTGGCCTAGATCCTGTTTAGACTGCACTGACTAAGCTAGGGGTGCAGAAAAATACACTGAGGGATGCCTTTGGGCATGCACTCTGAATGTATGGGGATTAAACCCCAACATTAAAATGAGGGTTAAATTTAATTCAGGAAATATGCCCAAAGTCATCACAGACTGTATTTTTCTGGACCACTAGCTTTGTCAGTCCAGTCTAAATAGGATCCAGGCCCTGGGACTTGGACGCAGACCCAAGTTTTCCTAACCCTAACCCTAACCTGAAATTTAACACTCATTTTAATGTTTGGGTTTAATCCCCATACATTCAGAGAGTATGCCCAAAGTCATCCCTTAGTGTATTTTTGTGGACTACTAGCTTTGTCAGTCCAGTCTAAACAGGATCAAGGCCACAGGATATGCACATTGATGCAAGTTTTCCTAACCCTAACTTGAAAATTTCCCTTCATTTTAATGAATGGGTTTAATCCCTATACATTTGGGAAATATGCCGAAAGTCATCTCTGAGTATATTTTTCCAGACCACTAGCTTTGTCAGTCCATTCTGAACAGGATCTAGGCCACGGGACATGCACACGGACGCAAGTTTTCCTAACCCTAACCCTAATGGAAAGATCAGCCAGGAAATCATCCTAAATCAACAATCTTCAGCAAACCACCTTTTCCCTGCATTACTGTCACTGGAGCCCAAGAAGAGTGTCTG
The DNA here is from genome assembly GCA_021292165.1 of Shinisaurus crocodilurus. Classification (NCBI taxonomy): domain Eukaryota; kingdom Metazoa; phylum Chordata; class Lepidosauria; order Squamata; family Shinisauridae; genus Shinisaurus; species Shinisaurus crocodilurus. Next base: position 192,694,368 of record CM037876.1, on the reverse strand, counting down.
AATGACCATTTCGCTGCTGAATGCATACCATGCTGAAGCTGAATGCAGTATTGTTGGCAAAACAGCATCCACTACAGCTTTCTTTTTGAGTCTGAGGAACTGGAGCTGGAGCAACACATGGCGTGGGCCTTCCACCCAATAGTGTTTTTACTTTGATCTGGTACCAGCAGGGAAAGTACTCACCGTCAGCAATGTACTCTACTATCAGTTTAAAGTTCTGGAGGGTTCTCCCCTTCAAACCATGTTTTTGATATCCATATATACGGCAAACCGGGTTGTAGTTGTTGACCATCTTGAGTGACTCACTGGACCAATTCCAAGAAGGGCAAGATCTATAGGGAGGTCACTTCTCCTGTCCTTATGGCCTGTGGAAATCTGTTCCCACATGCGTGATCTGTTGACAAAATGGTTATTACAGTGTGACTAAGGGAAATGAGAGGCTCTCCTATTTGAGACTTTAGTAAATGAAGCATCAACTTCCAGCTCTGTGGCATTGTCTAGCATCTTCCCAATTACTTCAGTCCATTTGTTGTTTGATTAGGTCTTCCCATCTAGTGTCATGATCTGGTGTCGCAGGGCCAGCTCATTCGTCTGAAGAGCTTGCACAGAGTAACCATATGAGCTTGCGGCAAATTTAACCTCAACCAAGTGCATGATACCACCAGTCCAACCAGTGTTTACATTTGTGGAATCACCCCCAATGGCCTGCAGAGTGTTATGTTATCAATGCTCTCAGGACCGGTGCAGGGCAGTTTGGCGCCCCAGGCGAAAAAATAGTTAGCGCCCCCCCCTCTCCAAAGCAAAAAAAAAAAAAACCCTGCGCCGCCACCACCAACCTACCTTCCCCCCCCCCCCGCCCTGGCTGCAGCGGCGGCGGCTGCTGCTGCTGCTGCTGCGGCTGCTGCGACGAAGGTAGGTGACGGGGGGTGACGGGGGGGTTGGGGGGGTGGCGATGGCGGTGGGAGGGCAGCGGCGGGCGAGCGAGCGAGCGAGCGGGTGGGCGGAGGCGCGGCGGCGGCGGCGGCGGCTGCTGCTGCTGCTGCGACGAAGGTAGGTGACGGGGGGGGTGACGGGGGGGTTGGGGGGATGCAAGCGCGAATCCGCGCGGAGGAACTCTGGGGCCAGCGCCGCTCCTAGGAGCTCCTGCGCCGCGATTCACCTGCCGAGAGGGCGGCTCGCCACGCCTACCGACGAGCGCGTCTGGCCCCGGTCGCCCTGACCTGTCGCCCAGCCTAGGCGCGAGCAGCGCGGCTTCCCTTTGGAGTGCGCCCCCTCCGCGGAGCCTTCTGACTGCCGCCTGCAGAAGAGGAAGGAAGAGGCAGGGCGGCCTGCCCTTGCAAGTCCCCGCAGAGCGATCCCCTCCGGGCGTCCGGGACGACAACGCAGCCAAGCGCCGGCATGACCGAGAGGGCGCGCCTGCCCGCGGGGCGATGGCGGTGGGAGGCGCAGCGGCGGGTGAGCGGGCGAGCGAGCGGAGGCGCGGCGGCGGCGGCAGGCAGGAGGGTGGGGAGGCGGAGGCCTGGCGGGGACGGCGCAGCGGCAGCGAAGAGGAGCGCAGCGTTTCGCGCCCTCTTCAGCCGCGCGCCCTCTTCAGCCGCGCGCCCTAGGCAACCGCCTAGTTGGCCTAGCGGTAGCGCCGGCCCTGAATGCTCTTCTTCCTCATGAAATCCACTAAATTATCAGCAATAATTTCAGCAGGTTTTTTTCTGTTTGAATCTTTCTCCGGAGTGAAGTGGTAAAGAAACCTTCCCCACCTGGCTCGCCGCATATATACACAATAATGCTCTTCATTCATGATGCTTGGGAAACACCAATCGCAGATCAGTCTTCATCATCATAACTTCCCCTGTGTCTTGATGGCCATCAAAGAAGATGCGATCAATTGTACTCTTCTTACATAGTTCCTCAAATTATTGATCTAGCGATTTCGTAAGTCTTTCCTGGGCCCTCTAGACGTTATCATGATGCACTACAAAATGTCTTGTCATGTTTAGTAACTAAGCCAATGTCGATGAAAGCTGCAGTGGTAATGGCAGCTGTGGGTGAGCGCAGGACTCCCTCCCACAGCAGACCAAGAAGGTGTGCAGCATGAAGGCACCGGCCTTTCAAAATCGAGGGGAGACGGCCGCCTTTCCTTCCATAGTCTGCTCCCTGATTTTTCTCTCTTCCCGCCTTTACGTCTCCACTGCTGGAGCTTGCTTGCCATGAAAGGGTGAAGCGGGGGAGGGGATGTCAAGAAGAGCCCCCTGTGAAATCCTGGCACCTGACTACTGCCCCAAACTGGATCCTTTGGCTTCTGCAGAACTTCAGTCGTTTCAGCACAGCAAGGAATTTCACCAGCCACCCCAAGCTTCTTTCTCCCGCCCCCCTTAATTGCACCCATCTAGCTGCAGGCAGCAGATTATACCAAAAAGAGGGTTGCAACTCCGTGATGTCATAATCCAGGAAGTGCTGGGGCTTCTTTTCAATAGGTTTTACAGTCTCCAAAATGCAAGGAACAGACCTCAGCCACAGCCACCCCTCTGCGTAGAGGTAATTGAAGTTTGTTCAACTCTCCCACACCCTCCAAAATTCCTCTGAAGTGCTCCCCTCTGAAAGGAACCCCTCGGCTTGGGGAATTCGCTCCCCCCCCAATTCCAATCACCATTCTTCTTTTCCTCTTCTTCCCTCCCCTATCTTGGTTTTCCTCTCTCTTCTTTTTCCCCACCCAGAACATGTCCTGGGGTATTCTCCAGCGGGGAGGGTGGTGGGCAAGAGATGTTCTGGACTGTATAGGACTTTGTACAAACAAACAAAAGGTGGATTTGTTGTTCTCCTTCTCTTCACCCAGGTCTTTGAGAAAAGCGGGTTCCCGTGGTTGCAGAGGAAGGGATCTGGGCCTGTTTTGGTTGCTGTTGTTAGTTACCATTATCCAGCAATAGGAAGGGCCGTAGCTCAGGGGTAGAGGGCCTGCTTGGCATGCAGGAGGTCCCAGGCTCAATCCCAGGCATCTCCAGGTAGGGCGAAGAAATGATCCAGCCTCAAGCCCTGGAGAGCGGATACCTGTGCCAGTGTTCATAGATTACATAGATCATAGAGTTGGAAGGAGCCTACCAGGGCCGGATTAAGAGCATTATGGGCCTGGTGCTGAGGATTTTGGTGGGCCTTTTTATGGAAATAAATAAAATGAAGACGCAATTTTATATTAAAACAAATTAAATATTTTAATTACCATTAAAGTGCCAAAACAGAAACATATTGAAAATATTTCTTTTTTTGTAAACAATAAGCTTGTTAACTCAATAAAACCGTTCATCACATATCGTTGATGATAAGTACCTCCACGTTTTTTAACCTCTAGGGCAGTCTTCCCCAACCGGGGCCCTTCCAAATGTTTGGGGCCCCAGCTCCCATCTTCCCCAGCCACTGGCCATGCTGCCTGAGGCAAATGAGAACTGTAGTCCAAAATATCCAAGAGGGATATTTGGTGAACTCTGTTCTCTGGGGTTTTTCAAAATAAAACTTAAAATGCCACACAATTCCCCATGAAAGTGCACGTGCACACACACACACACACACACACACACACACAGTATTAGCCAAGCACACACACACACACACGTGCACACACACACACACACACAGTATTAGCCAAGCAGGTGACATTTTGCAGGCGGCAGGAGGATCAACACCCCCAAAAGGCAGACACATTCACATAAATAGAATATTCACAACAACCATTTTTAAATAAACATAAACCATCTTCCCCAGCCACTGGCCATGCTGCCTGAGGCAAATGAGAACTGTAGTCCAAAATATCCAAGAGGGATATTTGGTGAACTCTGTTCTCTGAGGTTTTTCAAAATAAAACTTAAAATGCCACACAATTCCCCATGAAAGCGCACGTGCACACACACACACACACACAGTATTAGCCAAGCAGGTGACATTTTGCAGGCGGCAGGAGGATCAACACCCCCAAAAGGCAGACACACACACCCACAAACACACAGCCCTTACGTTCAGTTTGGCTCACAAAAGAGGGAAAGCCCTTTTACAGAAAAGAAGGAGAAGGAGAACTTGCAGAATTTCCCCCAAATTATTTATTAAAAAAAAAAAAAACAGCCACAACAAAAAGCCAGGAAGCTTTGCTTGACCAAGAATAACTGTGTTGTTCTTGTTGCTTTTGTTGTTGTTGTTGTTAAACTAGCATTTGAACAATTGAGCTGCGAATCAGAAAGATCTTTTGCTCGAGGCTGGAGAGAGAGTTCCCTTCTAAATCTGAATATTACAGACCCTAGCAAGCCCCCCATGTGCTAGACGTTCTCACAAAGAAATGTAGTAACAGTGATTGAAATGCAAAGATACTGAAATGCTAATTTGAGAACAACAGTTCTTGCTAGGTCTTGCCTCAAGCCTGTAATGCAGATGTGCTTAGAACACCTTTCTAATCTTGAAAAAATCATTAATTATGCTGAATGATAACGATCAGAGCTAACTCTGAAGGGGGAAAAATCGCCGCCTGTCCCTATAATTGCGGGCTGATTGTCTGTTAAGGGCCTGGAGCGGCCGCTCCCACAGCCCCTATCTTAATCCGGCCCTGGAGCCTACAAGGCTATCGAGTCCAACCCCCTGCTCAATGCAGGAAACTAGAAGAGGGGGGGTCTCCCATCCAAGTAATAGCCAGGCCTGACCCTGCTTAGCTTTCCACGCTCAGACAAGCTGAGCCAGCGTAAGCCACAAGCCTGTATACATTGACAGCACTAGGCTAGATGGACCAAGGGTCTGACTCAGTATAAGGCGGATCCTGATGTTCCTATAGTATGGGTGGACAGCTTTGATAAAAACAGGAGTTAAATGTTGGCGGGAGAGAAATACTGCTCACTTCTACAAGCCTCTGTATAGGTGGGTATCACTCATGACTATTACTTACTCAGAGGTAAGCCCATTACCTAATTTGGGATGTCTATTTGCATATCAGCAGACGGAGAGCTGTGTAATGGTACTTTCCCTTGTCAGGGGGAGAGCTGCAGTGGCACATCCCATTGTGAGCCCTGCTGTGGTGGTCACAATTGAATTTTCTGAGGCTGGGGAGGCAGGATGGACAGTTGGGCACATCAACTGAAGACCAGAACTGATAGGGTGGTGCTGTTTTATTGTGGGCTCCCTCTGTATTTAAAAGCAAACAAAAAACCCACCTGGTTTGACTCTGCAGAAGTGATCGAATGCGTTCTGTAGGCAAAACCGAAGAGTGTTTAAATGCTGCCTCTCTCCATACTTTAGGGAAACATTTCTCAGAAGCATCCTTTTGACACAACGCGGGGCTCCCTCTCTGGTTTGCGACCACTCGAAGAACCTCCCGTCCTCCCTGAAGAAGACAAGCACCCTGGAAGGTCTGGGAGGTGGCCTGCCTTCTGATTCATGGGCGGCTCTGATCTGATGTTGCCTGCCTCCCTTGGAAGAAGAGAAGGAGCTCCTCTCATGGATGAAGAGGGGTCACCAAGGAGGAAGAAAAGGAGGGGGAGAGAGGGAGACTTCCACCTTCTATTCCTGGAGACCCTTAACAGGCCCTTCGACACAGCCCACGCCTGCATGAGCACGGCAGTGAAACCCCAGAACTAGGCCATGGGAAGTCTCTCTCTTCATGGAAGGGAAGCAATGCCAGGCATTTCCCTCTGAGAAAGACGGGGGACAGCAGTTCTTCAAGGAGGATTCCTCAAAGATGCTTCATTGTGCCAGGACCCAGAAGCCAGGGCCGTTGACAAGAGCCCCGGAACAGATCGCAGCAGCTCGTGAAGCAAAAGGCACAACAGACAAGGAGACACACACACACACGCCTGCCCCTGCTGCCTCCAGCTCCGTGCTCTACCCACCTGTCAAGAGATCCCGGACAATTTCAACACACCTCCCCTCAACATAGAAGGCCGCAGCGATCTTGAAGTACCCTGGAATTTCTTTATCCTCAAGGAGGATTTCTCAGAGGTTTCAAGCTGCCTGTGTTAAAACTCAATCGTCAAACGTGCCACTAGGGAGATCTTGGAGTTACTCCTTTACAGCCCTCTTCTCGGAGGATCGCCCACCCGCAGAAGAATCCGTGATCAGTGTTGCGTTGCTCGCCAACCAAGAAGACTGCTGCCTTGGCCACTGGTCCTGCTCTGCAGGGGGTGCAGATTAACTGCCGGTTTTCAGTATCAATGCCTCTCCCCTCACTTCCACTGCTGGACCAAGGGTTCAACTCAGTATAAGGCAGATCCCGATGTTCCTATAGTATGGATGGGCAGCTATGATAAAAAAAGGAGTTAAATGCTGGTTGGAGAGAAATATTGCTCACTTCTACAAGCCTCTGTATCACTCATGACTATTACTTACTCAGAGGTAAGCCCATTACCTACTAATTTGGGATGTCTATTTGCATATCAGCAGAGGGAGAGCTTTGTAATGGTACTTTCCCTTGTCAGGGGGAGAGCTGCAGTGGTACATCCCATTGTGAGCCCTGCTGTGGTGGTCACAATTGAATTTTCTGAGGCTGGGGAGGCAGGATGGACAGTTGGGCACATCAACTGAAGACCAGAACTGATAGGGTGGTGCTGTTTTATTGTGGGCTCCCTCTGTATTTAAAAAGCAAACAAAAAACCCACCTGGTTTGACTCTGCAGAAGTGATCGAATGCGTTCTGTAGGCAAAACCGAAGAGTGTTTAAATGCTGCCTCTCTCCATACTTTAGGGAAACATTTCTCAGAAGCATCCTTTTGACACAACGCGGGGCTCCCTCTCTGGTTTGCAGCCACTCAAAGAACCTCCCGTCCTCCCTGAAGAAGACAAGCACCCTGGAAGGTCTGGGAGGTGGCCTGCCTTCTGATTCATGGGCGGCTCTGATCTGATGTTGCCTGCCTCCCTTGGAAGAAGAGAAGGAGCTCCTCTCATGGATGAAGAGGGGCCACCAAGGAGGAAGAAAAGGAGGGGGAGAGAGGGAGACTTCCACCTTCTATTCCTGGAGACCCTTAACAGGCCCTTCGACACAGCCCACGCCTGCATGAGCACGGCAGTGAAACCCCAGAACTAGGCCATGGGAAGTCTCTCTCAACTCTTCATGGAAGGGAAGCAATGCCAGGCATTTCCCTCTGAGAAAGACGGGGGACAGCAGTTCTTCAAGGAGGATTCCTCAAAGATGCTTCATTGTGCCAGGACCCAGAAGCCAGGGCCGTTGACAAGAGCCCCGGAACAGATCGCAGCAGCTCGTGAAGCAAAAGGCACAACAGACAAGGAGACACACACACACCCGCCTGCCCCTGCTGCCTCCAGCTCCGTGCTCTACCCACCTGTCAAGAGATCCCGGACAATTTCAACACACCTCCCCTCAACATAGAAGGCCGCAGCGATCTTGAAGTACCCTGGAATTTCTTTATCCTCAAGGAGGATTTCTCAGAGGTTTCAAGCTGCCTGTGTTAAAACTCAATCGTCAAACGTGCCACTAGGGAGATCTTGGAGTTACTCCTTTACAGCCCTCTTCTCGGAGGATCGCCCACCCGCAGAAGAATCCGTGATCAGTGTTGCGTTGCTCGCCAACCAAGAAGACTGCTGCCTTGGCCACTGGTCCTGCTCTGCAGGGGGTGCAGATTAACTGCCGGTTTTCAGTATCAATGCCTCTCCCCTCACTTCCACTGCTGGACCAAGGGTTCAACTCAGTATAAGGCAGATCCCGATGTTCCTATAGTATGGATGGGCAGCTATGATAAAAAAAGGAGTTAAATGCTGGTTGGAGAGAAATACTGCTCACTTCTACAAGCCTCTGTATCACTCATGACTATTACTTACTCAGAGGTAAGCCCATTACCTACTAATTTGGGATGTCTATTTGCATATCAGCAGAGGGAGAGCTTTGTAATGGTACTTTCCCTTGTCAGGGGGAGAGCTGCAGTGGTACATCCCATTGTGAGCCCTGCTGTGGTGGTCACAATTGAATTTTCTGAGGCTGGGGAGGCAGGATGGACAGTTGGGCACATCAACTGAAGACCAGAACTGATAGGGTGGTGCTGTTTTATTGTGGGCTCCCTCTGTATTTAAAAAGCAAACAAAAAACCCACCTGGTTTGACTCTGCAGAAGTGATCGAATGCGTTCTGTAGGCAAAACCGAAGAGTGTTTAAATGCTGCCTCTCTCCATACTTTAGGGAAACATTTCTCAGAAGCATCCTTTTGACACAACGCGGGGCTCCCTCTCTGGTTTGCGACCACTCGAAGAACCTCCCGTCCTCCCTGAAGAAGACAAGCACCCTGGAAGGTCTGGGAGGTGGCCTGCCTTCTGATTCATGTGTGTCTCTGATCTGATGTTGCCTGCCTCCCTTGGAAGAAGAGAAGGAGCTCCTCTCATGGATGAAGAGGGGCCACCAAGGAGGAAGAAAAGGAGGGGGAGAGAGGGAGACTTCCACCTTCTATTCCAGGAGACCCTTAACTGGCCCTTCGACACAGCTCACGCCTGCATGAGCACGGCAGCGAAACCCCAGAACTAGGCCGTGGGAAGTCTCTCTCGACTCTTCATGGAAGGGAAGCAATGCCAGGCATCTCCCTCTGAGAAGGACGTGGGACAGCAGCTCTCAAACGCACCCTCAGGATCCCAAGAAGCTGGTCTTGTGGCTCCTTGCTCTGCCCATCTGCCAAGAGTTCTGCCATTTCTATACAGCTCATCTTGATGCAGATGGCCAGGGCGACAGACAAGGACCCTGGTTCTTCCCCTTCAAGGAGGATTCCTCGAAGATGCTTCATTGTACCGGGACCCAGAAGCCAGGGTAGTTGACAAGAGCCCCAGAACAGATTGCAGCAGCTCATGAAGCAAAAGGCACAAGCACAACAGACAAGGATACCCCTACCCACCCGCTTGCCCCTGCTGCCTCCAGCTCCGTGCTCTACCCACCTGTCAAGAGATCCCAGACAATTTCAACACACCTCCCCTCAACATAGAAGGCCGCAGCAATCTTGAAGTACCCTGGAATTTCTTTATCTTCAAGGAGGATTTCTCAAAGGTTTCAAGCTGCCCGTGTTAAAACTCCACTGTCAAACATGCCACTAGGGAGATCTTGGAGTTACTCCTTTACAGCCCTCTTCTCGGAGGATCGCCCACCCACAGAAGAATCCGTGATCAGTGTTGCATTGCTTGCCAACCAAGAAGACGGCTGCCTTGGCCACTGGTCCTGCTCTGCAGGGGGTGCAGATTAACTGCCGGTTTTCAGCATCAATGCCCCTCCCCCCACTTCCACTGCTGGGCTGAATCATCCACGGCCCTGCTGGAGGGGTCACACATGGCAGGCCACCACACTTTGCCCCCCATCCGCTCCCGAGCACCTGCTGCTCCCTGGCCTTGAAGGAAAGGAAGGCACACGCCAGGGGAGCAGCAGCACTGGCCGTGGCTCAGGGCCTCCGTCCACTGGATTTGGTCCAATGGGGGCAGATGTGGCTGAAGCTCCACAGCAGATGTGAAGTGATTCCTTCATTCTTCAGTCTGGCTGAGAGTTCGAAGCTCCGACTCACCAGACCTCCCCTGGCAGGTGTTGGGGGGGGGGGGCAGTGATCCTTCTTCGCACGCTTCCCGACCCATTTCCACAGGGAGTTTTGCAGGCTTCTTTTCCTGTGATGACAGTGGACCCCTCACTTTCCATCTCCGCCTGACAATCTCCCTGAAAATTCTCCTGGCATTCCACACTTAGTGCTCTCTAAGGGCCTGCCTTGCCCCCAGCCTTGCCTCCAAGCGTGACCAACGTGGATCCTGCTTACAGAACAGGCACTGAACATAGTGTGCAGACCGCTTCCCAGAGGCCTCCTGCTGTGTCAGGACCTGCCCATGCCTAATGCTTCAGGGTGGGAATTGAGAAGCAAAAGACCCTATTGTTATCCAGTCCTAGGAACATCTCCATCATCCCACCTGGACTGGAGCCCCGTGAAGCACAAGGAAAGGTGCTTAGACTTGGACTTTGTTGAGCCTGCCGTGGGAGATGGAGAGCCAAGGTCAAGTGAGTATTGAAAAACGCTACCTCACAATTAACTCTGAGCCCCGCCCCTTATTCAAATGTGACAGGTGGTTTAGCCCTGCTCCTGGCAGAAGTCCCACCCAATCCCCCGGAAGTCCCACCTCCAGACGTCCTTTCCGGATGAAGGCATCAACCGGATGGGGGTCATTTGAGCCCTCTAGGGACTCGTCAAGCTGAGATGGACCCATATGAAGATGGTTTATACCCCTGCCATACATGTGGGGTGCTGGAAGTGACCACACAGGATTCATATGCAACACCATCCCTGGAAGTCCCAGATCCGGAGGTCCTGCCCCGGATGGAGAGGAAATGTGAGGGGGTCATGTGACCCCCCCCTCTATGAACTCAGCATGCCATTGTGGCCAAACAGGAAGAGGTTTTAGGCAGCTGCTGTACACGGGGAAAGAAAGCACCCCACCAGGGTCATCTCCAACCCTTCCTGGATTGGCCCACAGCGGCCTTGTGAGACCTGAAATAAGTTACATGAAGGTAGTTTTTTCCCAATTTTTAAAATGTGGGCTTTGTATCACGGATCTCCCTTTGAGATGTAGAAGATACTTAGGCACTAATCAACACAGAAACAAGTCTAGGGAGAAAGAAAAGAGCAGGTTCCTTTTTCTTGATAAAGAGTTTTAGGTTCATCTTTAGCAGCACTGCCTTTTTTCCTTCTTTTTCTGCAGAAAACTAGTTTTTATGTGGGGTCCTTTGTTCCCCCATCAAAAGCAGTTGTCTGAAACCTTTCTCTATTGGTTCATGGTGGCATGATGAGTTTGTGGACAGGTCTCATGACCTGCCATCAGGTGATCCCTCCATCCGGGACAGGACCTCCAGAGATGGGACTTCGAGCATGGTGTTGCAAAGGACCCCTGTGTAGTCACTTCCAATCCCACACATGTACGGCGGGGGTCTAATAATTAGGGATGTACGGGGATTGTAACCAATCCCCGTACATCCGGATCCCCGCCGGATCGTCACCTTGAAGTGGTGAGTGGGCTTGCGTGTTCCGATGAATCCTGTGAGCAATGCCGTCGGGAGCTATGTACTCCCAGTAGGGTCACCCATGGCGGTAAGGTCCGGGGAGAGGAACCAGACAAAGAACGATCCAAAACATAAAGTCCTCAACGGCAGAACAGGCGGAAGATAATTAAACCTAAATTACAACGGCTGTGAAGGCGGATGAAGGCTGCAGCAGAGAATGGTTTTCCAATCGTCAGGGTAACCGTGCCATTGGATCTCTGCCGTACTCTGTCAAGTTTGTGTGGTGATTCGTTGTGCACCGATCTCCCCACATAAAACAGTTTCACGCACAGGCGTCTTCCAACCCAACCCACCCAACCCAACCCAACCCAACCAACCAACCAACCAAACAAACAAAAAAAAGTCCCATGGCGACTGGCGAATGGCAACGGGGGCAGGACTGTGAATCTGGAAGCCCCTAGTCATGGACCAGCACATGGGCGGTGGATGCAGACTCAGTCGCCCTGTTCAAGGAACGAGGTAGTCGAGCAGCTCGGCAGCTGTATCCATGACTGAGCAGCCCTATTTAGGATCCACTCTGCTCACCCCGTATGGGGAGGGGGCTAGAAAAGGTGCCCTAAACATAGTCTACCTCTTTCTCCCCTGACTGGATTACCGCGTCCAGTGGGGTCACCATTTTAGCGGTCGAAAAAGACATTTGAATTTTGGAACATGGAATATACGGACATTGCTGGATAACATAGATAGTGAACGCCCTGAGCGTAGGACTGCTATTATTGCAAGGGAGCTGAGACGGTTTAAAATTGACATAGCAGCACTTCAAGAAACTCGAAGGGCAGAAGAGGGACAGCTGAAAGAAGAAAAAGGAGGTTATACCTTCTTCTGGAAAGGACTACCTGAGCAGGACCGACGAATACATGGTGTAGGCTTTGCCATCAAAAATGAACTAGTGAACTCTTTGTCAGAAGTTCCTACTGGCATTAACGAACGCCTGATAACTCTTCGATTAAAGCTCGCCAATAACCAACAGGTAACTATTTTGAGCGCTTATGCACCAACATTAGATGCTGATGATGACATCAAGGAAAGTTTTTACAGCCAGTTGGACACTCTCCTGTCAGAGATACCTAAGGAGGATAAAATTATCCTCCTAGGCGATTTTAACGCAAGAGTCGGGCGTGACTTTGATTTATGGCCAGAAACTATTGGAAAAGACGGAGTTGGTAATAGCAACCCGAACGGACTCTTACTTTTGTCTATATGTGCAGAGCATAATCTCACTATCACAAACACGCTCTTTCGACAAAAGAATAAGTTTAAAACATCATGGCAGCACCCACGGTCAAAGCACTGGCATCTTCTGGATTATGTAATTGTCCGTGCTAGAGATCGCCGCGATGTACTTCTTACTAGGGCCATGGTGAGTGCCGACGACTGCTGGACAGACCACCGACTAATCCGGTCCACTATGGTTATCAACATTGCTCCCCAACGTAGGCTTCAAGGAAGGAAACCAAGGCGTAAAATGAACATCCAAGTCCTTCAAGATCCTATTAAGCAAACTCATCTTCAATCACTTCTTAAGGAACATCTACCTACGGAACCTCCTGACAACATTGAGGACCATTGGTCTAAGCTGAAAACCTCCATTACTGCAGCTTGTGAACAAACTATTGGATATGAAACTAAGAAACATCAGGATTGGTTTGATGAAAATGACAATGAGATTAAATATATAATTGACCAAAAAAGGAAAGCCTTCCAAATATGGCAAAATGATATTAACTGCGCTGCCAAGAAAAAAACCTACGCTAGCGCAAAGGCTGAGGTCCAAAGAAGAACAAGAGAACTTAAGAACGCTTGGTGGAAAAAGAAAGCTGAAGAAATTCAACAACTTGCAGAATCTCATGATGCACGGGGCTTTTTTAAGGCCACAAGGGCCATTTATGGACCAAAAACCTATGGTACAAACCCTTTACAATCAAAAGATGGCACCAAACTCTTAAAAGACAAAGAGTCTATTGCACTGCGTTGGAAAGAGCATTATTATGACCTTTTAAATCGTAAGTCTAAGGTGGATAATGAGATTTTTTCGCAAATCCCGCAAAAACAAATTAAAGAGGAACTTGCAATACTCCCCACTTTGGATGAAGTAAAAAAAGCCATTAATCAAATGAAGAACAACAAAGCTAGTGGACCAGATGGGATTCCTGCTGAAATCTTTAAAGAAGGGGGGCCCGAACTTGTACAACATCTTCATAAACTCATCGAAAAAATCTGGATAAGAGAAGAGATCCCAGAAGACTTCAGGGATGCCATAATTATCACCCTCTTTAAGAAGGGTGATAGAACAGACTGTGGAAACTATCGGGGCATTTCTCTCTTAGCAACCGCAGGTAAAATATTTGCTAGGATTCTCGCAAACCGTCTTCTATCTATTTCAGAAGAGATCCTCCCTGAAACTCAATATGGTTTCCGCCCCTCTAGAGGGACAGTAGACATGATTTTTACTGCACGTCAGCTCCAAGAAAAATGCCGGGAGCAAAATCAACCCCTTTATATGGCATTTATCGATTTGGCTAAGGCCTTTGATACTGTAGACCGTACAGCTCTCTGGACTATCCTTATGAAAATTGGATGCCCCAATAAATTTGTGAATATCTTGCGACTTCTCCATGACAACATGACGGCAACGGTTTTGGACAACAACGGCTCTCATGGTGCTCCATTTAAAGTGGGATCAGGTGTTAAACAGGGATGTGTTATCGCCCCAACATTATTTGCCATTTTCATCACCATGGTTTTACATCTTGTCGAGGGGAAACTTCCCACCGGTGTGGGAATTATATATCGAACAGATGGAAAGCTTTTTAATCTCAGCAGGCTGAAAGCAAAAAGTAAGGTAATTACAACCTCCGTTGTGGAACTTCAGTATGCTGATGATAATGTGGTCTCCGCACATTCAGAGGATGATCTCCAAACTATCCTAAATGCTTTTGCAGAAGCATACGAAAAACTTGGTCTCTCACTTAACATCAAAAAAACCAAAGTGCTTCATCAGCAAGTGCAAGCCAATCCTTTGGTGATGCCATCTATCCAGCTTGGCGGGACAATACTGGAAAATGTCGATCATTTTCTCTATCTTGGCAGCTATCTTTCTGTTACAGCTAACATCGACAGTGAAATCCAGCATCGTCTGAGCTCTGCAAGTGCCGCATTTTCTCGAATGAAACATAGAGTGTTCGAGGATCGGGATATTTGTAAGAAGACCAAAACACTGGTTTATGAAGCCATTGTATTACCAACTTTATTGTATGCCTGCGAAACATGGACTATCTATAAACGTCACTTCCACCTCCTTGAAAGGTTTCATCAACGTTGCCTCCGGAAAATCCTGCAAATTACTTGGGAAGATAGGCGAACAAATGTCAGTGTACTGGAAGAAGCAAAGACTACTAGCATTGAAAAAATGATCCTTCAACGCCAACTTCAGTGGACCGGTCATGTTGTTCGAATGCCTGACTGCCGTCTCCCTAAGCAGTTACTTTACTCGCAACTCAAGGATGGAAAGCGGAATATCGGTGGTCAATATAAGAGGTTTAAAGATGTTCATAAGGCTAATCTAAAAAAATGCAATATAAACATCGAAAACTGGGAAGCTCTGGCCCATGAACGATCTAAATGGAGGTTGGCCTTTCACAAAGGTTCCATGGACTTTGAAGAAGCCCGAGTGCAAGGTGAAAGGGAGAAACGTGCTAAGCGAAAAGCACGTCAAATGAATCCTTTACAGGACCATCTTCTATCTGGTAACCTGTGTCCTCACTGTGGGAAGCTGTGTGGATCTAGAATTGGCCTCCACAGTCACTTACGGACCCATCGCTAGAGTCTACACAATCTTCTTTAGAATCTCCTCCTTTTTATCCCGGAAGACAATCTTACTCGGTCACGAGTGATCGCCTGATGATGATGAGTCACTTCCAATCCCACACATGTACGGCGGGGGTCTAATAATTAGGGATGTACGGGGATTGTAAAATCCATTCCGTCTACATTTTGTAGATGTTCAGGCAGCTTTTGTTGCATCATCCACGCATTGACGGAATCGGATTTTGCACAAATACATTCGTACGCAAATTCACAAATTCCCCAAAAATGCCCAGCCACCCACCAACATACACTAACGTGTATTTGTATGATTTAGCCTATAGGGGAAATGTGCATTTTTGGTGGGTGTTTCTTCTTTTATGTTCCGTATTTTCGTACGACAAAATTTGTGCCAAATTACGGAAGGTAAAAAACCCAGTCCTCAACGGAATCCCCACCAGTCTGGAAGAGACAGTCTGGTGCAGAATCCGTGGGTCAGATTCTTGAAATTCGGACTAATTTGAGTCCATTTCGGTTTCCTCCAGCATCCCTAGCCTAAACCCTCAGCGCATGGGTTCACGGTTGCATGACGCCTGATCCCTCCATCCGGGGCAGGACCTCTGGAGCTAGGACTTCCGGGGATGGAGTCGGACATCCGACAGGGGTGGAGTTAACCATCTGTCACATTTGAATAAGCGACAGGGCTCGTGAGGCAGCCTTTTTCACTACTCGGGTATGTTTTGTTCCCAGTGGGTGTGTGGGGATCACCCACCACTAAGGCTGCTCCCTGCCCACTTGCAGGCTCAACCAGACACAGAGATGGTGCCCTTCAGAGGCAGATCAATGGGGCACAGAAGAGAAGGGGTTGGAGCTCCAGAATCCAGGAGGGGAGAGCAACTACTGGGCTGGCTCACACTGCCTGGGCATCTCTTGTAGGGTTGGAGGGAGATCTAGGGTACCTGCTGAAGTGAGAGGCAAGCTGATACTGAAGCGTCTTCGGAGGCCCTGCCAGCCGTGTGAAGGCCTCAGATGGCTGTGGTCCCTCACCAGAAAGAACACTGCTCAGGGGAGAACCTTCCAGTTAGCATCTCATACAGTGCACTCTCAAAGGTCCAGCCTTGCCTCCTGCTTTGTCCAAAGCGGACCTTGCGTTGATTAGTGAGGCCCAGAACAGGCACTGAACATGATGTGCAGACCGCTTCCCAGAGGCCTCCTGCTGTGTCAGGACCTGCCCATGCCTAATGCTTCAGGGTGGGAATTGAGAAGCAAAAGACCCTCTTTTTATCCAATCCTAGGAACATCTCCATTGTCCCTCCTGGAATGGAGCCCCTTGATGCACAAGGAAAGGTGCTTAGACTTGGACTTTGGTGAGCCTGCTGTGGGAGATGGAGAGCCAAGGTCAAGTGAGTATTGAAAAACGCTACCTCACAATTAACTCTGAGCCCCGCCCCTTATTCAAATGTGACAGGTGGTTTAGCCCTGCTCCTGGCAGAAGTCCCATCCCATCCCCCAGAAGTCCCACCTCCAGACGCCCTTTCCGGATGAAGGCATCAACCGGATGGGGGTCATTTGAGCCCTCTAGGGACTCGTCAAGCTGAGATGGACCCATATGAAGACGGTTTATACCCCTACCATACACGTGGGGACTAGGAGTGACCACACAGGATTCATATGCAACACCATCCCTGGAAGTCCCAGATCCGGAGGTCCTGCCTCGGATGCACTGCCTTTCCCCCTTCTTTTTCTGTAGAAAACTAGTTTTTATTTGGGGTCCTTTGTTCCCCCATAAAAAGCAGTTGTCTGAAATCTCTCTCTATTGGTTCATGGTGGCATGATGAGTTTGTGGATGGGTCACGTGACCCCATCAGGTGATCCCTCCATCCAAGGCAGGACCTCCAGCGATTCATAAGTCATAGAGTTGGAAGGAGCCTACAAGGCCATCAAGTCCAGCCCCCTGCTCAATGCAGGAAACTAGAGGAGGGGTCTCCCATCCAGGTAATAACCAGGCCTGACCCTGCTTAGCTTTCCACACTCAGACAAGCTGAGCCAGCGTGAGCCACAGACTTCTGAGCATGGTGTTGGAAATGACCCCTGTGTAATCACTTCCAGTCCCACACATGTACAGCAGGGGTCTATTAGGGATGTACGGAGATTGTAAAATCCATTCCGTCTACATTTTGCAGATGTTCAGGCAGCTTTTGTTGCATCGTCCATGCACTGACTGAATCGGATTTTGCGCAAATGCATTCGTACGCAAATTCACAAATTCCCCAAAAATGCCCACCACCTCCCGCAACATACACTAATGTGTATTTGTATGATTTAGCCTATAGGGGAAATGTGCATTTTTGGTGGGTGTTTCTTCTTTTATGTTCCGTATTTTCGTACGACAAAATTTGTGCCAAATTACGGAAGGTAAAAAACCCAGTCCTCAACGGAATCCCCACCAGTCTGGAAGAGACAGTCTGGTGCAGAATCTGTGGGTCAGATTCTTGAAATTCGGACTAATTTGAGTCCATTTCGGTTTCCTCCAGCATCCCTAGCCTAAACCCTCAGCGCATGGGTTCACGGTTGCATGACGCCTGATCCCTCCATCCGGGGCAGGACCTCTGGAGCTAGGACTTCCGGGGATGGAGTCGGACATCCGACAGGGGTGGAGTTAACCATCTGTCACATTTGAATAAGCGACAGGGCTCGTGAGGCAGCCTTTTTCACTACTCGGGTATGTTTTGTTCCCAGTGGGTGTGTGGGGATCACCCACCACTAAGGCTGCTCCCTGCCCACTTGCAGGCTCAACCAGACACAGAGATGGTGCCCTTCAGAGGCAGATCAATGGGGCACAGAAGAGAAGGGGTTGGAGCTCCAGAATCCAGGAGGGGAGAGCAACTACTGGGCTGGCTCACACTGCCTGGGCATCTCTTGTAGGGTTGGAGGGAGATCTAGGGTACCTGCTGAAGTGAGAGGCAAGCTGATACTGAAGCGTCCTCAGAGGCCCTGCAAGCCGTGTGAAGGCCTCAGATGGCTGTGGTCCCTCACCAGAAAGAACACTGCTCAGGGGAGAACCTTCCAGTTAGCATCTCATACAGTGCACTCTCAAAGGTCCAGCCTTGCCTCCTGCTTTGTCCAAAGCGGACCTTGCGTTGATTAGTGAGGCCCAGAACAGGCACTGAACATGATGTGCAGACCGCTTCCCAGAGGCCTCCTGCTGTGTCAGGACCTGCCCATGCCTAATGCTTCAGGGTGGGAATTGAGAAGCAAAAGACCCTCTTTTTATCCAATCCTAGGAACATCTCCATTGTCCCTCCTGGAATGGAGCCCCTTGATGCACAAGGAAAGGTGCTTAGACTTGGACTTTGGTGAGCCTGCTGTGGGAGATGGAGAGCCAAGGTCAAGTGAGTATTGAAAAACGCTACCTCACATTTAACTCTGAGCCCCGCCCCTTATTCAAATGTGACAGGTGGTTTAGCCCTGCTCCTGGCAGAAGTCCCACCCCATCCCCCAGAAGTCCCACCTCCAGACGCCCTTTCCGGATGAAGGCATCAACCGGATGGGGGTCATTTGAGCCCTCTAGGGACCCGTCAAGCTGAGATGGACCCATATGAAGATGGTTTATACCCCTGCCATACATGTGGGGGGCTGGAAGTGACCACACAGGATTCACATGCAACACCATCCCTGGAAGTCCCAGATCTGGATGTCCTGTCCCGGATGGTGGGGAAACGTGAGGGGGTCATGTGACCTCCCTCTATGAACTCAGCATGCCACTGTGGCCAAACAGGAAGAGGTTTTAGACAACTGCTGTACATGGGGAAAGAAAGCACCCCACCAGGGTCATCTCCAACCCTTCCTGGATTGGCCCAGAGCGGTCTTGCGAGACCTGAAATAAATTACATGAAGGTGGTTTTAATGTGGACTTTGTATCACGGATCTTCCTTTGAGATATAGAAGATACTTAGGCACTAATCAACACAGAAACAAGTCTAGGGAGAAAGAAAAGAGCAGGTTCCTTTTTCTTGATAGAGAGTTTTAGGTTCATCATATTTAGCAGCGCTGCCTTTTTTCCTTCTTTTTCTGCAGAAAACTAGTTTTTATGTGGGGTCCTTTGTTCCCCCACCAAAAGCAGTTATGAAACCTCTCTCTATTGGTTCATGGTGGCATGATGAGTTTGTGGACAGGTCTCATGACCTGCCATCAGGTGATCCCTCCATCCGGGACAGGACCTCCAGAGATGGGACTTCGGGCATGGTGTTGCAGATGACCCCTGTGTAGTCACTTCCAATCCCACACATGTATGGCAGGGGTCTAATTAAGGATGTACGGAGATTGTAAAATCCATTCCGTCTACATTTTGCAGATGTTCAGGCAGCTTTTGTTGCATCGTCCATGCACTGACTGAATCGGATTTTGCGCAAATGCATTCGTACGCAAATTCACAAATTCCCCAAAAATGCCCACCACCTCCCGCAACATACACTAATGTGTATTTGTATGATTTAGCCTATAGGGGAAATGTGCATTTTTGGTGGGTGTTTCTCCTTTTATTTTCCGTATTTTCGTACGACAAAATTTGTGCCAAATTACGGAAGGTAAAAAAACCAGTCCTCAATGGAATCCCCACCAGTCTGGAAGAGACAGTCTGGTGCAGAATCCGTGGGTCAGATTCTTGAAATTCGGACTAATTTGCATCCATTTCAGTTTCCTCCGGCGTCCCTAGCCTAAACCCTCAGCGTATGGGTCCACGGTTGCATGATGCCTGATCCCTCCATCCGGGGCAGGACCTCCGAAGCTAGGACTTCCGGGGATGGAGTCGGACATCCGACAGGGGTGGAGTTAACCATGTGTCACATTTGAATAAGCGGCAGGGCTCGTGAGGTAGCCTTTTTCACTATTCAGGTATGTTTTGTTCCCAGTGGGTGTGTGGGGATCACCCACCACTAGGAGTTCTCTCTGCCCACTTGCAGGCTCAACCAGACACAGAGATGGTGCCCTTCAGAGGCAGATCAATGGGGCACAGAGGAGAAGGGGTTGGAGCTCCAGAATCCAGGAGGGGAGAGCAACCAGTGGGATGTCCAGGCAGCCTAAGCCATCTCTTGTAGGGCAGGAGGAGTCGCAAGTCCCCGGGGGTGGGGTGTCCCAATCGAGGCTCTGAGAGGTCTTCTGAAATTGGCGAGTCCTCAGAGGCTGATGCTCGAGGACAGGCAGTTTGGAAGCTAAGGCAGTAAAGGAGTATCAAGTGCTCTGCAAAGAAGGCAAATGCAATTTTAGGTTGCATTAATGGAAGCATAATTACAAAATTATGGGAAGTGATTGTTCCACCTTCATCTGCTCTGGTCAGAGCACACCTTGAATACTGTGTCCTGGTTTGAACAGCACGCTTGAAGAAGGATTCATCTAAATTGGAATGAGCTTCGAGAAGGGCAACAAAGATAATCGGGAGACTTGAAACATAGTCCTATAAGGAAAGATGGATGGAACGGGGTATGTTTAGCCTCCAGAAGAGAAGACCGAGGGGATATGTTAGCGCTTTCCAAGTACCTAAAGGGTTGTCACAGAGAAGAGGCCGCAACGTGCCCTCTGTCGTCGAAGACACGAGATAGGGGCCTAAGTTACAGGAAGGCAGATTTCGGCTGAACCTCAGGAATAACGTCCTAACTGTCGCAGCTGTCAGAGAAGGGAACCAACTGCCTGTGGAGGTGGTGGGCTCTCTGTCACTGGAGGTCTTCAGGCAGAGTCTGGACAGCCATCTTGAGACTGGATGCTTGAGACTGGATTCCTGCACAGAGCAGAATTTTGCCTGGAATAGAATGGCCGTGGATGGGTTGAGTGTGAATGTCAGCAGGCGTGGGGGATTCTGTGTGCGGATGTCATGGGCACCGTAGCCCTGCCCCAGTTTCCAAGTTGCACTGGAGGGTGGCAAACTGGCATGCAGGCTCCCATCTTGCTCTGAGGAGAGGAGAACCAGAATCAACTTCTCCAAGACAAATAATTGCTTGTCTTTTTTGTTTGATTGCATAATTTGATTGATTTTATCGGTTTAATAATTTCATGTAAACTGCTTGGTGAGTTCAGTCTGAAAAGCAGTATATGAATACTTTGAATAAATCAACATCTAAATCATTCTCTCGCTCCTTCCTTTTTGCTGTTCTCCTTTCTCAGTCTGTAGCAAGGCTATATAAGAAACTTTAAGGGCAACAACTCTCTTTGGAATCAATATCCTGAAGGCTGTTTACACTTCCTAAACGTCTCAATATATTCTGCAGCCTCCTATTGGAAAGTTACGGCACAGCCGCTTCAAGCAAAGGACGATGTTCCATAGGACATGCTTAACTAGAGCTGGCCAAAGGTTCTGCCGAATGCTCCGGCTGGGATCATAGGACAAGTTATTTATTTCTTTAAGCCTGTTCATCCCACTCTTCAACCCAAAAGGGCTTCCAGGGTGGCTTTTACTTCAATAAAAAGCAACCTGGCAGTCCCAGCCCTCAGGCTTACCAAGAAAAGGGAGCACAAAGGGAGAGAGGGGTGGGGAGGGAGGAGGAAGAAAGGCAAAGGCAGGCCCCGGTTCTGAAAGTGATAATGGCCGGCTGAGATGGAGACCGTGCAGGGAACCTGGTGGATCGGCTGCTGCCCGGTGACGGTTGGGGCAGAGACACGTATAAACCCAGTCTCCAAATGCTGCATTGTCATGAAAGCCAAACCTGATTCTGTTAGCCATTTTACAAAACTTGGGACCAATCTAGGAAGATTCCTTGCCCTACAATCTCTATTCATTTCCCTCATTTGGAATTAGTCTTTTCCATGTTCTGGCAACGTCTCCCTTTTCTCCTTTCTTTGTAGCGAGACTATGAGAGACTTTAAGGGCAACAATTCTTCAGAATCCATATACTGAAGGCTGTTTACCTTTTCTAAACATCGCAATATATTATTCTGCAGCCTCCTATTTGAAAGTTACAGTGCAGCCACTTCATACAAAGGATGATGTTTCTTTGTACATGCTTAAATAGAATTGGTCAAAGGTTCTGCTGAATGCTCCGGCTGGAAGGGAGCAGGAAGGTAAAGAGCTTTGTGGGTACCACATTGGGGGGGCCTGATGTATGGAGTGGGAGGTTTGGGGTCTGGTTCTGAAGTGTGAGGGACCATTTCTCTGACCTCTTTGGCTTTCTGCGTGATGGAAAAGAGAAGACCCAGCCTGAAAACATGTTTGTTAGGATCCGATGGAACTTTCAGTGGACGGAGGATAAAACTCCCTTTTGCATGTACTCACACGCAGTGGCCCTGGGGCACCAGTCCAGACACTTGCAGAACTCCCCACACACACATCACTTCCTCACAACTTCCAGTCACTCTCCTCAAGTGTTTCACACACAAAACTAACTGTACCAAAGTGCTTCAAAGGGAGGGGGGAGAAGCCTCCACAAAGCAAACGCAAAAGGTGTAAAGTAGTCCTACTGAGTTTACACACAGCTGAAAAATAATTTTCCAATTCTTAAGAGACCAGAACCTTTTTTTTTTAAAAAAGGGAGAAAGCCTTGTATAAAGTGGGGCCGGGTAGATGAGGGGACATTTTTAATTCCTAGGTACCAAGATCAAATCATTGCATACCAAACACTGGACTCGATGGACGTTTGGTCTGATCCAGCATGGTTCGTCCTTTGTTCTTAGCTCAGTACATTTGTAAACCTAACTGGCCCCAGAGCTTGGATGCAAGGCTCCAAGAGGCATTTTTTGAAAGATCTCTCAAAAATGTTGGGGGTTCACACACAAAGTGGCTCTTCCCTAAAATGAGGATGCATTGCATTCCATGGGGGGGGGGGCGTTAGCTACATTACAATACAATTCGACCCAACAGGATTGCAGCCTTAATCTGTTACAGCATACTCACAGAAGAAGAGTTCTTGTGGGGTTTCAGAACTCACAAAGGTAGAAACCATGATGTTTAAGGGTCTCATATTGAAGGCACCAGCGGTCTTTCTGTAGCAATAAAAATGTCTTGCTCTCTTCGTCCCCTCCAAACCCAAACTCAAAGGCACAATCTAATTTGCTCGGAATTTTTGGAAAGCCATGGAGGAGAGGGCTATATTCATTTCCCAGAATACTCTGCCTGTTTAATCCCCCCCCCACAACTACCATAAGGAGGCAGAGGGAGAGGGAAGGTAGAAAAGGAGGAAGTCAGCTATTTCATCTTTCTCTCTCTCTGAATATGAATATGAATATGAGCCAGCAATGCGATGTGGCTGCAAAGAAGGCAAATGCAATTTTGGGCTGTATTAATAGAAGTATAGCTTCCAAATCGCGGGAAGTGATAATTCCCCTTTACTCGGCACTGGTTAGGCCTCATCTTGAGTACTGCGTCCAGTTCTGGGCACCTCACTTTAAGAAGGACATAGACAAACTGGAGAGGGTTCAGAGGAGGGCAACAAGGATGATAAAGGGACTAGAAACAAGGCCCTATGAGGAGAGACTGAAAGAACTGGGCATGTTTAGCCTTCAGAAGAGGAGACTGAGGGGAGATATGATCGCACTCTTCCAGTACTTGAAGGGATGTCACACAGAGGAGGGCCAGGATCTCTTCTCGATCATCCCAGTTTGCAGGACACGGAATAATGGGCTCAAGTTACAGGAACCTAGATTCCACCTAAACATCAGGAAAAATTTCCTGATAGAGCAATAAGACAATGGAACCAACTACCTAGGGAGGTGGTGGGCTCTCCCACTCTGGAGTCTGGAGGCATTCAAGGTGCAGCTGGACAGCCATCTGGCAGGGATGCTTTGACCTGGATTCCTGCATTGAGCAGGGGGTTGGACTCGATGGCCTTGTAGGCCCCTTCCAACTCTACTTTTCTATGATTCTATGATTCTCTCTCTCACACACACTTTCATATAAACGTGTAAGACCCCCATTTTCACAAATCAAGGCTAACACTTCTCTCCTCCTGCCTGTCCACCCACTCGCAATACCTTCACCAGTTCAAGCTCAAATATATTACCAACTCATAAATAGTGTAGCTTTTTATTGATTTTTTAAAAACAGCAACAGCATTATTTTTACAAAGTGTAGAAAACCCTATGAAGGCCCCCGATAGCAGCTTGCAAACAATAACACAGATCTTCAAGCAAGAAATATGCTTGCCTTTGTTCTCTTCTTGCTAGAATATATTTGGTTGCTTGTTTATACTGTGCCTAAGATGCAAGAGACCTCTGTGATGATGAGGCATTTGACATTTGGAGATGGCGGCAAAGATCCAAGCCCTCAACCCCAAACAGGACACAGAACAGAAGAGGCCATTTTTAAAGTGTCCACATCCTAGACCAGTGTTCTCCAACCTTGGGTCCCCAGTTGGGTCCCCAGCTGGTCAAACGGAGGCCGCCGCCGCAGCAGCTCCCTCCCACCCACCCCAAGGCACAGCATCACTTGCTTAAGTCCTTTTCAATTCTCCGCCGCTGTTTCAACCCTTCTCTTCATTTAGCCTAGAAGGAATCCAGAGACAGGTTATAAGGGGAGTAAAGTTTCCACGAATATAATAATATTGCTCAGGCCATACCAGCGGGATCTTCCTCCCAGCGTCTTGCCATGGAACATCTTCAGGTGGCCTGACAATGTCATTCTCTACATTTTCATACCCTCGGTGGCAGCCGTTCATCTGGCCTTTTGAGGACTGGCTTCTATGATGCCAATGGCCTCCCCTTCCCCCCCACCCCACCGTTGCAGGGGTGAGGGCGGAGCGAAGGGGGCTGTGCTGCCCAGCACTGCACTTCTTGCTGAGGAGACACCGCGCCGGGCGACTTCCCCTTGTTCTGTGTGGCCGAAGCGGCAGCCACGCACAGCAAGGGGAGGGGATTCCCCTTGGTCTCACTGGGAGGAGGCTGGGGGGGGGGAACGACCCCATGCCCACCCCCATGCCTCCTCCCCATTGCTCGGCTCTGGGTTTCCAAGCCTGGTGTTATGTGACCCGTGTCCCCCCCCACATGCTCATGCCGATGCTGGGAGAGCGGGATTGCTCGTGAGCGCGGGGTGTGCTGTCATCCTCGCTCCACTCCACTCAGTGCTCCCGTGCAGTGTCCCCTGGGATACCAGCAGGAGGACTGAGGGGGGGAGAGGGGAGAGGCGGTGCCCCCGAACCCCCACTGTGCTCAATCATTAGCTGGGCACAGCCGGGGCCGCCTGGGGCACCCACAGAGCCTCTGTGGGCTTAAAGTGTCATGCGGACCTGGCCTCTGACTCCAACTATGGTTTCTACTTATAATCTAAGCCCTGGAGGGATTGCAGGAGGCTCTGAAGGCAAGACTGGTGAGCCTCGTGGGTCGGTTCTGCATGCCTGATTTGGATGGCTACTTCCATAAGCCCCAGTCAGTAGCACAATACCCCGACACATGCATAATGGCTTGGGAGGTCCAGAAATGTTGCCCTCCCGAGTGGCACCACCACCAGGGCCGGCGCTACCGCTAGGCAAACTAGGCTAGGCCGGTTTCCCCGGCCAAAATCAGAGTGCGGGGGTCCTGTCGCGTCACTTCCTCCTTGGAGGAGGAGGCGGCCAGGGCGCGGGGGGAAGGTAGGTGGCGGGGGGGTCCGACGGCTGTGGGGGGGTGGCGGGGGGGTCTGGCGGCTGTGGGGGTGGTGGTTTGCAGAGCAGGGCTGCTTTGCTCCGGAACCCCCCCACAGCACGAGAGGGGGGGCGCTAAATATAATTTCGCCAAGGGCGCCAAACTGCCCTGCACCAGTCCTGACCACCACACGATCCTGGAGATGTACCCCACGATGGTCCTGGTGGCTCAGTGTGGAGAGGGGCACCTTCCTAACTATCCCGAGGCTACAGGTTCAAGGCCCAAGGAGGGAATTTTGCTTTCTAAGGAAGTTAGTAACATTCATGGGGGAGAGGGCTCTCAGTGACCTCACAGCTTCCCGCTGTGCCCAAGTTCAGAGGCAGCATGGCTCCGGATAGCAGTCCCTGGGAAATAACGCAGGGAGAGGCCTCTTGCCCTCATGCATGCCCTGCCTGTGAGCGCCCCATCGAGGCATCTGGTTGGCCATTGTAGGAAACAGGATGCCGGAGTAGCTAGGCCTTTGGCCTGATCCAGCAGGGATGTTCTTATCTCAAGATCCCCTTGCAGTGGCACAGGGGATGCTGAGATACCCCTGTCAGATTGTGCATTGCTTCATGAGAGCCAGTATAAATATAAAAGTAAATGACATTAAATGTTCCCGAGTAAAGACACAAGCGCGCAGCGATGTCTGTCTACTGTAGCAAAGGGGGGGGGACGAGGGAGGCAGGGCAAAGGTGAGGCGGGTGACTCTGGGCACCATTCCCCTTCCACCCTGCCAAGCCACCCTCCCCCCCCCCCCCGCCGAGTCCACATTAGAGGGCTAGTTCTGTGCAGAAAGGCAGGAAAGGGAAAGCACCAAGATTAGAACCATGTTGTAAGATTTCCTTTATTGATCTGGCCAATATCTCTGTGTGTCTGTAGGTGTCCGTCTAGCTAGCTATCCACACACACACACACGCCCCGTAAGACAGTGCAGAAGAGAATTTTAATTTAGAAATGGGGCAGGAGGCATGGATGAAAATCAGGGAGATGCACTCATGAGCTGGACAGGGATTGCACCTAGTGGAAGTTGGTGAGAGAGACCCACAAGTGGGAGGCCTCCCCACGCCCCATCTCCCAAACAAAATCGTGAAAAGACGATACGCCAGATAATTTGGCAGGTTCCATCGCTTACCTTTCTGCTTCCAGTGTGGTTGGGAAACAGTCCCAGTCCCACAGCATCTTTGACAAGGATCTCCGGCAGAGCGGAGTTCTCTCTTAGGAAGGGAAGAGCTGTGCACTCCAGAAGTGTGCTGAGGAATCTGTGTGGTTTTTTAAAAAAGAAGGCGCATGACAGGGTCTCCATGTCCCTTGGGCTATGACTCGATTGGGCCCGGGAGCCATTGCGAAGCTGAGCCCAGTGAGTTTGAACGGCTCAGCTCAGAAATTATGGAAGCAATGATCCCGTGTGTGATGATGAAAGGGTGTGATGATCTAGCATTGCCAGGCAGAGTGGTCGTGCCCGGCAACCTATCGGGGCTCGGCTGTAAAAAGTTCTGATGGGGGGGGGAGCTCCGTATATACGTGCGTGTGTGGGATGAGAGGAGATGAGAGAGGAGATGGAAGAAGTGAGATGAGAGAAGTGAGTTGAGGAGAGAAGTCAGTTAGGGGGATTCTAGTCAGTCAGTCAGAGAACAGTCACGGCATGCAGGCAAGCACCATTTCATAATGCTCTGCATAGCAACATTGAGGATTTCCAATGTGTTCCGCTGCTTATTTTAATTTGAAGTCGAAGAAGTACTTACTTGGCAATTCTAACGAAATTCCATCACCTTCATCCTTTCCATCATCAGAATAAGTCACTTCTTCTTCATCAGCAGTGCAGAAAAGTAGCTCCTTTGATGATATTGAAACATCCGGCCGGCTTACTCCTCTGCTTATATTCAGAAAGTCTTCTACTCTCTCAGCCTCTTGCCACTGTGTCTGCCTTTTGCTTTTGACTTGTCTGTTATGCTCAGGAAAATCTGGCAGACCAATCTGTGGTCCAATAGAACCAGTACTGTCTCTCTGTCCCTTAAGGAAAGCAAGTTCATTCATTCACTGGGATCTTAAAGTCTGAGCGACATATACATCAAATATGAGCTACCTTTCTGTAGTGTGCAGCACAGCCTGCTTCACAGCTAAGCACAAATTTTCACTTGCAGTTGCAGTGAGGTGAGAGGATGTCAAGACTCAAGACACTAGATGCTTGTCAAGTTTTAATGTGAAAGCCACTTTGGTTTCAACTTCAAGCCTTCCACAGCAAAGCTAAATATTCTTAGCCTGCCCCCAGCTATCTTGTATCTTATGTAAGATTCTAATTTTTGAATTTATAACAGGCACAACAAAAGCAATGTTAGCAAGTTCCCACTTCTCAATCAGTTTGGGTTTGGGATAAATGGTCCAGGTCCTTTGCCAGACTGATTTCAGGATTGCTTCTAGTCTAGTCTAGTATCCTCAGCACTTTGTCCTCGTAGTAAAATAATCCGTATCTCTCAGACATCTCGCAGAGTAGGTAGTTCAGAAGGCAAGAGGTCTTCTTGACCAGTTCCAAATCCAATAACATTTGCTCATATGAGTGAATGTTTCTTGTCTCTCTGCTTTCTTTTTGAAACCATTTTATCACTCCCAAAACGATTTCAATATACATAAATAAATAAATAATAAATAAAGCACTCTTCCAGTACTGGAAGGGTTGTTGTCACACAGAGGTGGTGGGCCAGGATCTCTTCTCAATCATCCCAGTCTGTAGGACAAGGAATAATGAGTTCAAGTTACAGGAACAGGAACCCTGATTCCGCCCTGGACATCAGGGAAAATTTCCTGACTGTTAGAGCAAAAAGACAATTAAGGAACCAACTACCTAGGGAGGTGGTGGTGGTGAGCTCTCCCACTTTGGAGGCATTCAAGGTGCAGCTGGATGGGCCATCTGTCAGAGATGCTTTCTTTCTTTGACTTGGATTCCCGCATTGAGAAGAGGGTTGGATTTGGACTCGATGGCCTTATAGGCCCCTAACTAACAACTCTTCTTTTCCATGATTCTATGAACTCACGCACGACTGAGTTCATTCGTTATTATATTTATATCCCACCTTTTGCCCTGCAAGGAACCCAAGGAGGCTTACATGATCCTCCTCCTCTCCATCTTATCCTCACAACAACCCTGTGAGGTAGGTTAGGCAGAGAGCCAGTGACTGGCCCAAAGTCATCCAGCGAGCTTCATGGCCGAGTGTGGACTTGAACCCGGATCTCCCGAGTCCCAATCCAACATTCTGACCACTATGCAACACTGTCTGGCACCCTTTTAGAAATTAAGCAAGGCACACACAGTCTTGGCCCGCTCCAGCATCTGATGTGCATTTAACATGTTTGATGAGCAACACATCGCCAGACAGGGCGGGCCCACTCACAGGGTCTGACAAACAATGCCGACTGTAGGTTTTTGTTCCTAATGGGAATGAACCTGTGAGGCGACTCAGACAGGCAGGCTGAGGCCTGAGGTGCTCAAAAAGTTTCCTCAGGCTGGCTCCAACTCCAAGTACTTCTTGAGCCCCTTCGCTCATCATCAGCCTTTAATATGCGGCTCAAATGCTCTGAATGAAAAAGGAACAACAAGAACTCCAGCAAGTTGCAACATGGTGGTGGGCCTCCTAAACTTTCATGGAAAGAAGCTTAGAGAATCAACGGCTCCATGGATAGTTACTTTAGCCTAGTGCCGTTACTCGCACAGACAGACTTCCTTTAGGATTGAGGATGAGGAGAAAACCTTTTATTTTTTTAAAAGCCTTTTATTTTTTAAACCTCAAGCAGAGTTTATAAAACTTGAATCTCTTTAAGTAAGTAGTTATCCAGCATCCACAACAGAATGAACTTTATTAGGTCAAACTAGAATGTCACCAAAATGTATGCAGGCCTTGGAGTTCTCAGGCAAGAAGTTAAGGAGCATGCAAAATGGTAGGCTTGACATGAAAGGAAAAGGTATTGGGAGGGAGGAGGAAAATATAACAAGTCATGCACCAGCACCAGTCTTTTGGTTTTCAAGTTTGTTCTAGAAATTTTCCTATTCTTTTCTTTTCTGGCTGGGAAGGGAAGAGCACATCAAGCTTCCTGCGGTTGTACCTTCAAAGAGTGCTAATCAATGGCACCTTCTCTAACTGGGATGAGTTGACAGGCGGGGCACCACACTGGGCTCGGTCCTGGGCCCAGTGCTATTGTAAATCTTTATAAATGACTTGGATGAGGAGGTGCGTGGAATGCTTATAAAACCTGCGGATTACACTAGGTTGGGTGTGGAGCAGCTAATACTTTGGAAGACAGATACCTATTTCAAAGCCATCTCAAAACGCTGCCGCTGGGGTGCCTTGCAAAAAACAACAGAATGTAATATATTAGTGATAAATGCCAAGTGCTGCTCCTAGGGAAAGGAAACCAAAACACAGAGTCACAGGATGGGGTATACTTGGCTCAACAATACTACAAGCGAGAAGGATCTTGGAATTGTTGTGGATGGATCACAAACTGAATATGAGCCAGTAACGTGATGTGGCTGCAAATAAGGCAAATGCAGTTTTGCGCTAGAAGTATAGCTTCCAAATTGAGCAAAGTGATAATTCCCCTTTACTCAGCACTGGTTAGGCCTCATCTTACTACTGCGTCCAGTTCAGGGCAGCGCACTTTAAGAAGGATGTAGACAAACTGGAGAGGGTTCAGACTGAAGAGGGCAACAAAGATGAGAAAGGGACAGTGGAGGCCCTATGAGGCGAGTCTGAAAGAACGTGGCATCTTCAGCCTTCAGAAAACGAGGTCACGAGGAGACTGAGGGGAAATATGATAGCACTCTTCCAGTACTTGAAGGGAAGTCACAAAGAGGAGTGCCAGCCAGGATCTCTTCTATTCTCATCCCAGTTTGAAGGACACAGAGTTACGGGCTCAAGTGAAAAGGAACCCAGTTTCCAGCTAAATGTCGAGAAAAATTCTATGTCTGTTAGTCATAGAAATAACAAAATGGAACCGACTACCTAAGGAGGTGGTGGGCTCTCCCACTCTGGAGGCATCCAAGACATGGAAGGTCAGCCATCTGTCAGGGATGCTATCTATCACTTGGATTCTGGCATTAAGCAGGGGGTCAGACTCGATGGCCTTCTAGGCCGCTTCAAACTGTACTTTCCTTTCTATGATTCCATGATTCTATTTGAGATGCCAGGGGAAGAGTTTGGCCAAGGATGCCAATGGCCTCCCCTTCCCCCCCCCACCATTGCAGGGGTGAGGGCGGAGCGAAGGGGGCTGTGCTGCCCAGCACTGCACTTCTTGCTGAGGATACACAGCGCCGGGCGACTTCCCCTTGTTCTGTGTGGCCATATATGGGGTTTCATCCCCATATATTCAGAGAGCATGCCCAAAATCATCCCTCAGTGGATTTTTCTGGACCACTACCTTTCTCACTCCACTCTAAACAGGATCCAAGCCCTTGGACGTGCACACGGACCCAAGTTTTCCTAACCCTAACCCTAACTTGAAATTTAAACCTCTTTTTAATGTTTGGGTTTAATCCCCATAAAGTCAGCGAGCATGCCCAAAGCCATCCCAGGGTGTATTTATCTGGACGAGTAGCTTTGTCAGTCCTGTCTAAACAGGATTGACAAAGGATATGCACATTCATCCAAGTTTTCCTAACCCTAACCCTAACTTGAAATTTAACCCTCATTTTAATGAATGGGATTAATCCCCATACATTCAGAAAGCATGCCCAAAGTCATCCCTGAGTGTATTTTTCTGGACCACTAGCTTTATCAGTCCAGTCTAAAAAGGATCTAGGCCACAGGATATGCACATTCACCCAGGTTTTCCTAACCCTAACCCTAACTTGAAATTTAACCCTCATTTTAATGAATGGTTTTCATCCCCGTACATTCAGGAAATTTGGCCAAAGTCATCCCAGAGTGTATTTTTCTGGACCACTAGCTTTGTCACTCCACTCTAAACAGGATCCAAGCCCTTGGAAGTGCACACGGACCCAAGTTTTCCTAACCCTAACCTGAAATTTAACCCTCATTTTAATGATTGGGTTTAATCCCCATACATTCAGAAATATGCCCAAAGTCATCCCTGGGTGTATTTTTCAGGACCACTAACTTAGTCAGTCCAGTCTAAACAGGATCCAAGCACCGGGACATGTACACGGACCAAAGTTTTCCTAACCCTAACCCTAACTTGAAATTTAACCCTCATTTTAATGAATGGGATTAATCCCCATACATTCAGAGAGCATGCCCAAAGTCATCCCTGAATGTATTTTTCTGGACCACTAGCTTTGTCAGTCCAGTCTAAAAAGGATCTAGGCCACAAGATATGCACATTCATCGAAGTTTTCCTAACCCTAACCCTAACTTGGAATTTAACCCTCATTTTAATTACTGGTTTTAATCACCATATATTCAGGAAATATGCCCAAAGTCATCCCTAGGTGTATTTTTCAGGACCACTAGCTTAGTCGGTCCAGTCTAAACAGGATCTAGGCCTCAGGACATGTACATGGACCGAACTTTTCCTAACCCTAACCCTAACTTGAAATTTAACCTTCATTTTAATGATTGGGTGTAATCCCCATACATTCAGGAAATATGCCCAAAGTCATCCGTGGGTGTATTTTTCTGGACCACTAGCTTAGTCAGTCCACTCTAAACAGGATCAAGTCCACAGGATATGCACATTCATCCAAGTTTACCTAACCCTAACCCTAACTTGGAATTTAACCCTCATTTTAATTACTGGTTTTTATCCCCATTCATTCAGGAAATATGCCCAAAGTCATCCCTGAATGTATTTTTCTGGACCACTAGCTTAGTCAGTCCAGTCT
Organism: Shinisaurus crocodilurus; assembly: GCA_021292165.1. NCBI lineage: Eukaryota > Metazoa > Chordata > Lepidosauria > Squamata > Shinisauridae > Shinisaurus > Shinisaurus crocodilurus. Next base: position 192,662,115 of record CM037876.1, on the reverse strand, counting down.
AAACAGGATCCAAGCACCGGGACATGTACACGGACCCAAGTTTTCCAAACCCTAAACCTAACTTGAAATTTAACCCTCATTTTAATGAATGGGTTTAATCCCCATACATTCAGAGAGCATGCCCAAAGTCATCCCTGAATGTATTTTTCTGGACCACTAGCTTTGTCAGTCCACTCTAAAGAGGATCTAGGCCACAGGATATGCGGATTCATCCAAGTTTTCCTAACCCTAACTTGGAATTTAACCCTCATTTTAATTACTGGTTTTAATCCCCATACATTCAGGAAATATGCCCAAAGTTATCCCTGGGTGTATTTTTCAGGACCACTAGCTTAGTCAGTCCAGTCTAAACAGGATCTAGGCCTCAGGACATGTACACGGACCGAAGTTTTCCTAACCCTAACCTGATATTGTACACTCATTTTAATTAATGGTTTCCATCGCCATACATCCAGGAAATATGCGCAAAGTCATCCCTGGGTGTATTTTTCTGGACCACTAGCTTAGTCAGTCCCGTCTAAACAGGATCTAGGCCACAGGAAATGCTCATTCATCCAATTTTTCCTAACCCTAACCCAAACTTGAAATTTAACCGTCATTTTAATGTTTGGGTTTAATCCATATACATTCAGGAAATGTTCCCAATGTCATCCCAGGGTGTCTTTTTCTGGACAACTAGCTTTGTCAGTCCAGTCTAAGCAGGATCCAAGCACCAGGACGTGCACACGGACCCACGTTTTCCTAACCCTAACCCTAACTTGCAATTTAACCCTAATTTTAATGAATGGGTTCATCCCCATACTTTCAAAGAGCATGCCCAAAGTCATCCCTGAGTGTATTTTTCTGGAGCATTAGCTTTGTTAGTCCAGTCTAAAAAGGATCTAGGCCACAGGATATGCACATTCATCCAAGTTTTCCTAACCCTAACCCTAACCTGAAATTTAACCCTCATTTTAATTATTGGTTTTTATACCCATTCATTCAGGAAATATGCCCAAAGTCATCCCTGAGTGTATTTTACTGGACCACTAGCTTTGTCAGTCCAGTCTAAACAGGATCAAGGCCACAGGATATGCACATTCATCCAAGTTTTCCTAACCCTAACCCTAACTTGAAATTTAACCCTCATTTTATTGATTGGGTTTAATCCCCATACTTTCAGGAAATATGCCCAAAGTTATCCATGGGTGTATTTTTCTGGACCACTAGCTTTGTCACTCCACTCTAAACAGGATCCAAGTCCTTGGAAGTGCACACGGACCCAAGTTTTCCTAACCCTAACCTGAAATTTAACCCTCATTTTAATGATTGGGTTTAATCCCCATACATTCAGGAAATATGCCCAAAGTCATCCGTGGGTGTATTTTTCTGGACCACTAGCTTTGTCACTCCACTCTGAACAGGATCCAAGCCCTTGGACGTGCACACGGACCCAAGTTTTCCTAACCCTAACCCCAACCTTAAATTTAACCCTCATTTTAATGATGGGGTGTAATCCTCATACATTCAGGAAATATGCCCAAAGTTATGCCTGACTGTATTTTTCTGGACCACTAGCTTAGTCAGCCCACTCTGAACAGGATCAAGGCCACAGTATATGCACATTCATCCACGTTTTCCTAACCCTAACCCTAACTTTGAATTTTACTCTCATTTTAATTACTGGTTTTAATCCCCATACATTTAGGAAATATGCCCAAAGTCATCCCTGGGTGTATTTTTCTGGACCACTAGCTTACTCAGTCCAGTCTAAACAGGATCCAACCACCGGGACATGTACACGGACCCAAGTTTTCCTAACCCTAACCCTAACCTGAAATTTAACCCTCATTTTAATGAATGGGTTTAATCCCCATACATTCAGAGAGCATGCCCAAAGATATCCCTGAGTGTATTTTTCTGGACCACTAGCTTTGTCAGTCCAGTCTAAACAGGATATAGGCCACTGGATGTGCACATTCATCCAAGTTTTCCTAACCCTAACCCGAATTTGAAATTTAACCCTCATTTTAATTAATGATTTTCATCGCCATACATCCAGGAAATATGCGCAAAGTCATCCCTGGGTGCATTTTTCTGACCACTAGCTTAGTCAGTCCAGTCTAAACAGGATCTAGAGGCCACAGGAAATGCTCATTCATCCAATTTTTCCTAACCCTCACCCAAACTTGAAATTTAACCCTCATTTTAATGTTTGGGTTTAATCCCTATACATTCAGGAAATGTGCCCAAAGTCATCCCAGGGTGTATTTTTCTGTACAACTAGCTTTGTCAGTCCAGTCTAAGCAGGATCCAAGCACCGGGACATGCACACGGACCCAAGTTTTCCTAACCCTAACCCTAACTTGGAATTTAACCCTCATTTTAATGAATGGGTTTATCCCCATACTTTTAGGGAGCATGCCCAAAGTCATCCCTGAGTGTATTTTTCTGGAGCACTAGCTTTGTCAGTCCAGTCTAAACAGGATCTAGGCCTGAGGACATGCACGCGGACCGAAGTTCTCCTAACCCTAACCCTAACCTGAAATTATTCCTCATTTTAATGAATGGGTTTAATCCCCATACATTCAGAGAGCATACCCAAAGTCATCCCTGAGTGTATTTTTCTGGACCACTAGCTTTGTCAATGCAGTCTAAACAGGATTTAGGCCACTGGATATGCACATTCATCCAGGTTTTCCTAACCCTAACCCTAACTTGAAATCTAACCCACATTTTAATTACTGGTTTTCATCCCCATTGATTCAGGAAATATGCGCAAAGTCATCCCTGAGTGTATTTTTCTGGACCACTAGCTTAGTCAGTCCAGTCTAAACAGGATCTAGGCCTCAGGACATGCACACGGACCGAAATTTTCCTAACCCTAACCCTAACTTGAAATTTAACCCTCATTTTAATGATTGGGTTTAATCCCCATACATTCAGGAAATGTGCCCAAAGTCATCCCAGGGTGTATTTTTCTGGACAACTAGCTTTGTCAGTCCAGTCTAAGCAGGATCCAAGCACCGGGACATGCACACGGACCCAAGTTTTCCTAACCCTAACCCTAACTTGGAATTTAACCCTCATTTTAATGAATGGGTTTATCCCCATACTTTCAGGGAGCATGCCCAAAGTCATCCCTGAGTGTATTTTTCTGGAGCACTAGCTTTGTCAGTCCAGTCTAAACAGGATATAGGCCTGAGGACATGCACGCGGACCGAAGTTCTCCTAACCCTAACCCTAACCTGAAATTATCCCTCATTTTAATGAATGGGTTTAATCCCCATACATTCAGAGAGCATACCCAAAGTAATCCCTGAGTGTATTTTTCTGGACCACTAGCTTTGTCAGTGCAGTCTAAACAGTATTTAGGCCACTGGATATCCACATTCATCCAGGTTTTCCTAACCCTAACCCTAACTTGAAATCTAACCCACATTTTAATTACTGGTTTTCATCCCCATTGATTCAGGAAATATGCGCAAAGTCATCCCTGAGTGTATTTTTCTGGACCACTAGCTTAGTCAGTCCAGTCTAAACAGGATCTAGGCCTCAGGACATGCACACGGACCGAAATTTTCCTAACCCTAACCCTAACTTGAAATTTAACCCTCATTTTAATGTTTGGCTGTAATCCCCATACATTCAGGAAATATGCCCAAAGTCATGCCTGAGTGTATATTTCTGGACCACTAGCTTTGTCACTCCAGTCTAAACACGATCAAAGCCCTTGGACGTGCACACGGACCCAAGTTTTCCTAACCCTAACCCTAACTTGGAATTTAACCCTCATTTTAATGAATGGGTTTATCCCCATACTTTCAGGGAGCATGCCCAAAGTCATCCCTGAGTGTATTTTTCTGGAGCACTAGCTTTGTCAGTCCAGTCTAAACAGGATCTAGGCCTGAGGACATGCACGCGGACCGAAGTTCTCCTAACCCTAACCCTAACCTGAAATTATTCCTCATTTTAATGAATGGGTTTAATCCCCATACATTCAGAGAGCATACCCAAAGTCATCCCTGAGTGTATTTTTCTGGACCACTAGCTTTGTCAGTGCAGTCTAAACAGGATTTAGGCCACTGGATATGCACATTCATCCAGGTTTTCCTAACCCTAACCCTAACTTGAAATCTAACCCACATTTTAATTACTGGTTTTCATCCCCATTGATTCAGGAAATATGCGCAAAGTCATCCCTGAGTGTATTTTTCTGGACCACTAGCTTAGTCAGTCCAGTCTAAACAGGATCTAGGCCTCAGGACATGCACACGGACCGAAATTTTCCTAACCCTAACCCTAACTTGAAATTTAACCCTCATTTTAATGATTGGGTTTAATCCCCATACATTCAGGAAATGTGCCCAAAGTCATCCCAGGGTGTATTTTTCTGGACAACTAGCTTTGTCAGTCCAGTCTAAGCAGGATCCAAGCACCGGGACATGCACACGGACCCAAGTTTTCCTAACCCTAACCCTAACTTGGAATTTAACCCTCATTTTAATGAATGGGTTTATCCCCATACTTTCAGGGAGCATGCCCAAAGTCATCCCTGAGTGTATTTTTCTGGAGCACTAGCTTTGTCAGTCCAGTCTAAACAGGATATAGGCCTGAGGACATGCACGCGGACCGAAGTTCTCCTAACCCTAACCCTAACCTGAAATTATCCCTCATTTTAATGAATGGGTTTAATCCCCATACATTCAGAGAGCATACCCAAAGTAATCCCTGAGTGTATTTTTCTGGACCACTAGCTTTGTCAGTGCAGTCTAAACAGTATTTAGGCCACTGGATATCCACATTCATCCAGGTTTTCCTAACCCTAACTTGAAATCTAACCCACATTTTAATTACTGGTTTTCATCCCCATTGATTCAGGAAATATGCGCAAAGTCATCCCTGAGTGTATTTTTCTGGACCACTAGCTTAGTCAGTCCAGTCTAAACAGGATCTAGGCCTCAGGACATGCACACGGACCGAAATTTTCCTAACCCTAACCCTAACTTGAAATTTAACCCTCATTTTAATGTTTGGCTGTAATCCCCATACATTCAGGAAATATGCCCAAAGTCATGCCTGAGTGTATATTTCTGGACCACTAGCTTTGTCACTCCACTCTAAACAGGATCAAAGCCCTTGGACGTGCACACGGACCCAAGTTTTCCTAACCCTAACCCTAACTTGAAATTATACCTCATTTTAATGAATGGGTTTAATCCCCATACATTCAGAGAGCATGCCCAAAGTCATCCCTGAGTGTATTTTTTTTGGACCACTAGCTTTGTCAGTCCAGTCTAAACAGGATCTAGGCCACAGGATATGCACATTCATCCAAGTTTTCCTAACCCTAACTTGGAATTTAACCCTCATTTTAATGATTGGGTTTAATCCCCATAGATTCAGGAAATATGCCCCAAATAATCCCTGATTGTATTTTTCTGGACCAATTGCTTAGTCACTCCAGTCTAAACAGGATCTAGGCCACAGGATATCCACATTCATCCATGTTTTCCCAACCCTAACCTGAAATTGAACCCTCATTTTAATGATTCGGTTTAATCCCCATACATTCAGAGAGCATGCCCAAAGTCATCCCTGAATGTATATTTCTGGTCCACTAGCATTGTCAGTCCTTCCCAAACAGGATCCAGCCCCCAGGACTTGCACACGGACCCAAGTTTTCCTAACCCTAAACCCTAACTTGAAATTTAACCCTTATTTTAATGATTGGGTTTAATCCGCAGACATTGAGGAAATATGCCCAAAGTCATCCCTAGGTCTGGACCACTAGCTTAGTCAGTCCTTTCTAAACAGGATCCAGGCCCTGGGACTTGCACAGAGACCTAAGTTTTCCTTACCCTAAACCCTAACCTGAAATTTAACCCTCATTTTAATGATTGGGTTTAATCCCCATTCAGGGACCATGCCCAAAGTCATCGCTGAGTGTATTTTTATGGACCACTAGCTTTGTCAGTCCAGTTCAAACAATATCCCCGCCTCAGGACGTGCACCTGGCACCCGTTTTTCTTAACTCTAACCTGCACTTTAACCCTAATCCTACAACACTGCTAAACCCACCACACATTCAGACAGCATGTCCAAAGTCATCAGTGACGGTGTTCCTGTTGGCCACTAACTTTATCTGCCCCATCAAAGCTGGTTCCAGGCTCCAGGACATGCGCAAGGACTCACGTTTTCTTAACCCTAACCCTAACCTGACCTTTAACCATAATCCTAAAACTCTGGTATAACCACCATAAATTTAACATCATGCGCAAAGTCATCACTGATGGTGTTCCTTTTGACCACTAACATTTTCTGCCCCTTCTAAGCTAGTTCCAGTCCCCAGGACATGCATATGGACTCATGTTTTCTTAACCCTAACCCTAACCTGACCTTTAACTGTAATCCTAAACACTAGTATAACCCCATACCTTCAAAGTGCATGCCCAAAGTCATCACTGAGGGTGTTCCTGTTCACCACTGAGTTTTTCTGCTCCACCTAAGCTAGTTCCAGGCCCAAGGACATGCACTCGTACCAAAGTTTTCTTAACCCTAGCCCTAACCTGAGCTAGGGAAGATACACGAACCTTGGGAGGGCTCACGGCTCTCTGCAGCTCGCCTCTCTGCGCGGGCAGCTCCCCCACCTTGATCTTCTGAGCGGCGCGGAGCAGTTCTTGCGCGGGCACGAGCCGGGCTGAGTTCGGTCCCACTCTGCTCGCGCGAGAAAAATGTAACATCCCTAAGTCCTGAGCTTTATCCCTAATCCTAAAACACAGGTATAACCACCATACATTCTGGTTAGTGTTAAGAAAACCAGGTGCTCGGTGCATGTCCTGGGGCCTGGAACTAGCTTAGGAGGGGCAGGAAAACTTAATGATGAACAGTAACACCCTCAGAGACAGCAGTGTTCACATACCTGGGGGGGCTCGCCTCTCCGCCGCTGCCATTCTCCGCGGCGGAGGGCCCCCTGCCTCGTTTTTCCGAGTGGTGCGGAGCATCCTCCGCACCGTTTGAGCTGCTGCTGACTGGCGCGCTGGTCCCGTCGTGTCACTTCCAGCGCGGCAGAAGTGACGTGATGGGACCCTGCTCCGGCGCGCTGGGGCCCCGCGCTATGTTTTTGGCGGGGGAAACCAGGGCAACAGGGATGTTTAAGCCCTGTTGCCCTGGTTTCCCCACCAAAAACATAGCGTGGGGGTCCAGTGCCCCGGAGCAGGGTCCCGTTGCGTCACTTCCGCCGCGACGGAAGTGACGTGACGGGACCAGCGCGGGCGGCTCACCGTGGAGAGGCAAGCCGCCGCTGGATCAAGGTAGGCCTGTGTGAGCCTCACGCGGGCGTGAGCGGGGCCGATTTTGGCCTGCTACGCCCATGCGAGGCGAATGGTTACATCTCTACGTCCTGAACCTTAACTACTGTGCTAACATGTTGGTATGCTCCCAATACAATCGGATTGCATTTTTGAAAGCATCACAGAGGGTGTTTTGGTTGATCCTCTCACTCTTTCTGCCAAACTGGGGCTTGTTCCAGGCCACTGGACACATCAACTCACCCCGGTTTACCTAACCCTGACCCTAACCTGAAGCTTAACCATAACCCGAACATGTAGGTATAATCCTTATAGATTTATACTGGATGCGCAAAGGCATCACTGAGGCTGTTCTTTGTGACCACTCTCTTTCTGTTGAATTGATCCTAGTTCCAGGCTTCTCCACATGTACATGCTCCTGATTTTTCTATCCATAATCCTACCACCATGTAGCTTAACCCTAACCTTAAAACGGAGGTATACTCCGTATACATTCAGACACCATGCACAAGGACATCACTGAGGTTGTTCTTGTTGGCCATTAACTTTTTTCACCCAATCTAGGCTAGTTCCAAGCCCCTGGACATGCACATGGACCCAGGCTTACCTAACCCCAACCCTAACTGAAGCTTAACCCTAACACACAGGTATAATCCCTATACATTCAGGTAGCATGCCAAAGGCATCACTGAGGGTGTTCTTGTTGACTATTCACTCTTTCTTCCCTATCAGGGCTAGTTCCTGGCCCCTGGACATGTGCATGTACCCAGGTTTACCTAATCTGAACCCTAACCCTAACCCTAATCCTAACCTGTAGCTTAACCCAAACCCCAAAATGTGGGCTTACTGAAAAGCATAGCTGAGGGTGCTCTTGCTGACCCCTCACTCTTTCTTCCCAATCATTGAAAGTTCTAGGACTCTGGAATATGCACTCAGACCTAGGTTTTCCTAACCCTGACCCTAATTGGAAGCTTAACGCTAAGCCAAATATGCAGGTTTGATGCCTTTACAGTTAGACTGCATGCCCAAAAGTATCACTTGAAATGTTCGTATTGACCGTTTGCTTTGTCTGTCCAATCTGGGCTAGTTCCATGCCCTCGGACATGCACATGAACCCCTGTTATCCTAACCCCAACCCTTAGCTGAAGCTTATCCCTAACCCTGCTATGCAGGTAACCCTGCTATTTCAGGCGGGAATATGGGGTGGGTTAGGATTTTTAAGTTTTGTTCTGTTTTTAATTGTGTTTTATACTGTGTGTGTGTGTGTGTGTGTGTGTGTGTCCCTTGTATTTTATTGGATTGTAAATCGCTCAGAGTGGCCAGATGGGCGATTCATAAATATAATAAATAAAAAAATAAAAATAAAATAATCCATATACATTCAGACAGCATGCCCAAAGGCATCACTGAGGGTGTTCTTGTTGAGCACTCTCTCTCTCTTTCAGCTCCAGAAGAAGCTTGGGGAATATTGCTTGTCCCCGTGGATTCTCCAGTATTGGGATCCATATGATGGGGTTTTGCAAGGGTTGGTTTTTGAAACAGCTGAATGCGGTCAGCTGGAGTTTTGTAGTCCGTTTTCATCAGTATGTTGATGACACGCAGCCCTATTTCTCCTTTTCATCTTCATCAGGTGAAGCTGTAGATGTGGTAGATCGGTGCCTGGCTGCGACAATGGACTGGATGAGGGCTAATAAACTGAAACTCAATCCAGACAAGACTGAAATGCTGTTAGTGGGTGGTTCTTCTGACTGGATAGTGGGCGTTCAACCTGTTCCGTATGGGGTTACACTCCCCCTAAATGAGCAAATTTGTAGCTTGGGGTTCCTTCTGGAGCCATCCTTGTCAATTGAGGCTTAGCAGGCCCTGGTGGCGATGAATGCCTTCTACCAACTTCGTTTGGTGGCCCAGCTATGCCCCTATCTGGGCAGGGATAACCTGGCTTCAGTTGTCTATGCTCTGGTAACCTCTCAGCTAGTTACTGAAATGTGCTCTATGTGAGGCTGCCTTTGAAGATGGTTCAGAAGCTGCAGCTTGTGCAAAACACAGCAGCCAGATTGATAACAGGGAGCGGAAGGTCTGAACAGATAACACCGATTCTGGCCCACTTGCACTGGCTGCCTATAAGTTTCTGAGCTGAATTCAAGGTGCTGGTTTTTTTGACTAATAAAGTCTTACATGGGTTGGGACCGCAATACCTGATGGAGCACCTCTCCTAGCAAGAGTGTCCCCGTACACTACGATCATCATCTAAGGCCCTCCTCCGGGTGCCTCCTCCAAGGGAGGCTTGGAGGATGGCAATGAGGGAGAGGGCCTTCTCAGTGGTGGCCCCCTAGTTGTGCAATGATCTCCCCAATGAGGCCACCTGGCACCAACATTGTCATCTTTTGGCACCAGGTTAATATCTTTCTTTCTCTTGTCTCAGGCATTTGGCAGCATACAATGAGGTTTTAATCAGGTCTTTCCCACCCTTGCAGTTTACCATTTAAAATTGTTTTTAGATTAATGTGTGTGTCTCTCTCTGTGTTCTGTGTTTATATGTCTGTATGCATATGGTTTTTATAAAGTATTTTAAAGGCTTTAATCTGTGTAAAACGCTCAGAGAGCTTCAGCTATTGGGCAGTATAGAAATCTAATACATGAATGAATGGATGAAATGTCCAGGGGCCTGGAAGTAGTCTCTATTGGGCAGAAAGAGTGAGCAATCGCCCTCAGTGATGCCTTTGGGCATGTTGTCTGAATGTATAGGCATTATACCTGCACATTATGGTTTGGGTTAAGCTTCAGGTTAGGGTTAGGGTTAGGAAAACCTGGGTCTGTGTGCATGTCCAGGGGCCTGGAATTCGCCCCGATGGGGCAGAAAGAGTAAGTGGTAAACACGAGCACCCCCAGTGAAGCCTTTGGGCATGCTTTCTTAATGTATAGGGATTATATCCGCATGCTAGGGTTAGGGTTAAGCTTCAGGTTAGGGTTTGGGGTTAGATAAACCTTGATCCGTGTGCATGTCCAGGGGCCTGGAACCAGCCTCAATTGGGCAGATAGAGTGCGTGGTCAACAAGAACACCCTCAGTGATGCCAACAGGGTGCCCCTCCCCACCTCTCCAACCTGCTTCATTCTGTATCAAAAGTCCAAGCCCTTGGATCTCCTTTTTAGATTACCATCTGCTGGACTGTCCCTTCTGCAACTGTGTTAAAGAAAAAAAAAAAGGAGAGATGATTGTCTGTGGACAGACTTTTGCATAGCTTGCCTTGTCCCATAGATCTCCATCTTGGATCCCAACCTCACCTTTCTGATTATCCAGACCATTATTATAATATGAGATTTTGTTGTTGTACGCTGCCTTGGGAGGGCTCCTGCCCTGAAAGGCAGCCTGGAAACATTTTAATTAATTAATTAATAAAATAAATAAATGCAAATGCCAAACCAGTAAAACCCTCATCTCACATTCACTGAATCCTCTACTAGATATGTTGACTACCAGTTGGTTTTCAGGATCTTTCTTTTCTTTCTGCATAAATCGGTTGTCTGTGGTTCTGTGTTTTGACAACTGTGGTTCTGTGTCTCTTCCCAAATCCCTTCCTCTGGGTGGTTCCTAAAAAGATTGCTCATGTCTAGCGGGGGATAAATCTGATTAAACATGCATAGGATTGAGCTGTGCTTTGTATGCTTTATGGAAAAATGTCCGGATTGGTAGGAATTACATCTGGCCCTGCCCACTTTGCTATCCCAGTTCTCGGCACCACCTTGTGCACTTAGCCCCACCCATAGTGGTGCCCAAGACCCTTCCGAAATTGGAATTCAGCCTTGGGTCAAAAAAGTTCCCCCAAACTTGATCTAAAGGAACCCAGAAACAATCTACTACAATAGCCTTGTAGGCTCCTTCCAACTCTATGATCTATGGAATCTATGAAATCTACTATTAGACAATGCTTAGATAATTTATATTTCTTCTTTTTAAAAAATCTGAATATTATGTGCCTACTACATTGACAAATATCTTTTTTATTTAAGATAGATCATTTCAGTGCAGTTCAAAGCATCTGTGGAACCTACTAATTACTTTACTAAGGTGTTGTCCCATGATAATGGAAACAGCCAGTCGAAAGAAGTCTCCATAAGAAAACTAGTAGTACAGTATTTGTATGTATAACTCCTGGTTGCCAAAATCCCTTATTTGGGTTCTGGTGATGAAAGCCACACCCTGGTTTTGTTAACTTGGTTAAAACCCTATAAAGCCTACCTAAATATTTAATGAGCCCATGGATCCACTCTTAACCTCCTTCGTTTTAGGATTGTTAGACTATTCAGTGTTAGGTAGATTCACTTTTATTGTCATAAAAGCCACACGACCCAGACAACAATAAACTGAACAATTAAAAACGAAGCTTCCTGCAGATGCTGGACTATTCAGGATATTTTATTCTTAAAGTTTGTCCATATCACAAAGCTTTGAACACAACAGGGTGCTGTATGGAATTGATACATTCTTTATCAAATATAAAAGGATCTGTTCTTTCTGTTGCTTGAGATTAATGACTTATCTTCCAGCAGGGAATAATTGAATCCAATACATGCTTTACAGGAAGTTTCCCCACCCTCCCAGTCAATCTCCTCACTGCATCTTTCACCTCTTTGTTCCTCAGGCTATAGATTAATGGGTTCAGCATGGGGATAATAACTGTGTAGAACATGGAGACCATCTTGTCCTCATCTATTGATGAGCTGGAGCTGGGACGCACATATATAAAGAAGAGAGTCCCGTAAAAGATAGATACAACTGTGAGATGAGTTGAGCAGGTAGAGAAAGCTTTGCGCCTGCCCTCACTGGAGCGGATTCTCAGGATTGCTGTGAGGATATAGATATAGGAGATGATGATAACAGAAGTGGTCACAATGCCAAAGGTGCAGGATAGACCAAAAAGCACTCTCTTGTTGAGTCGGGTATCTGAACAGGAGAGCAATATGACTGCAGGGATGTCACAGAAGAAATGGTTGATTATGTTGGTGTGACAGAAGTTTAGCTGAAAAGACAAGGTTGTGTGCGTTGTGGCATTCAACACTCCAAAAAGGTATGGAATGATTACTAACTTGGCACAAAGACTTCGTGACATAATCACTGTATAGAGTAGTGGATTGGAAATGGCCATGTACCGGTCATATGCCATTGCAGCTAAGAGGAAACATTCAGCTGGCTAAAAAGAGACCAAAAAACCACATCTGTAGAGCACACCCAATCAATGAAATAGTTTTTCTCCACACAACTAGGTCCATCAGCATCTTGGGTGTGACAACAGTGGAATAGCAGAGGTCTACAAAGGACAGGTTGCTAAGGAAGAAGTACATAGGGGTGTGAAGTTGTGAGCTTACCCTGATTAAAAAGACCATCCCAAGATTTCCAATCAGGGTGACAACATATACCACTAGGAAAAATATGAAGAGAGGGATCTGCGATTTTGAAGAGTCAGTGAATCCCATAAAAATGAATTCGTACACTGTGGTATGATTTTCCATGGCCATGTCCTCTATTGAGCAAAACAAAATGAATTTTTTTTTAATATACTCTCTATATACTCAACCTCCCTTAAATCTGGTGGAAGAATAATGATCTAGCTCCCCTCATATATGGGGAAAATAACAGCAACATCTCAGGGCAAGGCCTTTACAACTGTTGCCCTGAGGCTCTGGAATGAGCTCCTCAAGAAGATGAGGTGAAGACCCTCCATTTTATGTTTCTGTAAACAATGCATGATTTAGAGTTGCATTTGGTGGGTCATTTTTAGCCTTAATGTAAGAGAAGGCTGTGTGTGTGAGTGAGAGAGAGACAGAGACAGACAGACAGACAGAGTGGGAAAAGAAACAAACAGCTTTTCTAGATGAGGCTTTTATTGTGTGCTTATTATTTTTCACTCACAGTTATTTATAGGTGCTTAAGACTATGTCACCGTCCAGTTATGCTTCCAGTTTTTAAAAGCAATTTCATGGGGGGGGGGGGTTTGAAGCAGGGAAAATCAGTATTATTTGTGAAAGCGAAACAAAGCGCTAGTCCCGTAGCTGTGTTATTCTGTTATACCACAGCTCCACCTAGAGGTTATGTAGTGGAAAGGCAGGAAAGGAAAATAATCCATCTAGAATAATCCCATCTTAATTCTGCAACAAAACTGAAAGTAGAAACAGCAGATTAAACAGCCTCTTCTAGAAAAGCTCAAAGATAATGGTATCAGAGAAAGTCACTGGGAAATGTTGAAATTCTAAAAGTGGATGGTCACTTTCTCCTCAAAAATGTTTCTAGTAAACATCACCGTCATTCTGTTTTCCATGCTAGGCAGGCTATACACATTTAAATTGTTTTGTATGTGGACGTATGTATGAACACTGTTCCCCTGTCATGTGATGTGCTTCTCAACATTACGGCTGCTACTACCTCTGGAGGTGCAGGGGGAGAGCTCCCACTGATGCCAATAGGAGCTTTCACCAGGGTAAATAGCAGGATCACGGCAGGGAAGGAAAGGATTAAAATTGCACTCCCCATGTGTTGCCATCCCTCTGCCAGTGAGACATTTGCTTTATGGATCACTAATATTACACTAGAAAATGCAGACATGGTGGGCCTGATCCAGATCTGACCCATAGCGGGGTGGGGGAGGTTAAAGCTTCCATATGCTTCATGTTAGGGACCCAATCCTAGATCCAGATTGGGTCCCTTGCACTTAATCTACAGTAAAAAAAAAATAGGAGGAGGGGAAGATGTTGCTGCTAGTTACATCTTAAAGTAATGTCTGTTTTCACCCTTAGTATCTTGTTTAGCTTGGCCCTAACTTTAGCACTTGCCCTAAGAACACATAACACAATGCCTAGGTTCAGACAACACGATAACCCATGCTGAAGGGTTGAGTATGGGTTGAGTGGGTTGTTGTTGAACCATGGGTTGTTGCTGAAACATGGGTTATCATGTTGTCTGAACCCAGCTGCACTAACAAACCATGGGTTGTTAACAACAGTTCACAACCAAACAACAAACCATGGGTTCTCTTCATGGGTTGTTCATGGTTAACAAGCCATGGTTTGTAGCATGGCTGGGTTCAGACAACACGATAACCCATTTTTCAACAACAACAAATGGTTCAACGACAACCCACACTCAACCCTTGAGCATGGGTTATTGTGTTGTCTGAACCCAGTCATTGGTTCATTCAGTCCTTCCAATACCTGAAGCATCCACAGTGAATGGAAGTAAACTTGTACTTGTAAAGCTTCCTGAACCATCCAGAACTGACTTTTTCTGTTGCTGGCAAAAACATTTTACTTTCTCACATTCTAATTATTGTTTGAAAAGTAAATTTTAATTGATATAGCTAAACCTTGTACAGATGTTTACGAATGTACAATCTTTAGCTATACCAGGACAGAAATGACAAGTTTTGGGAACAGTAATTCTAAATACCACTTTTGGTCTTGGCCAGTTTCTTTGAGCTTTACCACTGGGGGAAAATATTCATACTCCATATTCACATTAAAATCATTTGGTCTATCCAGGACATGTTTAGAATAGAGAGACTTTATAATGGAAATGTTTTCCATTGTGAAATCATATATATTTCTAAGGCCTTACAGAACCTAAAATCATCATCATCATCATCATCATCATCATCATCATCATCATCATCATCATCTCAAGGGGCCACTTTAAAATGTTGGAGAAAAATCCATCCCTCTTCTTCAGAGCTCCTCTCTTTCAATTCCATTTATGAAGAAAATTTTTTTGAAGCCTAAACCATCTGCCCACTGAACTCAACATTAGCTCTGAACTTCCTTCCTCTTGAGTTACGTAGTTATACACAGATTTCAGCATCATGAATCATGCTTTCAGTATAATTCTATAGCTACTTCTTCACAATAATTTTTTAAAAAAGTTTAATTATCATAGCTTGTCTTAGGAGACCCCAGCCAGGTACTGCAGCTTTGGATGACTCTAAAAATGGTCTGATAGAGACTTCCCATGTTCTTAGAGGGAAGCCATGGCAGTGAAATCTATGTACACTTTTACTCCCATACACAGTTACAGCTTTTGTATAGTAGTCTCTTTCTCTTCAACACTTATGTGTACACTTTCACACAAAATGGCTCTCCATTAAGACAGGTGTCCTCCTTCTCTTTATAATCTGGTGGACCTGGGCCAGCTGAGCTGAGGAGCAGGGCAGAGATGAAAGGGAGGGCAGAAGGGAGCAAATATTTTTCACCTTCTACTTTTCATCGGATTTGACTGGTGGGAAAATGAAAGGCTCACTGAACTAAGCACTGAGGGTACATGGATACATGAAAAGTGTGTGGGTTGAGAAGTATAATCTGTCCAACTGTGATGAAGCGTCATTTTAAAACAAAAAACAAACAAAAAATGGTCTTTAACCTACCCATTCTTCTATGACCTGGTAGCACGTTTTCAATTATTTTGACATTCTTGTCTCAGATTTGTTTTGATGCATTGTTGAGAATGGGCATGAAGTTGAATAGTTGCTCCATTCACTGACAAGGGTGCAATTTCCAGTGGTAAAACGGAAAAGATGGCTTGAACAGAGCATCATTATGACACTTACAGATTCTTGAATATTGCTGAACTCCCTGTTGTGAGCAACTTAGTATCTCTGAAACCATACTAATCAGAACAGTCTTTATACTGAGAGCTTGGACCAGGGGACTTCATCCTCCAATGGATCATATCTCAGGTGGCAATTGCAATTATCTTAATGGCTTTTGGTAAAAGAAGTTAATTCTGCTGAAATAATGTCATTTGAAGATCCCCTTTCAAAACAAAAGAATTGCTTAGAATAGAGGTAAATGATGATGACACAAGCAGTACAAAGAGCAGATCTGGGCCACAATCCAGCAGAGATTTTAGTATACCTATGCACACTGATTGACAGGTGAAAGCAATACTGGATTTAGGCAGAAGCTAAGTAAGCTATATCGCTTAGGGTCTCACATTATGAAAGGCCCCTGAATATAACAAAAAAGACTAAAATTCAAGTTTACATAGTTGGTTGAAAAATAAAGGAGAAAGGGGGAGAAGACTCTAAAACAGAACTACTTATATGCCTACACAATTATTTATCATATTGAATTAATAAATATGTGCAGAAATATCTGAAACAGAGCAATCCTATGGCCCCCCATATGCTTTCTAGGGGGCCGTAGGATTCCTTGGATTCCCAGATCTGAGGTTGGAAAAGAGCTCTGACCTTGTAGCTGGGGATCCGTGCTTGGATCCCCCTCCCCCCGCCACAGCCGGCGCAGAAAGAACCATGCCAGCTGCCTCTCCAAGGTTGTAAGAGTGATCTCGGAGAAGGGGGTAAAGGGAGCATCCTTCCCTCCCCATCCAAAGCGCTGCAGCTAGATGGCCAAAACTGAGCGTCTAGCTGACTTGCAGGGCGGGAGGAGTGCAGAGGTGAAGACCACCTCTGCACTCCTCCCACCCTGCATAGGATGCCCATAATCCTCTGAGTTTGGAGTCTTATGGGCATCCCCATTGGACTGTGCCCTAAGCTATATTGAAATTTCATTAGACAAGGTATTAAAATGCTAACATACAAAAGTGGCATAAAAAATCAGCTTAGCAATGGGAATGTTCAAAAGAAAAATTGCAGGCTGGTTTGGCTCCCCACCACACACCCATGTTGCCTCCCTCCATCTCTCAGCTGGTGGAGTCTTACACACCATGCTCCTTCTCAATGGCAGAGCACATGCTTTGCATGCAAAATGTCCGAGATTCCATCCCTGGAGATTCCATCTCCAGTTAAAAGGATCAGAGAGCAGTTGAGGTGAAAGACCCCTGCATAAGGCCCTAGAGAGCTACTGCCCATCAGAGCAGACAGGCTTTAGGGATAAGTAGGCTGGTCAGCTTACGATGGTCCACTGTGTTGAACATGGATGCTATCTTGTGTTCATCTACTGATGAGGTGAGAGATAAATGTATAAAGAAAAGGGGCACAAGGTTTGAAGTGATTCAATACCAGTTTCCTGAAGCCAATGAAACCAGTTAAGTCTCAATAAACTCAACACTTATTATGTGCAATGGGACTAATTCATGCCTAACTTTGGCTAAATTGTGGCCATAATATAAAAGTTTCCTCTTGGCTATCCATTTCAATTTTTCCTGAAATATTTGCGTGCGTGTGATGGATAAAGGGGAGAATGAATCCTCCCCTGCCACCTGCTCTCTTTCTTGAGAAAAATAATGGTTTTTATCCACCTCAGAACAGTTGGAGCCAATACATAATTTCCCATTCTTTCTTTTAAATTATTTTTATTAATAAAAAAGCAAATACAATCAAACAGATCACATAAACAGACACTGGTTGTTTCCTTAGCCTTTGCTAAAGTTAATCTCCTTAACACAGGGAGGGTCCTGGGCAGCTTAACAGGTCCAAGGCTCTGACCAAGAATGTCTCAGAGCTTTTCTACACGAGGCTGTTAATCGCTGAATCTACTTTCTTTTTTGTCACAGTATTGAGATCCAAGCTCTATACAAAAAGCTCTTCCTTTCCTGCTTTTCCATTACACAACCTCTAGGTAGTGCTGTGCAATAGTGGAATAACAGAAATACATCAGGAGAAAGATCATCATTTCTCCCGTTGTAATGTATTACCTCATTTCCCCTCTTCTAAACCCCCCTCCTCAGGAAAGTGCTCTGGAAAAACAGAAGAGAAACTAGAGGATCATGACATCATCTAAAGAGTCTGTAAACAACCATGAGTAAGGAAGGAATCATGAGCGCACAATAAATGCCTTGTGTAGAAAAGCCCTCAGACAACCCACACTGATGGAAAATCAATTCACAGTAATCCAATGGAAAACCTATAACAATAAATTAGTTAAAAAAAAAAAAAAAGGTTCCCCTAACTCTCATTAAGCATCCT
Organism: Shinisaurus crocodilurus; assembly: GCA_021292165.1. Classification (NCBI taxonomy): domain Eukaryota; kingdom Metazoa; phylum Chordata; class Lepidosauria; order Squamata; family Shinisauridae; genus Shinisaurus; species Shinisaurus crocodilurus. The sequence goes on along the minus strand of CM037876.1, from coordinate 192,643,918 downwards.
GCCATTCTCAGTTACAGTAGTAGCAATGGGTGATACTTTTAAAGAACCAATTAAGCATGATAAGAGTGATCTTGATTCATGATGTGGGGGGGGGGGAATCACCTTGAGCTTTGAGCACTACTACATTGGGGCTGTATCAGATGCCTCTCACTTTTTACAATCATTGTAGGATGATGAGGTTGGCTGCAGGAGCTAGAAGGAGTAGCAGCAACAGCTCCCGGGGCAGGGGGGGGGGGAGATCCATGTCAAAGCAAGGGAAGAGCCTGAGGAGGGGTTAACTATGGCAGGGTGAATGGCAGGCCCCAAAGGACAAAATAAAATAATTAATGTTGTTGCCTTCATCCAAGTGTGTGCCTCATTTGCTGGGAAGGGAGAATGCCTGTGGAATGCTGTGATGGGGAACTATTTCTGTTCTGGAAGTATTTCTGTTCTGAAAACAACCACTTTTCTTTAAATTCCACATTCTCATTCTGCATTCACCACCCCACCCCCTGCACTCCAGTGCTGTAGCTGGGAAATAATGGCAGCCACTGAGAGTGCTGTCATTTTCTCTTCCACCTGAAAAATTAAAGTTACAAAGAGAGAGAGAGAGAGAGAGAGAGGGAAAGAGAGAGACCCAGTTTGCATGATCATTGCAGCCCACAATGGCTTATTTAAACCATGGTGGGTTGTGGTGAATGCTGGCAAGCTGAGTGGGTGGTCACCGTGGCTTATTGTGTCGTCTAAACCTGGCAAGGGTGGATTGTTGGCATGGTTAACAAACCTCTCACAACCCTAATTAGCCCGTGAGTTGTGGGTGGTTTGTTAACCATGCCAATAGCTCACGTTCGCCAGGTTCAGCTTAAATATTCAAAATGGCCACCAGCACATGCCACAACCCACCATGGCTTAAATAAGCCACAGTGGGCTGTGGTGATTGTGCAAACCAGCCCAGAGAAAGCAAGAGACCCACGCCACTGCCCTATCTCCTGGTCCAGCTCTCCATGGACCCTTTGAAAATTTTCACTTCCTCCTCCCCAAAATCATCCCCCATCTTTGCAAACCCTATTTTGTCATATGCACCCCCCAACTCAAACCAAAAGCAAAAAGTTAGTTGCCTAGCCATGAGGTTTAGTGAATGGCAGTGAAAGTGGCTCTCTTTTTGACCAGAGTGTGGAATGAGGATAGGGCTGAAAGAAGGGGGACTTCTAGGCAGTGTTGCTGGGAAGATCCATTTCAATGGATCTATCCTACATGGTGTGGTGAATTTACCTGGGCCAAGAGACTGGGCAAGAATGAGAAAACAAAGAACTTGGCCACTGACATATCAGCCATCTGGTCGATCTTGTATGATTTTTCTGCTTTCTATTTGTATTGGGTAGTATCTAATGTCAGTCCGACATAGAGTAGACCCATTGAAATGAATGGAAGTTAAGTTAGTTGTAACTAACTTAAATCTCATTCATTTCAATGGATCTATCCTACATAGGACTAACACTACCCTCTGTATCTCGTTTTGGGGTTATTTTATAATGAAAAGTGAGTAATACATATTATAAATTTAAAAAGTTTTGTTGCCTTGAATAAAATATACTCATTTATTCACATGTAAAAAAAGGGACCTTCAATAATAATCCGCTGTTTAGGTGTACTATGCACCTTAAGGCAAACACTTGAAGACAAGGAAACTTGTACATTTATTTGTTATGGAAGAAACACTTTAAGGTTAATTAATGCACAACTGCTCGGGTATGCATGGCTAAACGTCACACACTCTTAGCACCAAAGTAGCAGATCCATGTTTCATGCCAGTATCCCACCACCCCAGCCATGGGGCTAAGAGCAGCTTTTGGGGCCAGGGTGTGACTTAGATTGGGGAAACGGTGTGGAGAAGAAAGGTTAAAATACCTCTCCCAGTGCTACTGTGCTGATCGAAGTAAGATCCCCTGCAAGCTGCAACTGCTTTAAGTGCGTGTGTGTGCGGGTACCCACACATATATATCGGCCCTTTCACTTCAAAGCTAATATCATTTATGACACTTGAAGCTGGTAAGGCATACGTGGTAGATTCCCAAATATCTGAATGCTTTTAATACCAACAAATCTCAAGACGGCGGTGTACTTCTGATTGCTCACACAGTTTGAAATGCCAGATAGTTCAACGTTTGAAAAATCCAGCAAATCATATCCTTATCACAGAATATCAGGAAAAGCTAGGAAGTGTGTGTGGGGGGGGTGTCCCTCAAACCAATGTGTAGAGTTTACTTTTGTTACACAATATAACTTGGACATGATTGCAATATTCAGGACTGTCAAGAATTAAAATATTCATGTTCATCTTCTCCCACGGTGCCCAGTGTCAAAAACTTTCCAGGCTGAGACTCATGTTAGGTTTTATTGAGAAAGGGTAGCTCCCACAAGCTTCTCTTGTGCTGGCATGTAATGGGCACAGATACATGGTCTGAATGAGTACGTCATGACTGGCTCCTCAACTGATCTGTGACTGGCAATGGATCTTGCATATATGTATGGGATTTGTAGCACGGTCTTATGCATGCATGTTCCTTGGAAGCAAGTCACACTGTTCAGTGTCCTGTACAAGTTATAATTCTCAATATGAGGAAGTGTTCTTGTATAATAAAGTCTATCATTCATGCCTCCATGGAAACCCCTTTCTTCCTTATTATCCTTCTCAGGGCCTCCTTCACCTCCTTATTCCTCAGGCTGTAGATCAGAGGGTTTACCATGGGGATCACCACTGTATAAAAGACAGCTGCAACTTGGTCTTGCCCTTCAGAGTAGCTTGAGGTGGGCTTCAGGTAGATGAAAAGGATGGTGGTATAGAACAAGGTGACTGCCATCAAGTGGGAGGCACAGGTAGATAAGGTCTTCTTCCTTCCCTCAGATGAGCTGATCCTCCGGATGGTGATGAGGATATAGATGTAAGAGATAAGGATGGTGAGGAATGAACAGAGGCCTATCAGGGAAGAGATCATAAAAAGCAGGATGTGGTTGAGCGTAGTATCAGAGCAGGCAAGCTCCAGTATTAAGGGTACATCGCAAAAGAAGTGGTCGATGACATTGGAGCTGCAGAAGGGAAGGCGGAAGGTGGTGCTTGTGTGTATCATGCCATTGGCACACCCCACCAGGTATGAAGCCAGGACTAGCCAAATGTAAACCTTCTTGGACATAACAACCGGATACAGTAGCGGGTTGCAGATTGCTACATAACGGTCATAGGCCATGGCAGCTAGTAGGAGACACTCTACAGTGGCAAACACAGCATAGAAATAAAACTGGGTAGCACAGCCAATGAATGAAATGGCTTTCTTCTCAGCCAAGAAATTCACCAGTGTTTGGGGGACAATGACAGTGGAGTAACAGAGATCGGAGAAGGATAGGTTGCTGAGGAAAAAGTACATGGGTGTTTGAAGATGGGCATCAAGACGGATCAGTGCCATCATTCCGAGATTTCCCAGAAGGGTGATCACATAGATGGTCAGAAACACCACAAAAAGGGAAATGCTGAGTAGTGGGTTGTCTGTGAATCCTGAAAGAATGAATTCTGACACTGTGGTTTGATTCCATTGGGCCATTGTAGCTGAACACGAAGCCTGTAAAGCAAAGGAGAGAGACTGGTGTACACATCCCCGTGGCTCACGCTGGCTCAGCTGGTCTGAGCGTGGAAAGCTAAGCAGGGTCAGGCCTGGTTATTACTTGGATGGGAGACCCCTCCTCTAGTTCCCTGCATTGAGCAGGGGGTTGGACTAGATGGCCTTCTAGGACCCTTCCAACTCTATGATCCATGAAAAAAATCTATGAAATATCAATCGCAAACTTCGCAAATACACAAGCGTTTCATCCCGCCATTCACAGATAATGCCACACTTTCCTTGATCTAAAAAAAAAGCCACAGAAATGGATTATGGTTGTAAAGCACGGGAGAGGCCCTGGAGGATGTTGACATCATTTAAAACACCCACAAACTACCCTGAGTGAGGAATCACGAGAGCACAATAAATGCCTTGTGTAGAAAGGCTCTTATTCTGCTAAAGTCCATGAGAAGTTCCAGTGGCATAATAATTCTAGCTTTGTATGGCTAGAACAGAGTATCTAGTTGGGTTACTAAGGTCTATAGAATTAAAAACACACACATCAGGATAATTATTTAATGGGTTTAAGAAATTAGGAAAACTGTGACACCTACACCTATATCCTAAGTAATGCATTGAGAATGCCTGCTCCTTTGACAATTCATTCTGTGAGATTAATTGAGGAGGCATGTGAGGGATATAACCTTCAGCTATGGATGTTCAAGATTAATGCTAAAATTAATGATCCAACTAAATAGATTGGTTCTGGGGTTGTGAAGCAGCCTAGTTTCATTTCTGCATATGAATGTACCGAAGAATTGATGTGGTAAATTTACACCTTGAAAAGGAGTGAGGAAGCTCTCCCTAATAAAGGAGGAATGGTGAGGACAATAGCTAGAAAGTGAAAGAGCCTGATATTTCTGTGCAGACAATCACCTAGAAGGTGTAGCTCTTCAATAAAGAGCAGGTTTTTGCATGACTTCCCCCCTGCACCCCCCCCCCGAGGAACAGTTATATGGCCACAGGATGCAATGTGGACTGCATAAGGTCCTTGTGTGACTTTTCGTGCAGAAAATGCATAAACTGACCGTCCAGATAGATCTGCCCATATATCCTTAGCATTCCTTGGTTATTAAAAAGACCCCCTAAATATTTGCTTATGTTAAGCTCCAAAATGTTACAGGGAGGAAAACATTTCTTTCCTCTGTAATGTCAGAACACAACTGATGGCACAGAATATGCTGGGCGGGGAATCCTGCACCAGTTCCACTGAATGAATAGGAGTTCCATAAGAACACTCTCATGAGTCTCTTTATTAATCTAGTCTCTTCTGCATGCAAAATTTGCCATCTGCCTGCCTGCCTGCCTGCCTGCCTAGCCTGCCTGCCTATCTATCTGACTGCCAAACAAAAATTGAAAACTTACAGCAAAACATTTCAACTTCTACCTTCTTCAGCTGTCCTGATATGAATCAAAGTGCCCTTATACATATATTTTAGAGGAACACCAGTGGTGTCTGTTAGTATTATCTCCCTCAAAGCTTTTGGAAAAGGAAGGGAAACCATAATTTCTTTCTTTCCCCACTCTGAATTAAATTGTTCAATCCCAATAGGGTGGCCAAAGGCAAAGGAAGTACTGTAAGTGCTGCTTCACCTTTATTAGTTGTGCAGCCGGTGTAGCTTTTCTCACCATCACATGAGAAGATGCATCTGCTGAAATTCCCTCTTTGTCTATTAAAGGCATAGGAGCCCCATTCTCCTTTGCATCAGGGTACCTTAACTCCAGGCTTACCACAAGTCTTCCTATTGAAACAGTCTGGCCAAATGAAATAGGTGCATGCAGTGCTCCAGTGGGGGCAAACCAATTCTGAATGCATTTTAACTGCTGACTGAGGTAACAACAATGCTGCCAGGGAAAGATACAAAGATATGTCAAAGCTTAGTGGTGAATCTCCTCATAGTTCATATTATAACTTCCCTCAACTTTCTGTCTCCATCACCCAGCCCTATGTGGAAGGCCAAACGGCTTTTTTCTTTGGTCTTGTTAAAAATTTTTTTTTAAAAAAAACAAACCCCTACATGTCTTGTTTAGATGGTTATTTTAGAGCCTTAGAGATGTTGACACTTACCTTGTCTACTGGAATCTTCACTTAAGGGTGGAGTGTCTCACTTATCAGTATTTCAAGTCTGGTATCTTGGCATAAAATAATGTCCTTTCTATGGAAAGAAATTCCTGTTTCCATCCATGTCCTATTATATTCTTTAATCTAGCTCTGCACAGGATTCAGAAATCTCCCTATGCTATGCATTGACATGCTGCTCCCTGCTAATGGGGTTGCATCACACTGGAAGGAGCCTTTATGTTGAGAATTTGTGACTTTGGGGACCTGGTCCCTGAGGATTTTCTGACCTCAGCAGCAGAGATGTGCAAAGATGATTAAATGGTGATGAATGGTTAGTCTATTTATTTGGAGATGGAAGAAATACGGAGTAAATGCTCCATCTATGTTCAGACCCCCAGAGGAGGACAGACTGATAATTTGAAACATATGTTTATCAGGTTGTGGCTCAAGAGGGATATCTTGTCCACTTTTTTTTTTAAACCCCCCCCCCCCCACAGATGAATATATGGAATTCCCTCCCAAAAGAGGGTAGATGAGGTCCAACCCTGATGTTTTTCTTAAGCAGGCAATAAAATTTTTGTTATTCTATCTGGCCTTCAGTGGCACTTAAGTATGTTATCGAAGTCTTAACTCTCCATCTTCTCTGGCTTCTGTATCTCTGCCTTTAATTCCGTTTAATATCGTTTCAGTGATCTCATTGGTTATCATTGTATTGCAGTGGTGTCTGGGGCCTACTCAGGTTGGTAGAAGAGAGGTCATGGTCCCCAGAGGCTGAGCCAAGGTGTCATCAAAGGTAGAGAGGTATTTTGAATCCCCACCAGCCAAGAATCCAATACCACAGAAAGGGGAAACTGAGGCATATCAGATTTTAAACCATGAGTACAAAACAAGGGGGGAATTCACACAGCCACACAAAAACACTCCTTTGGACCCACATTCTCATGTTCCAGCAATAACTGTCATTGCACAGAGAATCAAGTGACTGTAAGATTGTGCGCCCAAAACTGGCGTGGAGGGGGGATCCACACAACCACACAGCAGCAGCAGCAGCAGCAGCAGCAGCAGCAGCAGCAGCACAACAGTGACAATGATGATGACAACAATGATGGTATCCTCAGAGCCACACAGAAAAGCTGTCTTTGGAACCCAACAGCAAGTTTTAAGAACATCCAAAATCCATCCTGTGAAGAGAGGAAGGGAGTTGACCTAACTCCCTGCAGTGTAGGCAGGAACCAAACAATTATCAAGGTAGATTGCCACCACCTCTTATGTCCACCTCAATCTAAGCCAGGGGACTCACAGACATCACCATTACCATATTTCTAGGGCTTAGAAATAAGAGTCCAAACTGGCACCCTCTATTTCAAGGCCTAGGCCTGAAACTTTAAATAAACAGAAGCAATTAACCAAGCAGAAAATTTAATGGCTGTGGAAATACAAAATCGTACATTCACCTCTTTCACTGTACATTCACCAGCTTCTGTTACGTGTATATTGGATGATACAACATCTCTTCAATAAAACCTTGGCTAAGTTAGCTAACTGTTAGAGGTGTGATTGATAGATATAGCTAATGCTTCTTTCACCCATATGTTTTGGAAATGCCCAACAGCTGCCTCCTTTTGGGAAGAGGTTATAATATGGATACGTTTTGTATTGGAAAACTCTTTTACATTTATGGATGTACATGTTTTAATTAATTACCTATCTGCTTCTTGGTATCTAATGCAAGGTCAACATAAATGGATTTTGCCACCCTTATGACACCTAAACAACTGATATTACAACACTGGAAGGATAAACGGCCAACCCCAATAACGCAATGGACTGAGGACCTATTGACTCTTTCAACCTTTAGATGCCACCTATGCCAGGATAAACATAGGGATATTTGGCTTGCCTTTGTTGAAACTTATGCATAACTACTTCTACTGAATGAATGAATGAATGAATGAATAAAGCTTTTATTGTTTCAACCAATGGTTACAGCAAGCCATTGGTCTTTGTGTATACGAAGACATACACATATATAAATAAAACCACATTAAAAAATGTTACAGATTTTTGACATTCTGCAATGTCACAAAATTGACTCTAAGCTTTTGAGCTGCAAAAGCGAAATTAGCCAATGCCAGGAGAGTTGTTTTGTTGTAACATATGAAGAGAAAATTTATTCTTTCCAGGTCGGGCCATGTGGAATTTTTCTCAAAAGCAGGGTCTAGAGATACTTGGGATGCATTTGAGAATAGATGGGACAGTAAAACAGGTAGTGAGGCAAATCCTCCACTTTTCCGCTGCAGCATGGGCAGAATCTAGAGGCATAGGGAGTTTTTATTAAAACACCCTTCCAGGACTGCCGTTTGCATCTGCTGCACCCGTAAATGTTCCAAAGCAAATCTGAGATGAGGATATGAGATTAAAGTCATATAGCTTTCACATTCAAATTTAAGCTTGGTCTTTGCAAACCAAGGTGCTATATTATTACTTGAAACTGCACAGAAATCCAATTGGATGGAGACACTGTAAACCCTCTCCTTGAAAACCTGCTTGTTGCAGGCTGGATTTAAAGTAGCGAAATACAGGATAGAAAAACCATAATAATGGATTTGAGAAGTTGATTCCTGAAACCAGGATGGAGTTTTGGATGTATTAGCTCTCATTTGTTCTAAGATGCAGAATTTGGGTAGTATGATTGATGGCAAGAAGAAGAAGAAGAAGAAGAAGAAGAAGAAGAAGAAGAAGAAGAAGAAGAAGAAGAAGAAGAAGATCTTGAGCCAATCATTAAAGGCCCTAATAACAATAATCGAATTGACTGCTATTATGCCAGTTTCCGAATGTAAAAATGAAGCAGGAGTGCTCCTTGATACACCAAGAATTGACCGTAGCAGTTTATTTTGCAACAGTTCTATATCAGACAAAATTTTCAAACCCCATAGTTGGTTTCCGTACACTCTGTACACTAGATGAGGAATAAATTTTGATTTCAACAAGGTTAGGATTGGGTGAATTTGATAACCTCCACTTGTGTGCCAGAATTTTAGTAAACCATTTAATTGCTGGTTTGTCTTTAATTTTGAAGACTTAAAGTGAGCACCCTGGTAACGAAAAAATAACACCCAGGTAATGATATGAAGATACTTGCTCAATGATGTAAGTGTTTATTCTCCACTTATGTATTGGAGATCTGTGTCCAAAGACTATAACTTTGGTTTTCCCATAGTTAACGGATAGAAGATTTTTCTGAGAATATTGGACATGTGGCCAACAGAGGAAAGTCTGATCTGGATGTTGGAGTTTTCATTTGTAACAATTGTAATAAAATCAAAAGACGCTGATCCATGTTTAACCCTGCCAATTTTGCCCAGAACCTGTTCCTGTTGATTGAATCAAAGGCTGCTTGAAAATCAACAAATGCCACATACAGTTTTGATTTTTTGGGGTTGCATACGTATCAACCAAGTGATCTCATACAAAACAGTGGTCTATTGTTGAGTAACCAGGTCAGAAACCAGTTTGTTCTTCTATAAGGATATTATTCTATGTACATCACCCAGGGTGGCCGGTTGCTGGCCAGATGGGCGATTAATAAATGTAAATAATAAATAAATAAATAAATAAATATTCAAAGTAACCCAGTCTTCCAGTTTATTCTACAGAAGACTCGCATATAGTTTGGCTGCGATGCCAATGAGACTGATTGGCCTATAATTTGATGGGAGCTTTTGATCCCATTTCTTAAAGATTGGGATTACTATAGAGGTGTTCCAAACCTTTGGGAAGTGACCAGTTAGATTAATATGGTCGAACAATTTGAATAAGATAGGCAGCCACCATTTGATAATATATTTAAAAACCTCGGCTGGAATGTAATCTTCTCCCGGTGCATTTTTCACTGGCGGTGTGTTGATTAATGACTCAATCTCTTTGTAAGATACAGGGGGCCATGGATCTATAGTGTTGAGAATGGAGCTCAGAGGCAGGTGTAGATGCGGAATATAGGCATCAAATAGGACACTAAAGTGTTTCACCCAGAGTTTACAATAAATTTATCACTATTTAAGCCATTGTTTACTATCTTCCAAAAGGCTGCCGTGTCTTTTGTCTTCACAGCTCTATCCAAGCTGAACCAAAGATGTCTTTGAAACATAATTTTCTTATTATTAATTAGCTCCCTATATTCTTTCTTCTTATTTATAAATATCTCGATTATTTTGAGGGAGTGGTACTTCTACTGAGTTGTATATTTCCTTATATATATGTGTAATACATAGGCATATAAAGGCCTAGGCCTGTGTTTACTGCAACGGATATACCTAACCTTTATGCAATGTAAACCATTTTTTCCTTCTTATCTTTAAAAAAAAATATTTTGGTTTTGCTATAAGTTTCTGAAATCCACAATAAAATTTTATTTAAAAAATACTGTATATTTTTTTATTATTGCATTCCCATTAGCCACCCTGATTGTGCCTAACATGTGGAAACATGATTGTGTAGAAGATGTGGGATATCAATGGTATCAAATGTAAAAAGGAAAATAATTGCTTGGGAAATGCCACAAAATGGTCTCTGATGTGTATTCCATTCCTCACTGGCCAATCTTTCAGATCATTGTAATTTGGCTCACATTGTCTTCACTGTGTAATTAATAGAAATCAAGACAAATTGGGGGCTGGAACACTTGAGGGAGAAGGATTCCCAGTATAATTGTCTCCTCCTTCATAATTCCAAAGACAGTGAAGGAAGCATCACTGTTTGCTGAGAATGTAGAAAGCTCTTGAGTCATCTGAACTTGCAGGGTGGGGGAATCTGAATTTCCTCACAGCAGTAGAAGGATTTTGCTACTAGCTTCACAAGGATGGGATGCTTTAAAATGCTGAAGATGCACTTGAGCTACAAGAAAGCAGGTAAGTTCAAATAAATTGAGCACAATGATGTTACCAACAGAACAATTTTGCAGGATCTCCATGTTATTGCTTGCTGGAAGGTGCTTTAGTCACAAATATCACTCCAGAGGCAGTTGTGTGACCTTCTTCTTCTTCATCTTCTTCTTCTTCTTCTTCTTCTTCTTCTTCTTCTTCTTCTTCTTCTTCTTCTAAAGATTACACCTTAAATCTTAAGGAAACAAATCCAAAGGAGGACTAATTGGATATTCAGAGACACTACTGAGTTGATTTTACTTTGGATCAATTGGTGGGGTAAGATGATGAGCTTTTGTCATTTTCTGATTTGTGTGTCAAATATGATTTGCCTGCGGCAGCTGAGTAACAATATTTACAGTTGCAACATTTGCTAGAAACTAGGTTCGGCCCTGCAGCATTTACAGTTTCACAGTCTCCTCAGTTCTTGGAAATAACTACCCAGTTATTGGAGATACTTATTGAGGCTGATCAGTTACATCTACCCACAATCCTTGTCTATAAATATTTATTATCAGTGAATAAATATGATACATTGAGTCTAATGGAGGACAGGAATAGAGAACTGGTAGGAGAAGATCTATTCTAGGCAGTTGTTTTGAAACTTTCCACACTGCTTGCCTGATGAGGAACCATCGTCCTACATAGCACCATCCCCGAACAAGGGGGAGGCATCAACAAGCCAGGGCCGGTGCTACTATTAGGCCAACTAGGCCGCTGCCTAGGGCACAGGGCTAAAGGGGGCGCCAGAAACGCCTTGAAAAAAAATACAAGGCTCTCAAGTGGAAAGGGGGCGCGCGCTAAATATCTGATCTTGCCTAGGGCACCAAACTGCCTTGCACCGGTCCTGCAATAAGCTTGGGATTATATTATGCCTGTCTTGAAAGGCCTGCACTGGTTGCCAGTTGCTTTCTGAGCTCAATTCATGGTGTTGGTTTTCACTTTTAAAGCCTTAAACAGCTTAGGATCTGCCTATCTAAGGGACTGTCTGTCCTGAGGTGCCTGAGAATTAAGATCAGCAGGAGAGGCTCTTTTGAGGTTCCCATTACCCATGGAGGCACATTTGTCAGGCATGCTTGAAAGGGCTTTCTCCCATGTTGCCCCCAAACAATGAGATGCATTCCCTCCAGAACTACGATGCCCCCACCTTCTCTCAGCCTTTAAAAAGGGTGTAAGGGCTCAAATTTTCAACTTGGCCTTTCAAAATGTGTAGTCTTAACGTTTTTACTGTATTTAATGATCCCTTTTTTAATTGTTGCAGGGCTTTATTGTTTTAAATTGTTGCATACCACCTTGATGGCATTTTAGCAGATAAGGCGGTATATAAATGTTAAGAACGCAATGATAAATAAATAAATAAATAATTGGGGGAAGCTTCCAAGGTTTGCAGAAGCACAACAAATCCTTAGAAATCTTTAGAAAGAAAACCTAAAGGCTCAACCAAATGGCAGAATGGCACTGAGCATGCTCAGTGGGCATACGAGGGATGGAAAACAAGACGGGGGTGCGGGAATGGTCCGCACTAGGATGTCAGGATTTTGAGTAATTCTCCCACCTTTCTTTGCTCTGAAAGGAAGTTAGAGAGGGACTGAGACAGACAGATTGATTGCTCTCAGGTTCCAAATGGAGAGAAGAAACACTGACTTCTATTTTTCTCTGATCCCCACAGTGTTACAGGGATGCAAATGGGAAACAGCACACTGGTGACCGAATTCGTGCTCACAGGATTGACAGACCTCCCAGAGCTGCAGATCGCCCTCTTTGCAATGTTCTTCGCCGTCTATGCCTTCACCCTGGTGGGGAATCTGGGCATGATTGTCTTAATCAAGTCCAGCCCTCAACTCCACACTCCTATGTACTTTTTCCTTAGCAACTTGTCTTTCTTGGACATCTGTTATTCATCATCTGTTGCCCCCAAGTTCCTAACTGATCTCTTACGTGAGAAGAAGGTAATTTCTTTTGCTGATTGCTTTACTCAGTTTTATTTTTATGCTCTGTTTGCCACCACCGAGTGCTACCTCCTGGCTGTGATGGCCTATGACCGCTACGTAGCCATCTGTAAACCTCTACTCTATTTTGCCATCATGTCCCAAAGAAAGCGTGTGCAGCTAATAGCAGTGTCCTACAGTGCTGGGGTTGTAAATGCTTTGGTGCACACAGTTGCTGCATCTAGGCTAAACTTCTGTGGCCCCAATGTCATTAAGAATTTTTACTGTGAGGGCCCTCCACTTTTTGCTCTTTCCTGCTCAGATATCACTCTGAATGATATTCTGATGTTTGTATTTGTTGGCTTCAATATGATGACAACCAGTCTGACCATTCTCACCTCCTACAGCTACATCCTGACTGCTATTTTAAGGATCCATGCTGCCAAGAGCCAGCAGAAAGCCTTCTCCACTTGCACATCCCACCTCACGGTCATCTCCATTTTCTTCGGATGTGCTAGCTTCATGTATGCACGACGCAGCTCTAGGCAGAATCACCACCTAGACAAAATGGCCTCTGTGTTCTATGTAATGGTGACCCCCATGCTGAATCCCTTGATCTACAGTCTGAGGAACCGGGAGGTCAGGAGTGCCTTCAGAAAAAAACTGAGGAGAGTAGCTCTTCTTTGGCATATATGAGGACATGTGGAGGTGACACCTTAACCAATAACAGAAGTTTCAGCTTCAGGTGAAAAGCAGCCCCCATAGGACATGGTTCATATTATTCTGTCATATGACATGTGAGTAAAAACTATTCTGCTGTGTAAAGAATTCATTAGATTTCTGGTAATGACTATATAGTTATTTTTTAATTCAACGTCCGCTTTAGATTGTACTCAGAATGAATACTTCCTCTCGATAAAAGTCGATTCAGAATGTGATATGACATTCCAGCCAGGGAAGTTTGCTGAAATAAATGTATGAGGGAGAGAATACTCACTTAGATGGGAAATAATCTGAAAACTTGGATTTTCCAATACTGTATTGTCAAAAGTGCCAGGTGCTGTTCAAAACATCCGGAGGGCTCCAGGTTGGGGAAGGCTGGGTTAGCTGTCGCCGAAATAAGCTATCAAAATCCCATTCCTGTCTTTTTGATCTCTCCGTGCCTTAGCACAGCTGGTTAGTATAATTTTCTGTGTGATCACTGAAGAATCCATGTTCCGACTGCATTTTAGCCATTTTGCCATACTCCATCCTTCTTGTAACAACATCATATATCTTATCACAGCATCCAGATGTAAGTAGAATAAATGCTCTGTTCCTTTTGGGGAACAGACAGTTATGCTGCGGTTCTCTAGCTCACCCCCCCCCCCGGCCCTTGCAAGAAATCCGGAAAGATATGTGGTCCACACAGTAGATGTTCCCACAGTAACTCTCTCTATATATATTTACATTCACATACATGATGGTTTCAAATGCTTAAAGGTACGCATCTAATACAATAACACCGAGAATGCTTCAGAAAGCCTGGAGAAAGAGTACTGGAGTGTACGACTTTCAAACAATTTGTTTACACAGTTTTGTTTATTGACAGAAGTTTACCTACATTTTAACAACTGTATAACAGACAGAAAACTAACAGAAAACCAACTAACATTTCCTGCCAATGTATCTCCATATATATATATATATATATATATATATATATATATATATATGGAGATTTAAAAAAAAAAATTCTTGGCTGCCTTTCAGTGCAGGAGCCCTCCCAAGGTGGTGAACAACAATAAAATACATCATAAAAACTGATGCAGTATTAAAAAATGATAAAAGCAGTAGAGACACAATGAAAGCAGCAATCAATACAGCAAGAAAAACAGCAACAACAGCAAAGATATCAGGGGAAGGCCAGAATAAAGTAGTATGCTTGCAGGGCATTCTTAAAAGCCCTCAATGATGGGGCCTAGCAGACCTGCGATGGCAACTTATTCCAGAGGTGCGGCGCCACTGCGGAAAAGGCCCTCTTGCATGTGGTTGCCCGCGTAACTGCTCTCACAGGTGGGCAAATGAGAAGGGCCTTGCTTGGTGATCTTAAAGTGTTGTCAGGCTGATATGGGTGAAGGCGCAAGGCGGTCCTTCAGGTAATTTGGTCCCAAACTGTTTAAGGCTTTAAAGGTCAAAACCAGCATTTAAAATTGGGCTCGGAAACACACAAGTAACCAGTGCAGCTGGCACAATATTTGCACTCTACGATTGAATCGCCTTGTCCCCCCCCCCCAACATTCAGACAGCCTCACTCTGTACCAGCTGAAGTTTCTGAACCATCTTCAAAGGCAGCCCCACATACAGTACATTACAGTAGTCCAGCCTGGACATCACTAGTGCATGGATGACGGAGGTGAGGTCCATCCTCTCCAGATGGGGCTGCAGCTGGCATACCAGCCTAAGCTGGTAAAACACACTCCTAGACACCAGGGCCGGTGCAAGGCAGTTTGGTGCCCTAGGCAAGATCAGATATTTAGCGCCCCCCCTTCCCACTTGAGCCCTCCCTCCCTCCAGCCCTATGCCCATTATGAAATAAATTTCCCTCCCTGGGAACTGCAGAGCCCCATAGAAAAACTTTGTGGACTTTGAGACTTTCCCTTGTGATCACGCGGAAAGCAAAGAGGCAACATCAGCCCAGCTATGCCAGGAACTCCCAAGGGCCTTCTCCTACTCCATATATATGTAAAAGCCTGTCTCCTCCTGCGGGCAGCACAAGGGATATGAAAAAAGGATGTGAGAGAGGTGTGGTGGCGCTACCTGTGAGGAATAGAGACAAAAGGGCATCTTGCAGCCTGTCCTACCTCACAGGGTGGAGGTGCAGAGACACCGGTTTGACTCATACACCTTCTGGGTTTCGGGGGGGGGGATGCATGTAGTAGAAACATAGCAAAGAGCGAGCCCGTGGATCATCTGGTTCAAATTTCTGCTTCCCCTCCTCTATCACTTTGTTGCAATATTTATTTATCAGAATAATGTATATTATCCTGTGCTCAAGGCAGACAACAATATTCAAAGTACAGTAAAGCAAACATCAACAGCTCAGGGCACAATCCTAAACACGTTGAGGCAGAAAAAAGCCCCGCAACTCCCAGCATTCACCAGCCAGCATTGCTGGCTGTTGGAATGGTGGGAGTTGCGGGGCTTTTTTCTGCCTCAACGTGTGTAGGATTGCGTATGGCTGGCTGGGGAATGCTGGGAGTTGTAGGACTCCCCCCCCTCCAAACACGCGTAGGATTGCATCCTAAAAGCATTTAAAACCAAAACACAGAAACAGCATGGTAAATAATTAAAACATTGGAGCCCCAGCTAGCTTAAAATACCTTTCCCTCCCTCCCTCCCTGGTTGCTGGAAATAACTGCTTTCAGAGGACGTTGAGCTGAGGAACCTGAGGCGCGCACTGGAGGGAGGGAAGGCGAAGCAGGTGTTTGCAGGTGCATCCTTCTCGCCACCCACCTGGGAAGGCGGAGGTGTTTGCAGGTGCATCCTTTCCATCATTGGCCTCCGCCAGCAGCAGTAGCTGCTGCTCCTGGTAACAGCAAGGCTTGGAGACCGAGCCCTGAGGTGGAGGAGAGAGAGGGAGGGCCGCACTTCTTTCGCCTCCCCTTCCCTGCCACAGGACATGATTGGTAAAACAAACTTGGTAAAATATGCATTTTAGCCATTTTAGTGCTGTATTTTTTTTTCAAGGCGTTTCTGGCGCCCCCTTTAGCCCGGCGCCCTAGGCAGCTGCCTAGTTGGCCTAATGGTAGCACCGGCCCTGCTAGACACCATAGGGACAGGGAAGGGGGAATGGAATGGAATATGGGCATGGTTGGCTGGCTGACTGGAACCCTGGGCAGGAGCAGCACTCCAAACTGTGATATTTTGTTGCAGATGCCATTGGTATGGTGCTTGATTTTCAACTGGAACATGTTGTCATTTCTCTGTGTCTCAACAGCTGAACTCTAAAATCCTTCAGGGAGCAAGTCCCAAAGTCACACATCTGACATGCAAATTATTTAGAGAATGAATCTAAAACAGTATAAAACCCCAAAGCACTTCTGTTTTTTAGCCTTCTCTTTTGTGGGCAAGAAGGAAGATGGCCTTGCTTTCCAAACCCTTCAGCTGAGGAAGAAGATCTAACAATGAGGATCAGGAGGAAGAATGTTGAGGTTAAACCGTGTTTCAGTTGTTATACTGGGAGGCTGGGAGCAGATTTGTGCTCTCTTGGAGTTGCAGAATATTTGGAGGTGATGCCTAGTGAAGGAAGACATACAGTGACAGCAGTAAGTGTGGGGAAGGGAGACTTTCTGAGCTTCTCACGTAGCTTTTGCCCACCTGAACACAGGAATGGGCTATACCACATGCATAGAAGCTTGCTTATAATATCAAGTCCTATCAAAATTATATACTAAGCAGAGTAGGATTGTGGGTAGAACTAGAAGGTCAGGAAGGCCAGGAAGTAGAAATTTTAGATAGCAAAAGTGAAGAAGAAACCACCATCCTAGTTGGTTGGAGTTGGGGAGGGGAAATAACTAATTTTAAGATGTAAAAAGCCCAAAACAGAAAGAAAAAGAGAGAAACAGAGAGGAGGAAAAGAAGAAAGAATCAGAGGCGCTGGAACTGGAGAACTGGTTGAGAGAGCTGGACCAATGACAGTAACATATTGTTTGAAGGGGCCTGGATAAAATAGGGACGCAGTCTAGTTAGGTTAACTGGGTGCATTTATCCCTGGTTATTTTATTACCCTATTATTGCTCATATGGTTTTTTTGTGTGCTGTGTGTTTCCATTCCAATTTTAAAAACTTTTCATATTTTTCTTCAGTAAACTTTTAAACTTTGTTGTTTGAAACTTTGTGGTCTCTACCTTTTGGGTTACACACCTCATGGCTAATGGCCAACCCGATGTGAAGGATTGAGGCCTACTCAGGCTTAAGTTTGCTGAAGCCTGAAGGCCCAAACACTTCCCTCGATTAGTTGGAGCCTGAAGGCCCAAACACTTCAGGATGGGAGGGGGAGTTTGAGAGTTTTAGTACCCAATAGAAGTTAAGAATTAATCTCCTGATCAAAGTCACATGATTATAACCTTCCATTCCTGGGAAGGCTATATATGTTTGGGGTGTGGTCAGCAGACAGCAGAGAGAGCTAGCTGCAGTGAGAGTAGAAGCTGAGAAGAAGAAGAAACAGAGAGAGAGAGAGAGAGAGAGAGAGAGAGAGAGACTGGCTGCAGAGGAGATAGGTAGTCTGAAGTTAAACTAGAGAACCTTGGATTGTTTGTTTGTTTTATTTTTTCATACTTGCTTTTGAATTATAACTATTAAGTAATTACCCTAATATTATAAGTAAAGTGTTGTTGTTTACCCTGAGAGTTTGGAGTGACTTATTCACCACGTCTAAAAGCCTACACCCACGTTACTGGAAGCAGGCAAAGGATTTGATCTCCTAGAGAGGGAGAGGCTTTGGGAAGAGGCAGAGATCTTCCAAAGACAGATCAAGGGGTCCCTGTAGTAGCGGAACCTTGACAGATGGTGTTAGAGGGGGGATCCTGAACAGTGAGATTAAGCACTCCAAACAGAAACTAATAGAGCTGGCAAAAGCAGTGTATGTTTTAACTTCAGGACTGCGGAATAGAGACCCAGTGAGGCAAGTAAGATGAGCCAATACCTCTCTATGAACAAAACTGCCCTGATTGAGCAGTGTAAAAAGGACAATTTGCCATGGGAGGAGAAAACAGCAGAAGAACTGAAAGTTATGCTGATCTCCCAGGCGGCAATAGAAAGAGCTGCACCCTCTAGCCCTAGGGCAGCAGGACCCCAAACAAAAGAATGGGAGCTCCGTGAACAGGAACTGTGGCTAGAGGCAAAGCAGAAGGAAGAAGAGACCCGGTTAGAATGGGAAAGGCTTCGGCTGCAGCAGGAGCAACTTAAAGCCCAGGAAGAACAACGCAGACACGAGGAAAAGGTGTGGCAGGAGCAACTTAAGGCCCAGGAAGAGCAACACAGACATGAGGAAAAGCTGCACCAGGAGAAACTTCAAGCCCAGAAAGAGCAACTTCAAGCCCAGAAAGAGCAACTTCAAGCCCAAGAAGAACAACGCAGACACGAGGAAAGGATGATGAAATTGAAAGAGGAGCAGCCTGTTAGAGTTACCCCGAAGGACTTCACAGCATACACCCCAGGAGAAGACCCACAAGTGTTCCTGACCACTTTTGAAAGGGCAGCACAGAAGTGGGGACTGCAGGAGGGTGATAACATGAAGTTTGTGCCTAATTTAATCAAAGGGGAGCTGGCAGAGATTTATAATAGCATGCCAGAGGGGGAGGCTGTTTCCTATGCTCAATTCAAAGAAACGGTGTTTAAAAGGTTCAGGTTAGGCCCTGAGCACTTTAGGAAAAAGTTCAGAGGGTTAACACCTCAACCTGGTAAATCTATGGTAGAGTTTGCAACAAAATTAAAAAATCTGCTACTAAAATGGGTGGATGAAGCAAAAGCTGACAACAGGGAAAAGGTGCTAGAGCTTATGGCTCTGGATCAGTTTTATTTTCGGTTGCCCAGAGAAATAAAACTGAAGGTTAAGGATAAAGATCCTGAAACTGTAAACCAAGCTGCAGAAATGGCTGACAAATTGATTGAAAACTGGGAAGGGTTAGGCCCCAGGACTGAGTCTGAGAAGAAGGGGGGGAAATGGGAAGCCCCAAGTAAAAAGGAGTTCAAAAAACCTCCTTTTGATCCTTCTCACCCCAGAGACCGTGCCTGTTATTCGTGTGGTCAGACAGGCCACATCAGGAGTAGCTGCCCCAAGTTACAAGCAATAACACCAGCTAACCGAGGTAGTCCTAAACCCATCTGTCAAGGTTGCCACCATCTGTCAAGGTTCCGCTACTACAGGGACCCCTTGATCTGTCTTTGGAAGATCTCTGCCTCTTCCCAAACCAAGCCACAAGGTGTAGCAAGCATAAAAAACCCTTATAATTGTGGATTTGTGATCACCAACAGGGAAGAGGCTAATAATCAGTTTAAAGAACCTGTTTATGTAAAGGATAAGACCATTATGGCGATGTTGGATTCTGGAGCTGATGTTTCTCTGATCCGAGCAGATTTGGTGAGACCTGAAGACTTGGTACCAGGAATGTCTATTGAGATCCAGGGAGTGAATGGTCCCTCCTTTGAAGTCCCAGTAGCAAGGTTATCCATAGAATGGAGGGGATGGAGGGGTCTGTATGAAGTTGGGGTGATGGAACCTCCAACCCAATTTGCCCCTATCATTGTGGGAAAGGATATAATGGGCCCAGAAGCTCAAATATGTGTGGTAACCCGCAAACAAAAGGAAAGGGAGGAAACTTCAAGGCAGGACCAGGTAAAAGCTGATGGGGTAAAAGAAAAGGTACTAGAGGTACAACCCACAGTGATTCCGGAAGGTCCAAAACCAACCCCAGACCCTCCCCAAACCGAAACAATAGAACAAGCCTCCAGGCAACCTGTAGACCTGAAAGCCAGTGAAACAACCGAGGCAGGTGGTTCTGTAGAGGAGAAGGCGCTAGAGACCCCTTTTCCTGATTTAAGAGGAGTAATTCAAGCAGGAAGTCCTCAGTGATCCTAGTTTGGAGCCTCTGAAAAGAGTTGCTCTCCCTCAAGAGAAGCCCTTCTCTGAGGAAAGAAGGGAGCAGATTATTTGGGAGAAAGGATTGCTGTATAGGCTGTGGTTACCAAAAACCCAAGAGTTAACCTGGGAACCACTAAAGCAACTGGTAGTACCTAACCAATTCCGGATAAGGTTGCTAGAACTAGCCCATGATGTGCCATGCGCAGGGCACTTGGGGAAAAACAAGACTAAACAAAGGCTCATGGCAAACTTCTTTTGGCCTGGAATTGCTAAGCAAGTAGCAGAGTACTGCAGGTCTTGTGAAACCTGTCAGCGTGTGGAGAAGGCAGGGCATCACAGTAAAGCCCCTTTGCAGCCTCTGCCTATTATAAGAGAAGCTTTCTTTAGGGTGGGCATGGATATTGTAGGGCCTTTCACTAAACCCACCCGCAAGAGAAAAAAGTACATCCTTACAGTGGTGGATTTTGCCACAAGATACCCAGAAGCTGTAGCACTAGCCTCTATAGATGCTCCGTCTGTAGCTGAGGCTTTGCTAACTATATTTTGCAGAACTGGATTTCCCTCTGAAATCTTAACTGATTGTGGGTCAAATTTTCTCTCCGAGATAATGGAGTGTCTGTGGAAGTGTTGCGGGGTAAAACACTTGAAAACCACTCCTTATCACCCTCAATGCAATGGAATGGTGGAAAGAGTTAACGCCACACTCAAAGGAATGATTAGAGCTTATGTAAACACACACCGAATGACTGGGATGACAAACTGCAACACCTACTCTTTGCCTACAGGGAAGTTCCACAGGAATCAACGGGATTCTCACCTTTCGAGCTGTTGTATGGCAGAAGAGTGAGAGGCCCTCTTGATCTCCTGAGGGAAAACTGGGAAGGTAAACTTGTAGAAAACAAAACCTCTGTGGTGGATTATGTGTTAAAACTTAGACAAACCCTAGATACACTCTGTAAACTAGTTCAAGTCAATGTAACCAAAGCCCAAGAGGTGCAAAAGTTCTGGTATGATCAAGAGGCACGCTCTAGAGTATTTGAGGTAGGGGATCAGGTAATGATATTTCTTCCTCTGCGCAAAGACAAGCTTAAGGCTGCTTGGGAAGGCCCCTACACAGTCAGAGAGAAAATGGATGATTTAACCTATGTGGTGGTTAAAGAAAAATTTGAAAAAAGACCAAAGGTAGTACATGTAAATATGATGAAGCCACACTATGAGAGGAGTAGAGTAGTTTTACAGGTGCAGAAGGTCCCAGAAGAAAACTTAGGGCACAGGGTTGGAAATGGTCATATCACACCTTTATGGGACAAGGTTGAAGCTATCAGAACCTGGGACATACCTACAACCAAGAAACAGGTCAGGTCATTCTTGGGATTTGCTGGGTATTACAGGAGATTTGTTCCCCATTTTGGTGAAATCGCTGGACCTTTGACTGATCTAACCAAGAAATGTAAACCTGACAAAATTGTGTGGACTGATGAATGTCAAAGAGCTTTTGATAGACTAAAGGACATTTTAAGCTCAAAGCCTGTGTTAAGAGCACCTGACTTTGAAAAAACCTTTATTGTGGCTACAGATGCCTCTGAGACTGGCATAGGTGCAGTATTGTTACAAGACTATGACTCTGTTAAACACCCAGTAGCCTACCTGAGTAGGAAGCTCCTACCCAGGGAGA